>OZ025294.1:26081398-27331398 GCA_964019185.1 Maratus speculifer | reverse complement strand
CTTTTATATGGGAAAGCGCAGATGTGATTTTTTTGAAATTTGGCATTGACAGTGTGCTGCAGCCAAGAAGGGACCCCTTGTCCTTTTACATGCTCAATTACACTGAGAAACATTTGTGGAAACGTTACTCCGTAAAATTGGTGGCAGCAATGCTGCCTCCAGTTTTATGGAATATTTCAACCGTTAAAACTGGTATAACATTCTCATGTTACACCAGTAATATATGTTTAAATTACACCATTGCATATGTGAAAACTATTACTCCATGAAACTGGAGGCAGCATTTGCCACCATTTTTACACCAATTGTATGGAGTAACGTTTCCACAAATGTTTTACAGTGTAGAAGCACTTGTCAAACACTTTTTCATACTTAAAAGCATATTAACCTTTTTTGTTGCTCACCAGAGCACTTTTTAAGACTCTTTAAGATATCATCAAGGCTGCTTCTGTTTGTTGCTTAGAGCTAAATATTTCAACAATTAACCAGTAGAGGGCTACGCAAATCGAGCCAAAAGTAAGTTATCCGGTTTCGCCCAACGGTATAGTTTCAACCGCGCTTTTCACTATACTTTCTTCTTTTCTTTTCTTTTCTTTTCTTTTTTTTGTTGTTTTTTCCCTTGAGACACGTTTTGAATTTACCGACCTTATTTGGCAACATTTTATGAAAAGGATGAATTATTATAATTTTCATTCAATCGCAATAATTGGTGATGTAATGCATTTATGTGTTACAAATAATAGTTTTTTAACGAAAAAAATATATATATTTATAGTTAGAATGAATCAATTTTATTTCCTGTGATAAATTCTTGTTATCGGTTGTGCGATCTTAAGAATAATCGGAATTTCTTTGAATATATACGAACGCATTCAACATTATGGAATTATATGTCATACCAAGAAAGGTAAGATATATATGCCCGGTCTAGAATAAATATTTATTTAGTATATGAAAGACCTTCTCAAAAGAAAATATATTCTTTTAAAATTTATGAAATAGATTCTCAAAATTTTATGTTCTTTTATGTAGACAGATTTTTTTTACTACTAAGAAATAAATTAGACCTTTTTTTACAAACATTTATACTATATATAGATAAATATTACTGATATTTGTTTCAAGTGTGAAAAAAAGAAAAAAAAAACTTTCTGTGGAATATGAAATTTTACATTTTTCATTTTTCCTTAACAAAATATAATGCATGTTGAATCTACTCATAAAAAAAAGGAAATAGATCAAATGTATTATTAATTTTTGTTACAAATACAATAAAGGTGTGTAGAGCGTTTCAAAATGGTTGAGAGAAACACAAGCAATGAACGTTGTAAAATTGTCAAAATAAAGTAGGAAAAAAATTATGAGGATAAAACAATCCTGCCATTAATTATAGAAAAGTTACAGTTTTGAAAATTTTATACGTGGTACCTAAACCCTATAAGTTGTATTTCTCATTTGTAAGAAAAAAAAAATGCTGACATTCCCAGAATCGAAGTTTTTGTCCAAACTATGGCAACTTTTGTTACAAAACTTATTAATAATCTCAATTAGACAAGTTCAATTGTGAAAAAGCATTTTTTTTTATTTGTGTCGATTTTTATAAGTCATGTTCAACACAATGTAAATGTTAAAGATACTGTAGATATTCATCCTGTAATTCGAAAAATTTCGTAAACTGGCATACTTAAAGTCCCGAACATGCCGGATTAGAGGATATTTTCTGTACTTTTCGTTCAATCGATTGCCCATTTGAGGGCTCATAAGACATTACGTCATTGTCAGATCACAGTGCATTTCATCGCATGAATTAATACTATTTAACATCTAAGAAAAATAAAGTAAACCTCTATATAAATTAGTGTAATATAATATTTACCAGGAAAGATAATTAACGATTTTACAGGTATAATGATCAAATAACATATGCTAAAAAGAACTTGAAAGATCCAAAGATACTGATCGTGGAACACCGAAATTTAATAAGTTTCAGAACAATTTTTTCGTTCGAAAGTAAACATTGATTTTCGTAAATTAGGAATCTATTTAGTTAGACTAAGATTTTTTTTTAAAATCACGTTTCACGTTTTAATTTTATAGAATTAAAAAAATATAAATATTGATATATTTCCAGCATAATTTTTTAACTAGGTGCATCATAAAATGAGTTTTAAAATAAAAATGATTTTTACGAATTTTCCTTTTTTCTATCCATTGAAATCGTTTTTTTAATTTTATCAAATAGGAATTCTTCAGTAAACTAAATGAAAAGAAAAGTTTTTCTTCATCGGCTGGTGTATTCAGTCAACAAACTAAGAAATCTGCCTATAGAAAAAGAAGAAACATGATGTTCTTGCTAATAAATTTTCATTAGTGAAAGATAATTGCACTTACTAAAACGTCACAAAAAGTTAATTGCCTGAAGTATAAAAAGAGTGCCGAAAGTTTGTTTTTACACAGAAAAGACTTGTTAATAAAAACATAATAAATGGATACGTTTAAAGATTTTTTTTTTCTTAAAAAAGTTTTTGTTTTGATTCTTTAAATATTTTTAAAAATAATATTTTTGTATTTTGCAGTTTTTATAAAGGGAAAAAATGTTACTGATTAGAGTTTTCATCTATTTTTGTACGTCTAATTTATGAAAATGAAATGTAATAAAACCCGAGAACAGAAACTCTTTATACAGGGTGTCCCAGAGTTATTGGGACAAATTTTTAGGGGAGATAAGAGATATCACACAAATTCAGAATTGCATTACTACCTATGGTCGGAATCGCTTCTTGACGCGGCAGTGATAACACAAAACACAATAAAGAAAGGGCAAATACAGAGAGTGAAAAAATGTTCATTATTCTTAATGCTGTAGAAAAATCCCGGGTCAATGCTGGAAAGTGTTGCACGCATCGTGGCAGCTGATGGGGGTGTCCGGGACACTCCCGATATTTTCGAGAACATTAGATCTTCCATGCGCCGGACATGTGCTTCCATGTATGACTGCTCGGGGTCGTAGTTTCGAAAGCCTCCTGATGATGATCGTTCTCTCTTTAATGTTCTTTTTTTTTTAGTTTTTTTGCTGTACTAATGATAATAAATATCTTTTCTCCTCTTATTTTTGTGCCGTCTTTCTTGTATTTTGTGTCGTTACTACGACGACAGGAAAACTTTTCCGACATTGGGTTTCTATGCAAATCTGAATCTTTGTGATGTATCTTACCTCCTTCTAAAGTTTGTTCAAATAATTCTGGGACACCTTGTATAACAGAATCGTCTTTGCCCATTATAAGACGTCTAAAACGGAATTTAATAGGTACCTTGCGATTTTGTATGTTCACTGTTACGAAAAAACTTCTTAAACACACCATAAAAAATACTTGAATTCATTAGGCCTTTTAAAAGAATAAAGTGTTTCTTCGTCAGGCGCAAAGAAGATGTGCGTCTACTATGAAAGCAGCAGCAGGACACTGCTGCTTTCATCCAGTCATTATAATTATACAAATACGGCAAAAGATTATATGATGTAACTTAAACAAAACCTATGAATGATCGGAAGTTTCAATATTTTTTCTCGACGTGGAGCGTGGAGCTTTAGGTAATTCTGATTATAATTTTATAATTATAAAAAAGAAAAAGTAGAGAATTTCGCCATTTCCTGTGATTTATTTTTATGCAATTAATTTTAATTATTAAAAAATGTCATATAATAAAATGTTTTGCAAAATTTGTTAGACGAATCATTTAAGAAGGCTATTTTTAAAATTAAAATAGCAAATAAAGCCTTTGTGCAAAAATGTTTAAAGATAAAAAACCAACGATTATAAATGCACAAATAAAGTAAGAAAAGGTAGCAAACAGCCGTTTTGAATCTACTATGGAGATTCTTCATCAGTGCAAAAACTCAGCGAGCTAGAGAAAGCAAAACTGAGCTCAGTTTTGCTTTCTCTAGCTCGCTGAGTTTTTGCACTGATGAAGAATCTCCATAGTAGATTCGAAACGGCTGTTTGCTACCTTTTCTTTCTTTATTTGTGCATTTATAATCGTTGGTTTTTTATCTTTAAATATTTTTAAAATTGTCGTTTTCAAAAACGCCTCCACTTTTCACCAAAAAACTTAAAAAAAACTTGTTAGGTATTTTTGGACGTTTTTTTTTTCAACAATTACAAAGATTAGTGAAAAAAATGTTTTTGTTTAAATATATGTACGTAAAATGTATAATATGAACTTTAACATATGAACTTGTTCAGGTTTACTTAAAAGGCGATTAAAATAATCAACTATAGATGTTAATAGTTAATTTTATTTAAAAACATCTCAGTACTTTCAAACCTTTAATCAGGTTCTTCTCCAGAGAATATTTTCTTTTATAAATACAAATGTAAGCTTTCGTTTGAAAATGAACGAGACTCGTGGCTTGAAGATTGAATTAGTAGTATTTAAGGTGAACGGTAAAAAGAAAATTTGATTCATGTACCATGATATTTTAATACGTCATTTTATTTATTTTTATGTACGTCATTTATATTTATTTATATGTACGTATTATCATATTTGAATTCGAAGGTATGTAAACGGATGCACCGGTTTTTAGCACAATATTTTTTCGCCATTTTGGGTAGGAGGACCCGTTTTCGAAATACTACTATCTATTACGCATAGCGTGCAAAAATAGCATTTCAGTTTTTTATTACTAGCTGGCTTCGTTTGCTAGCGGTCCCCTTCTTTTATACATAAATCTCGAAGCGAACAAACCTCAAATCGTATTCCTGCTGCTTACGGTACCGTATAGCAGGTGTGCTGCGATTACGCATGTGAATTCTTACACCGGGATCCTTGCTTTCATATGAAATGTGGAATGGAAGAAACTTGAACCGGGTCCCTGACAGTTTGCGGTGCCGGGCGCGGGCAGAGCTTTTTTTCCCTCGTGGACTTACTGTTCGCATTTTTGCCGATCCCACCGAAGCTAGCATAGGGAAGTAAATACGGGCTTTTGATTGGTTGAATAATTACAAGAGTAATTATTATTTGTAAATAAATAATTCTGAATGTAGATGTACATATTAGGGGCGTATATGGGTATATCATGTTGAAATAATAATAAGAAGACATGATTTTTTTTTTAAAGTAACATCGAACAATTGGGTTTGAAAATATCGCGAAATTGACGCTGTATAAAGAAAACGTGATTATTCTTTGTAAATAAATTGTTCTGAATTTCGATGTATGTATTAGGGATATATATGTGAATATCCTGTTAAAATAATTAAGAAGATATTCCAATTTCATTTTTTAAAAACAATACAACATTTGAGAAACATCATCATTAAATTCTTTAATTCTGAATTCCAGAAAATCTTTCTTTTTATCTATTAATAAATATGTAAAATCAGAAGCAAATCAATCAAAATCCCTCTTTTAAAAGGTTTTCAAACGAAAACTGGTGATTAAATTAACGTAAATTCAAAAACGAACCAAAACAAAATCCTCTTTAAATTGTTCAACCAATCGGAAGCCCGTATTTTCTTCCGTATGCCAGCTTTGGTGGGATCGGCAAAAATGCTTTTTACTGTTCCTATACCTCGCGGTTGGCCGTCCACGAGTGGGTGATTTCTGATTTCTTCCTACTTCACTGTATAGTAGGTTTGCGGCGCACGCACTGCAAATTCTTCTGAATAAGCCAATCGCGCTCGAACGAACCTCGAACCGTGACGTCACTTCCTATGTCAACGTATAGCAGGCGTGCAGTTTCATTTTACTATGAAACAGCTCATTTTAATATAAAAACAACAGACATATTTATTTTATTTTTAAACACAGAGAATTTTAATTTTAAGTACCAACAAATCATTTTTATGTAAAAACACGCACAATCTGCTTTACCAGTTTGCTACATAAGGGAAAATCTAGCGCAAACCACCAGTTTGCCAGGCCAAACAAAAAACGAACTTTTTTCACAAAAAGAAAACCAGGTGCATCTTCCGACATCTGTATCGTTTAAATATTATGAGTTTATGCCTTCAACATTACCAGGGTAAACCATTCTATATTTCATTTGATATTTCTGCAAAGAACATAATCAAGGAACAATTAGCAAGTGATTATTAAAACATATAGATACTTTTTATATATCAAATACTTTTAGAATTTATGTTTTACTAAAGGTTGAAAGTAGAAGTCGGAAATAATCTCACTGTTCTAACTTTTAATTCTTAAATCAAAATTCAATGTTTAATGCATAACATTTCACAATCTTAAAGCAATTTTCTTACGTGTTGATTTAGAGTTCTTACCCGGTTGGCGGTTGTTTGTTTTCGGAGTCTGTTTCTTTAAGAAAAAAATAATAAATAACTTTAGAGGATTAATAATCTATGGCTACGTTACTTGAAAAAATATTACATTTTTCTTCTTAGTTAAACATGGTAAAAAGATATTAAATGTTATACGGAAGAATTAAAATTATTTATATTATAAATTAAAAAAGTTAATTCTTATTAAATATTCTTCAAATCTAAAGTCTAAATATCAACAACAGATGTGCTCTTGAAAAGCGACCTCTAGTTCGAGAGTGTTTCTCGTTTTCACAGAATAAAATAATAATAATAATAATAATTTAAAAAATAAAAGAAAAATGTCTCTCATTGTGCAATTAGTTAATCTGGAATTGACACATTATATTACTTATAAAAATTAAGAGATTGTTTATTAATGACAAGGATTGCTGCGTATTTCGCAATACTCACTACATCATTACTTTATAATACATTTTAATCCATGTATTACTTAAGCTTTCATTTAAAAATTCTCAATGTGGCTAATGACTAATATGAAATTATGGTATAACGTTTAAATGGCATAACGTAATTCTTAAAATACGTTTTTAAAATATGATAATCCTTGAAAAAAGAAATTTGAAACTTGAATTCTGTATATGACTGATCGTACTATGCTAATTTACTACAATACATTTAAAATTCACTTAAGAAAACTTATTTAAGAAAATTATTTACTTAAGAACTTATTTGCTTAAGAAAATTTGGAATAAAGAGCAGAGTTGATCGAGTGTGATTATTCATGTTATAATAGATTTTAACCTATACATTTTTAATCTGAAATCGAAATCATCAGGGCGGTTGATAATTTGAAATGTATTTTAACACCCATTTCGTTATGAATAAAGTTTTAAAATAATGTAAATAAAACAATGATCTATAAAATCTTTCGAGATGGTTATCCCTCCCCCCTCATCTCTACAATATTTAAAATTTATTTATGCATGGCAAACAAATTCAATTTACTAAAAGCATTTTTCCGATAACTTATTGTATAAGCGATGTTTTCGTTTTCATAAACTACCGAAATAATCTAATATTCGATTTTTCTAATCAGAATGTTTTCCATTTGCTGATTCTAATCAATTTAATATCGTAGAAGTTTAAAACGTGCTTCAACTTTTACACAATCAATACAGCACAAGTAAACG
Organism: Maratus speculifer; assembly: GCA_964019185.1. Lineage (NCBI taxonomy): Eukaryota > Metazoa > Arthropoda > Arachnida > Araneae > Salticidae > Maratus > Maratus speculifer. The sequence goes on along the minus strand of OZ025294.1, from coordinate 27,323,924 downwards.
TGGGGTTAAACTTTTCGTATAGAAATAATGCATACAGGACAAATAAAATGTGAAAAAAAAAAGATCCATGAAAATCAATATTTCGCTTGCCTTAAAGCTACTATGCAAATAGAAATGTCTCAGAAATATAGAGGCCAAGAGTTGTTTTAAAATAAACATGAGACCGATATAAGTGGTCCAATAATCAATAATGATAAAACATTATGAAAAATATTTACATCTGTTATTTCGCATACTTTTTTTCTACTTTATTATTTTTTTCTATATACTGGGTGATTCAAATTAGAGTATCACTATTTGGATTGCTCTGGAAAGAAAATACATGGACATAACGTCTCCACGTTTGGAGGATATATATTTTAGACAAATGATAAAAAATGAATTTTAAAAAGGCTTACACAAATGGGTGATATTTGAAAATGTGGCACTATGAGCATTATGATGTTCACGTGTGATTTGGAGTTATCAATAAAGGCCACCATAAAGTTTTATAACATAAATTTACTAATTAATGCCCCATGCAGACAAATTCTTGATCATTCAGATATGTGGATAACTCCTTCAACAAAACATCCATCTAAAGATAACATCAAACAAATGTCTTTAGAAGCTGTACCAAAATGGTCTTCTTGTGTTCAATTGTTCCTTCCTCCATACTGCAAGGATACACAACTAATATTTGTCAGACTATTATTAAAAAAGACGTAAGTGATCTATACTAATGTTATGTGCATGAAACCTTGTACGATTCTTTTTTTTCCGTGTCTGTTATTTCAGAAAATACTTTTAACTTTTGAGGATAACAAATTTAAATTTCCCAGTGGAAAGCGAACATTACACATTCCGTTGGATTATCATGAAGCTGCTTAATAACAAGGACTTATAGCATATTTCAGGCCATTTACGATATCCTTTATTTTTCGCTCCCATACTGCTTGAATAACAACAACAACAACAACATCAACAAAACTTTTCCGTCTTTTCGAATCAAAAAAACATTCTTCAAGGATTACCATATAAATATTAGTAGCTCAATCAGCAATGCTTCTGACTTTTAATCTTGCAAAGTGCTATAAATGCATTTTCACAGTTTTGGTAAAACAATTTTAATAACGATAAACGTGTTTCTAATGGTAAACCATATAGTATTCATCAAATAGGGTTTCATAAAGGGTCATGAGCATTTTTGTTTTTGATATGAAGCTTTTTCATGCGCATGTTATGCAATTTTTTCCCTGTGCAGTTCCCAGCTCGCCCTATCGCCCATTTTCAAAAATAAGTATTTCATTCTATCAATCATTTCTTCATCTTTTGAGATGTAAATCCTAAAAACATAAAGGCGTTGTTTCCATAGGTTGCATTGCCAGACCTTTTCGAACTGTATTTTCTCAATACTTTCATTGAACCCCCTATACATATGAAGAAGTTATTGAAACAGCCGAAAATTTTCGACTTGATTTTTTGATTTATTTATGTGTTTTAGAATTCCCTGAACATAAATTGACTATTTTTGTAAACTGTTCTATCTATCAGTTTGTATCCCATTGTTTGCGGGCGCTCCATCGGCAGAACTAATGCACGAAGTTTAATCAAACTTCATAGTCTGTTATAGCTTATATTGCTTTGGGTTTGATAAGGTTTAGGTATCTAACACATGGCGCTGCTAAGCTGATGTTTTTCACTATTTTCATGATAGCTATATCTCGAATTGGTAGGGGGGGTTTCATCAAATTCAATATGTAACATGTAAATTAAAAAAAAGTACCGTAATTTTCGTGTAGATAAGCCGCAGCTCAAACAATTCTGTTTCGACCCAGAAATTTTCAAAAATAAAATGTAACGTTTTGTATCGCGGTATATATGTCGATATAGCGAGCCCATAGCAACAGGCTCGCTTCAGATGCATTTGGCCGACTCGACATCCGCCCCATAGCAAAGTACAACACGTGTACGACCTTGTTACAGCCACGTGTGAATTAAATGTTGCATAGTTAGCACTTTCACACGAAAGGGCCTCAGCAACAAGTACAGAAGAGTCAGAAAGGATGCCGGATCCAGCCTGATGAAGACGTGCCCAGCCGAGCTCTGGTTGAAAAGACCGAAGATGCCCCTTAACACTAGAACGCCCGGAAATTCTACTCAAGTTTGAAAATAATATTTCTCACCAGAATTTTTATTCAAAATTATTTAATTGATTTATTTAACGTAAATTTGCGTGGATTAGATTTAAATTATTTCAAGAATATTTTTCTGGTTCGAATTGAAATTTAGTTACATGATTGGAGTCGAATCGACTCCATCCGGGCGTTCTAGTGTTAATCTTAATCTTTTACTTATTTTTCCCTTGTAAATATTTCATATTAATCAAGATTATTAAACTTATGTGATATTACCCCTGGACTCCTTAATTTACATGGGGGCGTCGGCCTACTTGTACCCCAAAACATCAGCGACATTGTTGGGAGATCAGCAACATGTGACAGACAACAAACGGCCGATTTTATCCGTGCCATTGGATTACACCGATAGACAAGCAATTTAGCGAGCTCTCCTGAGGATTTATCACAGCGGGAAATGCCACGTCTTTCGAGTGACCGTTGAAAGAGAACGTGAGAAACGCAATTTATGGGAGTGACCTATATTTGATGGTGCGCCGGCTCGGATAAGTTACTTTATCGCTAGTGAGTACTCTTTTTTTTTCTTTCTCTCTCCGCTTGTTACTTCCATCATGTTTCTGACGGAAATACCACAGATATGTGCCATGCTCAAGTTAGCTAAAGCAAACAAAATCAAGTTGTTACACCAGTTCATTTTTGAGCGTGATGACTTGCGCTCTAACAGGAAAAATTTGCGCAAATTTGAAGGATTTAACTTTGCAAGTGACAGCGCTGATTTCCGCGCGAAATTGACTAAAGTAACTGCTCAATTCTCGAAACTCGAATTTATCGCAATTGCCAATTTGTTGGCCATCGAAATTGATGGTACTGAAGAAGAAATTGCAGCTCGAATCCTCACGGCATTGACCGACTTAAATTCCTTTGCGAATTCTATTAAAATTGCGACTGATTCTGAAATTGACGACCCCGAAACACCCCCCCTCCCCTCTCCCTCTGTTAGTAGAAATGACAACATAACTTCCGAGTTTACTAGAACACATGAACCAACTTTAACTAGACCAGTAATTTCATTTACAGATTTCGAGAATTTAATTCCATCGTTCCGAGGAATACATACGGAGAATGTAATTAATTGGCTTGCTCGTTTTGAAAATTTGGCACAATCATTTGCGCTTACAGATGTTCAAAAATTCATTTTCGCTGAACGCGGGTTGAAAGATTTAGCTCTTCAATATATTCACAGTGAACCTCATATAACCTCTTATAACGAACTTAAACAAGCATTGCTATCAGAATTTTCCCATTTTGCGTCCCCAGCACATGTTCATCAAGTATTAATGAATCGTAGGAAACGTCCCTCGGAAAATTTAATACAATATTTTCTTTCAATGCGCGAAATTGCGAACAATGGAAACATCGATGATCTTTCGTTAATGCATTACATAATTCAGGGTATAGATGACTCTGCATATAATAAAGCTGTGCTATTTGGATGCACTAATTTGATACAATTTAAGGAAAAGCTAGTGATCTATGAAGAAATTTGCAATTCGGTCCCGAATTTCGAACCAACACCAGGATATGTTCAAAGGGACTCTCGGAAAACCCACACTAGTGAAAAATACAATCAAATTATCTGTTATAAATGTTCGGAAATAGGTCATAAACAATTTCAGTGTAAACGCGCGGAGCGAGGTCCCAACGGCTCTAAACATTCTCGCCCCAACTACCGTTCGTCCCATTCGACGGGGTGAAATCCCGAAAATATGCCTTCCCACGAAGACATTAACCCTGTTTCAGAAACTGTCGTACACATCAATACGATACATATCCCTTCCAAAGTGTGTAGTACGGCTGCGATCGTAAAAATCAATAATATTTCTTTTGTAGCGGATGCGAACCCAGTACATAACTTAAATTTTGTTAGTAAAGAAACGTATCAGCTGTTGGGATCCCCCCCTTTAAATGATTCATCTATAACTATTTTCGATGCTGAAATATCCCAATTAAAGCCACTTCAATATTTTGTTGCACAGACTGAGTTTAATGGTAATAAGTTCGAAGATTTTTTTTACTTAAATTTATCCCCTATGCAATATTCCATAATATTCGCTTACGGTAACAATAAAAAGTTTGTTGAACCAAAATTGTTAACAAACATTTCTGAAACAAATTCGCCCTCACACATTCATCCAGCTGCCAACCTTCCCCTTCTCAACGAAATGACGTCAGCTCCTGTCTCTTCGGAAAATGAAACTACCGCCTGTGTGGTTGAAAACGAAACTAAGACAGACGGGAAACAGTCAGCTGTCGAAAATTTTATCACTTCCGTAGAACAGCTGCCAAATAAAGTTGAAAAGTTGGCTTCAGATACTAAGGGTCATCAGTTAATGACCTCTACGTTGTCGCTATCACACCATCGTCTAGATTTGAGATGCCAATTCGACGTCATAATTCGACTCTTTGTTTATTTTTGGGTAGCAATGTGTTTAACACCAGGAACGCCGCAAAAAGAGCCGAACTATACAATTGAAAAGTATAGTCTCGACACGCTTGTTATCGTGATAACGAGTTGTTTATCGCAGGGATCCTTGGTATCTACATCTTATTCACTCGTGTGTCATATGAAAGCAAAATACGACTTAATACGGAGATTCTCCAGAAAGAAACCTTTTGTTTTTTTTCAAGTATACAGAGTAGCACCATTACAGTGTTTTTATTTTTTTCTTTCTTTTTCCCAAGTTTTCTTTTTCCTAGTGTGATCTTACAGTCCAAGACTTTTGTGATAAAGATTTATTTTTTTCTCTCTCGGAATTTCGTGTTTGGTGTGGCAAGATTTTATAAATTGTGAAAAAAGAGTTTCAAGAGTGTACGTGTGTGTTTATCTTTTTTCTAACTATGCAAGCTGTGCTTTTTTTAGCTTGGCATAAAATATTTTTTATTATTATTTTCCGGTATGCAAAGTAGTGTTTTTTTTGTGCTTTGCCTATATTTTTTTTTTTTACATACGCAACACGTGATTTTTTTTATGTTGCGTCAAGTGGATATTTACAAACTTTATAACATTTTAACAATACAAAACAGTGACGTATATTTCTTTTACATACGCAACAGGTGTTTTTTTTATGTTGCGTCGCGTGGACAATTAGAAACTGTACTGACTATTAACTTTTTAGTGCAGATGAACAGTTCGTGACCCCCATTATTGCCGGCAATAACCTCCAACGTTTTTCTGTATTTTGCTTATTATTTTCATTATTTCTAGTGTCTTTGTTTTTTAGTTGGCAACAATTTTTTTTTCTCTTTCTTTTACTATATGATTATTATGTATGTCAATTTATACTAGGTATATGCATATTTAGATATTGTGTTTTTTTTTCTCGTACTTTCAAGGTTTACAATGTTTTATGTAGATGTATATGTATATTATTATGATTGTTTTGGTAATAGTTTATTTTAAGTATCCCTATCATTGTACACGTTCAGCTGTGGTCAGCTGCATGTCGGATTGGCCGAGTGTCGATATAGCGAGCCCATAGCAACAGGCTCGCTTCAGATGCATTTGGCCGACTCGACATCCGCTCCATAGCAAAGTACAACACGTGTACGACCTTGTTACAGCCACGTGTGAATTAAATGTTGCATAGTTAGCACTTTCACACGAAAGGGCCTCAGCAACAAGTACAGAAGAGCCAGAAAGGATGCCGGATCCAGCCTGATGAAGACGTGCTCAGCCGAGCTCTGGTTGAAAAGACCGAAGATGCCCCTTAATCTTTTACTTATTTTTCCCTTGTAAATATTTCATATTAATCAAGATTATTAAACTTATGTGATATTACCCCTGGACTCCTTAATTTACATATATTTATCTTAAATCACTGAATGGATTTTCTGGGTCGAAAATGAATTGCTTGATCTGCGGCTTATCTACATGAAATTACGGTATGTTAAATATTCATATAGAAGTTTGCTATAAAAATTTATTGAACCATATAGATAGTGGGATTTTAAATTTTTTAACGTCTAAAATGTGAAGAAGGAAGAATGTTATTACAGATATTTTTTGTAAAGGATATGTAGTAATTATTTTTTACATTTTCAAAATTTAAACACAAAAGACCTATTATGTTAAGGATTTTAAAGTACTTACAATTTTAATTTGTAGAAATATACATAATGTGTTATGTAATCTTTAACTTTCACAAATGCATTTTATAAGCTTTTTTTTCAAATTTGTTTCTTTGTAAAATGTGCACACAAAACAAAAAAATGCAGACTTTTATTGAAACATATTTTTAATTTGTAAACGTTAATTTATTAAGAATCATTTTAAAGTGGAACTGTGTCAAAACTTTCAAAAGTGTTGTTAGAAAATGAGAAAAACTAAATATTTTTTCGGAAATTATTTGTAGTGAATCAGAATTTAAGTTCATGAAAGAAATTTATTAACAAATTAATTACATCAATTCATTAATTAATAAATACCATTAATTATTTAATATTTTTAATTTGCTTTATTAGTTCTCATTAAAAAACCTCTCATAAATTGCTTGCTAATAAAATGTAAAAGTTTTGAATAGAGTTAAAAATTATGAAACATATGTTACATAATTAAAATGATCTAAAATTTTTACTTAAAGAATACATTAATTAAGAATTTTTCAAAATGAATAATTACATTTTATCAAGTCCAGGAAATACATTAAGTTTCAACCTACATTAATATATTTAACATTAAAACAAAAAACTGTAATTTAAAATTCATTGATGTACTGAGCACTTTCTACATTTTTAATTTTAAAGAATAATATTAATCACAGTTTTCTTAAAGATAAATTGCTTGATGTCAAAAATCTGATGCAAAAATGAATTCAGAGAACCTTTTCATTAAAAATTTCTATGGTAATACTAAAATATTTTTTTTAAAGTAAGATTATTGTATTCGATGAAAAGTTTGTTAATGAATTTACTTTATTATGTTTTATTTAACTTAGTAGATAAGTTGGATGTAAATGTGAAGAGTTTAAATGGCTAATTAGTTACTAAATTTGTAATTATTTTTAAATTATTAAAAAAAAATTATTCATGAATTTTTCGGTACACACACGCACATATATGCTTATGTATGTATTTATACTTTATTTAACGTATCTTTATTTAATACTTTCTCTTCTGTTGTACTAATATTAGTACATGTTTGTAATGGAGTGTTATTTTGTTTTAAGAAATACTCTCGCTACTATTTGCATGCTAGCATGTGTCTACATACTTAATTTATGTTTAGGAATTTTGTAATAATAATAGTAATTATTTTTTGCTTAGTTCTCTTTGCGCCGCCGGCCGTTTGCAATTCTTTTATTTAAAAAATATATTTCACTCTTTAAATTTAAAATAAAAGTTACTTTTCTGAAAGAATTATGTGTAATAAAGCGGAAAAAGTATTCGAAAACTGTAATATAAGTTAAATCTTATTGTAATTCAGTATTTTCTAAACATCTCCAAAAATTCTTCCTTTGGCTATTGCCATATGAATATTAATTGAATAGTTTGTAAAATAACAACTTTCGTTTTCTTTTATAAAATTAAGTATTCATTAAACTCTAGTTAATATATTTGGATAGCTAGAGTTAATGTTAATAACTTAAAACTAATTTTTACAAAAAATTGAAAAAGAAATTCGTACTTGAAAGGGTTATGACGAAATCTTTATTCTACTTATGTCATCCGATAACTCTTTGGAAGTAATCCCTCAATATTCCCAGATTTAACATTCGCGAATTTTGATAATTTACGAAATAAAAAATGCAGAACATTTTAACACTCTCGAATATTGAACTTGGTTATTCGCGAATTTTGTTTTATAAACACTTTTTTTACAAGTGTAATGTGTTTACACTTTGTTTTACCAATTCTATAAACTACGTGAGACTTGTCTTCTGTATAGCCTATTTTATTACTGTGTGGCCTAAGTTGAAAGATATAAGTATAATACAGTACAGTAAGTATAGTACATGTTACCAACTAACAATAATCGAGATTTCAAGTTTTGAATTCAAAATGATTTAAAATGATCAAATTAAATTATAATTAAAAAAAAAATGTTGAATGCCTATATGAGAGGTGCATTTGTGAATTTTGAGATGCTGAAAATGATTACGGGGTTAGATTTCACGGGGACAAATTATATTTTTCAGTAAAAGTGGAATAAATCTTGCTGTTCTTTATTTTGGAATAAAAAGCACAAGAGCCTTCATTTATAACTTTATCATAATAACGGATCTTTATCATGTTTTACTGCGTACATGTGCAGTTAAAATTTAATTTTAATAATTTCTACAGCTGAGATTTTAGAACTAGTATTTTGTTAACTTTAGGTTGAATATCGTTTGTTTAAAAGTTAGATTTACCATTAAAAGGTGCATTTTTTATTGTAACTAATTTTTGTAAGCTTATTATAAATCACGGAAACAGATCCTTCTTAAAAATTTTCTATCATCGAAATTTGACGTGTTCTACCTTATATTTAATGAAATTCATACTATAATTCTTTTCTTAATGCATACATTATGACTTTTTTCCGCCATCAAATAATTAAAAGATTACAAATGTAAAATATTAGGTAGCCACGTAGGCAGCCTTTATTTATTTTTTTTTCTAATAAATAAATGAGTAATGATTTGGAATTCAATAAGTTGTTCATAATGGCATACGAAATGTATTTATGCCGCTTATTTTATTTAAATCCTGAACAGAAAAAAGTAAAAAAAAAAAAAAAAAAAAAAAAAAAAAGGAAATACAAGTTGAATGTAGATTCTGCCATTGCAGAATTCAGTTTCGCCTCCGATTAGAAAAGAGAAATCGATAGAGGTCTTTTAGAAGGGCGACCCCGTTTAGAATGCAATGAACTAACTTCATTTTTCTTGTGTTTATCAATATAATAGCAAACAGAAGGCGTGAAATACCCAGTTGATTAGCAGTTTCTATCTGAGACATTGGAATTGCGGAATAATAAGGAGATACAATTTGACGTGCTACTTCTTCATTGGCTAGATTCATCAAAAACGATTTTTTCTTTAGTTTAAACGCTTTTTTTATACATTCTGAGAAAAAGGAAATATATTTTAACAATAAAACGAGTGGAATCTCGTTGAATTCGACGAATGAAATGTTTAAAAGACCCGATCGATTTGGTTTTAAAAAAAGCAAAAGTAATTACATTATTGAATCAATATATAATAAATATATTTATAAAGTAAATGTCGAATTTGCCAGTTACAATTTTGCATGCAAATATTCGCACAAGTACAGTTAAAATTGTAATATGAGTTCCGGCGAAATCCAGAAATTTTATTTTATATGCACTCACAGAAAAATAGCTTTATTTAAAAAAAAAAAAAAAAAAAAAAACAAGTAATATCGGGTACTACTAGGTTATCCCATCGACTAAAAAATTATCGCCAAACTATAAGATTAAATGCCAATAATGGATGATCGTGAATGTCACATTCAATGACATTAAATACAATTCATGTGTTTAAAATGTCATTAAGTGTTTTTTATTTCGACTTTTTATTAATATTTTTATTAATATTCTACTGATTATTTATTTTTCCGTTATTTAAAATAAAAATTTTGTCAATATGTATAATTTGGCTATTAATTTGGCGAAATTGGTCGACGGGATAACAGAGTAGTACCTAATATCGCTATGAGTAAAAATACGATGTTTTAAATAGTGACGTCATTTTCTCTTCAAATGTTCTTTAAAAGTTACTGTTTATGAAAAAGGCATCCATAATAATATTGTAATTCCCATTTATCTGGTTGCTGAATGACATAATTTTCCTCATTTGAAATTTCTCTTATTTTGATTTAGACATTAATTTTTATCATATATTATTTTCCGTCATTTTATTTACATTATTAATATTATTTCTCAGTAAATATATTTTTTTAACTCAATTAGTGCATAACTGTACGCAATCATTTTAGAAAATAAATTTTTATTGTCGAGAGAAAAGCTAAACTGTGTTGCCACCATTTTGAAGAAATGTCATGAAAAAGCTTTTAAAATTAAAAATAAAATATAAAAATGGAAATAAATTAAAAAATAATTAAAACGGGCACAACTACAAATAAATAACTTTCATTTAAAAAAATAATTATCAAAATCGGTTGACTAGAAAATTCAGGGCTGATGACACGCCATTTTTAGCTTGTCTGAAAGAAATAGCCTCGGAGGCTAAAAAAAAAAATCGATTTCTGAAAGGTTCTATATACATACTATCCTAAGAAAATATATTCTACAATTTTACAGTATTTATTTGACTCTGATAAAGTAAAAATAATCTCTGAATCGACAAAATGAAATATTTATGTCTGATAGTGATGCAGCTTTTGAAATGGATGCAAAAGTAGAAATTCCTCCGAGAAAAATATATTCATGAATTCGTTAGATACATATTGCAAACCTTACGTTTTATAAAAGATTTGCAATGTATTTTTCTGCATGATATTCACATAACAACATAAATAACGTTTTAAAGCACCCATGTACTTTAGTGTAACGTTTTTATATTCATATATACTTTAAGTAAATAAATCTCATTTATTTTATACACACTGAAGTATACGAAAAGTTTATATTTAGGCAATAATAAACTCTAATCCTTTAAGACTATAATTTACTACTTATAAATAAATTCTATATTAAAAAAATAGAAAGAAAACGTATTTTTTTATATAATTAAACGGTTTAACATTAGATTGTTTCCTTTTTGTGGGCTCGATAATCAGATCTCGTTTTTTGCTTTAAAAAACTATTCTTCATACGACGTCTTTCTTCGGATTAGATTTTTTTCCATGTTTGATAATTTGCGCCTATCCATTTTGTAATTGTTTAATGTTCTTCTTTATTAACAACAACATTTCGATTTCCTATTCACATAAAAAAATTTCTAAATGAAAAACTTTAGTAAATAAATAAATAGATAAATAAATAAAATGCAGACATGCATTGCCCAAAGCAAAATGTTTGAAAATTGAGTTAATAAAAACCAGCAAACCTATGATTTTTAAGTGTTAGACAAACCAAAGATACCCGTCACTTTTACAAATTAAGTTTCTCCTGCAAACTTGAAAATTCTGCATTAAAAATATAAAACCATCCAACACTTATTTTAGATATATTTAAGGTTATTATTATGAGCATGCGAATCTCCGAATGGGCTAGCTATTATTTTATAAATTCATACTTCTTTTCTAAATGAGTACATTATAACTTTTTTCCTCCTTCAAACAATCGTAAGATTACAAATGTAACACATTAAGTTGCCAAACACAAAGCCTTTTTATTTATTTTTTTTAAATAAACAAATGAGTAATGATTTGGACCCTAATAAGTTGTTCATAAACGGTGTACGGTTTGAACCAAAGGGGGTAGCGGGTTAAGGGGGGGTCTGGCGGCCCCCACTGAATCTGGTAAAATCGTTCCAAAAATCTTAAAGAGGGTCGAAAAACAAGCAGTATAAGCTTTTTACCGACATTACAACCCCAAACGAAAACACAGTAATGGCGAAAAATATGATTTTTTGTGATTTTTATTTTTTTCAACCAGTTTAGTTTATTTTTAAATGGTTTAAATGCAATTAAAAATTTGTTTTGGATGTGTGAAAGTCCCCTGAATTTTTTCAGATTTTTTGGTCAAGTAAAAACATGTGAATTTTAGGTTTAAATGCGAAAAAATCGTGAAAAACGCGTAATTTTCAAGATTGAACCCTCTAATTTTTAGGGTTGTTTTCATTTTCCCGAGGGGTGCTGTATAGTATAGATAGCGGCAATCACCCTCTTTCGAATGCAGGCAACTGGACTCAATTTGGTCAATTTTGGTGAGCGGGGCGATTTTTTGAAAAAAACTCGAATTTTCAATTTTCGGTAAATTACGGCGCGTACTTGGTATAATGCGTCTTTGCTATAAAAAATACATCTCTATAGGGGTTTTTGAGGTCGCTGATCACGAATTTGATGTCAAAAAATTTTTTTAACAACAAATTCACCCATAAATATTTATTAACACAGGTTTGATAATGTAAAAATATTAATGAAAGATTTTTTTAATTTCTCTCAATTAACTTTTTTTTTAGTTTTTATTCCAGAAAAAGTTAATTAATAATATTAATAGTAATATTAATAGTATTAACGACTCAATTGTGATAGCGAATTACAAGATGAGATCACTAACGAAATGTTGCTCAGAAAAAACGTTAATAATGATTTAGCGAAAGTGGTAGAAGAGAAAAACTGGAACAGAAAAAAAAAAAGATCTTCAGACCTCTGACGTCAAATGATGTTATAGACTTTCCGGAGTTGACAGAAAGAGATCTGAAGATACTTTTTACAGGGTCTTACCAGTTATCACAGACCGTTTCTTATTTAGCAGAATTATGTACTGAAGATGGAGTTCTTAATATGCATTACTTGTTGGAAGATAAATCAATTTTGAAATGCGAAGTTCAATCGAGGCACATAAGTTGGAAAAAGTACAGGTGTTACGTAAAATACGTTCCTAACGCTATTGGAATAAGTGGTATAGAAGAATACGTATGCGATTGTGCGAATGGCCTCAGAACTGTCGGTTGTTGTGCACATGTGGCCACTATCATTTACTTCTTAGGGCATGCAAGATACTTGTCGCGAATTATTCGTCCAGCACAGATTCTCACAAATCTTTTCTCTGTTCAAAGCGTTGAACCTGTTATTGAAGAAGATAGTGACGAGGATTAAAACTGTAAAATTGTTAACTTAGCTCTGTAAAAAAGTATTATGCTATTTTATATTACTGTGTGACTATTACGTAAGCTTGAATAAAATATGATTTATACCAGAAAATTTAGTTTCATTGACTATATTAGTTGAACACGATATTAAAATTATTTAAATGCTGTGATTCAATGATATTTTTTACATTATCAAACCTGTGTTAATAAATACTTATGGGTGAATTTGTTGTCAAAATAAATTTTTTGACATCAAATTCGTGATCAGCGACTTCAAAAACCCCTATAGAGATGTATTTTTTATAGCAAAGACGCATTATACCAAGTACACGCTGTAATTTACCAAAAGTTGAAAATTCGAGTTTTTTTCAAAAAATCGCCCCGCTCACCAAAATTGACCAAATTGAGTCCAATTGCCTGCATTCGAAAGAGGACGATTGCCGCTATCTATACTATACAGCACCCATCGGGAAAATGAAAACAACCCTAAAAATTAGAGAGTTGAATCTTGAAAATGACGCGTTTTTCACGATTTTTTCGCATTTAAACCTAAAATTCACATGATTTTACTTGACCAAAAAATCTGAAAAAATTCAGGGGACTTCCACACATCCAAAACAAATTTTTAATTGCGTTTAAACCATTTAAAAATAAATTAAACTGGTTGAAAAAAATAAAAATCACAAAAAATCATATTTTTCGCCATTACTGTGTTTTCGTTTGGGGTTGTAATGTCGGTAAAAAGCTTATACTGCTTGTTTTTCGACCCTCTTCAAGATTTTTGGAACGATTTTACTAGATTCGGTGGGGGCCGCCAGACCCCTCTTAACCCGCTACCCCCTTTTGGTATTCAATAGCTGCCACTGAAAGATGGTGAAATCTTGAGCCAATATTTTGAGCTCCCGTTAAAGAATAGTTCCAATAGTTGGAGCGAGGTTGAAATAGAAAGCTCTGAAAAAGGTTGAAATAGACAGCACGAGATTTCAACATCTTGTGGTGGCAACTACTGAGCAACAGATTTTGGTTCAAACAAGAGGAATTTTTTTAACAGTGTATGTCGTTTCTTTTATTTAAATTTTGGACTGAAAAAAAATTAATAAAAAAATTAAGTTTATGAAAGACTTTATATACATGTTATCATGAAAAAATATTTTCTACAATTTTACAGTATTCATTTAACTCTGATAAAGTATAAAGAATCATGAGAAAATTATATTCATGAATTCGTTAGATACATATCGCTAGCCTTACGTTTTGTAAAAGATCTGTAATGCATTTTTCTGCATGATATTCACATAATAACATAAATAAAGTTTCAAAGCACCCATGTATTTCATTATTGTAACGTTTTTATATTCATATAAACTTTGAGTAAATAAATCTCATTTATTTTATATACATTCAACTATACGAAAAGTTTATTTAGGCAATAATATACTCTAATACCTTTTTAATGCATTTTTTTAACAATTGAATGGAAATGTGGGTCTAACAGTTAAAAATGTATTTAGGCAAAGAAAAGTTTATTTAGGCAATAATATATTCTAATACATTTTTAACGCATTTTTTAACAGTTGAATGGAAATGTGGTACTAACAGTTAAAAACTATGGTAGATACGTGATGGCACTCACAAACTTATGCTTTGAATTGATCTGAATTCGAATTATAAGTCACATTAATTCAAAGTTCATTTGATTCTAGAGAGGGATGGGCTTAGCAGCATGGGTGCACGCCGCTGAAGGTAGTGCGAATTCCAATTTCATATTCCTTGAATCTGAGGGAGGAAAGTAGGGGTTAAGGAGAAATCGACCTGGCTCTTCTAGCGATATACATTTTCAACTGTAAAATAATATGTTATTCGTTGCACATGTTATGATTGTTTATGAATACAGTACTGATTAAAAACATAGTCTTTAGTAAAAGCGAACTTCAATAATTTAAACTCTTGTGTATGACAAAATCTCGGAACACAATCTGCATAGAAATGTCTTTTATAAATAAACTTGGTTTAACAGTCACTGTGCAACATTGCATTATTTCTCATATTGTAAAATTAAAAACTAATTATGAAAACCGAGCATTTGAACTTTTATTAACAATAAATTCCTGAATTTTAAACATAACTAGATATGATATTTTGTTGTGAAACGAGATACAGAAAAGGGTTACATTTTGCATAGTATTATGAGAAGTTATCAGACTTTAATTTACGAAATCTGCTTATTTATTTGACATTATGTCTTGCTGATTGAGTAGTATGACGCATTCATGCATAAAGTTTTGAGATATTGATATGTAATCTAAATAAGAATACTTTCTAAAGAATTTTAGCGAGGAATTGTTTGGAAATTAAAAAAAAATATCTAATTTTGAAAAGCGTTATTTGTTTAATCTTTCAACCTTTTATATGTGAAATTGGTTTAAGAATTTAAGATATCTTTGAGCTGCACTGTATTCTTTTACATATCTATACTATAAAGCAAAAATAGGTCCGTAAATATTGCTGATGTCATAGTGCGGTAGGAACAACCTAACCAATAAATATCCTTTTTACTGAAATAATTTTTAGGTTTTAACATTACATAGTTTTATTTTTGAAACCACTGAACAGATTTTTTTTGTTTAGTATAAAAATGTGCTTCCTTAAAAACTATGCTATCTAGAAAAAACACTATATTTTTCTTGCAAGGTTTAAAGTAACATCTATCACCTCTAATTTTTTTACAATTTTAGTGTCAGTAGATTCGGAATTAGATTGGGAAAGAGGGGACATATTTTTTCATTATATTTTCGACGATATCTCTGAAAATATAATACTTAAAATAAAAAGAAATATGTTTTTGAGTTCAGTGTAATGAAAACTTTCACAAGATACCCCATATTATATACAATGAAAAGACTTTTTTCTTCAAGTAACTTAATGAGTCCCCCTACCCCCTTCCATAATATATTTGTAAATGTTTAATAATCTGTAAATATGTGGGTCAATAATCTTTATTACTTCCCCAAATTTGAGCTTTCCCGTGTCATAGTTTATGAGTAAAATGGCTGTGACAGACGGACAAACAGACAGCAGAGTGATTCTATAATGTTTCCATGTTTTCTTTATAAGTACGGAACCCTAAAAATAAGACTACTAGTTATCGTTTAGTATTACTCTAACATGAATTCTCACACATCATTTAGTCTAAGATATTCATGCACGCTTTGTAATGATTATAGTCAAGTAACGCTTAGGTTTTGAAATGATGTTCTTCTTATGATAAATTCAAGTAAAAATGATTGGTTGATAGCATGAGTACTGCTCTGTTCTCTTAGGTATTTAAGAAACCGTCATAGTTTTTTTTGAATATACAGCATCACAGCAGTACACAACGCGTTTTTTCCCCTTGAACGAAATTCTACATGAACTGCTTTTCGGGCCAGTTTCATAGTGGCAATGATTGTTTTTTGCTGTTTTAGTAATTCTTTTGCAACAGCAGAAATGTAAAAAAATTCTATTGAAATATCATAACATGAAGACAGTCCATCAATCGTACCTATTACACTCTCTTTCCTTGATCCTTCTCGGGTTCACTGTTTATCTTTCCTGTGTGGACCTGTACATTCCAGAAATAGGAAGTTTTTACATCGTATAGTGTTCATAATTGCATATTGTATCTTGGCTTCATGTACACATGAAACTTATACGCCCTACGAATGATACATTGGCATTATTACAAATGAATCATCGGGTTTAGAAACGTTACTACGCGCAAAATAGGAAATGTATATGTTTCCATGACAACTCAAATGAAAGGACATTATCTACAATTTTGCGCTGCCTACGTGTCATGTGTGTCTCGTTGCTTTGGTTTCTGCGCGAACGTCATATTCAAAATGGCGACTGGACAGCAGAAAGCGTTTTATGTTACTAGAATTTTCAAAGTGTTAATTGTGATATACGCTCTTCCTATTTTCTTCATAAATTTTTTTTACGAAACACCTGTGTGCTTTAAAGTAATCCAAATAATCTAAGGAATCAAGCTTTGATGAAATAAAAGTTTAATTAAACACACGGAACACAAATGACAGGGACGAATACAGCAAGACTTGAACACAAACACACAAACAATTAAATATATATATGTAAATATCCGGATTTCGTATTTCTTACAAGAACTTCTAACTACTCTTCTTTCACAACAGATCAATCTCGTGCCCGAAGCACATACATATCCCAATTTTTTGGATAATATTTTTATTCTGTTTACCTGCATCAGACATTCGCAGGTCTACCTCTTACCTCCGCACACACACCTCTCTCTCTCCGCGTTCGTAACCCCCTTTTTCTCCCACACTCTCCTCCGCTGGTCACGTGACCCAAGAGCGGGCGCCGATAAATAAAACAAAAAAACACATCATCAGTCATTACACCCCCCCCGCAAGATTGAAAATATGGTACACACTTATTTTAAATCTGAAATTCGACTGATGATGTTACACTATTTAACAATGATTCCCCAAATTATAATATGTATATATAAAAAAAAATAACACCACAAATACAACCGTATCCGGAGAAGGCACGTCTTCCGGGATTCTTCCTATCTGCTAATATAAAATAGAATTAAATTAATACTTCATATACACAATATAACATACAATTAACAAAAGGCAATACACAAAACTTAGTAAACATTAAACAGGACACTAAGAGCTGCTGAAAAAAAATGTATATTGTTCCACACTCTTCAAGGAATGTTCAAACACTGGGTGCTTCAAAAGTTGTTGAATGTCTTACATAGTGTCCAAGCGTGATAAGGCATCAGCATTAATTAGTTTGGCACCCGGGCGGTGCGAAATCTTAATATCATACTTTTGTAAGGCTAATGCCCATCGCTGCAGTTTTGAAGATTGAGGGGCATTTTTTGTGATAAAAGTTAATGGATTATGGTCCGTAATAAGTTCCACAGGTGAACCGAAAATCCACGTTTCAAATTTTTTCAAACTCCAGATCACTGCATAGGCCTTCCTTTCAATTGTTGGCCATGCCTGTTGAGTTTTGGTGAGTTTTTGACTGGTGTAACTTACTGGATACACTACTCCATCTCTTCTCTGCGATAAACAGGCTCCGATGCCGATTGCAGATGCATCACACTCCATGATGAAAGGTAACCCGATAATAGGAGTATGCAGACTGGGCGCTTCGATGAGACCTCTTTTTAACGCGTTGAACGCCTGGTCATGCTCTACTGACCAGCACAAATTCTCTGGACTGTCCTTTTTTGTCAGTTCAGTGAGGGGATATGCTGTTTCAGCATATTTTGGTACATAATCTCTATAGTAATTGCACAATCCTAAGACACTTTTTAGTTGCTTCTTGGTTTGAGGCACAGCTAACTTACGGATGGCCTCCCCTTTTTCCGGATCGGTCCGATGGCTGCCGGACCCAATGATATGGCCTAAGTACTTTATTCGGGGTTTTGCAAATTCACACTTTTTCAAATTGACGGAGAATTGTAACTGTGATAGTTTGAAAAATATCTTCTCTAAATGCACCAGGTGTTCCGCGAACGTTTCGGAAAAAACTGCTATATCGTCTATATATGCTCTAGCAAAGTCCTGGTATTCAGAAAGAGCTCTGTTGATTTCTCGTTGAAACGTCGCAGCAGCATTCCTCAACCCAAAAGCCATGACCTTGAAGCGATATTGAGCCCTATGAGTCTTAACACACGCTAATTTTTGACTCTCTTCTTCTAGTGGTATGGCCCAGTAGCCTTTGAGTAAGTCCAAAGTGGAAATGACGTTGGCCCTGCCAATATTAATTAATAGATCAGTAGAGTTTTCCATAGGAAAATCATCAACCTTGGTGATTGCGTTCAGTACCCGAAAATCTACGCAAAGTCGCAGCGTTCCATCTTTTTTCATCACGCACACTACCGGATGCGGTGCTTCTTCACCACTTTCCTCAATCAAACCTAATTCTAGTAATTCTTGAATTTGTTTGTCTACTTGAGGTTTTAGGGCCTCTGGAATTCGATAAACATAAGGTTTCTTCTTCTCATTATCATTTAATCTTATTTTGTGTGCACCAACTTTTGCTATTTGTATTTTCTTTGAAAATAATTCTTTATATCTAAGTAATAAATCTAACATCTTTTCTCTTTCTACGTTTTCCAAATGATTTAAATTTACTTCTTCGATTTTAAAATAGTTCGAGTTATCGTTTGTACTAGGGGTGGGATGGACTTCCCCTAATTCTTCTTCATTCTCAAAAATTACCCCCACTGCTTGTACCCTAGGAGTAAATTTCCTTATCTTATTCACGTGAACATTTTTAATGTTTCCGTTCGTTAACCTGACTTTGTAAGAATCGGGATTACACCTCGCCACTATTTCGGCTGACCCTGTCCATCTAGCGTAAAGTTTATTACTAGAGTCTGGGATTAATAAATATACCTGCTCCCCCGGTATAAATTCCTTATAAATTGCCCTTCGATTCGCATACTTCGCATACGCGCCCTGTTTAACCTCCGCTACTAGTGAAGCTTGTTCCGCCGCCTTTTCTAAGTTAATTTTTAAATCCTGAAGGTATTCGGTTGCACTTTTCCCGAGATTTATAGGTAGTGGAATTTCGCCCGACCATGTAGATTTTAATACCGCCAATGGTCCCCTGGCCTCCCTTCCATACATCAACTTAAATGGCGACACCCCCGTTGTACAATTAGGAATCTCTCTATACGCAAATAATAAATAAGGGATGTGTTTATCCCAATTTTTAGGATCGCTCCGAATAATATGGTGCAACATGCGTTTCAATACCTGATTATACCGTTCAACCAATCCCGAACTTTGTGGATGTCCCGGTGTTGCAAATCTAGGAGCCGCCCCTAGCCTAGCATGAAATTCCTGCATTAAACCTGATACAAAATTTCCCCCCTGATCACTTGCTATTACGCGGGGTATCCCTGTCCGCATAAATATTTCTAACAGCGCATCACAAGTAGCCTTAGCCGAAATTGTTCTTAACGGAACCGCTTCGGGCCACCTACTGTGTTGGTCAACCAAAGTAAGTACATATTGATGTCTACGCGCCGAAGGTGGTTCAATTTTCCCAATTATATCAATATTTACAACGTCAAATGGGAGCTCCGGTCTTTCAATCGGAAGAATCGGTATCTGATCACTGGCTCTCTCCCGGCTTCGCAACTGGCAGTCCTTGCACGATTTACAATACTCCTCTACATCCCGCGACACGCCTGGCCAAAAAAATGAATATCGAATTCTTTCTTTCGTTTTCCTTATACCAAGATGGTTCGCAAAGATTGATTCATGTGCAATCCTTAAAATTTCCTCCCTCCTAATTTTAGGCACTACTAATTGCATGACTTGATCTCCCGAAACCTTTTCCCTATGATAAAGTAAATTATCCACCATAACAAACCCATTTTTCCCTTGTTTTGCATCTTTAAATGCCCCCTGTAAAGATTCGCAATTCTTTTGTTGCTCCCTGTAAATGGTCGTTTCCGAATGCTGATTCGAATTTAAATCCTCGCAATCATTTTTCGTTCCAATACAATTAATAATCCAATTTTCTTCAAAAGATTCATTTTCAACCTGCAAACATAAATATTTATCACTCGTATTTTGTTCTTTTTTCTTTTCCAACGATAAATTTTCATCCCCCCTTTTCGATTTCGTCTCACTTGTTGGTGCCAGACTGTCGGCTATTCTTTTCCCTTCTCCAATTTGCAATGATTGTAATAACTCATAAACCTTCGGAGTAATAATACATGAACTACATAATTTATCTGTCACTGCAAATAATACATCCACACTGTTAAATAAACAATTTGATTCACTCATGTTTAGAGAAACCGGTAACGTTACAAGATCAGCAGTAATTTGCTCGCCAAAAGCTGAAATCAACTGAATTGATGAATTTTCATTATTTTTAAATGATTCTGGTATTTCATTCGAATTTATAACGGGAATCTCAGCAGCGCTGTCAATTAATGTTTTTATTTTTTGTTTCCCCACCCAAATTTCATCGTATTGCAATGGTTGAGTACTTATTGCGTCATTTTCAAAGCATAAAGCTGTCACTTTCGCTATCAACCGTTCGTCTTTATTTTTTCCGGTAGAATCTTTTTTCATTTGATAATGAGAATTTCCCGACCTCTCTTTTTCTTTATTATTAGGACAAAAACGTAAATGAACGATTTGACGGCACAATTTACACACAGACCTTTTCCTATCATTACGCGAATTAAAATTATTTCTTAGATGCGGTGGAATATATTTGCCAGATCCGAAATCATCAGAACCGCGACAATTTGTCGATTTATCATATAACTCAGAAAAGGTTCTACCTTTTGATGTAAACCAATTATCGCATAATTCCGCAATTTCCCGCGCTTTTAACCAATTATCTAATTGTTTTATTCTGACATAGCTTCGCGCCTCTGAGTCTAACGCATCCATTAATCTATCACTAACTATTAATTCATTAAGTGCATCAAAATCATTTACCTTTCTAAGTTCGCAATAAAAATCCCAATTCGCCCTTAACCTAGATGCGAATTGCATATGATTTTCATTTTTCGCCTTCTTTGCCGAAAGAAAATTTTGAAGACAAGCTTCAGGAGTGGGTTGAAATTCTTTTAAAATTAAAGCTTTAACCTTTTGATAATCCTTCATTTCATCTGAATTTGCATATACTAATAAATGCGCAGCTTTTTCCCCTACTAAATTAAACAGTATTTCAACTTTCAAATCTTCCGCGACATTCTTTAATTC
Organism: Maratus speculifer; assembly: GCA_964019185.1. NCBI lineage: Eukaryota > Metazoa > Arthropoda > Arachnida > Araneae > Salticidae > Maratus > Maratus speculifer. The sequence continues at coordinate 27,302,249 of OZ025294.1, read as the reverse complement.
AAACGCCCTTTCGAGCGAAGAAAAAAATAAATTCCACGATTCAGGTTTGGTAGGAATCGCAATAGTTAAAGTTTTAACGCTTTTAATTAGAGCTTCTAACGAATTAGTTTTGGGATTTTGTCCATCCCCCCACCATCAGAATTTCTGTTCTCAGACTGCAGTTTAGCCATTTCTAATTGGTGTTTGATAACTTCTAATTTCGTTTTTTCTAATTCTAACGCTGTTTTCTGCTCAGAATTAACATATTCTTTTTCATTTTTAAGGGCCTCTGCCTCTTGTTTCTCTTTTGAAATGCGGTCTGATACCGTTGTAACAAGGAATTCTTTTACAAAATCGAAATCCTTATCGTATTGTTCGCTTCCTTCGATTAATGCCTTTAAATCCACTATTCTATGATCTGGCTCTACTTTTAAGCCTAATTCTGTGGCTATAATGACCAGGTCTTCTTTTTTTAACCCTTTAATGCTGAACATATTCTTTTTTTTTTTTTAAACTATTACTATCTTTATCAATAATTATAATCACTAAATAATATAATCATTCATTATAATCATACACTAGAATATACTCAGAACAATGCTTGTTTTCAATTCTAATACGATTATCTCTTTAGAATCATTGCAAACATATTCATTAATCTAATATTCATGAATCTTCAGTTAATAAACAAAAGTTATAACTTTCAACTTTATTTCCAAAACTATAAAAAGTGGTTTCACTTACCACTGGTTCTTGCGAAGAGAGCGTGTGATATACGCTCTTCCTATTTTCTTCATAAATTTTTTTTACGAAACACCTGTGTGCTTTAAAGTAATCCAAAATAATCTAAGGAATCAAGCTTTGATGAAATAAAAGTTTAATTAAACACACGGAACACAAATGACAGGGACGAATACAGCAAGACTTGAACACAAACACACAAACAATTAAATATATATATGTAAATATCCGGATTTCGTATTTCTTACAAGAACTTCTAACTACTCTTCTTTCACAACAGATCAATCTCGTGCCCGAAGCACATACATATCCCAATTTTTTGGATAATATTTTTATTCTGTTTACCTGCATCAGACATTCGCAGGTCTACCTCTTACCTCCGCACACACACCTCTCTCTCTCCGCGTTCGTAACCCCTTTTTCCTCCCACACTCTCCTCCGCTGGTCACGTGACCCAAGAGCGGGCGCCGATAAATAAAACAAAAAACACATCATCAGTCATTACATTAATCACTTATAATCGTTCTTAGAGCATTTCGGAAGGCATACCAATGTAGCCCAACAAAGCATTCTGCGCTGGTATCAACAGTACAAAGAAACCGGTTGTTTATGTAAAGGCAAAAGCTCTAGCAGACCAAGCGTTGCTGAAGAAATAGTGAACCAGGTTAGAGAGTTTCATCTGTAGTTCCAAGAAATTTAAATGACGATGAATTGAAATTGAAAGACTGCATTTGCGCCCATGGACGTCAATCTTGTATACTTTCGGTTTATTTTCATGCATAACGCATTGTTGTAACCCAGTTATGTTCCGAAATAAACGCTTCGGAAACCTGATGATTCTTTTGTAATAACTTTGTATTATATGTTGTTCGTCAATACATAATTCAGCTTCTGTATAGTATACTGTTTTAGAATTCAGAATGAAGATGTTAAATATACCCTCAAATGAAGATAAATTGCTTGTTTTTTTGCCTCCCTGTTCTAGTTTCTAAATTATCAATTATAACAACCCTAGAAAATCTTTTATTCTTGTACGAAACATTGCTGCGCAGAGAATTGATCGTTGCAGTGTTAAATGTTTAGTTCAGCATAGTTGTGAAATGGGTTTTTGGCGTACCTTAAGTAAACCCGCAAGAATTAGTAATCTTATAAATACCGCCATTTTAATTAGATGTACATTTTTCCATTCGTCACCTTTCACAGCTATGGTCTGTTACTTCAACCAGTATATCTAAAATTTGTTGACTCTTTAATAAATTGAATGCGTCTGTTACTGTTGTAATATTACCACTATAACTTCTAACACCAGATTTCATTTTCATTATATTTCTAGCAAGAAGTCTTGTTGGAGCAGGTTTTCCTTGACCATTGAGTTCCATCTTTGATCACAATTATTTCAGTATTTTTAAAATTGACACATACAATATCTTCATTGGAAAAATTATGGGTCAGCATATAGTTCGGTAGCTTAGCTACATTTCATTGCAATGTCGACAATAAGTCAGTTGGTGAATTATTTCTTTTCCTCTTTTAAAGCTTCCTATTCATCAGAAATACCATCAAAATCTTCATTCATAAGTTTTTCTACCTTAGATTGACTCAGATATTTACGCGCCTTTCACAATGATTATTGCTCTTAAACTAAGCATATATCGCGGACTCAAGAAGATTTGAATACATTGTTGCTCCATCTCTTAGCCACCCATAATGGTAAAAATTTTTTTGACAAATACTTGCGGCTTTCTGCAGAGTCAGAAAGCTAATCGCTCTATTGAAACATTTTAGCTGAGAAATGCTTCCAATGCAGATTAACGACCAGATAGAGCCATTTACTGACCCGAAGTCAAAATATAGTTTTTCACGTACTTATTTTTTTGACAGGGAAAGTGATAACTTCAGGATTCATATTAAAATAGTGTAAAACGCAGCTATAAAAAAACTGAAAGTACTATATTATTTTTAAAACTAGGACTTCCCTCAGAGGGATTAGTCTGAGCGATATTGCTGAGAACATAGATTTAGTAATAACTTGCGAAAAGTAAAACAAAAAAGTAAGATGCTACCTTTAATTGATCATAAACTGCCTCAAGTTCAAAAGACGAAAAGGACAAAAGGGAAATATAGAATTGCAAAATATTCTATATTAATTCGAATGCACGGTTAACCCCTTGGGGACGAGCGACACGTATACGTGCCGCAAAAAGGCTTAAGAATCATCGTTTATCCCCACCAGTAAAATCTGACTGTAAAATTTGACTTATTGAATCGGAGCATTTTCTTAATTCAATAAGATACAAATTTCTGTTTTTTAAAACTGGTGACAAAATATTAAAAATTTTGTAAAAGGCTTCCGTCGCGAAGGGGTTAAAAAATTGGTAAGTAAACTATGCAAAACAGCCATGCATGGGTATAAAATTGGAAGTACGCAATACATTAAAAGTAATACAGATAATTATGCACTAAAATATCTTGCATCTGAATTTGAACTCTGAAATTACATCAAGAACATAAAGACACTCCACACCAATTTTAGTACCTAAATATGGCTCAAACCATGGTGGTTGAATAGACAGAGGGAATTTTTTATACGGAGTGTGAACCCCTTAAATAGTTAACATATACAATAGTATAATGTCTACATCTGATTTCTATTGATGTGATGAGGTTCTCGATAAGAATTTAGGAAATTCTCTCTTTAAAAAGTGATACATAAAATGTATGGTAAAACTCCAAAAAAGAATACGATGCGTTGTTTGAGTGTGTTCCAGATATGATCATTCAGATTTTAAATGTGTAGTGCATACTGGTCACTACATACGCTGTTTTGCTTTCTTTTCAAACCTATTCACAAGAAGTTCAGCAGTATTTCGCTTTAGTATGCATTGAATAAAAGGAATTGGCAATGCTTGCAGTATAACGTACGACACGAGATTCGAATATCTCGCCTGCACAAGCTTTGAGCTGCCAAAGTATCATTACCAGTGATTTAAAAATCTGAGCACATTTTTTTTAGCAAAACATGCAGGTCAAATACGCAAAATTGAACTCGATTATGCAGTTTCACCTGAATAAGTTATTAATTAAAAAACCTTGTAATGACAAATGAGAAAATCTCGTGATTGAAAAAAATAATGCCCCTCTACCCTACATACCATTATGGTTCGGAATTCTTTTGTAGTACCCTGCAAATGAATAATAAATATTCTTTGTGCGGCATATTTTACAAAATTTATATTATAATGCTTCTCAATTTCTTTGTTTCGACGTACTCCCGTCGAAACAAAGAAATTAATTAAACAAGTAAGAAAACAATTAAACAAGTAAACAATACAATTAAACAATTAAACAAGTAAGAAAAATCATACGTTAAGCATAGATTATGAAGCACTTTCCAACACTTAATGAAATCTTTAACAAAACTGTTATTTAGGGAAATAATAGTGTATAGTCAAATATACCCAAATGTGTATTCCAGTACTTTTGAACAGCCCTGTATTTCATATGTCAGTTGATATAATGGGAAAATGTAGTTTAGCAAGAAAATACCCAGTAGCTTGGAGTTTCTTTTTCAGCAATTCATACTATTAGATGGAAACATTCTTGAATACTTTTGTTCAGCGCTGTAGTTTACATTGTACCTTTATTACACGTCAGCATTAGGCTAAAATTTATTGTAAACTAAAACACTTTTAAAACAACTGAAATCACATTCTCATAAATTATCATTCAAAGGCGTCCATGTACCGAATTCTTTGCGTGGCCCTGTATATCCTTTTATCTATATTCTGCAAACATTTCTCAGTAAATTGAATGGAGCTCAGCGTAAAAATGCATAGCTTATTTAAGAACCACGTTTAAATAATTTACGCTCATATTCAGTAACGTTGGTGAGCTCTTTTGTGTAGCCCTGTATATCATCTAAAACTTTTATACACACCATGTAATGTGAATATATTTAGCGAAATATAAACGCGCATATCATAATTAAAATGCATTTCATCCCTCCATCAGCTTTCATTGGACACATATACGGTACTTCGGAAAGAATATACTATTTGAAATCTTTTGTATGGCCCTGTAAATGCTATGTACTTCATATTATGCAAGACAGTAGCGCATAATTTATATTAGGCTTCAGTAACAGCTTAATATATTTAAAATATGTCACACACAATTCCCCCTTTTACCATCATCTAATGGAATTCTTTTGTGTGGCCCTGTAAATGAATAATAGCTACATTTTCACCTTATATTTTATAGAATGCATATTTTAATATGTTTGACAGGGTATAACATCTTTAAAATTCCTTTGAAACGATTTTCCCCATATAGTAGGGTCGGAAATGTTTTCCAGCTGGATTTTTGTGCTAAGTTTGATATTTTTGTCTTACTTTGTAGCTTTTGACATCTAGATTCCAAATATCTTAGGTGCCATTTTTTTCTTACACATTTTTTGGGAGATTTTCAAGATGGCGTCAAAGATGGCTGCCATTTACTGACTTCTTTAATATTTGTAGAATATTATTGACCAGTATGTCAAACTATATGTTTTTAGGGTCAAGAAATACAAATCTATAGTTACAATAGGCGTAAATTGTGTTATTTATTATTTATTCATAAATTTACTACAAAATTACTACTATTGCTTGTTTTCTCTTTTGCTGCAGATGTCAAAACTATATGTTCGCTGGATTATACTTACTAATAAGAATGACTGCCTCATAAATATACAATGAATTGTTTAATTTGCTTGAAAGGTGAATAATTATGTCAAAAACCTGAAATAGACAATTTTGAAAAACTGAAAACTGAACTCGCTTTGTAACATATGCTACAAAGCGAGCAAAATTCGTGAGTCAAATTTAATTCCATTCTGTCTACTCTGTAAATTCAGTTGTCTACTGACAGTCAAAAGTGACTAATCCGAGTGGGAGACTTTCAATTTTGTGTTGCATATCTCCATGCTTTAGGAAAATACATAAACGGTAATGGCCTTGATTGCATATGTATTGAAATTTGTCTGTAATCTCCTGAAACAATTCGTCAGGTTTTTGGAGGGAAGAAATACACTAGAGGGATAGAGTTTCATATGACTATCATCTTGGCATGTTTCCACCTTCTCTTTGAAACACTGCCACATTCAACAAAGATTACTTCCCCCCCCTCCCCCCCCAAAAAAAATCAACTTATTACCGTAAAATGGGGTGAATAGGAACGAAACTTCCCGGTGATACAAATAAATTCATTATAAATATATGTGATGATATTTTTAGTTGCCAATATTTTTATAAGAAGGTAATAACATTAAGAGTTGGGAAATTCAGTTTTGACATGTTTGCACAACTACTGGGGTACATAAAAAAACTTCAAGAGATCCTCAAAAACGTCATTTTTTCAAAGTCTTCAAAACTTTGTATGTAACTTCAGTATTTTTCGTATTCTAAACCTAAGAGAGGGGATTTTTAATTAATGATAGACCTGTAAACGATATTCTGTATTAAATTCTACTTATTTCTAAACTACATAATGAAAAAGTGAAAAATGGCTTGTAACATCAGAGGTTTAAGATTTATGGGGTGAATCGGAACACGTTTTCTCTTATTATTTATTTTTCTAAACAGTAATAGTTTCATGTAATATATGAAAACATATGTATGAATATGTATTGTAACAATATTTTGTTTGTTCTAATTACTTGAAGAGTTTAAATGTGCCAAGAAATTACTTGGTTAAAGAAAAAAGTCAACGCCTAATCCAACAGACATGGAACACACAGTAAATGAATTTAAAAATAGCAAATTAGTTAGAAAAACTGCACAGAATTATTCTCTGACATCCACAACATTACACAAACATCTCAAAATAAAAAACCAATTAAAAAAAAGAGAGATGCAAACAGTACTAAGGTCTGGGGATGAGGGCGTTTTAGTAGATTGTATTAATAATGCAGCGAATGGGGCTACTCAAAAGATTCATTTACCCAATGACTACTAATAAAGGATAACACAGAACAGGGCTAAATTTGTATTAAATTCTATATCTGCAATTCGAATATAACTTCTTAGAATAAATTTTAATTTTTCTTGATTTAAAAATTGTTTTCTAATTTTTAAAAAGGGATATCTTTACTTGTATATAAAATAAAGGATTGGTTTCACAGTAACTACGTGTTCCTATTCCTCCCTTATCATTATTACCTGTTTTTACTAACCCTATCAATGTTTGAATCAGAATAAATAAATATTATAGCATTTGTTCCGATTCACTCCTATCTGCGGGGTGAATTGGAACACCATTAAAAAGATAAATTATACATATATAAATAGTAAAAATGTTTCGTTTTTGCTTAAAAATAAAGAACAAAGCAATACCGAAGTTTCCATTAGAAAAATAAAAAAAATAAAAAAATCAGTTGTTGCTTTTTTTTAACGTTAAAGTTGAAAAGTGTTCTGATTCACCCCATTTTACGGTACCAGAGAAATTGCACAGTTGTGAAGTTGAAGTTTTAAAGTTGAAGGTGAAGTCACCTTTGTTTAAAGAGATCAAAGCAGTAGTTGAAAAGAATTGTCTTTTACATATTACACAATGCAGTTTTCACATGGCACAGTTCCTATTACAAGTATGTATACCAATTTGGATGTTTGCTATGTTTCATCAGTGCTATTCGTCGAGGAGATTGGGCATTGCATCTCGCGTCATTAGAGGAAAAAATCAAATATTATTTTACTCATGATTTATTTCATTATGCTAGACCCATTCTATAAATGAAGAACCCTAAAAAAACATATCCAGAAGTATGGAATTCTCTTGAATCTGTTTGTTCTGCAGTATCGAAATAAAATGTGCCGTTTATGAAACTATTTTCAGATCACAACTTGGAACAGAAAATCAAAGAATTGTAAAACATTTGTGGAGTTTTTAGTTTAACTCAGAAGGAAAGCGTCTTCGAAAGCTATTTCTTGTGTGCACCAGATGTATTATGCATTGTTTCAAGTTTCTTTGAAAAGTACAGTCCAAATGAAATCTCTAAGCAGCCCAGGAGACACTATCAACTTCAGACCTCCATAACACTATGAATTTTTCACATTGCAGCCATCGTCACAGAGAGCATTCGGAATCATTGTGGAGGATAAACTTTCCAAGATAATACCACACTAATGAATATTGCATCATCTATAAAAATTCCAGTATCTGCGAAGAATGCTATTCTGAAACTTGATCAAAAAGGATAATTGGAATTCGAAAAATTTGTAAGAGATAGACTACTGAGTGAACATGCTAAGCTGTCAAGTGGTATCTAATGATAAAACTAAAACTAAAAGCATTCAGCACTTGTAACAAGAAGACTGCACTTAAAATTAGTGATCAGTTGGTTAAAATTCGACAAGATGAGCAACTTCTTGCTCGTTTTCTTGTTGTTATTGAATCCAGATTTCAAATGACTATAACCTAAAAGATGCAACGAGTTTTCGGTAATACCAAGATCATTATTTTCTCCTGATGGATTTCTTTATATTTCACCTCACAAAAGTTCATTTATTGCAGAAATAGAGCAATGTAATCATTCTACCATACTTCAATCATTAGAGACTTCGATAACTTCTCCAACAGAAAAAAAAGTATGTATTATAGTTGAAATGGCAGTCGTACAATAAGTAAAAAAATACCTGCCGTAAAGACTTCGCAAATGCTTTTAATGAGATCACAATAAAATTGACAATTGATACTTTGAGGTGAGAATATTTGACCAATAACTTGAACATTCATTGAAGGAGTAAAATAGCAACAAAAATTTGGGTACGACAGAAACTATTAGATTTACTCTTAGAAATAGAACTAATATAACGTTGGTGTCATTAAAGACGCTTCTTTCACATAATGAAACAAAATCACAGCTAACGGAGTATTAGAACTATCAGAAATAAATTACTACAGGTTTTTGCTGCTAATGAGAAGAAAATTGTTGTCTTTGGCAGTAAGGCATGCAGTAACCACGCGAATGCTTTCGATTCAGAATTATGTGATCACACACATGAAGAAACAGACATCATTGTCCCTCTTCTTTTATTTGACATAGTGAACCACAATGATAATCATGAGATCAATGTATTTTTTCAAGATACTAACATTTTCATGTTACTGATTAGCTTGGTTTCAAGTCACTTAGTAAACGGTTAAGTCAATTTTGTTACTGCTAGACGCAACAAACACAGAAAAATGAAAATTAGTGAAGGACGTCGAGCAGTAGAAGCTCATAAAAGAAAAATTTACTAGGTTTACATTGTATACTAATGGAGACTGAGGAAGAAACTTTGTAGGCATTTCAAAACAGAAACAGCTAAAAAGTATATAAATATCCAGTATGGTGATGGTATTTAAACAGCTTTTGAATAACTTGAGGAACCTAATATTCATCCGTCATCCAATTGGTCATTGTTTCAAAAATTGACCAATTCGGCTTATTCAAAAAATAGTAATTTTTCAATCATTTCAGAGTTAAGATGGCACCTTTATAGACTTAGAAGTATTGAGGGGTTGTACTTACCACCATCCCTTGTAGAACTGAAGCCACATATTCTACGATCGAATTTAATTTGCATCAGTGGAAAGGAGGGCTAGAAAAATCCTCGATTTACAATACCGCCACTCAAATGCGTGGAGTTAACTGCATCGAAAGGAGGTATTGTACTTGGGAAATGTGAGTGTAAGAGAATGTGTACAGATGGGAAATGTTCTTGTTTAAAGAATTTTCTTATTTGTATTGCACTTTGCAAATGTAGTGACTGCAACAATATTATGACAGCGATAGTAGCGAATCAGAAGTGAAAACGTAACATCCCAGTACTATATATACATATATATGCTGTTTTTTTAATAATTCAGTTAAATATCTTCAGTTATTTGTGCTATTTCATTTAAATATTTTGGTTGGGTATAACTGGTTAATAAAACGCTAGCATATCTCATGTTTTTCATACTTTTGTTCATAATTTGCATCTTACCTCTTAAAACTCTTGAAAAACTCAATTTACTCCTAATTTTATTACAGATTTGTATTTCTTGACCCCGACAACATATAATTTAGCATACTGGTCAATAATATGCCACAAATATTAAAGAAGTCAGTAAATGGTAGCCATCTTGGACGCCATCTTAAAAATCACCTCAAAAATATGTAAGAAAAAAATTGCACCTAAGATATTTGGAATCTATACATCAAAATCTGTAGTATAAAGCAAAAATATCAAACTTAGCACGTCAATCCAGCTGGAGCCACATTTTACGACATTTCAAACCCTACTAATAGGCCGCAATGTAATGGGAAACTTTTGATTCGCCCTGTAAATAAACTAATCATGGTAGAAACTTCATTTTCGATAGGACTTGCGCTAGAGTAAACGTCAAGAACGTCCTAAAATTTCATGGCAATACGAGTATATTAACGATTTTTACCCATAGGCCGTAATGTAATGGGAAACTTTTGATTCGCCCTGTAGATAAACTAATCATGGTAGATACTTCATTTTCAATAGGGTTCCTGCTAGGGTAAACTTTAATAACGTATAAAAATTTCATAGCAATCCGAGTATATTTAAGGGAGTTAGAGCGCGGACAGACGGACATGCGGCCAGACGGTCAGACGGTCATCCGGCCAGACGGCCAGACAAACCGACTGCATAAGCACTTTTCAACTTCGTTGGAAAGTGCTAAAAAGCACGTAGAACTATTTCAACCCATCGACCGTAATGTACTTTTAACTGTCCCTGTATTTGAACTACGTATCCAATTTTACTAAAATTTTAAATGACTTACCAAAATTTGGCCCCAAATATATATTTAAAATTTCAAACGATTCGGTTGGGTAGTTTAGTGGTGTTAGATGGGGACAGACAGACGGATAGGCAGAAAAACTGTCGCATTAGACGACGATTGTAACGACTACGTATTTATAAAATTACGAGCGTGCCTAAAAAATAGTTAAATTTAAAAGCGCATGTCGAAATTGAAAATTCATTTCAACAATTGGTACTAAAACACAGTATTGTAGCTGATATCTTTTGTGTGTCCCTGTAAATGGATTTAAAATGCTATGAATGTCCTGTTCTTACATAATCGTTGTGAAACTCGGTAATTCACATCATTTTCAATCCATCCGCAATGGCATAATATCATTAAAATGCTGTGTAAACTTTTTTCCCCATAGACCATAATGTAATCGAATTCTTTTGGGTGCCCTTCCAAAGGAACTTTAATCCCACATACACCATATATAATACCAACCATGCCTGGAGGATCTTAATAAGGTTTACCAATTGCATTAAAATAAGCGTATATTTACGGGTATTAGAGCGACGGCAGGCGGACGGATGGCCAGAAGGACAGACAAATTGAATGCATAAACACTTTTCAACTTTTTGGAAAGTATTAAAAATGCAACTCCAAAGGCTGAAGATCAAAATCCTATCGATTCATTTAATGCCAACAAATTAAGTAAATAAATAAAAAAGCTCGCCAAAAAAGCTAGAAAAGAATATGGAACTCTTCTGCATAATTGTCGCCAAAATATCGTTATTTTGCATGGCTTGGAAACCCGGCTTTTGTTTATTTATTAATAAATTTTGTTTTTACAAATTATATAAATATATTTTTTCGATATTTATTAATTAATCGTGTTCTTATTTATTATTATTTCCTTTTTAAAATAATAGAAAATAATTGAAAAATATATATGTAACTAATATTCAAAAATGATTTTCGCCAAATAGGCTCCAAACCTGATGCGTGTATGATATACCTGCCCTAATTTCGTGGTACTTTTCCAATTTTACCTTGGCGTTTTTATAAGTTTTTTCTCCAGTTGGGTTTTCATCTTATGGAACCACAGTTTGGCTGATTTATATGTTTTTCTACAAGATGTAAATAAATTAAGCAATAGTATTAATTTCACCCTTGAAGTCGAAGAAAACGCCACTCTTCCATTTTTAGATGTTCAAATTAATAGATGCAATTCAAGTTTAAAATTTTCAGTTTACAGAAAACCAATAAAAAAAATACAGTTATCCCATTTTCAGCCAACATGCCTTTCGAATACAAAATATCTCCTTTCAGGTCATTTATTAAAAGAGCTTTTATGATTTGTTCAGATGACACATTAAATAAAGAAATTGATTTAATACAGAAAATAGCTTTTGACCATGGTTTTCCAGAAAAATTTATAAATAAAATAGTTCAACAGTACATTACTCCTCCCACATCTGGCCAACGACAGAATAAACTTATGGTTTACAGAAAATTTCATTATATCTATAGAAAAGAGGCAATTATCATTCTTTTAAAATGAAAATCTATATGAGGTAATGTAATACACTATATTGCCATTGATTATGGGACACTTGCAATTTTAGACATTTTACTAAATATCTATAAAAATACATGAGGAATCATCTCGAAACTCTTAGTGTATAAATATAACAGTATACGTCATACATCTCCGTGAAGATTTTTTACCGAAACTCCATAGGGGACCGTCAACAAATTAAAAAAGAATGAATATCTTTTGAATAACCCTGTCAAAACTAATGTAGCAAAAGCGCTCAAACTCTAGATTATGATTGAATGCCTTATTGTAATACACTGTGTTCATTTTTATGCAAATAGCATGCATACTCGCAGAGTAATTAAGGTTTTTATAAAAATGGCCCCAAGTTTTTCCCTTATAATTTTCAGAGTTCTTAATATAAAATAATATTTTTTTCAGAAAATATGACAAACAACATTGCACACAGTACCCTGTAATCAGAATTAAAAAATAATAAAAATTGTATGAAAAATGAGTAGGTTTACTAAATAATTTTTTACTGCGCATGCGTCAAAGATATCGAAATTTCATCTGCATATTATGTTAGCTAAATGTATAAAGCAACTTTTGTAAAAGTCTCAAAATTATAGCTTGAAAATTCTGAAAGTAATCGTCTATAGAAAAAGGACAAAATCCGTTGTTTCCAAAATGAAGCAAAAAAATGAGGGATTTTATCCAAAAGTAGTCGTAACATCCCGTATTGTGTATTCTATATTGACACTAATCAATGAATATATGGATACAACCCCTCTTGTTTTTGCTTCATTTTGAGAATAATGGATTTTCAACTTATTCAATTGACGATTATTTTCAGAATTTTCAAGTTATGATTTTGTGACTTTCACAAAAGTTGCTCTATACATTTAGCTAACATAATATGCAAATGAAATTTTGATATCGTTGACGCATGCGCAGTAAAAAATTATTTAGTAAACCAACTCATTTTGTATACAATTTTCATTATTTTTTAATTCTGATTACAGGGTACTGTGTGCAATATTGTTTGTATTTTCTGAAAAAAATATTATTTTATATTAAGAACTCTGAAAATTATAAGGAAAAAACTTGGAAAAATTTGGGACCATTTTTATAAAAACCTTAATTACTCTGCGAGTATGCATGCTATTTGCATAAAAATGAACACAGTGTATTACATTAAGGCATTCAATCATAATCTAGAGTTTGACCGCTTTTGCTACATTAGTTTTGACAGGGTTATTCAAAAGATATTCATTCTTTTTAATTTGTTGATGGTCCCCTATAGAGTTTCGGTAAAAAAATCTTCACGGAGATGTATGACGTATACTATTATATTTATACACTAAGAGTTTCGAGATGATTCCTAATGTATTTTTCTAGATATTTAGTAAAATGTCTAAAATCGCAAGTGTCCCATAATCAATGGCAATATAGTGTATATACAGTATTGAAATCAGAAAGGAAGCTAATATTTTTCAGAAATTAAAATCTATATATAAGTAATGAAACATGTATGTTATTGAAAACAAAGCATATTTATTGATAGAACACATAAAAGGAAATAAAAAAAACACTCAAAATAAAAAAATATATATACAAGAATTTGCTGCAGCAAACTTACTAGTAATCTCTGGATTAAACATGTAAAGTTAATCGATACATAATGAAATTACACTTTGTGTTTTCTTTGGCATCTATATTATTTGCCTCACTTCGGCTTTCTACCATGTGCTGCTGAATTGTGGCAGTGATTTTTATTCCTTTTTGATCATTAGATCTTATCAGTCAATTTGACTGATTTTTGGCTGAAACGATTATATGCACCACGCTGCTTTAAGTATCACTGATATTTTTGGATTAGATTGATATTTAAGGCCATCATGGCCTGGATCACTATTTTGTGATTACACTTTTTTGAGAGAACACATTATCACAAACACAGGTAGGAGAAGAACACATAGCCTGTTAGTCGACACCACACTTTATCTTCTTATGGAATCTTTTAATTGGCACTATTTTTTTAGATGATGTCGATATTTTAGATGATGGCGATCACACTTATTGAAGAAGACACACAATCACATTGGAGACACAGAAAGCACTCAGCCGGTTAGTCAGCACTACAATCTAACTTCTTTGGAGATCATCTTGTTAAAGTAAGATAGAAGCAAAAGATTCATCTTGAAGAATTAACTTACAAAATATATAAAAAATCACCAGCCCACGCTGCAGAAAAGGCTTTTTTTTGCTAAACTGCAGCGCGGCTTTCTCGCGTAAAACTCGTAGCTTGCCGCTTTTTCAACTGTTGCCAAAAAGCGTTGAGAAGAACTGAGGGAGAAAAAAGTGGTTTTCTACCGTGAATGATTCTTCTCTGTCTCTTCACACGCTAGAGTGGAATTCACGTGTTTTCTCACTCTTGCGATTTTCGTACTGGCTGTGGGAGAAATGAAGTGTTGTTTTTTTTGTGATGTGTTTGCTCTGCCGATTGGTTTTGAGTTCTTGCCACTTGTTTATATTAATATGTACAGACCTTTCTCTCTACATTTCCTCCCCCCAACAGGAGAGAAGCAGCACATAGGATGAAAATCAGAAAATTATTGAATAGTGCCAACAAAAAGAAAAAATTTAAAGTTTTTGAGCTGCATTCATATTTTGATGAAAGTCACTTGTGCCTTACAATTAAAATTTATGTACATACATAGATACAATACAAAAAAAAGAAAAAATCTTTACACATAACTAAGAAATAAGTTTGCATTTTTACCAACAAATTGCATAAAAATATTTTTTATATACCACATTCATTCAGTTAAGAAATCATGAGAAATGATAAGTGTTACATTTTACACTTAAAGAAATTTTACACAAAATGTGCAGAGAGCAAAATACACCAAAGTGAATTAAAAACAGAGATTTGGTTTTAAGAAGTGAAGATTATAATGAAATAATAAAAATTGCTTTAGAAATTGACTAACAGAATAAATTTCTTAATATTTCAAAAAGAAATATACTGAAATATGCTGGTCAAACTATTAACTTAAATGCAAACTTAATAAAAAAAAAAAAAAAAAAAATTCAAATTATCTTTTAGAATTTAATCTTTGAGCAGAAAGTTAACTTAATACTTAGAAAACATGAGTTAAAGTTATATGAAGAGAATTTTAAGTTATAAAACTTTCTACGAAAATTTATACTTATAAGTATTTATAGCTAGCCTTTTTTTTTTAAACATATATCTTTAAACTCAATATTTTAACAGAATTGTCAACTAGTAAGACCTATCCATTTAGGTGTTAAACATCTTTGAGAAAATGTAGCATCATAACAACCTAGAAATTAATACAACTGTCCTAACCTAACGGACCAGCCAGCTTAAGCCAGAAAAGATAAAAAAAAAATAATGACGTCTCACTACCTTAATACCTACAGATGTATAGTTTACCAGGAAGCATAGATACAAATTTTTGATAATAAAGATGTTAGGAAAATTGAGAGATTTTTAAATGAGCAAAGAAATACTAAATTGACAATATTGAAATTTAAAATTAATTACCAAATTAACATTTATATACAATTTTGAATGTTAGGTCTTAGAGGTTTTTGCAAAAAAAGTTTACTAACATGCAATTTCTTTTCAACAGTTTGATTATTAATAACATTCTAGACACAATATAATTATCATTACGAACAATTTTAATTATTTCCCAAGGGCCAATGTATTTTTCAGTTAATGAGCCAGAATGTCTGAAATTTTCAGTAAAAACTTTATCACCTATCTTTAATTTCGGTTTTGCTCTCCCCTTTGTATTTTTATTGTACACAGCAAAATATTGTTCCTCATTTTTTGAAATCTGTTGCCTCATCTCTTCTAACAATTTTTTAATATTTTCTTGATAAGCCTGAAAACTTTCAACAAATTTTGGTTCATTTATGGAATCAAGGGGAATGTTTAGAGATCTACCAAAGAAGATTTCAGCCGGAGTATACTGAGTGGCTGAGTGTACTGAATTATTGTAATGAAGTTTAAATTTTAGCAAATTGTTAGACCAATCCAGAACATTGTTAGACATAGCAGCCAAACTTTCCTTCATAGTTCGGTGAACCCGTTCAATCAATCCATTTGATGCCGGGAAATATATGGATGATTTCCTATGGTCTATGCCTAAATTTTCTAAGAAATTGTTAAGTTCATCTGAGATTAGATTTGGCCCCTTGTCTGACTGCACAATTTTCGCAATTCCATATCTAGCAAAGTATTCATTAAGGAATTTTATAATAGTTGCAGATTTTACATTGGCTAAAGAAATAGCCTCTAAAAACTGTGAATAATGATCTACGATTGTTAGTATGAAAAACTTTCTATCAATAGATCTTGGCAATTGCCTACAATGTCAATTGCTAATTTTTCACCTGATGCTAAATCTCTTTTTTCAATATGTCTAGAAGTGGTATGTTTAGGTTTGGATTTGTTTGACAAACATTGCGCACAATTTTCACAAAAACTTTTTGTATCTGAAAACATTCCTTTCCAGTAAAATTTTTTGTTAACTAAATCATAAGTTTTTTTTGTACCAAAATGTGGTGAATGAGCAATCTCTAAGCAACTTTTTATTAAAGTTTTTGGAATGACTATCTTATTTATGACTGAATTAGTTTTATTTTTGTATTTGTATATCAGCAGTTGAGTGTGAGAGTCAATAAAAAATTTTGTTTTTGTTTTAATGTCATCATTATTAATTTTTTCTATTATGTCTTTGATTTCATTGTCCTGAAATTGTGAAATTTTAATGTTACTTTGAGTGAGAGATTTGTATATGGCAAAAATATTAATGTTGTTTACATTATATTTTTCAACCTCCATTCGAGACAGAAAATCAGCAGGATTCTGTTTTCCTGCAATATGAGTTATATCATATTGAAATTGCCCAAGGTATAGTAACCACCTAGCTACTATATCAGGTTGCTTGTCCAGCTGAGCATGATAAGTTAGTGTTTTAGCATCCGTGAGAATTGTGAATTTTTTGCCATATAGATATTCATAGAAATGCCTGCAAGCTGCAAAAATGGCCAAAAGTTCTCTACGAATTGATGGATATCTTGACTCAGCTTGTGAAAGCTGTCTTGAAAAAAATTCAATAGGGAAAAATTTGTCGTCATATTTTTGCATAAGAATGCCACAAATGGATATCTCTGATGCATCAGTAACCAAATACAACTCTTTATTGTCATCCAGTTGTTTAAGAGTAGGTTTTCCGAGTAATTCGTCCTGAATTTTATTAAAAGAATTTTGACAGGCTTCCGACCAAATAAAAGGTGTGTCTTTACGTGTTAATGCCACAATTGGTTGTACAATCTCTGCATAATTGTAAATCATATGCCTGAAAAAATTATTCATACCCAGAAATGCTTGAACCTGTTTTAAATTTTTTGGGACTGGAAATTGTGTCACTTTATTTATGTTGTTATCAGAAGGTGAAAAACCTTCTTGATTAATTTTGAAACCTAAATAAACAATTTCTGATTTACAAATTTGAACTTTTTGTGGATCAAGAGTAGAGATGGGAATGCTCGGAAAAAAACCGGAAAAATTGGGAAAAAACCGGGTTTTTTCGGTTTTTTTCCGAAGGCTTATTTTTCAATTTTTCCGAACTGGAAAAATTGAAATTTCATTTATGAAATAATATAGTGAAAATTTTGTAATAGCTACATTCTCATACTTTTTATTTTATTTATTTTTATGTTGAGTGTCTCACATGAAAATTTTAATGTGGGTAATCTGATCTCTGAGCAGAAATCTGTTTGAGAAGGCTTGAAAGGATCCTTCACATTTTTTTTCTTGTTTGAAACACAAGATCCTTTGCAAAATTTCTCTTGAAAATAGACATTTCAGAAAAAGTTTAATCAACAAATTGAATCTTTCGCAAGTGCAGTGATTGACGAAAAAAAAAATCTCATGCCATACAGCAGCTGAATCTTATGAAGTTGCATATATGTATGTAAATAACCTTATTAAAAATGTCTAAATAGGAACCTAAATATAGTAATAATTTCTTATTCAAAAATTCTGAATATATTTTGTACAAGTATAAACAAAAAGTTCACAATTTCACAAAAATTTGATTACATGAAAAAAATCTAGATATGTAATTAAATGCAACTTCTCTTTTTAAAAATTAGTTCATGTGTAAAATTATTGCGATAATATGCCGATTAATGGAAATGATAAAATTAAAAATTCAACATAAAATTTTGAACTATGCTTTTATTACTTTAATCTGTCTTTTCAAGAAGTAAGTATTGAATTCGTGAAAAATTTGACTTCCAGTTTTCGTGTATTTAAACGTTTTAGAAGGTCCTGAACACGTTTTGATGGTTTTTGGAAAATATCTGTTACTCTGTGAGTCTGTATGTGACAAATTTTATGGGCACTCTATCTCAAGAACTGATGCACATAATTTCACAAAACTTTAGATTCAGCTACACCTATAAACTCGAGATGTTTAGTTATTAGTGTATATTGCCAAACCGATGGCGCTGCTATGCTGCATTATTCATAATTTCCACAATAGTTCTATCTCAAACGAATGTATGTATTTTTATAAAATTTCAGATTAAGTTAATCTTTGACATAACTTCGTGCTCATTACTTTTTGGTGTAAATTGCTCAACAGATGACGCTGCTATGCTGCATTATTCATGATTATCGCAATAGCTTTATCTCAAGGGCGATTTTTTTTTTTTTTAAATCAAACTACAGCTTCAGACAGTTTCTGATATATATTAATGTTGTTTAGTTTTTGGTGTAAATTGCCCTATAGGTGCCACTACTATGCTGCATTTTTTAAGATTTTGTTATAGCTGATTAATTGAATGTTTTTTCAAGGTGGTGAATCTAAAATTGACCTCCATTTTACCTCCATAATGTACAGTAATGTTGCAAAAACATGGGCAGTTTGCATTAGAAAAGTACAACTGCGGTGAAAAAAAAACCCCATATTTTATTACAAGTAACTATGTTCCAAATTATACTTTCCCTCTTGATTAAACTTTGAATTTTTGTAGTTTTCTAAAGCACAGTAGAAGTTTATTTCTGTATGTAACTGCTTTTGTTAATTCTTAAATAGTGAGCATTTTCTATTAGTAGTGTTTTGTTTTCATAACTTTTGAGTTCCACTCTTAGAAATATAAAATTACCATGTGAAAACATTATTGAATATGGTTTCTTACTCAAGAATAGAATACCAGATTTCAAGGTAAAAAGTAAAAAAATTACATTTAGTTAAACTTAAATATTTTTCTGGTTTCAGTGAGTAAAAATCTAACAGTCAATAAATCCTATGCTATTTTTTAGTTGCAGACCTGAATAAGCCAAAGTAAAACTTAGTTTTGTTTGAATTTAGATTATAAAACTAAATCAAAACTTTTTAGAGTTGAGATTGGAAAGCTATACCAAAACTAAACATATTTTATAAAGGAAATAAAATTATAATTCTAAGAAAAAGAAGTATTAATGTAAAAATATACATTTTTTAAACAAACAATGGAATTTTTGAATACTGATATTCATAATAATGACAAAACTGCAATAATTTCTTTAAAATAGTATCATTTACTTAAAAACTATACTTATGTAAATGGAATGCATAATTTATTTCATCCCAAACTGCAGCCATATTGGTTCAGGTTTTTACATTAGGTCAATTGGTAGTTAAACAAGTAACTGAAAAATCATTTCAACAGAGATATGATATAACAAACAATAGCATTTAATAAAAATTCTTAGGCTGTGGAAAAAAAAAACTAAACTTTTAAAAGCAGGCTTTGCCACTTTCTTTTTATTTTGCAATATAAAGTGAAAAAAATTTTCATTTAATACATATAAATGGGGAAAAATGTTTGTTATTTAATATCCTTCTATAGTAAAAAAAAAACTAGCCTTAAAAGGAATGACTCCTGGAATGATGCTGATGTGGAAGATTTCCAGAACTAACGAATCCGGGTTGTCCACTCCTTCCATGAGTCGAATAGACCAATCAGGAAAGGGCTCCGTCTATGCATCGCCATATGGGTTACCATAAAGAGAGTAAAGGTTACCATCGCCAACAATCGCCAAGTTTGTCGCCAACTTGGCGATATATCGCCAAATTTGGCGACCAAAATTAGTTGTTAAAAGTGACACCAACTTGGCGATAACTGTAATATTTCGCCAAATTTTTAATTTCTTTACAACATCAGTCGTTTGATACATCATTTGAGAGGTTTGCAACTGCTTATTCATTTAAAGGATGTCTTGTGTGTTATCCCCCATTCTGCTCCCCAGGGGGGGGACACATTTTTAATTTCTTTACAACACCAGTCGTGTTACACAAGATTTGAAAGGTCTGCAACTGCTTATTCATATTATGGATGTCTTGTGTGTCACCCCCACACTCTGCTCTCCCCAGGGGGGGGGGTCACATTTTTAATTTCTTTACAACACCAGTCGTGTGACATCATTTGAGAGGTCTGCAGCTGCTTATTCATATTATGGATGTCTTTTGTGTCGCCTCCCCCTCTGCCCCCCAGGGGGGCACATTTTTAATTTCTTTACAACACCAGTCGTGTGACACATCATTTGTAAGGTCTGCAACTGCTTATTCATACCATGGGATATTGGCGAGCGCAGCAAGCAGGCGTAGCCAATAATTTGGAATCGCGAAGCGATTACGCGGGGGGTTGGCGAACATAGCGAGCAGGGGGGCGGGGCCCCCCCTAGTTCTCTAAGAAAATATAATTTATTTGGGAGAAACAGTCATGAAAAATCAATTTTTCCAATTTTTCCGTTTTTTTCCGAAAAAAACCGGTAAAAAACCAGTTTTTTTCCGCCACTTATATTTTTCCGGAAAATTTACATCTCTAATCAAGAGTTAAATTAAATTTTGATAATCTGTCGAACACAGTTTGAAGCAGATTTAAAAGTTTATCCATATCATTTTCTGCCACGATAATGTCATCAAGGTAAAATTGTATGTTGCTACCTACAAGATCACTAATGCATTTCGTCAAAAGAGTGTGGAAATAAGATGTTGAGTTACGACTTCCAAAAAATAATCTGGTAGGCATAAAATTTCCAAGCTCGCAGCAAAATGGAAGTTTAGGTTTGTCACAATCCTGGAGTTTAATTTGAAAAAAGGCTGATTTCAGATCCAAAACACAATAGTACTTTTTACCCGCAATTTGATGGAGAATTTCTGAAATCTTTGGTAAACAAATTTGAAATGATTCTGTTATAGAATTCAATAAGCGATAGTCCACAACCATGCGAAAATTTTGCTCTTTAGACTTATCTGTAGATTTCTTTTCAACAAATATTACAGGGAAATTGTAATTTGAAACTGATGGTTCAATTATTCCTGCATCTAAGAGCTCATTTATTTCTTTTTTGGCAAATTTTTTTGCAATTTTTGGAATTGGATATGGTCGTGTTTGAATGGGAAAATTATGAAGTAGTTTGAATTCAGGAACCACAGCATCTGTCGAACCCAAAGTTTTGTATCTTTTGGAAAAGACTTGTGAGTTGTTCATTAGCATAGAAATTACTTTGCTTTTATCATTTTCATTTAAATGCCCTAAATCAAAATCATCAACTTTAAGATCATCTTTTCTGAGTTTTTGAATTTCTGACAAATTTAAAGTATTCACCTGCAAAACTTCAGAATTGCTGGGCTCAATAATATCAGCATTGTCGAATATTTGTAAAGTGCCAATTTTTAGTTGTTTTCTGATATTAATTATTTTATTTGAGTTATTTTCCACAATAGTGTATATAAATTTTTTGTCTACAACATTGTTTACAGATTCAGAAATTAAGTAATTTAACTTTGTTTTAACTGGTATGAGATTTACTTGTTTACTGTCAGCAAAGCATTTTGGAATGTGAAGTTTAATAATTGAAAAAGAATTAGGAAGAATTTTTACATTATTTACAGATTTAGCATAATTAATTTTATCTTCTGACTTTATAATATTATTTGAAACTAATTTAGGAGATGATTCATAAAATTTGAATTTTTTGCCATTCATGATTAGCTGCTTGTTTTCGACATCCATGAGAATTTTATTTCTCTGCAAGAAATCATACCCCAGGATAATCTTGTATTTGCATTGCCAATCATTTGGAGTAATAAAAAATTGATTTTCGAACCAACATTTGTCAATTTTGAATTTTATGTTTACTGCAGATAAATAGGGTATAGAAGTGTTATTCAGTGTGTTAATTCTGACAGACCTGGATAAATATTCAACTTTACAGTGTTCTTTTATGATTTGTAATACATTATTTTGAATGAAGCTCAGATTTGCACCTGAATCTAACAAAGAAAGAACTTCTTCCTGACCAAAATTCAAAGTTATTATCGGTAGATCTGCTTGTTTCTGACTACACGACATAACATATAAATTGTCTTGCTCATTAGTCTGAGTCTCAATTGAGTTAAAAGCTTTTTCATTGTTGATACTATTAGTGGTCAAGGATTTGTTTATTGAAGTTAATTTTGCATTGCCTGAATTATTTTTTACTTTTTTGTCAGATGTTTTGTGTTGTGGTAGAGATTTCTTTTTGATATGTGATTTTCTTTTGAATTTAGGTTTCAATTTTGAATTGTTTTTTTTACATGGGGAAATCTTTTTTCTTTTTTGGGTTTTTATGTTTGATTTGTTAGTACAGTAAGAATCCGTCAATAGTCATTCATCAGTGGCATTTTGATTTCTGAACCTTCTTCGAGAGGAATTACCTCTGAAATTTCTTTGAGAAGGATTGCCCCGAGAATTACCCCTGAAATTTCCTCTGAAATTCCTGTATCGCTTATTTACTCTATTTCGAGCAAATTGTGTTTTATTTTGTGTGGCATTTCTGACTTCAGGAAAATACCAGCATTCGATGGTTAAGTGTGGTTTACCACAAATCAAACAAACATTGATATTTTTAGTGTCTTTAGATTTTGTTTCCAGATCCGAGTTAAGACTTGTTATGTTGTTTACATTTTTTGTAAGTGTAAGTTCCTGAATTTTGTCCGATAACTCTTGGATCTTAGCATTTGTCTGCACCTGTGAATCTAATAGTGTGGTTAATTCAAAAGATACTGTGTTGTTGACATTCATGTCTGGATCTTTAAATGCATTTTCTACATTGATGGCAAAGTTTAATGCTGATTCAAAATCTTGTGGGTTTTGTTTTTTAATTTCAATTCTGATGTCTGAGCGAAGGGCCTCTAAGAATTTATTCAACTTTAATTTTTGAGCCAAGTCTACAATGTCTGCATTTGCATCATCGCCTATGTTTAGATATTCATTTGCAGCATTTTCAATTTTCTCCGCTAAATGTTTAACTGTCTGCCCTTGCTCCTGGAAAATAGATGAGAAATTTTGTTGTTTCTCTGCAAATGATATAGTTTTAGAAATTTTTTTTGCCAAGTTTTGTTTCAAAAGATCAAAATCATTTATCTTAGATGCAACAGGGTCATTTGCAATATGTTTTAGAGCCTGATCCTTACAGTGAAGTTTTAGAACAACTAATTTTCTTTTCTGATCCCAGTTTTCCAAATCGGCCAAATTCTCTATTTGCTGGATAAAGAATTTAAAATTTTCGCCCTGGGAACCTGAAAAATCTGGTAATGAATTTGCCAAGCTCACCTGTTGTACATTATTTCGCCTCATTTTTAGATAGTATAAACTATCAAAAATTATACCTAATTTTTAAATTCAAATATTTCCTCAAATGTTTGGATTATATTTAATTTAAACAAATATAATTACTGCATATATTATTGACAATTGATACCCAACATGAACAAAATCACAGTGAAAATTATAAATAATGATAAAAATTGAGCATTAAAAATGGTATTTTGACTCAGTTCAACTTTTAAAATAATTCATTATAGAAGATACTTATTAATGTAACTACTAAATATGAATATAAATATTATAAGAAAACTATATGCATACATATCAAAATCATAAATCAGTAAAATCTTAAATCAATAAAATCATAAATAAAAATTCATTCTCAAAATTTTGAAGCTTGTTATTATTTACTTATTTATTCATTTTTTATTTAATGTAAATTACACTTTTAAAGAATTTAAGAAAGAAGAAAAATATTTTTAAAAGAATTAAACCAAGATTCGAGACCTTTAAAAAGAGGGAAGTAAAAAAAAAATTTCTTTTGTCACGACACCATTTATATAGAAAGGAGGCAATTATCATTCTTTTAAAGTGAAAATCTATATGAGGTAATGTAATATATACATTATTGAAATCAGAAAGGAAGCTAATATTTTTCAAAAATTAAAATCTATATATAAGTAATGAAACATGTATGTTATTGAAAACAATGCATATTTATTGATAGAACACATAGAAGGAAATAAAAAAACACTCAAAATAAAAATATATATATACAAGAATTTGCTGCAGCAAACTTACTAGTAATCTCTGGATTAAACATGTAAAGTTAATCGATACATAATGAAACTACACTTTGTGTTTTCTTTGGCATCTATATTATTTGCCTCACTTCGGCTTTCTACCATGTGCTGCTGAATTGTGGCAGTGATTTTTATTCCTTTTTGATCATTAGATCTTATCAGTCAGTTTGATTGATTTTTGGCTGAAACGATTATATGCACCACGCTGCTTTAAGTATTACTGATATTTTTGGATTAGATTGATATTTAAGGCCATCATGGCCTGGATCACTATTTTGTGATTACACTTTTTTGAGAGAACACATTATCACAAACACAGGTAGGAGAAGAACACATAGCCTGTTAGTCGACACCACACTTTATCTTCTTATGGAATCTTTTAATTGGCACTATTTTTTTAGATGATGTCGATATTTTAGATGATGGCGATCACACTTATTGAAGAAGACACACGATCACATTGGAGACACAGAAAGCACTCAGCCGGTTAGTCAGCACTACAGTCTAACTTCTTTGGAGATCATCTTGTTAAAGTAAGATAGAAGCAAAAGATTCATCTTGAAGAATTAACTTACAAAATATATAAAAAATCACCAGCCCACGCTGCAGAAAAGGCTTTTTTTTGCTAAACTGCAGCGCGGCTTTCTCGCGTAAAACTCGTAGCTTGCCGCTTTTTCAACTGTTGCCAGAAAGCGTTGAGAAGAACCGAGGGAGAAAAAAGTGGTTTTCTACCGTGAATGATTCTTCTCTGTCTCTTCACACGCTGGAGTGGAATTCAGGTGTTTTCTCTCTCTTGCGATTTTCGTACTGGCTGTGGGAGAAATGAAGTGTTTTTTTTTTGTGATGCGTTTGCTCTGCCGATTGGTTTTGAGTTCTTGCCACTTGTTTATATTAATATGTAGAGACCTTTCTCTCTACAATATCCCTTACATATTTGAAAAAGTAAAAAAGATCGCACAAAAATATAACATAAAACTTGTCGCCATTCTTCCTCCATATCTCATTGACCTCGTTACAGATAAATCGACAAAATTCCAATAGATTAAAAATCTGGTATTTATGAAATCCCCATCACTTTATCTAATAATCTTAAAAAAGTCTACATCGGCATGACAACGCGGAAACTTTTAATTAGAATTAAAGAACATCGCAGAGATATAGAACAATATAAACAGAATACTGCCCTTGCTCGCTTCTACTTGGCGAACAAGGATTGCCGTATTAATTTTGAGGAAGCCAAAATCATAGTTCCATGCAATAACCCAGTTCAAGGTAAAATAAGAGAATCCATCGAAATCATAGCACGAGAAAATAAACCATGTAATGATAATTTATCCTACAATATACCAAAAATATGGCATAACATCATAAAACCTTAAAATTTTTATTTCCTTGCAATATTTTAATTTTTACTCACGTGTAATTGGCAACATTTTTTCAAATTTTAATTCATTTAATTTTTAATTTAGTAGAAATATTATCTCTCGAACAAGATGCAAACGTAGTTTTTCCACTTCATATTTTCCTGAAGACGCCCGCAGAAGACGGCGCGAAACGTTGAAAGTTTTATTTTATTTTAATATGTACTAATGTATATTAAAATTCCTGTTTTATGCACCACTGAGCAATGTGTTATTATTAGTTAAAATAAAAATCATTTAATGACGTTTTAAATGCGTCTATCGTATTTAATGCAATTAAATGTGACATTCACGATCATACATTATTGGCATTTAATCTTATAATTTGGCGATCATTTTTTGGTCGACGGGATAACTAAGTAGTATCAAAAGTAATATCTAAAGTGCGTATGTCAAACCCATCTTTTATTTAAACACGATTGAATTGTTTCCAATTTGCACGCATGAAATACATGATTCTAATCGCGATTACAAAATGTCATTATAAAAATTATCGCAAAATCTAAGATATTAAGTTATTAAGTATTATGGCTTTTTTCTTTTAAATAAAATAAATAATAATAATAATAATAATAATAATAATAATAATAATAATAATAATAATAATAATAATAAAACGGATTTCTTTTCCAATTTGTTTATGTTTAAATATGTTTTATTGTACTTAAATAAAAATTGTTTGCGTATTTTCCTTGTTCCATCGTGCTTAAATTTGGGAATCTAACGGAAACATCAAGCCGGTGAAAAGTGACGCACATCAAATATCTGTGACGTATGCAAATAAATTGCACTTTTTTTACCAGTTTTTTTAATATAACTTTTAAACTATTTGGAACTAATTTTTCGTAGTAAGTGTATTCACGAGGTTACCTTCATAGGTACCTACTGGTACAAACAGAATCAAAATCCGACAAGTACTTTTCGAGATTTGCTTGACGAAAGAATTTTTTTTACTTTTAATATCGTTACGTACTCTGAGTTCTGAGTATAAGACTTCGCTTCGCTCAGACAATTAAATATTCGTCAGAAACTTGCGCTGGGGTCATAGAATAAACCACTTTGTCTTCCGAAGGTTAAACTAGGTTTTCTCGAATATTGATTTAGTTTTGTTGGTGAAATTATTACTTAACTTTGAAATCTACTTGTGCCTGTAGGCCGAGCAAACAGGGGTATTTTAGCATGAAAATTATCAGAAAATAAAACAAAATAACAAAACATAAGATTTAGAGAAAACTTTCTCTAAGGAATTTTATTTCTTAAAATGATTTTTCGGGACAAAATGACGTAGATCAAGAAAAGTCAGTAATTTGAAATCCTAATCTGGTTTTACAGAAACACTTTTCTAGTTTTAATTAAACTTTCAATTAATCTAAGATTCATAAATTAATTTTAATTAATTAATTAAATGGAATTTATAGCCTGAAATACTATTGATAGTATGAAAAATCTTTTAATATATTTCTTTCTTGTCTTAGTTAAAGATATAGAATTATTTAAAAAGCTAATCGCATTTAATATTTGACATGTTTGGTAATAATTTAGAAAACAAGTACATTATCATTATTTGTTAATAAACCTTTGTTTATATTCCTCGAATTAATGAAAAATTTAAAAAAGACAAAAAGAAAACATAAAATTTTAATATAAAATAATATCACCATCATTAGCATTCCATTTTATGGAAAATTGTTACAAGTTCTACCTAACCAAATTTAATTGAAGAAATGTCGATTAACTGAAAATGCAAATAGGACTGGAAAGTTATTTCTGTAAAATTACATTAGGATATTTCGAATTACTGTCTTCTGTTAGTTTGCGATGTTGTTTTACCTAAAACAAAAGATATTAAGGGATAAAAATTTTTAAAGAATGTTTTCTGTAAGTCGCTCACTTTCTGATATTTTGTTTTAATTTCCATTAGTTAGTAGTATTAGAAATATAAATTAGGAGAATCATTTTTATGTAAATCAGGTCCACATGAAAATTACTTAACCCTTTATACACCGATGGTACTTTAAAATACCATTAAAGAAAAGTTTATATAAAACTTATTTATTCTGTCTGTTAGTAACAGTTTTTTATTCTTTCCACCCAAAACACTCTTCTCCATCAAATTTAGATAGAATAGAGAAACAATCGAAGCTAAATATTTTCAATAAAAAGAATATTGCCCAGTTAAACTGATGGCATTGAGCTCACAGGCTACTCATACTAATTGTACATTACAGGCTTATATTTTCAAGGATTAATTCCGTTCGAAAAAAAATATTAAAGGAGGGGAAACAGCTTCCCCTTTCTCCTTTTTATAGTTAATTACTGAACACCCCCCCTCCTTCCAAACTAATCAGGGACATTCTTTATCATATAAAAAATCTATATCCAAAATTCAGAGCAAATCTGAAAATTCTTAATAAAAACCCATTTGTATAATTTAAGAGGAGTTACCTCCTTCTTTTATACTTAACCATTAAACTTCCAAAACTATTCAGAGATTTGAACGAAATCTGATAATTCTGTATCAAAAACCCATTTATATAAATTAAGAGGAGGGCCATTAGAACCCTCGTTCCCCTGTTTATACTTATCCAATGAACACCTAATACCAATCACGGAGGCACCTCATCAAAATTTTGAAAGAAAACTGATAATTCTGCATGAAAAACCCATTTATATCAATTAAGGGTAGGGGCATGAGCCCCTCGTTCCCCCTCTTATACATATCGAATGAACTCCAAAAACTAATCAGGGAAGCACCTTATCAGGATATACCTATATACAAAATTTCAAGTCGATCGTTTATTTTTATCATGAGTTATCGCGTTACGCGCGTACATACAGAACGGGCGGGCACATAAGCTCTCAGGCTATTACAGCCTGTGAGCTAAAAAGTGGTAATTTTACTATTAATTTTTATAGGTATTTCTTTAAATAAAATTATATAAAACATATTCAACTTCAAAAGCGTTTCCACTTATAGAAAGAATCATGCTGCATTCTAACTCATTGTTTTTTTTTATGAATTTTAATATTTTTAAAAGAGTAATTTTGGTTAATTAATCTGATTATTTTTGTAAATATTACACAAAAAAATTATGACTACTGATATATTTAATCAGTTTTAATGAAAAAAAAACACATTTAAATTTCACATTAGTATTGTGTAAAAAATCCAGTATACTTTCAGATATTAAAACAAGTTGGAAATTGCACGTAAAGCGTAGCAAATGAGGTGCGCTCGTTGATAACGAAGTTTTAAAATATTCAGATCTTGCTGATATAGTAGAGCGTACTTTGGATACAGTATAGTGGTCGAAATCTTTGTGTTCCTGTAAATATGCATGGAGTAATTTTTATTATATTTCATTAACGTATATCTTATTCATAAAATGTGAAGTAGTTTAATAAAATTCAAACACCCCCCCCCCAAAAAAAAAAAAAATGTTTCCCCGTATAACATTATTTAGTAGAATACATTTGTGTGGCCCTGTAATTTAATAATAAATATTCTTTGCATCACAGATTGTACAAAATGTATTTTTAGTACATATTTCATAGATTCATGTCAATTCTGTTATATTCAAATGAGTGTAACACCATTAAAATGCATTTAAAACTTTTTTCCGCATTGACCGTAATGTAACGGGATACTTTTGATTGTCCCTGTAATTGATCAATTCATCCGATTTTCATAACATTTGAAATAACTCGACAAAATTATGTAATAAATATACGTTTTAAATTTCAAACGATTAAAATGCATTTGAAACTTTTTCCCCATTGACCGTAATGTAACGGAATCCTTTTGATTGTCCCTGTAATTGATCTATCCATACGATTTTCATAAAATTTGAAATGACTCGACAAAATTATGTAATAAATATACGTTTTAAAATTCAAACGATTAAAATGCATTTGAAACTTTTTTCCCCATTGACCGTAATGTAACAGAATCCTTTTGACTGTCCCTGTAATTGATCTTACCATCCGATTTTCATAAAATTTGAAATGACTCGACAAAATTATGTAATAATTATGTATTTTAAATTTCAAACGATTCGGTTGGGTAGTTTTTGCGTTGTTATATGCGGACGGACAGACAGACAGACAGACAGACAGACAGACAGACGGACAGACAGACAGACAGACGGACAGACGGACGGACTGAGCGACACAATAGGTGCTACGTATTTACATAATTACGAACGCACCTAAAAAGAGAATTATTGAGGTGGATCAATTTCTTTATAATTAACTAGCAGGCTATGCCCGCTGCGCTGGTCAATATTTCAAAATCAACCTTGGATGAAAAGAACTGGTGAATTTAAAATTGTATTTTAAATAATTTGGACCTCCAGAAGCACCTTGCTCATTGCTGAAAACGATTTAGACACCATTGGGATATTAAATTATCTAAAATGTTGCACAATAACCAGCTATTTAGAAGTAACTATGTTAGTTTATTACTAACAGCGCACATTTGGAAGCGAAATGAGACCATTATGGCAACAGGATTTAAAATTTCCCCTTATCTGAAGAAATATTAATTATTATAGTCGTTACCATGGTACAACTTCTGAAAAATTTCTTCACAACTTTTCATTATGTGAAGCCAGGAACCCAAAGCTACTCCCACCTAAAAAGCTTATATATATATTAAATTTTGTCCGCGCGATAAAGGGCACAATTATGCAAGAATTATCTTCAAACTCGTCAAGTACATTCAGATGGTTAATATCTCAGTGGGAACTGCAAATGAGCAAAATCGGCCCAAGGAGGTGGTAATTGGGAAGGGTTCAAAAATTTGAATACCATCTTAACATGGCTTTCACAAAACCAGCTCTTACAAAACAATATATATATTAAATTTTGTCCGCGCGATAAAGGGCACAATTATGCAAGAATCACCTTCAAACTCGTCAAGTACATTGAGATGGTTAATATCTCAGTGGGAACTGCAAATTAGCAAAATCGGCCCAAGGAGGTGGTAATTGGGAAGGGTTCAAAAATTTGAATACCATCTTAACATGGCTTTCACAAAACCAGCTCTTACAAAACAATAGCAGGAAAAAAAATAAACATTTTTCGTTACAGCAAGTTGCCAACAATATTAAAAAAAAAAAAAAAAAACACTTTAAAATTCTCACTACAACAATTACTTTATTATTGCAAAATTTCCTCCTGAAAAATAAAAACAAAATTATTTGCTCTTTCGTATTTAAGCATTTTCTCTTTTGTTATTTAAGATAAAATTATGTAAATTTGTATAATTTGGCGAACGATTTGGCGAAATTGGTTGACGTGATAATCAAGTAGTAGCCAATTTACACTTTTCATATTTCACAAAAGATTCCTATACAGACATCATATACGCAATAGGTTTAGCACGATTATCTTGCAACTACAATGTGGCAAAATCCTCGTTTTAGAATACCAAAGAAATTTATGAATATTTTATTATTTTCTATCATTTTAAACAGCAATTAACAATAAATAAAAAGTAACTGTAGAACAAAACAACAAATATCATTTGAAAAAAGAAAAAAAATGAAAGTAAATAAACAACTTATCATCAGATAAACAACTATAGCTAGGTTACCATATGAGGCAAATAATGCCATTTTGGCGCCAGTGAGATACCTCGATGAGTATATGACCAAATCCGTGACAAAATTTCCATTTAGAAAAAAACTGTAATCGGTATTTATACTGCATTTTTTCTACTTATGTATAAGAAAAACTTTGACACAGATGTCATGTATGCACCACATTGGCGCAATTTTTTTCTGGCGCCAATTTGGAGAACTTGGTTTTTAATTACCAATTTCATAAATATTTTTTAATTATTTTGTATTATTTGAAAAAAAAATAATAAATAAAAAAGTTTAATTAATAGCTATAGAACAAAATGATTTATATTATTTTTAAAAACAAAATGAAAGTTAATAAATAGCTTATTAATAAATAAACAACCATAGTTTTTTCCATCGCTTTACCATGTGTGGCATAAAATCGCCATTTTGTTGCAATCGTGCGAATGTGGTGCGTATATGTCATCTGCGCCAAAACTTTAAAAAGTTGCAATTAAATCATTTTACAGTTTGGATGAGGAAGACATTTATACTAAAATTTAAACATTATACTCATTTTTTTTTGCTATAACTGCTATTTATATATTTACAATTAAACATAAAAAAAATATCCTAAAAATGCTCTCACACATTTAAAAGAGAGTGAGAGAATTTAGTAATTGTGAACATCGCTCCGGCTTATGCCTTCTTGGTATAAAATCGCATTGTTTGATGACAAAAGTAAATTCAAACACCCAAATAAACAAATAACATACAATTAACAGATAAAACCATTTTTAAAAGTAATTCTGCTATTTTGTCCTGTACGACACATAATGGTAGAATTAGATTTTAAAAATATTTTTTTTTAAATAGAAAAATGTTATTTACGTTTTATCTAATAAAATATTTAAAAAACATTTTTGTTAGCCTGCGCGAAAGAGAATAGCGAAAGTTTGATTGAAGAAATATTGAAGAGGAAATGGTCAATTAAAAAAGACTTAAATTTTATTCAGCGGGAATTTTTCATTTCAAAATGTTGAATTTATCTATAGTAATAAAGCATAATTGAATAAATTTACTTTGAATTGCAAAATTTTTCCTTCAGTACTACTTGGTTATACCGTCGACCAATTTTGCCAAATTATACAAATCGCCAAACTATTAGCCAGATTATATAGATTAGCATAAATTTTCATTTAAATATCGAAAAACAAATTAGCAGAATATATATAAAAGTAGAAATAAAATGTCGAATTAAAAAACACTTGATGACATAATTAATATTTATATTATGCTTAATGTCAAGTGAATGTGACATTTACGATCATCCGTTATTGACATTTAATCTTGGAATTTGGCGGTAGATTTTTAATCGACGGGATAACCTTTCCTTCTTTAGTTTCTAAATTTTAAAACTAATTTTTCATGTAAGTGAAATTGACGAAATGGCGCAAGAAAAATTAAATTAACAGTAAAAAACATTTGCAAATATATAAATAAATAAATAAATAAAATAAAAATAAATAAATAAATAAATAAATAATAAAAAAAAGGGAAAGGGTTACATTCGTTGATCACATTCTTCAAAATTACGGTAAAAAACTTTTGACAAAGTTATGACATTATATTACAATATATATGTGTGGCAAAAATTCATACTAAAGCTAAAATTTAAATATTTGATTCAAATTTTTAAAATATTTACTCAAATCTACATAATTTACGATTGAATGTTAAAATATATTCCAAAAAACTATCTTCACTTGAAAAAAAACAACATTATTGCGACCATTAAGAACCTAAGTCAGGCATTAAGTCAATAGTGATTTTCGGCTTAAAAACACATTCTTTGGCGACAAAAGCAAAATGAAAATGGCATAGAAACGAATGTGTAACTCACAACTTACAATGTCTTTTACAATCAAATCTACTTTTTTCTGCCGTAAGTTATATTATACGGAAATTCAATAAAAAAAGAGAAAGAAAATAATAAAAAGGGAAATAACTATCATTTAAAATTCATTTAATCAATTTCTGAAATTCATGTTTTTATTGTAACACCAGGGATAAGTCGCCAAAAGTTGAACCAATAGTTACATTTCGCGTTAATTTATTTTTTTAGCATTACACATACTTTTTTCATTTTCAAGATAAATATATTTTTATAATATTACGCCTCATTTAAGCGGTCTTTCTTTATTATTATTAATAATATCAGTAGTTATTTTCTGCTATTTTTTGCAAGATATTTGTAATATTTCTAATAGATATAGCCATTTTAATTGTTTTAGCAATTATAATTTTCGCCAAAAACAGATACTGGCAACCCTTTTGTCAAAAATAACCGAAAAATACGAAATTTACTACGAAAAATCAAAGTTATCCCTGTAAATTTGAATCATAAACCTTCGGGAAAATATTTCCTATCGAATGATACAATCGGCAAAAAAATCCATCGGGTAGTTTTTGAAAACACTCGTTTGGATGTTTCAGAAGTTCTGCTTTATAATATATATGATTAGTAGATAAAAGGTTAAACCACGGATGCAATGACCAGTTTAATATAGAGCTCTAAGCGCAGGTAACATTTAGAAATTCTTTGGCCAAGCAATACATTGATCATTTTACCTTTGCGCTTAAAAAAAATAATGGTTTGTTTAAATTAATGTAAATAAAATAGTTGAAATTTGTTTCAGTTAAAGATTGTGCTTTAAATTGTAAATTTATTCAGCGGATGCCAAGAATACACCCCCCCCCCCATACGCTATGCCACTGACATAAGCACATACACCATGGTACGTACGGCTATAGTTATTTTTCAGGTGAAATACAACCATTTCTTTATAGAAAAATAAATATAGCTCAAAAATGCGAAGTTTCATCTTATTTAATCAGAGATCTTTTTAATAAGACTATATTTATACGGTTTATACCTAAAAGTATAATTTCTTATAATAAAATTTAGACTTACAAATATCACCAGGCATATTTAAACTGTTGGTTTGCTAGTACATGGTAAATAAGAAAAATGTAGGATCTCTTTATTTTTGAAGTATATTTTATTGTTTTCTTGTGGACTATATCGGTTCCTGAATTTGTAGTTTTATAGTTATACTAGCAGTTACCCGTGACTTCGTTCACATAACATTTAAAGAAGAAATAATTGATCAATCAAGCAAAAAATTTCGATGATGAAAAGCGTGTGTAATTAACTTTTTATCGCGAATTTATGGTAAAAAACTTCTGATAATCCTTATTTGCTAATTTGTTTGCTGGTTAAAATTTTCCTTTCAGCGATTAATACTAATAGATAAAAACATTCTTGAATTCTTTTGTTCAGCCCTGTAGTTTTCCAAGTGCCTTTAATACACGAAAGTATCTTTCTAGAATTTAGTTCAAACGAAAACATTTCTTATTACCACATAAATTACATTTTCAGATATTATCATCCTAAGACAACCTTGTATCCAGGTCTTTGCGGGACCCTGTATATCATTTTATATATATACTACAAACATTTCTTAGTTTACTAAATGCAGTTCAAAATAAAAACGCAGGTTTTATTTAAAAACCACCTTTAAGTAAATTACGCTCATATTCAGTAACCTTTCCGAGATCTTTTGTGTAACCCTATATATCTAAATTTAACTATTTATACTATTACCATTTATACTCGCCATTTAATATGCATACATTTAGCGAAACTTAAAAGCACATCATAATTCAAAATGCATTTCATCCATGCAACAGTCATCATCCATAATATACAGTACTTCGAATAGAATTTATAATATTTGAAATCGTTTGTGTGTCCCTGTAAATGCTATGAACTTCGTATTATGCATGAAATAACTCACATTAAGCCTCAGCAACGCATATCAATTTGATTATACATGAAATCGTTTACCATAATTAAAATATGTCGGAAATTGTTCCTCATTTTATTCTTATGCAATGGAATTCTTCTGTGTAACCCTGTAAATTAATAATAAGTCTCCTTTTAACAAAATACATTAAAAAAGCATATTTTAGTGCACTTTGTAAATGCATGTAAATTTGAATATGTTTCACAGGCTGTAACATCGTTAAATTTAATTAAAACGATTTTCCCCATAATGCCGTAATGTAAGGAAATTTTTGACAATCCTTGTAAATAAACTAATCATGGTAGAAACTTTATTTTCAATAGGTATTCGTGCTAGGTAAACATTAAGAACGTCCAAAAATTTCATGGAAATCGGAGTATATTTACGAAAGTTAGAAAGCGACCAGAGAGACAGACAAACCGAAATCATAATAACTTTTCAACTTTATTCGAAAGTGTTAAAAAATCGAGCCAAAAATATATTAATCAGTAGTTTTATTTTCCGCCTTTTCCCCACAAAAAATTTCTTCCATTGATACTTATGAGTTTTGAATAAAAATATTCATTTGTATGTAACTTATTAATTAATATAAGTAAAAAATATTCCTGATTCATTTTAAATATGACGTCATTATTTATCTCGCTCCATTAGCTACTGATATTCATACCCCTTATATTTTTAACGACTGCTATAAAGTACCTGTTTTATTTCAACTATGACGTCACATTTTCATAAGTGAACCATTTTATTAAAAATATAATTCTTTTTCATTCTTTTTACTTTTAATTTATGTCGCCATATTTTACACAAAAATTCCCATTAACTAAACAAATAGCCTTGTTAAATATATTATAAAAAATACACCTTTTATTTTTATTTCAAACATGACGTCATATTTATTTTCTTTTAAATAATTTTATTATAGTTTTTCGCATGGAAGTTTTTCATTAAAAGTTCATTGCCGCTGAAAAATTATTATTCCAATTTTTTAATTTTCTTGGTAACAGGAAAGGAAAGTGGTTAAATTTTATCTGAAAAATGCCTATTAATTTTGCATGAAAAATAATTAAATTTTCAATTATTAAGGAAAATATTTGAATAAAATAAATAAAAAATAGCCTATGTTCATTTCACTCCTATAATCTATACATATGCAAAGATTCAAAGACATTAATCCATCCGTTTTGAAGCCAAGTTCATTCCAATTTTCGGACACACTTTCACATTTATAATATATATAAGGATTACCGTTTTCTGAAAACAAACAAGACCCAAACAACAACCAAAACAGCGACAAAAAAAAAAAAAAAAAAAAAAGAAACTTTATTAAAAAAAATTAGTAAGTATTAAAAAAAGGCCGTTTTAAGCCAAGGATTTATAATATCCTATTTCATAAAAATGAAAATGAAATAATGACAATCTTAGCAAAAATTTTGTGATATTAGGTAGCACTCAAGGACTATTAATTTTGTAGCTATTTATGTCCTCTGGGAAAAATTATTTTAGCTTCTTCTTTTTCATGTATGGTTCAAGAAAAAAAAATCTGAATATAAAGTAGATGGCTGAAATATTTAGTAAATACTTTTAGTTATTTAATTTTTATTTTATTCACTCAATTAAGATTTGACTCATATTTAATATTTTAAATGAATCAGTATTCAAAATTTCATTAAAATAAAATTTAGAAAGGTGTTTTTGCAGATTGCATGCATGATTTTTCAAAAATGGGAAAAATGCATAAATAATATACAAAATAAAAATCCATAACAAGGATTTGTGGAAATATGGAACAATAAAAATATTTAATGTAATCAAGCTGCAATTAAGAAATAAAGTAAAAGGAGTAAATAAAAGGGTGCAAGGTAAGTTTATATATCGTCACTTTTTTATGGACATGATAACTTCCAAATTTCTGCACAAATTTCTTTCAAACAGATACATAAAATCAAGAGGCAGTAAATCTCAGTCAAGGTCGTTAATGGACAAAATTGGACTCCTAGGTCCCCAAACCACCCTTAGTTAAAATCTTTATCTATCGATTTATATATCTGTATATGTAAGTATCACCTTTTTTATGGACATGATAACATACATAATTCTCCACAAAACTCCTCTAAACTTATACATCAAGTAGTAGAAAATTTCGGTCAAATTTGTTAAAGGAAAAAATCGAACCAAAGGGGTGGAAATAGGTAGTTGGGTATGAAAATCTAAATATCCCCTTAACTTTTTAATTATAATGGATATCAAATCGTTTAAGGTTATTATCACTTCTAAGAAAAAAGCCAAAAATTTACGTATGATAGATTTTTGATAAAATTAAAAATTGGCTCAATGGGCGAAAAAAACAGGGTTTTCAAGAAACAAAAGAACCCTAACTTCGTCAATTCTCAGGATATCAAATCTATATAAATTTATTACAAATATTCTTAATATTATATTCAACTTTTATGCTGACAAATTTTTGATAAGACCAGTTCTTGCTCCCCCTCCAAAACAAAACAAAACAAAAAGGATATTTTTTTATTACATTGGGAGTTTATGGGAATTTACCAAAATACCGGTATAGTGCCAAGTTGGTGTTACTTTTGGTGAATAATTTTGATTGTCAAATCTGGCGATATATCACTTGGCGACATTTGGTAACAGAACCTGGCCTCTTCGATGGTACATCCCGTTTATAAGTCAGGAGATGCATTAAATGCTGTTTTGTGTTTTTCGAGCAGATTCCAGAAAATTCTAGCAACATATAATTGTGGAACGTTCTCGAACATTCTCTCGCTCCTATATAATTAAAAAAATGACAAATTGTGGCAAATCCTTTATCATCCAGGTATTTTTAAAAAAACAACTAAAAATCAACTCACTCTAATCGCTATCTTTCTGAATTTTCATGATATTTGACTGGATTGTTTTTAAGAGTTGCTACAGAGTGTTGACTATTAACTTAAAAAAAATCTTTGTTATCGTTCGCGTATTTGCAGATAGAAAATATTTTATACAGCTGCTCATATTTTCTAAAATATCGAACACATATTCCTGTATTATATTTTAGTTACACCGTATTGTTTCTAATACACTTTTAAAAATTTTCTGAAACTGGTGTTAAATTTGGTTAAAAACCCTGCATTGTAAACCTGAATATAGATTAAAATCTTCTGAAGTTAAAAAAAAATCTCTGTATAAAATCGTGTATATATATACATACATACACAAACTATATATATGTAGTATGTATGTATATGTATACATACATATACATTATACAGTCTTTTACTTTATTTTTTGTATCATATGCAAAATTTACGATGGTACTATGAGAACTTCGTATCAAAATGAAAATAAAATTGACACAATTCAAGTGCAATAAAAATCGTTAAGTATATCTATGTTTTCCATTTTTTACTACACATTTAAATAATCTTCCAAACAAAATGAATAATAGCGGGGGAAAATATAGAACCTAAATTATATTAAAACAATGTAAACATCTTAATTTTTATCTTTGCCTTATCGAAAGGTAAAAAAAAAATGTATAAAATGTATAAAAAAAATAAATGTATATCTACTAATCTCTTTTCGATTTTCCTGTTATTCAGTTTTTCAGCTCAGCATACAATATTTAAAATTTTACGTCACATTTTAGAAATTTCTAGCAACTTTTATCTATTTACATGCATTTATGAGAACCCACAAATTAAATATACTTCATTCAAAAAACGTTTATGTAATTTTCTCTCCCAAATATAAACATCCGTCTTGAAAAACAAATTTCTACAATGATAATATGATTTGTACCAATGTTTCAAGTATCGCCAAAACTCTTAGATATTATATACTAAAAGCCTGAGAAATCGATGATAACGAAATTTTAAAAGACTGATGCTTTTCCTGTTTCTCCCAAGTTTGATTTGCTGTTTCTTTTCACTTAAAGAATTTGCTAGTAAAGGAAAATAATTTAATTTTATAGATTCTTGTCACGGCATACTAAAATAATGTTGTTATTATTTTAAAAAAATAGCGACATATTATCCTGATTAATACCATCGTAATTAAACGAATATAAAGTTGATGCGTTATTGAAAAGTTTTAAAACCTGCAGTACTTTTCTAAAGTCATGCTTATTACTTTTACTGTTGACTTTAATCCGTGCAAGAAACGGGTCAATTTGACGTCATCTGGACGTTTTCAGTTTTTTTCAATTCAGATTATGTATGATAAAATTATTTTTTAGGAATTATATTATAAAGGTCTCTTTCATAATTTTGTCTACTTATTAATTTTTGCACAGTTAAATTTTTTTGATTATTTGTAGAAAATGCGAATGAGATAACATTAATCCGATCTTAGGCAATCAGGGAATGAGTGAAAGCTTTTTAACAATTATCGCATTTTAAGAGAAATTTTTTTTGGCATCCTGCCAAATGTAGTTTACTAGATGACACTGTGGATACAGGATTATTATATAACTGAGTGCAACAGCCTTCCTCATTTCTTTATTTCTTTAATTATTTCTTCAGCTGTGTGTGAATTTCGCTATTTAATAAAATGTTTCGTCGCGTCTTATGAACATTATAATTACCTATCGTTGCTTAAACTACATATTGGTTCATTCCTAATTAAGTCTTAGTAATTTAAGAATAATCTGATCTCAGAACTGCGAGGGTTTAGGAATGAAGTGACGATATATTGGTTAAAAGTTTTAATTGGTATTTTAGTTTCTTAATATTTTGAGTTTTATTATTTTGATATTTACAGCATTTCAAATATTTTTGAAAGCGAAAAACTTTTTTTCCTGCGAGATTTTAGGTAGTTAAAAATATAATTCAACAGAAGATTAAATCTACTCATTTAAAAGAAATTATAATGAAAAAGAATATATTGAATCACCAACCATTAACTGAACTAATATTAAACTTTTGATAATTTAATTGGACTTATAAGGAGCATTTTATTAATAACTTTAAATTAATAACATTTAAAATTAATGTAATAGGTTAAAACTATAAAACTTCGTTTGTTACGGATGCCAAAGACTTACCTAACTGTAAATATATATATTATATAATCATTATCTATATATTACCATTTCTTTAAGGCAAAAATATGTAAATAAAGACAAATTAATATAAAATAGATAGCTGATATCCGATTTATTCTTGCTATTACAAGGTATGAAGTGAAAAATATTAGCTCTTAAAAAACTCAGAATTATCTATAAAAGCTAATGCAGATAGTTTTTTTTAATATAATTGAAAAACAATATAATAAATTTACTTCATTTGAGTAATTTTTATAAATATTTCACCTGGTGGTAATTCTTTTTCAAAAATTAAAAAGAAGCTTAATAAACATTTCACTCTTAGTTATCTTCTTACTGTGAACAATGTCACTGCTTATACTGATGAAGATCAGGCAGAAGTTTTGGCAAGATCCTATGCATTGCAATTCACCCCTAACTCGCCTCACTACACCAGCTCT
This sequence comes from Maratus speculifer, assembly GCA_964019185.1. Taxonomy (NCBI): domain Eukaryota; kingdom Metazoa; phylum Arthropoda; class Arachnida; order Araneae; family Salticidae; genus Maratus; species Maratus speculifer. The sequence goes on along the minus strand of OZ025294.1, from coordinate 27,261,386 downwards.
GCTCACCTTCAGGGTTACCAATTTGGCCTCCAATCAATCCCAAATTTGAAATTCATACCAGAAGATAAATTAAAAAAAAAAAGATTTATTGCTTTATGTAATCGTTAAATTACATAACTCTTATTAAATAAAGCTTAGTAAACTCTTATTAAATAAAGTATAAAATACTATTTATTATACCTGGTATGAAAACTGAATTTCTGACTCGAAATAGACGATAAATTGGCATTCCTGCTCTCTCTCTTTTATTAATAATATAGTCATAATTTCCTAAATTCAACAAATTGTTGGAGACAGCATTACCAAACATTGCGAAAGACCTTGAATATGATACTATCACAGTAACCTCAATTTACGTTCTAACTGTATTCGCTATATTACCGATTTCAGAAATTATATTTTAAAATTCTGCTACTTTTTTGAACAATGGAAACCAGCTATCATCTCCTCCATTTCCAAACCTGCTTCTGATCATACTGGCCCCACTAACTTTTAATCTGTTATTCTTAATTCACCGTTAAGCACAGTTGTTCAACGTGCTGTTCAGTCTAATATCATGACTTATAGCAAAATAACAACATTTTAATGTCTTAGATTTCAAAGCTAAGCATTCTGCACAGTTCCAGCTGCATCGAGTTATGCAGTTCTTAATGAAGAACTTTAATATGAAGAAACCAGTTGCTACTATATTCCAAGATATCGCTGAAGTTTTTGACAAAGTGTTACACAAGGATATAATTAAAAAATTAACAGCCTTAATATCCCGTCCGGATTTATATACTTCATAACTCTTACACTGTCTATCGTACTTTTGTTGTCCGTATTAATAACACAATCATCAGTTCAGGCATCAACAATCCAGTTTATCACTGCAGGCATCTTTCAGGGTTCGATTCTTTCCTTATTATCTTGGGTCGACGCTTTTCAACTTATTTTTCACAATTTCTTATACTTTATACAGGGATTACTTATCTTGTTTTATATGCGGACGATGCCTTAATTTAAGTCTCAACACACAATTCTAGTTTTTTAACCAGAAACTTGCAAGGACACTTTGATTTTTTAATGTGTTTTTTGACCGATTCCCATCTTTGTCGCAAAATTAACCTCTTCAGACCCCAGGGTTTATTTATGTACTTTTCTTAATTTCAGTTATGGATTTATATTATCAAGCCGATACCTAAAAAAGATTGATCAGCAAAAAAAAATTAGAATTTATTTATTTATTTATTTTTTTTGGATAAAAATTGATGATACATGGGGACTCAAAAAAGACATTTTTTGACAATTTCTTTGAATTTTTTAATTTTATTATACTTTTTTGCATTGTATAAACACTGAAAAACATAAAATAAATATATATCTGGTAATTTTTCATAACTAATGGACTTTACAAATGATATCTTAATGCACAATAAAATTATTTGAGTTTCCATTTCTGTTCATTTCGTACATTTTCGCTTCAAGCCAATTTTATATAACACGTAGCTTACTAAAAAAGAGCTATAACAAACAAATTACTATTTTGTTTAATTCTTCTATCTGTTAAGCCTCCATTTACACCAATTTATCTTTTTTTACATTATTTATATACGTGAAAAAAAATTTTAAAGATATGTATCCTATAAGATACATCAGGTCTGAAGAGGTTAATGAATCGAAAACCGCGATTATATGTTTCCTGAACTTCTTTTATTAAAGGACGCTAAGAAAACCTTTAAAGGGCACCATGGCGTCCGCTTGCGCTGTGTTGGACAGCTCTGTTCTAGACTATTCTTTAATTATAATATAAGTAATATCTATATGAAAAATAGTAATAGTGCGTTCGAATAAAGTTTTGAAACGCACTGAAAACAAAATTACGATATTGGTCTTTATTCCCAATCAGCGTTTTTGATCCGTTCATTTCAGTGGATTAACCGCGGAATTAGATTATATGTTTTAAATTTGTGCTATATTCATATTTAATTTTTTTATTGATTCATTGCTAAATGTTTTAATTTCGTTATGGAATAGAAGCTATAAACAAATGATGAACTATTTGTATAAATTTAAGTCCAAATGTATTTATCTTTCGTAAACGTCTTAAAGCGATAATGATAGATTAAAAAAATGCTTGAAAATTAATTTGAAACAATGAAAATTGTGAAACATGCGATGCAGTTTTCAAATAGATTGCAATATATTTTTCAGAAGTACAACTTTTCTTTAATTCGACGGTGTTAATATTGAAAATGTGCGATATGGAAATTTAAAATTATTAGAAATTTAAAAGAAATTTATTAGAAAAAGTTAAATTTTATCGTCTGCTGTTGTCACCGTTAAAATGATGTCAATTTTGCGTACGGACAAGTTTGTTCAGGATATGTACACAAATTTAATAATGCTTGTGGTCTTTCGTATTATACGATATCCATGAAGTAAAGTACTCTACAAAATGTTCTGAAAAAAAATTTCTTTTCAAATGGCAACATCTTATTTGAAAAAGAAATTTCAGCAGTGGTAATCTGATTTGTACGAATATTTCACATACTCGTGTTTTCAAAACCCTTTAGATGTTGCATAAAAGCCCGAGAAATCGATGATAACAACATTTTAAAAGACTTATGTCTTTACCGTCTCCTCCCATGTTCAATTTTATGTTACTTTTCACTTATAAATTCAGTAGAAAAGGAAAGTAATTTAATTTAATAGTTGTGTGTCACGATTTACTGAAATAAATTTGTTGCTCTTTCAGAGAATTTACGGACACGTCACCGTGATTAATAGCATCGTATTCATCTAAAATTAATCTGTAATAATATCAAAACTTGAGAGAAAAAATCAAAACTTGGATTTTCGAAATTTACACCCACAATTTTGCTAATGAACTGATATTTGATTTTTTAGAAGTTTTATTTAGCTTTCAACTTCTTAATTTTCTTGTTTCTTATTTTACGGTTAATACTCGTATCATAAAGCTATAATTTCAGCCAGTTATAAAAAGTACACTTTTGCAGACGATTTAATACGATTCAATTAAAATAATTTACCGTAAAAGAATTTTTTTTGAAGCAGAAATGAATTTGGGTAATATTAATCTTTTTATACTCTAACAGGAATTTAAAGTAACCTTATATTAAAAACGGTATAAAATTATATTAGTATATTGATTTGTTAAAAATCTGATGTAAAAATATTTTAAGGTGCTAAAAACAGATGATGATTTACAACCGGGCTAGTTTTTGACTTTTTTAATTTTGGCTATATATTTTTTATTTTATGACAGTTTCAATTTCAGAACCGGTTCAAACCGGTTTCGAATGTTAAAGTAATTTTTTTTTAATAATCTGAAACCAAAGTTGAAAAAATAAAAACTAGCCCGGTTGTAGTTTGACCTCAGCCATCCTATGCAGAAAAACTGTCATGCAGAAATATTAAAATTTTAGCGAGATATTCCAAAAGAATATCCTCATAGACAACATTATCATCCGGGTCTTTTTCAGCAACTAGTGTGGGGCCTTAAGGACATTGAACTCGTTTGAATTGAAAGCCTGTTTTATGGTACTCAGCTCTTTTCTGTAGTCGAAGCTTAAAATATCAAGTGTTAAAGTATGACAGCATATTAAAAAAAAATTAAATGTTGTATTTACTTGCAGGAATGTACAGTATCCAAAAACTCAATATGTTTCATTAAATAATAAATTCAGAAAAAGAAAATTAAAATTTTACTTTACAAATACCAACAACCCACTTGATAAACAAATTTCAGTAATGATAATCTGACCAATTTGTATGAACATTTCATTCAAATTCTGAAGATCCCACATAAAAGGCGGGGAAATCAATGATAATGAAATTTTAAAAAATAAACGTTTTTGACATTTAATATGTGTTTGCTTTGAACTCAAAGTAAATTCAGTAGAAATGAAAAACAATTTAATTTTATAACTGCCTAACATGTTTTTCAAAAATAAATTTATTTTTATTTCAGATAATTTAACGACACATTACCACGATTAATATTATTCCTCTAACATTCATGTGTTACAAAAGTATATGTGTAAACCTGAATTTATTTTTTAAATGCACTCCCAGGTTTCGTTGTGATTTATAAGGAATAAAATGTTGATATGTTTTGTTTTAGCTTCCTAAAATTTTGCTAGTATTGCATAAGCAAAAAAAAAAAAAAAAAAAAAAAAAAAAAAAATTAGGACATTATCACACGCTTTTTATTACATCATTCAATTCCTACTATTAGTTCACACTTCCCTATATATATTTCCTAGCAGTGTTCGCCCGCTACGCTGGTCGGTTCCTTTCCGGTTCAAATATTCATTCCTAAAGGAATCTTGAATCAAATGAAGTACATCTAGTGTTGTTAGAAAAAAACTTAATATCTAATCAAAAATTTATAATTGTTGTCTTATTATTATAATCTTACATTATCCTGTTCAGAGATGATGTTGACAACATGATAGACAAAATATCTCTAAAATGACTCAAGTACCTACACTGTAAAAAAAGAACGATTTAACGGAAGTATTACTGGTAATCTAGACGCCAGTACTATTTACTGTTTTTTAACGGAAAAATTTCCGTAAATATTCTTTTTTTTTCAAGTTTTTCCTGGAATTTACGGAAAATTTTCCGTTAAAAACAGTAAACAGGACTGGCGTCTAGATTACCAGTAATACTTCCGTTAAATCGTCCGTTTTTTACAGTGTATGTTTAACTATTTTTTTAATAGATGTGTTATCTCGAATTTCCCGCCTGTACCTAAACCTGCTGTTGAGATATGGCGAAATACCTCAGAAATACTAGAGGTATGTAATTTGAAATAATAATCAGAAAGCTTTCTAATGATATATCACATGAAGAGTGTAAGCGAAATTTAGAAAATTGCCTCCCCCCAGAGTTCGAATTATCACGTCTCCCTGGTATTTACCCTTCTCTCTTTGAAATTTTCAAATAGTATAACTAATATTTATCAGAAGGCCCCGTAACCAAATTCGATCTGCAATGATAAAATGCTACTATTAAAATAAAATTCGAAAATTGCCCCCCTGGGGTAGCAGACTGGGGTCAAAATGGGGTACAAGAAGAAAAATTCATAATATGAAAGAGCGGCCCGAGGGCTTTCCAATTATATATCACATGACGGGTTCAATAAAGTTTGGAATTTTTTACCCCCACTTAAACCTTCTCGGAGGTGGAAATTTTAAAATCGCCGAAACCCATCTTTAATTATTTTTCAACTGATTAGTTTTCTGCCGTTTCACGCTTCTACCTAAAACGACTGCTGAGATGTGTCAAATGTTCTAAATTGTTCAATCCCTTACGGGGGGCAATTTTTATAATCAGTGAAAAATGTGCTTAATATTTCTTTGTGGATTTTATTTCTGGAATTTCACGCTGCTACCTTAAACGGCTGCTGAGATATAGCTAGATGTTCAAGAATTTTCGACCCCCCCCCATTTGCCTTCCTTGGGGGGGGGGATTTTGAAAAATCCCATCTTAGTACACACTTGCATCATAAGAAGTATATTTTCTCTAATTTTCATGTTTCTACGTTTAGTAGTTTGGCATGTGCGATAATTATCAACCAGACAAGTTGTTTTATATATGTATAGATATATCTTGTTCAAATTTACAATAGTTAATAAAGCACTTTTTTTCATCCACTCAAATTCGAACAAATTTATTTAATCTTGTAGTGGATGATACTTGATGGTAATACATTTTTAAAAAATATTTATTCATTAGCAACTTCCAAATCTTCATTTTTCACAATCAAAAGTTTGTTTAATTTATGCTGTAATATACAACAGCGATTGATATGAATCTCAATTTCATCGATATCCTTGAGTATTATTTTTTTCGTCAGCTTCTTTGCTACACAACATTTCTCTAATTTTATTTTCCGCATCTACCATAAGTTCCGACTTCTCTTGTATCATTGTTAGTTTAACAGCTTTTTCAGCAGATGATAAATTATTTTCATTTGCGTCAAATTCGTTATATGCTTTAGTATAAATTTTACGATGTTATCATCGTGTTTTCTGCTCATCTATGTTATTTAACATCAACAAAAATTTTTTATTCAACAGTAACTATAGTTTTCATAAGGAGTAGTTCAAATTAAATTCTACTTACAGATTCCAGTCTTGTCAAGGACACCAGATGACGGGATTTCGAAGTAAAAAACTCTTAACTAAAATCAATCCCTAAAATTAAAACTATTAAACTATTAAAATTCTACTCAGAAACATTTAAAACTGCTAGAAAGAATATGTTCCTACCTTAAATCTTACAAATGATAGAAAAGTCTAAAATATTTTCCACATTACTTTATTGATAACTTCTCTGTGACAGAAACACAAAGCTAGAATTATTGCCAGATGGTGGAACAATTGTCAAATTACTATGTGCACACCGGCATTCAAGGTTCTTTAACTGACTGAAAGTTCAATGAAAGTACGGAAGCATAAACATTAAAAAACTATACGACATCACAAAGTTATTCTTTACATTTTTTATAGGGAGGACATTGGATTAATAATCCAAAATAATTCAGAAGGAAATCTGTTTCGCAGATCAGTTATTAGGTTTTGTCAATATTCCAGTTTCCTATTCAACTTTTTTTCCCCTATATCATCAAATGATCTGGTGTGCACATTTGCTTTACGTACTGTATGAGAATGTTTTCGATGTTCTATCATAATACGTCTTCTGATAATGGAATTATCTGAAGATAGAAACATTGGAAGTTGAAAATCGTCAGCATAATTTCTGTACACAACTTTAGTTTTCTGTCTGAGGAAACCATGTTCGTCTTTATAAACATCATAAACTAAACCTAAAGCTTTACGATCCATGAAAGATCAGGGACTATAGTTCTCAACTCTGTTTACTAGACCCTGGGGCCCGAGGTGCTATGCAGTATGTGTCTCGGCCACGTGGTCAGCCCAACACGAGAACATCGGTATTTAGTTCCCAATCAAGTGTGGTGCTCATTTTATCGACTCCAAAGGGATGAAAGGCAGAGTAAACTTTGGCTAGTCGGGAGTCGAACCCACGACTTGCAGCGTAACAGACAGGTGATCACTACATTGATCACTACGTTGACCAAGGCACATTGACCACTACGCCATTAGGCTTCTTTACAAACATCTGAAATATATAATTTCTTTTTGTTTTCTGAAATGGAATATTCTTCCTGAATAAGTTTTACAATTACTTTCTCAGCTTTATTTCTTCAAGGGATAATTCTCCATTCGACCTCAAGATTTTAGTTATCTTACAATGCGAATGAAGTCTGTAAATCCATGACACTAGAAGAAAACTTCACCGTAATAGGAGAAAAACTTAAAATACTACTCGAATTCATGGTACTTACAAAGATTATTTTTTTCATGTTTAGGGGAATTGCACCACTCACAAAATGTTGCCTGATTCGTTAAAAATGGCACAGATGTTTCATCAAGAGGCATCTTTGACTTTCTCTGTTCTTGAGCAATGGCGTATTCAACAGTGACTATGTTTGACAAGGGTAATCTATCTTCAGGTTCCTTAACTTGGACCCACCCACCATTTTATTTTCAGTTAATATTTCGAAAAAAAAAACATTCTTTGGATGGAAGATTAGAGGGGTTTTCAGTTTTAGGTAAGTTCTTTTATGAGTCTGGATATGTTGTTTTCCTAATTTCTCTTACTCTATAGCTTAATTAGTTTTTAATTTTAGGTACGTGCTTTTATGAGTTTGGATATGTTGTTTTTCTAATTTCTCTTACTCTATAGATTAATTAGTTTTTAGTTTTAGGTACGTGCTTTTATGAGTTTGGATATGTTGTTTTTCTAATTTCTCTTACTCTATAGCTTAAGAAAACTGTTCATGATTCTTATCTTCGAATCCAACTCATTACAGTAGAGGAGTTTGTCCAAAAATTTAGTTTTATATTTTCCCACTGAAATCCCTTCATCGCAGACGCACATAATCTAGCTCCCACCGAGACAGCTATTAGTCCAAGATGTGGGATGGTAATTATTTTGACAAGAACAATCAGGATTTGTCTGCTAATAGATGTACTTCGACTTCGTCAACAGTACTTATTCTAACGAATGTTGAGGCAGCATAAGCGTGTTGATTTGCATCACAGAAAGATATATATATATTAAGAGTTTTGTAGTTTACATCAGCACTCACAATATAATTACAATCAGTTAAAAAATTATACTGAGGCGCGGGGCTGATACATGAGTGAATAACAATAAAATAAAACAGTTATTTTTTAACAGACTCATTATGTTTTTCTTAATAAAACTATTGATAATACGTAGAATAAATTAATAACTGTGATAAGAAGTTGTTTTACAATCAAGAATAAATTTTTAAATTTAATGTAGTCTTATAATTAACAGCATATTTCATCTGAAATTTAGTTCCTAAATGTGAAGCATTTTCAGTTTAAGAATATTTCAAAATTCTTTTCAAATAAAACTTATTGCTTACACACTTAAATTCAGGCATCTTTTACTATAATGTAGAGTCTAGTAATTTTTCAAAACAATTCTTTTTCAGCAAATGAAAATAATAGCTATTCTGTCATCAAAAATAATGTTAGGTTATTCTATAAATAAATGAATAAGTGCATAATTCAAAAGCTTCTCGGTCATATTTTACCAAACTGTTATGGAAAACTGAAATTCATTGAATAATAACGGTCTGAATGCAGTCTCCATACATAAGGAGAAATCATTTTCCTACCTATGGGAAATGTTTCGGTTAGTTAAATCTTTAGCGTAGAGGCAATATTATGAATAAATCGTATTCTGTCAAGTACAGCTTGAATATTCTACATATATTGTGACATTTGTGGTTCGAAATCTATGCGAAATAAAGTAAAACTATTTTGAAATATTTTCAAGCATAGTTAAACTTTTGGACTGATACTATTTTTATGTTTTTAGGAAATTTATATAAAGGTTTTCTTTCGCTGATTACACATTGTATACCTATTTTCTGTAATGCAGAAAAATTGCTTTCTGTATTTCTTGCTGAAAGAAGCTTCGCCAAAAAATGCAAAAAGAAAGAAAAATAAGAATCGTACACAGACTGCAAACGTTAGAACAATAATGTTATGAATTTTTTTTCCACTTACTCATTTCGATAATTTCAGTTGTAACTAAAATTATTAAAAAAAGAAAAACGAAAAATAATCCTTACAGAATATATTATGAAACACTATCCAGCATATTCAGAATTAAGTATATTGGGGATAATAACGCCAAGTTAAGGTTCTGCCAATTATCGTGTCTTACTTTTAGATATTTTTTTTTCTAAGAAATATTGGATTTGAAACTGCAACTCATTGATTATCTATATAAAAAAATAGCAAATATGTATTTATAAAATGTAATAACGTGATTTTTTGAACTATTTCTATTGAATATTATTGAATTTATATTAATTTATATTAAATTTATATTAATCTTGTTTCTATTTGGCGTATTATCCACCTATGTGGGTAAAAGCACTATGCAAAGAAAAAAAACTTATAAGATAAGATGGAATAATGTCATGTAAATTGTCCAATTCTAAAAATACATACTCTGTAGCCTTAGAAATTGACAAAAATTATCATAGAAGAAAGTTACTGGTATCAATCTATTGGAAATAAAGTCTACTTTTAAATGATGTATATAAAATTCGCCCAGGAGGCCACCTACATATTGAAACGAGTCTTAAGTTTGTTTTTCAACAGCAGTTACTTATTTCTGACAGTATAAATAAAGTTTTCACTCTTTAATTAGTCTAGAAACAAATTTAAATGCAATTCGTACGATTAGTTTTCAAGAAATTAATTATTTTAAAACGAGCATGTTTTAGGGGCTGTATCCAAATTAAAGTTCGGTTCTCGATTATTGATCGAGAAAGCTCACTTCTTGATTAAGGCATCTTAAGAGCTACTCAAGTAGTCATTGACGACTGCTAGATTACAGGATAGCATATGAAGTTTCAAAATATCTAGTCACTTATATGGTAGACGGCCCTTAACCCATCATTTTGTCGTTTTTTAGGCATAATTTGAAATTTACTTGGAAGAAAATTTTTTAATTTTGTATATACATAAAGAAGGGCTTAATAAATGTAAATTTATCAGAAAATTGTAGGTTTTCACTTAATAAAATTATAAAAATTGTAAATTCAACGTATTTATGTTTTGCTATTTTAGTATTATTGCTATATAAAAAATTAGTACATTTGGAGTATAATTTCAGGAGATATTAATAAAAGTATGAAAATGTAATTTAACATTAGAAACACTAAATCTTCAATGTTTATAATTCAAAAACTTATCATTCAGATAATTTGAAATTTGGTGTTTAGATGTCGATTGAATAGACAATTTGAAATATTTAGTTGAAATTGCTATTGAAAGAAATGAAGTTTGGGTTCGTTTTAATATAAAAATACCCACCAATACAAATTTTCTATACGTCATTTAAAAGAAGATTTAATTTCTAATCGTTCGATACCTATAACTTTCTTCTATAATAATTTGTTGAGATGTTAGTAGAGGGTGTTTACTTTTCCCCCCACGACTGTATAGAGAATATCAGTATTTCGACAGACTTCATTGGCCAGCTTCATTCGCCATGTAATTTCAAAAGGACGACCTTTTATGTATGTTTTCATATTTGAAAGATTTAAAAACGGGACAAAGCATTCTGAAATTAAAAAAAAGAAGATTTTTTCTTTAAGTGGTTGATCTTGATACAAGGATCCCGAAGCATCGTCTTTAACTAAAAAAATACCGGAGTTAAATCAGTTTTAATTTCTAGGATGACTGGCATTTTGAAACAATTTGATTTTCATTATGCGATAGCATACCTTTTAAATTAATTGATTTAGATCTGACTAAGCATGTGTGCAGTACATACCAAGGTTTGGACTGAATTTGTTATCCAGCTTCAACCGCCATCTTGTTTTGAAATGGCGACCATTTGAAAATGTATAAAAATTTAAAAAGAAATTGAAAAATATTAGAAATGCAATTATTTTCTTTAAGTATTTACTTGAAACAAGGATTTCGGATCATTTTTGTATCGTGCTTATCCCAAAAAATGGCTGAGATATAGCGATTCGAATTTCTTGATTGACTGAAATTTTGAAACAATCTGATTTTTGTCATGCAATAACATGCGTATTTTTAAACGATTTGGATGTTACTTAGCGTGTTAACAGAATGTACCATATACTTCGTGAAAACTTGGCTACTCACAGTAGAAAAGTTACATTAAAATTTAAAGTGACAAATCTTTAAAAAGAAATATAAAATTATTAATTTTTGAAACGATTAAAGGCATCATGAGATGTTTTTTTTAAGCATTTATTAAATCCTAACAAGTTTTTCTAACAACGCAAGAAATCTAGAAACTTTCTAATATTTATTACTATCGTCGTAATCTAATTTAACAACTTGTACCTTTCTTTTAACTGTTTAACCTAAAAAGACTTGATTTATTTTCGGTACGGAAATTCGGAAACATTCTGCTTTCAAACTGATATATATTGCATTAAAGTTTCGTAACATTTTTCTCTGTTAAAAATGTTTCAAAACTTCTTTTCATTAATAAATCAAAATAAAATGAAATAAATAGGTTAAAATATAAAATGTAATTATGTTATTATAGGTTCAATGCAATACAATTTCGTTATTGCATATATAGGCATAACAAAATGGACGAACACACATATTCCTTAAATAATACATAAGTGTTGTAAAGAAAATTTTATACAAGTTCAACCAGAAAGTAGCTTAATACAAAGAAGTTATATTCATCGTACTTAAAAAACATCGCTATTTTGGTTATTATTTATTGACGTAAATAAATCCATTATTTTTAAGAGTCCCATAAAATTGTACACGTTACAGCGAACATTTGGCCTGTGGCGGGCTAACGGAAGAGAGTTTTAAAATTAATTTAGTATTTTATAAAAAAATTGCAAAGATTCAGAGGCATACCTTTGTATATAATTTTTATAATTCTAGAATATCATTAAGTAAGACCGAAGCCCACTGACGCAAAATCAACGCCAGAGACTGGCTTAATTTACATCCCAAGACAGCACAGATCCAAGTGCAATTCTTTCGGAGCATGCGATTCAACTGACACTATTAAATGGGAGACTACGGGGCTAACGTCTCAAACATGTGACTTTGTTGACCAAGCATCATCGCCAAATATTCCTACACTAGGCAGGGGAACATCATGACTGGACTATTATAACATAGGGGGAGAGATTCCTCGTAGGATGAAACACGATTTATCTCTAAACATGTCGGTATACTTGTTTGGATACGTCCGGGGGTATAGTGGAGGGCATACTCCGTATACCCTCTGGATTTTTTAAGAAATACTGTATATCCGCTGTTTCCTAAGAAAGCTATATTATATATATACTTTAGGGTATACCGACTACTTAGACCGTATACCCTCTGTTATCTTTACGACTACACCACTGGGTACTCCATATTCTATGTGAATTTTTATCCCCCCCCCCCCCCCTTATACAACAGGTCATACACAGGCCAATTGTGGCGATATTAAGCTTTGGAGGAACATTCTAACGGTCGTTTTGAGACTTGTGGTTTATTGTAGAACAGACCATGAGCACCACGGACTGTCTGGGCATCATTGCGGTTCATTTGAACCATTACATGGTATCTGTCTTCCGAAATGGAAATGCAGGCTTCGTGCAAGACAACGAACGCTCCATGCCATATGAATCGAATTTTGCTTGATTGATTCTAGGAGTATAATACTGAATTTCAGTTGACGCCCTGGTCAACTTACTCGACAGATCTTAATCCGACAGAGCACATTTCGGATGTCATTCAACGTCAGCCTAGAGCTCAAAATAGTCCAAAGCGCAAAACCTATGTTATCGAGCACAAGAGAAAACCTTTACTTTATGGAAGAGTAGTAATAGATGAATCTAATGATTCATGTCTGCCGGAAGGGAAGTAGTGCATAAGCTAAAAATTAATACCACTAGTAGTTTACTAGTAGATTTAACATTGTGTTTGAAGTACAATCAAAGGTAGGAAAACATGGAAAACTGGAAGCAGGAAATTTCCTATAACTACTCTTCCATAAAATAAAGGTTCTTTTTTCTTGTGCTCGATAACATAGGTTTTTGTGCTGTCGACTCTTGGACTAAAGACAATCATTTCGGAATATCCCCGATATGCACGACTGCTGCTTGAACAACTTAAACAATTTATCTCCGGTCACCTATCCAGAACATGAGGCATTCATACCAAGGCGGTTTGAAGCTGTTTTGCAGGTCAAATGTGGGCCAACATATTAAGAGGTAGGTGGTTATAATGTTTTGTCTCTTGAGTGTATTTGAAAAATCGTGAAAAATAAAAATAAAACACCCCCTGTTAACTCTGCGACAAATTATCATTGAGGAAAGATACTGGTACCAAACGATTAAAAAGAACGTCTACTTTTAAATGATGCATATAAGATTTGCTTAGGGATCTCTACATATCAGCAACACCCAAGCTTGGCATCATAAATAAATTCTACATACTTCAATTAGCCTAAATTCAAATTTGAATCAAATTTGTATGGTTAGTTTCCGAAAAAATAATCATTTTAAAATGACAATATTTTAGGATCTATACCGAAATTTAAAGGGTCAGGTACTCTTTGAGCTAACAAAATATGTGAAAAAATGTCCTTTGTAAGAATTACAATCACTCTATATCTAATTGACTTTTAACTATGAAATTGAAAACACGTATTCAGAAGGATTTTTTTATTAGTTTAAGTTGTTAAAATAAGTATAAACATATGCAATTATTTTTAAATTAGTTTTAAAGATAATACAATTTTTACGAAAGAATAATTCTTGCATGCCTTGCGCGCACGATTTTTCAAATTTAAATGGTTAAAACAAACCAAGGTTTTTTTTCATAAGTAAGAGATATAATGTGTTTTCAAAATGACCTACCATCAAAAAAATAAAACTTATAGATTCAGAGAAAAAAAATATTTTTTAAAGAAATTCGAAATATCGAGTTTTTTTTAATACAAAATTGGTCCTGAATTCTAAACTTTTAATTTGAGGAACATAATAATAGGTAATTTTGCGCCTGTATACGTTTGATACATTCAGCGAAAATTTTTGGAGATTTTAAGCAGTCATTTTTCAGAAATCGTGCGCGGAATGTTCAAAATCGCTGTTTTGAGAAAACGGACGTTAAAGTTTAAATCCTCCATTGATCGTATAGGAAAAGCGCAAAGATTTTTAGACATAACTTTTCTTCTAATGCGAATTTTTGAATGCTGTTTGTTTTTAAATAGTCTTAAAGAATCATATTTAATTATAAGCTATTTTTTAAAATATCAATTTTTGAATTCTTTAAAGGGTACCTGACCCCTTGAGTTTCGTACTCAAATGTTGAAATCCTACAGTATGACTATTATGTCATTTCTATTAATGTATCCTTTCTTGACATTATGAAAATTTCATTTGCTTAATATGTTCCGACTATTGCCGGCTGAATTGTTTCAGTAAAATGAATAAAAAATATATATATTTCAAATTATACTTTTCTGGACATCATAGACGGCCTCTTAAACAATATTTTTGTCATTTTTCACTCACAATTCGAAAACTACTTGGAAGAAAAATTTAAAATTGAGAATTCAGATAAGGAATGGCATAATAAATCTAAAGCTATAAAAAAGAAATAGCAGGTTGCAATTTACATTTTTTTAAATATTAATTTTCTCATCCATAATTCATATTATAAAATTTTTAAAATTACAAATTCCATGTATTTGTTCTTGGGTATTTTTAGTATTATAACCAAGCAAAAAAATTATCCCATTAGGTTTGTACTTTCAGGAGATTTTATTAAAAATACGAAAATGTAAGTTAACATCAGAAGCTCTACATTTTGGTTGTTTTAATTAAAAAAATTATCATCCAAATGACTTCAACTTTCTTTTTTATGCATAGTTTGAACCGAAGATTTAAATATATTATCAAAAGGGTGTGTTGATATTGGGAAAACAAATTTGGTATGATTTTAATTTGTAGCTGATCTCTAAGTATATTTTATATACATCATTTAAAAGTTAATTTTATTTGGTACAAATAATTTTCTATTATAATTAGTTTCACAGAGAGCCGTCCTTAGGTGTGTGCGACAGATGCAGCCGCACAGGGTCTCGCGCCTAGAGAGGTCTCGCACCTGGAGAGAAAATATTTTCTCCTTAATAAAAAGAAAATGGTACAATAGACAATCTTAAATGTAACTTTATGATTTTAACTATGAAAAGGTAGTGGTCTTGGTATAAAATATAGCCTACGTTGGAAGAAGGACTTTCACCATCAATTTTCCATCATTACTTTTGAAATTCGTTCGGTAGTTCCAGAAAATACCTCTACAAACACACAAACAAATGCTACTCCTTTATAATAAAAGGGGGATCGAATCCTGGCTCCCCGGGTCACAGTATCTATATATTTAAAACACCTGGCTGTTTTTTTAGTCATCAGCCTTGAGCTTCCTACTGGTCCGATTTTGATAATTATTTTTTTAAATGAAAGCTGTTTATGTATAGATGTGCCCATTCTGGATAATTTTTAATTTATTTCCATTTTTATATTTTATTACTTACCCATCATACGTAGTATAGGGTAAGTCTTGCAATCGTTTTGAAAATCGAAAATTTTTTTTGACGGATTTACACGTTTTAGATAGTGGAGATTACGAAAAACATATTTTTAGAAAAAAAATTTTGCCGTCCGTCTGTCTGTCTGTCTGTCTGTCAGTCTGTCTGTCTGTAAACGCTCTATCTCCCGAACAAATTGAGATAGAGACTTGAAATTTTGTATGTAGTTAGTATGTAAGAATGGGACGAACCCTATTTAATATCAGCAACCTCGATTATCCGGAACTATTTTTTTCGGACTCTCGAAAATTTCGTTCTGATGAAAGGTACATAAAAATTTTCGAATTTTTTTGTTCTAAGAAATGGATGTAAAAGGCAATAAAATAACACACATTTTGCATATAGAACGAAGTCGATCGGATTATTAGTTGCCGAGATATTTGTAATCCTGTTTTCCACATTCTTCGATTTTTCATGACCCTGTATTTCATTCAAATTTTAATTCAGAAGTATATTTTAATTGGAAATGAGACGCTTAATCCGACGCAGTTAATTGTTAGTTAATAGAATTATTATTTTTGGAGTTATAAGGATGTTTCTTTTATGCAGTTCGGTACTTTCTTGAGTAGTTTGGCGTTTTATATAATTTGTCGAAATTGGTACATCAGCAGTTCTTTAATATAGCATTACTATGTACATTAACAATATTTAAATTTTGTTTATGAATTGCAATGCATTGTATAAATAGTTTTCACATGTTTTATTTTCATATACATATCCATGATGGGTAAGTATTACGGTGGCCGCCAACGACTAGTTTTAAATTTTAAAAGCTTTTTCGTGACATTTCTTCAAAACACTGGCAACAGGTTAAGCTTTTCTCACTATAATAATTTTTTTTTTTAATTCCTTTTCACCAATCAGGATCTTGATCTTATCGGTGAATGTGTAATTGCATTTCAAAGAAAAAAAATAATGGTTTTCGTAAAATTTAATCCTAATAAAATGATTGCACATAATTATTCACTAATCGCTGTGCAATACACAGATTATTTACTGTGTGATATTATTAGGTATTATGTAAATAAAATAACAGAAAATAAACTTTTATAAAAAGTTTAAACTTTTAAACTTTTCTAAAGCGAACTATTAAACTTTAACTATTAAACTTTTACTATTAAACTTTTCTAAAGCGAAATTTTGTCGATGGAGAAAATGTCGTCATTGAGAAAACAGATAAGTTTGTTCCATGAATATAATATACATTGTTATAGATGTTTCGGTGATGATGTCATATTCACTGACTTTTATTCCTGCATCTAAATAAACTGAACTTCTATTTATTTAAAGGTCCGCGATGTGCACGAATGAAAATATTTCTATAAATTGCGCCATTTCCATTTAATTACAATAAATATTTTATAAAACTAAGGAATTTTTAATAACTGCATAAATCACGCTTTTGTTTCTGGAAAGGATGAGTGTTTCAGAAGGTGTAAATGATGTCATATTAGAAAAAATATCCTGTGATATAACGGTATTACGATATTTCTATTTTACATAATATCAAAAATTAATTAAAATCATTTTGTTGTATTAAGTTATTATTTAAAATAAAAATAAATAAAATGTTTTCTGCTTATCAACAACAAACATAAAAATTTTGTTCTTTTTTATAACAAAGATATCGTTTTTCTTTTCGTTGTCATGACAATAAAATTAATTTTGACAAGTTCATGGAGGCACCAAACCAATAAATAAATTAAATTTATTGCAAGTGCTATAAATGTTTAGTGGATTGGTTATGCAGTTTAATTCCCTGTTTATATAATAATTAAAATATTTTATTGATACTATAATTATTGTAGAGTTACCAAGATATATTAATACGGAGAAAAAAAAACTATGAAGATATTTTTGAATTCGTCTTCTGAGATATTATATTAACTTTCTAAAGAATTTGGCATTTAAATAATGTGTAATGTTTAGAAACCACATTAAAAAAATATTTGTAGCTGAAATTAAGTCCAACATAATACTTTATGAACTGTTTTCCTTATTTTTTATCATTTTCTGAAGTTTGTGTATCTTCATCATGAAAGATTATGTTATCTTTATTTTAAGAAGTGGCAATTGTTTATTTCGTTCTGTATATTATTGTGTACTAGCGACCCGCCCTCGCTTTGCTTCGGGTAGTCCCGTGTCACTACTGACACCGCAAATTGTTACTACCACTTCATCCCATTAAATTCAACTACTAAAACCATTACTCTCCTTTTAAGTAGTCGGGTAAAAAGTAGCCTGTATGTTAATCTAAGGTGCCAGATAACTCCATACAAAGTTTCATAAAAATTGATCCATCCGGTCTTAAGTTACAGATGGTGTAACTAACACGACTTTGTTTTTTGGATATAGATTATATCAGCCCTCCCAGGCTTTGTACAGGTATTAAAAAAAAATTCAAGTTATAAATTTTTACACACAGACTCATACTCTCTTCTTTGTGGGTGGAGTTGTTAAAAAAGTGTAAACTTATAAAAGAAAATTCGGATATTAGTATTATTTTTTATTTATTTGTAATTCATACACTACATTTTTACTTATTTACTTTTTACATTTTTACTTATTTATTTTATTTTTACAACAATTACAGGATGTCTTTATACACAACGTTCACAGCTTTCTTGTCATTAGACAATACAAACATGTTTTCTCTAGAGGTTACTCTTGAAAGAGCGACATACAATTGTCCATGTTAAAAACAGTCAACGCTCAAATCTAAGCCTGCAACGTTGAAGGTTTGACCCTGCGATTTATTAATGGTCATTGCAAAAGATGTTTTTACCGGAAACTGTAAACGTTTAAATTGGAAGGGTAAATCCGATGGTAACAGAGGGATTCGGGGAATCAATACATCTTCTCCGGTACCACTTCCTGTGAATATTGTGCACTCTATTATGAAAGTTTTCAGTGATTTTACCAGCAAACGCGTGCCATTGCAAAGTTTAGGTGGATTCAGGTTTCTTAATAAAATAACAGGACAACCTACTTTCAATACCATTTTGTGAGGAGGGAGTCCAGACGGGTTCAAAGAGTTGTAAGAAAATGAGCAGCTTCTTCCAAATCGAGAACAGTATCGACCGAGTAGTATAGTTTCGTCGGCGCATCAATCTTTGAAAGAATCAAGTTATTTACCTTATCTACTTGTTCGTTAGTTGGTCACAGAATCGCTCTTTCTTTAAACCAAGATATTGTCTTATAACTTATGTTATCAATGTCAGGATAGACATTGTTGACTAACTCTTGGATGTTGTCTATCAAAACACAAAGGTTTTCAAGGTTAATCCTTCCCTCACTTTATGTTAACTCTCCATTGCCAACTTTTAGCAGCATCTCTTAAAATAGCCTGTTCTCACGTGAAGATGACGAAATGGAAGTTAAAATTATGTTGAGAAAACAACAAATCCGCGAAGCGAATTACGGAGCGCAGAGTGGAGTTGAGTGGAACGTCGCCTGCTAGAGAGATTAGGCGTCCGTTCGTGACAGGCAATCGGGCCAATCGAAGCAAACGGTTCAATGCCGGAATGACGTGTGCAGTCTCGCGATTGGCCGAGAAAGTTGTTCTTTCGCATTTCTGAAATAAAAAGTTACGAGTCGTAAAAGGAAAATGACAAAAAAATGTTATTGTGGGATCTCCATAAGAGATAAACATATACCATCGCGGGGTTTCCTGTAGACCTTTTTAATGTCTACAATAATTAGTACATTATTTTGATAAATCTTGTAGGGTTCAGCCTGCGTTTGCAATGTATAAGCGGAAAAAATGAAACTATTTACGACATCACATTAAAAACCTCGAAAATAACAGTATTTCTCCACTATTTAATGGATGTTATTATACATATAAACCTTCCTCTTGAATCACTCTATCGATTAAAAAAAACTGCATCAAAATCTGTTGCGTACTTTTAAAGATTTAAGCGTACATAGGGATATAGGGACAGAAAAAGCGACTTTGTTTTATACTATGTAGTGATAGTGATTATAAGACTGATATATATCACATACTGATATATATCTCTTTTCCGTCGAATTTCGACGGGTGCAGCTAGTACAGGTGAAAACTATTATTCTTTTTTATTGATAGTACAGTAGGTAAGATTATGTTAAGAATCTGAAAAGAAAGAGCCTCGCAAAATCCTTGCACCGGGCCTCGCTTTAAGCCGCCCTCCATAAGGATGGCTCTGGTTTCAGATTTAATAGGGGCTATTTACTTTTTTTCCCTACGACTGTACATGGTCATTCGCCACCGCATTTACGTATGTTGAGGAGTGGTACAGCTCACTAAAAAGAATATTTTACGTATATTAAAACTGGGTTGCCATTTATCTATTCAGTCACAAATGCAGACTTACTGCAATATTCAGTCTTACTGCAAGTCGAACTCAAGTTTTTCTTTTCAGCTTAAATAGTTAAAAACATTTTACCGACATTTTCAACTGACATGCTTTATTTTATAGATATACTCACTGCATCGAGTTTATGACTCAAACTATAACATGAGTCAGAACAAGATTCTCATATTAAAATCAACTGGTTTGCCAAATCATATTTTGGTAAAAACCACCTGCAGACTCAATGTCAGGTTCCGAGAAAACATCTGCTATAGAACTGGAGTTTATGTTATTTTTTTTAAATCTTAATATCTTATGTATAGTATGGGCTGTGTACTGAAATGTCAAGGTGATATTCTTTCTTTGTCTAAAGCGGGAGTGAACATGTGAACATGCACAGGTGCAGCGAGATGAAAAAGAAGATTGCAGAGGGGCGTGTTTGTCCTTCTGGGATGTCTATTGAAGAAGGGAAAATAAAGGATTTCCACGAATAGGGGGATTTACATTGGGGAAATGCAGGAATGGAGAAGGGCAGTGTTTGGCTGAGATAGAGGCAGTTCGGACCTTGAGAGCAGTAGTGGACGGAGGTCCCTGTATGTAGTGCTCGGTTCGAAAAGCGTGGGCTGAGAACCCATGTGTCGGAAGATTCGAAATTGATCTCCGGTAAAGTTAATCTAACGTATATAGAGGGAGAGGGAGAAAGTGTAGTTTTAACAGTACACAGCCAACTTTATACTGTATTTAATTTAATGTAAAACCGGATCATCTATATCCGAGTTATATATGTAAATAGTGTATTATATTGTCTACATAGAGTATAAATAAACTGTTAATTTAGTTAATTGACAGCGATGGTGTTCATTTACACGATCCTCACGGTGGATGACCGATATCACCTAATGATATCGGTGGTGGCAGCAATAACTACTACGGACTTTCTTCAAAGTTGTGCGGACTAAGAGAAAACGTCCGACACTCAGTTTTTCTCGTTGATCGATAGGTTTATAAATATGTTTTCCGGCAAAAACCAAAGATATGAAGACAAGGTGGATTGGGAGCATGAATATACAATGGTAAATCAACCAGTCAACCACTAAAATCAGGTTTGCAGTGTTTTCCACCAAGAAATGAGTTTGAAAAAAAGTTGCGAACCAAGTTTTAGCTATTCCTGGAAGTTTTACTCGTCAACACGATAACATGAACGTTTTTTCAGCCGCTTTTTTGTCAATAAAAATTGCTGAAAATGACAGAAATGTGCAACCAAACAACTCTGACCTAGATATTTCGTAATTTGGAACACAGCTTACAATATATATGGATTATTGACCTAATTACATCGGACTCCCTATCACATTTCAAACAAAATAAAACAAGTCTGTTGAATACATCTGTAAAATATTATCCTTACGTTTCAGTTGAAACGAAAGCTCGGTTTCGATTTCTAGTGAGTCACCCTGTATTTTTGATAAGTAGTAACCTTATATAAGTACAGAGCGACACAGCCTTTCTATACAAAAATGTTTGTTTTAGTCAGCTGTATCATCCCTCAAAGTTTGTACACGTAGTTACGAATTTCCCTGTAACAACCCTGGATTTCTGGTGAGTGGTAACCCTCTATAAGTACATTGCGACCCCCAGCTTTCCTATACAAAAATGGGTACTTACGTATTAACGACACCGCAACAGAACTTGCGCTAATGCGCCAATAAAGAGCAATCTCGTTGTTCGCACGCGCACGCAGTTATCTTTTGGATTCCTTGTTGCCCTTTTGTTTGCTAATTTTTGACGCCATTTTTTAGTGTTACGAAAATGAGTATATGGGATTTGCCAGAAAATAGAGTGTTTTGAATCTATATTAAACTCTATATCGGCCCATTTTCCACCGAAATCCGATTTACTACATTTTAAATAAAGTGTTTTTAATTTTGAAAGTGTTTTGATTTTAAATAAACTGTTTTATTTTATGATTTTTCTATGAAAAAATTTTAGGTGTAGATTGGTGGTACTTAAAAACCGCCAATCTGTGCGGTGGCGTTAATACGTAAGTACCCAAAAATGTTTGTTTTAGTCAACTGTATCACCTCTCAAAGTTTGTACACCTGGTTACTAATCCCCCTGTTGCAACGACTTTCAATACTCACTGCTTTCTAAAAATTAAAAGGGTTTTATAGTAGTAGTGTTTTTGATTGAAAAGGGTTTGTTAAATATCTATTGAACTGAAAGATGATTTTTTTTTAACTTTGAAGATTTGATGTAGATATTTAACTTTATATTTTTCAGTATAGATGCACTTCGGGGAAAATTAGTGGGCAATCATAAATTGGACGATTTAATAATAAAATAATATTTACAGCCACACAGGTAACAGAAAATGCTGAAAGTTTTTTGTTATTGTAACAAATGAGTATGTAGATCTTTGTTAACGTTCGCTTGAATGTGTGTAAGCATAGCACAGATATTCGTGAAGATTTTAGTAATTCTGTGAAAATTTAATTTTTTTTTCTGTTTATAGAATACAGTCTTTATCCAAACTTAATAACACTTTCAGAAAAGGTGACTAAACAGTAGTAACAGTATGATGCAACGGTTGAATATTTGATGAGATGGGGGCATTTGTATGAAATATATTTTAACTGTGCATGCGTGAAATATTCCAAAATTTTTATTTTATAATTTCATAGTAAGCTATTTAGAGCAACATATACAAGTATATGCCGAGTAAAATATCGGGAAAATTTAGAAAGAGAGGGTGATATAGTACTGAGTTGCTTTCTAAAAGTATCTTTACTGTAAAAGATTTTCTGTAGTTTGTCAATCAATTCACTGTATCTTTTTAAGTTTTCGCAATATTCGAATGGCCATTTTATATAAGCTGCCCACATAGCTGACTACCAAATTATGAAATAACAATTTTGAAATATTTAACGCATGTAAAATTTATTTCACACAAGTTCCCAAATCTCATAAAGTATTCAATGTATTTATATTTTAATTATGATGCATTGTTTCTATTGTTCTTTTTCATATTTTCAGAAAGTGGTGTTACATTTGGTCAAAAACTCTGTATTCGGTAAAAAAAAAAAACAGAAACGTTATAATTTTTACGAATATGCGTGCTATATTTACACAAATACACATAAGCATTACACAGGATTTATACCGTCATTTGCTACAGCAACAAACCATTTTGATTATTTTCTGCTACATTCGGGATCGCAAACAATATTTTTTTATTCAGTTTATTGATGGTCCCTTAACTGAATCTCGACTAAATTTTTACAGAAATATATGGTCACACATGTTATTTGCATTCTCGAAGTTCAAGGACAGTTCGTCAAAGAAATAGCAGATTATTCGGCAAATCGTGTTACATTTGAAAGCGTCTGGTCATTACCTCCTGATTTTGTATGTCAGTATACATTAGATATTGTAAAATAACTTCTTTTTTAACAGATGAAACTAATAACGATTAATATGAAGTACCCCATAGTCTTAATTCAACTGAAACTTAATAAATATATATTTATATTGACGGACAAGTTTGTAGAAATAAATAACATACAGATTTGAATTCGTAACAGATTCCCCTCCCCCAGTACAAAAATAGTAAAACGCAAGTTTATTTCTGTGATCTAGGTTCAATTATGATATAGATTCAACTTGAATGATCCTACATTTTCCTGATCGATTTGAAGCAACCAGCAATTCTATCATTCGACAACAAAAATATAACTTTATCTAAATTAAGTATTTGATACGCAATTATTACATAAAGTTAAATGCTACAGATGAATAGTATATTTTTCTGTCTTTATGTGCTAACCAAATATGTGTCATAACTTAATGGTGATTATTAACACTTTCTTTACGCTGATTGCTCTCATGATGTATTTATCTAATCCATCTATTTCATTCATCTACATTACAATCAGTTCATGTAACCGTCATTATCTCATCTAAATGATCTTCTTCTCTCCTCATAAACATTATTGCATGTAGCTAAGCTGCAAAGGTTTGCTATAATAATAAAATATTAATTGTTAGTTATTGTATATTTTGAATAATACAGAAAGTATTTGTTGCTTTGTTCTGCTTCTGAGAAAATATTATTGAGATGAAGTTTTGTTTAATTCTGTCTTATTCCCAAGAATTGACAGATCTGTTAAAAAAGAGATTATATAAATAAAAAAATAAGGGATATTTTTATTTTTACATAACAGATTATTTTGTGTCCTATTCTCAAACTCTGTTTTAAATGGGTGCAAAGAAAGCTCTATCAACATTTTCCGAGTTTACAAACCATTATACAAATTACAAACTTCTATAACCCATCAATAGAAACCCATCTATATTTGTGAATTGATACTATGCATCTGGAAGAAGCTAGATGTCAATAGAAACTCCATTTATTAATGTCATTAAAAGAAAAGACAGTCTTTTTCTACCTGTAAGAAAAAAAAGAAAGCGCTGTTTTCTTAAAAGCACAATGAATATGTCAGTCAACGAAGCACATATAAGGAAAGTATGGTGGTTGGTCAAGAATAAACCAATTTTCATCTTGGGAGTTTACTGATAATAAGACGGATGTTGTGGCAATTTAGACTTTCATGCAGCACAACCAGCCATCTTACTAGCTACTGTGTGATTTGTCAAAACTTCGGTGCCACATGTTTCCAGGAGTCCCATATAACATTTTCTTCTTTTTCTGCCAGGGGCCACATTGATTCTAAACCATACACATTGCTCAATTCTAGAAGTGCTTTATACTGACGAAAACAATTCTATTGCTTCTTTAGTACTGCCTTCATGCTTGGATTCACAGTTTAGCTACAATGTTGTCATAAATGTATTTCCAATAAATATAAATTTTTTGAAGACGTATATTTAATGACATTAATTTGCAACTGAATTGAATAGTTTATGTAGGATTACAAAAACATTTGAGAAATTCGTTGTAGTAAAATGTCCATAAAGTATAAGTGTATTTAAGGAGTTTTTTTGGGTGGCTGTTGAACTGTAGATAAGAAAAAAACTGCTTGGATAAAAGTAAAACAATCCCTTATCTAAAGGATATCTGAAATGAACCGTCCCCCCAGAAATAGATATTAAAATATTTCTTTAAAATATAGATAAAAAGATAAATATTTTTCAGGCATGTGTATTTTAAATAAGTTTTCATCTTTTACCCTGACAACTATTACCATTTTACCATAATATTTATTTAACGCGACAACTCATTGACATTCTAAAAAGATGCAGAGGACATCCCGTTTAGAATATCTGAACTCTCGTGGAGGATTTAAATTGTGTTTCACACAATTGCTTTCCCTGTATGAAAAAAATGAAACATTTACTCTTAGAAACGTCCTGTTACCGTATTCGGTCAATTATACGATGTGACAATTTTTGGCGTGTGGCTGTTTTTGATGTGATGATTTGTCATACTATTCCACACTTATGGCATATCTGCGGTTATGTTCAGAATATCTGGATACGTACAAATTTAAGAAAAAATCCGCAGTTTTATCTAAGAAAATGTAATGAGAAAATCCCTTTTTTTTAATTCTTTGGTTATCTGTTGGATATATCACACAGAATGTAGCAACCATATGATGTGTAGCACTATTTTAAAACGGAGGATGATGTGTTTGTATGAATAGGCCAAACATTAATTAGGACAGTCGATAGGATATTGACTATGTAACTGAAGAATTTCCTCGAATACTTTGTTAGTCTCGTCAACATGGTGAAAATTTATTATATTTCAATGTTTATAATTTGTTATACCTATTTTAAGTTAAAAATGCTAATTTAATGCAAAATCACTATAATCGGCTAGACTTATTCCATGCAAAGAAATATACCTTCTTATAACAGAAGCATTATTATAATTACAGGTGTAACCGTATAAACAAGTGTACAATTTCACAAAACTATTCTTTTTAAATACGTTCATAATTATTTAAATGCGTAGCACCTACACTGAGAAAAAAATATAGTTCCGGCATATAGAATCTAAATTGTAGCTTTAGAAAAAATAGTTCCATGTCATCCTTATAAATTCTAGCTTTATTTGTTAGCGAGTTCTAGCGTCTCCTACTCGAATTCAAGAGCGTTTTCCTGTATTCTCGTTGTCAAACCTATTTACAAATTCCTCTAAATTGATGAGAACGCAAGAGGTTTGATTCAGTAATGATAATTCTAGTTTATAAAACCGTTCCTGAAATCAAGCTATAATTTCTTGTAACTGAAATGATTCAATATCGTCTAGTTACTAAGAAAACAAGAGACTAGAAATGCCAGGTCATTTTGTTTATTCAGCACAGTTGTTTAACCTATTCGCATAGTTTGGCAATCTGAAGTTCTAGTTTAGGTATTCAGAAAGTGAGTAACTATTCATTCTAGGTGAAGGCGGTATATTTTTTTTCTCAGTGTATACTCGTCGTTCAGTTCATCCGTCTGTTTGCATATAACAACGCAAACACTACCCAACTGAATTATTTGACATTTAAGATATATAATTATTACACAATTTTGTCGTGTCATTTAAAATTTTAGGAAAATTGGATGTGTAGTTTAATTACAGGGATAATCAAGAGTATTCCGTTACATGACATTTAAGTTCATTTTAATGATGTTACACTCTTTCGGATACAATAAAATTCATATGAATCTATGAAATGTATACTGAAATACACATTCTGTGCAATCCGTGGTGCAAAAAATATTTTTTATTAATTTTTAGGGCCACACATTCTATTACATAATGGTATAGGGGGAAACATTATTTGAGGTGCGTTTTAATCATGAAGATAGAATAAAAGAAGGAGAACCGAGAAGATAGGCTTTTCCCAACAGAACTTAGCCCCAAAGTATTGCTCGGTGCATAGCGTGGCGCTAGTGATGCTGCACTGACTTTCGATCACATGACTTGTTTGACTGGTCTCTCGACTAGTCTGCTAGCGGGACGTAGGGGGCGCTAGATTTCATCTGCTGCCAAATCGCCGGAAATGCCAGCCAGACTCGGAAAGACTTTAGGGGCGAAAGTGGAAGCGCCGTCTTTGTTCTCCTTCTACTATATCTATCTTCATGGTTTTAATTATATTAAAATATTTCAAATTTCATTATATTGATATACGTTGCTGAAATTTACTACAAGTTAATTCCTGTATAATCATTCCTGTATAATATAGAATTTACAGGGACACACAAAAGATTTCGGATGCTGTACTATCTCAAAATATTGTACATTTTAAAAATTTCGTTTTAATATGATATTTGATATATTTGACGTGCAATTTCCGACTTGTTTATATTATAAGCTTTCGCCATATTTCAAAATTGTAATGTGTATTATTGACAAACATCTCGGTGATGGAGGGCTTGAACGTCTCTTCGAATCTTTAATATAGAAAAATTAAACAATTAAAATGTAAAAAGTAAATTTATATTTTCCCGCAATGCAGTAAAAATATTGATTTCATGTGCAATAAGGAACATCTCTAAATATATATAGCGTCAAAGCAGTAAAACGGATATTTGCGGCTTTAAAAGATTTACTTCATTTCTTAAAAATTTTACTTTATGGTTCAATTTCCTGGGGGACGTTGGATATATGTGTATGCATTTGATAATGATATTTCCAATTCCATAATTCAAGTATATATATTACAAAGGTTTTAGAACAAAATGAGGTAAGCTTATAGTATTATTCAAGATTTATATTAGTATATTGGATTTTTTAAAAAAAATTGTTCTTTTAATACATTTTTATGTTTTAATATAAAAATTATCTTCATCTGGAACCAATCCCGCAATGTTCAGTTTATATAAGTATATTTTTATAACATATAAGTTTTCGTATGTACGAGTATTTGTATTATGTACGTTTTAAAAATACTTTTATGTAAGTTTATATAAGTTTATGTAAGGTTTTGTAAGTTTTCTATACATTTAAGTTGATAATTATACTGGTAAAAAAAGGTTTCTCAAAAATGAGAACTTGAACTTACTAATTTTTTTGTAAGTACCATTGCATAAAATCTCTCTCTCTCTCTCTCTCTCTCTCTCTCTCTCTCTCTCTCTCTCTCTCTATATATATATATATATATATATATATATATATTTATAGAAAAACTGGTTTAATGGAAAATTAAAGACATTTTCTGTAAATTTAACAATTTTGAACCGACGCTAAAATTAATAGTATTCTTTGTTGTCGATTTGAGGGATTTTTTTACAGTGAAGACGTATAAAGGCAGTTGTTAAATATGAATATACCAAGCACTAAAACCGATGAGTGGGAATTGATAACTATATTCACTGTAAATAATGCATATGTATTCACCTAATATAACATGTAATTCAATAAATTGAATCATACAGTGATTTATCAATCAATTTTACTGTTATCATAATAATTTCTGTAATTTGCTTTGATTATAGTTAATAAATTTTTAGCTGACCGGTAAATAAAGTGGGCTTCGCACCTTCAATGCGAACTCCAATCAAGATAAGCTCAATAATATTTACTTTACTTTTTTTTTTTTGCAAAATTGCATTTTAACAGAATCTAGTTTGATGGAGATATTGAGTGAGGCACTAATATAACATTTTAGTCAGCCATCAAACAAATTTAGACCAATGTGTTCATTCAAAATAAAAAAAAGTATGGAATGTGCGTGTCTTTACCTCCACTCAACCTATACATCTCGTTTTATTTACGTTTCTATCATGCAGTGAGCTATCATGAATACATATTCATGAAAATAAAGTTATACATTAGCAAAAACTTATAAAATTGAATTATACACTTAAAAACAAGTACATATGTTTTTAAAAATAAGCCTTAAATGCTCATAAATATTAAGAATAGTGAAAATACCGAACATGCATAGTTTTAAAGAGCTCCTTTTTAATAGTGTGTTTTCAAAAAATTATTTATTTTGCTTATTACACCTTATTTTGTATCGTAAATACTAAAAAAAACCAAACATTGAGCATCTTACAGTATCGCAGCATTTAAAATCTATGCAACCAATCGCAAATAATTATAAAAAATAATGTAGTTGTAATATAATATAGATAGATATTTAAAATACCAATATCTAATTTATTTCTAGCCAAAATGTAATAAAAAATTATTCCGGATGTAATACGGAATTTTACAAATTGCATATTCCGAAGAAGCAGTAAAACGGATATTTATGGCTTTAAAAGATTTACTTCATTTCTTATAGATTTAACTTTATAGCTCAATTTCCTGGGAAACGTTAGATACGCTTTAGATAATGATATTTCTAATTCTATAATTCCACATATATTACAAAAATTCTATAATGAAATGAGGGAAGCTCGTGGTTTTATTTAAGATTTATACTGGGATGTTTAGAAAAAAATCAGTTTGTTTTCTCATTTTATTTTCATGTTTAAAGGTTTGCAAGACTCTTAAAATTGGAAAAAAAGAAAAAAGAAAAGAGACTATTTTTAACATTTAATATCTTAAAATACAAGTAATTTTAAAATGCATTTTTCGAGAGATGTAAGATATAAATCTCATGCTCTTTCATTTCATAAATAAAAAAAAAATTCAAGATGCAGAATTAGTATTTATAGGAGGCTCCAAAATATGAGACATCAAACTTTCGGGAAGAAAATTAGTATATAACAGCCTAAACGCAGGATTAATTATAAATTTTGCAACTAAAATGAAATTTTTTGCTCTTAATTAATCTTCATATTGCAATAATTACGCTACACTTAAACAAATTTTTATTTAAAACATTTTTATAATTTTAGTACAAGCTTGCATTTAGCTAATACAAGATTTTGAAAATTCCAATAATAATTCCAATTTCTAACTCTATAATTCCACATATATAACAAACATTTTATAATAAAATGAGGATGTTCTTGGATTTATTTAAGATTTATACTTGTAAGTTTAGAAAATTTTCAGTTTGTATTCTAAGAAAAAAAAAATAAAAATCTGAATTCATTCTAGAAATGGTGAATAATAATTTATACTTTGTTTAATATGCCGGGAGGCGGTTGCACTAACCTACCCCTTTCTGAGTTGATAGGTGGAATTCCAGGATTAGCTAAAACTCAATTGAATATTAAAATGCAACTGGTCATATTTTAATGGAAAATAACGAAACGAATTGAGTGGTTGACCGATAAGTTCATTACTGTGTTTTCCTGCTTTCAGTCCTCTAACTTTCATACTTTTAAGTACAGCAAAAAACAATTATAAACCAACTGCGGATAATCACTAAAATAGTGTCTGCAGATAGTTTAATCAAGATACGATTTAGTAGACCAATTATATTTTAATATGCTAATTGAATTTAGTCTAATCATGGAATTACAGCCGATAACTCAATGAGGTGCTGATTAAAGCACTAGCCTTTCAGTCTATGATTATAAGATTTTATTAAATTCCTAAAATTACTTACAGTTAAAAGAAAAATAGAATTCATTATTAAAATATGAGGCCAAACTGGCATTCCTCCCACATAGTGAAATAATATTGTTCTATATTTACTCAACTAAACTAAACTGTCGGCTTAATGATCCACGAAGGATCAGGACCTACAACACCGAAGTCTATATACTAAATCCTGAAATCCGAGGTGCTATGCAGTATGTGCCCCTACCAGGGGGTAAGCACAACGCGAGACATTCAATGTTTAGTTTCCAAGCAAGCTTGGTACTCATTTTATTGGTCCAGAAGAGATGAAAGTTTGGGTGCAAATTGCCTAATCGGTAATCGAACTCATACCGAACTTACTGTTCTGACCACTGTGCCCTCGGACTTCTGGTTCTATATTTACAGACAAGTGAATAATGTTGCCCTTCAATTTTTGACACGCTTGTCTAAGGTGCATGTGGAGCATTGCCGATATACTCTATCTTATGTAAAAGGATATTGGTTCACAGGTTGGGAACACAGGTTTTTGTGAACACACTAGACGTTGCTGAAGGCATTGGGGTTTGGAAAGTAAATTCATTAAAACATTCTATGTTAGTCTATGGTATTCTTATGGTATTCTATGTCTGAATAGATGAACTCAAAATGCCTACCATTGGAAGAGGAATTGTACATTTTATTCCAGTCCATTGCAAAGTCAAATTCCTCCTCCTAGATAACTAACACCGACTAATAATGTCTGACAACAAATTATTCCTGGATATGTAGGCAATAAAAAAGTGTGTTGTGTTGTGGACAGTGGATCAACTATTTCAATTTTACCTCTTAAATTTGTTAGATTTTTAAATGTTCCAGTAAGAGTATTGCACCTATATTTATAAGACAAGCACAAGAAACCATTAAAATTGATAAATCTTGTCGATTATGTATCCAATTTGGTATTATACAACAATATATGGATTTTTTAGTAAGTAATGTTGACTTGAATATATATATATATATATATATATATATATATATACACCGTAATTTCGGGTGTATAAGCCGCAGATCAAACAATTCTTTTTCGACCCAGAAACTTTTTTAAACGAAATGTAGCTTATTAGATAGCCGTAAATATTTGTCTTCAATCACTAAATAAGATTTCTGGGTCCAAAAAGAATTGTTTGATCCACGGCTTAAATACCCGAAATTACGGTATATATAATACAAATCTCAGATTTCATTAATTTTATTTTAACAGGAGGATTAGCTATTAACAAATAAACGACGAAAAAAAAAGATTAAAAGGTTTTTTTTGTTTTGTTAAATAAAAACCCACATTTAAAAATAACAACTTCTGTGAATTTAAAGTAGTTTGCTTACTAGTATGTACTATTAAAAATTGTAATGTCTTTCAAAGTTCTGAAAAAAAAATACTACTTATACAAAATTATATTAAAATAGAGAGAATTATTATAAATTATAATCAAATATTTATTTAAAAAGATCGTTATCAGTTCTAAAACTGTTCTAAAACATAAAAAATGAATGTCGAATTAAAAAAAAAATCAGAAACATTATGCAAAAATGTATCCTTTATTAGAATTTCAAACACTAACATTGTGTAAGTTCATAAAAATTTAACTTAAAAAAAAAAAAAAAACATCCCAAAATACAACTAACAGGTAAATTAGAAAAAATAATTTAATTCAGCGTCACTCCAATTTCACTAAACAGCAAAGTTATTTATTCAAAATAGCTAAAAAAACACGTTTGCATTAAAAATTTATGAAAATGTTTTCTTTAAACTTTTTCTACGAAAGTATAAAAAATTTTGAATATTTTTATAATCATTAGTGTGTGTTATTTTCATAAATAAACAAAATGCTAAAATATCACGAAAAGTTTCATTAGAGGGATTTTGCTTAGAACGCGGAAATTTTTTTATTAATAAAATGCGGGTAACCTTCCATCTTTTTTTCCACATTTTTGTCAGATTTTCTTTATAAGTAGCTGAATAATGTAAAAATATGTTTTAAGGTTATTACGTAAAAAAGACGTTAATGTTCTTGAAAGAAATATTGAGTGTTTTTGATTTAATCATGATTTTAAAAATAAACTGCGATTGATCGTTACTTCAAAAAGGCTGCCAAAAAAATATCACCCCCAAAATACAATTAAGAGGTAAATTAGGAAACTAAATTTAATTCAAAGTCTCTCCAATTTCCCTAGACAGCAAAGTTATTTATTCAAAATAGTTAAGGAAAATACGTTTGCATAAAAAAAATAAAATAAAATGTTTCCTTTAACTTTTTTCTATGAAACGCATAAAATTTTTCACTTTTTTTTTTTTATAATCATTAGTATGTGTTATTTTTATAAATAAACAAAATTATAAAAAATCACGAAAAGTTTCATTAGAAAGATTTAGCTTAGAATGCTAAAATTTTTTATTAATAAAATGAGGGTAACCTTCCATCTCTTTTTCCCAATTTTAGTCAACAGATTTTTTCCATAAGCACTCACTTGGATAATGTAAAAATATGTTTTAAGGTTATTACTTAAAAAAGTTGATAATGCTCTTGAAAGAAATATTGAGTGTTTTTGATTTAATTAAGCTTATCAAAAATAAAATACGAATGATTATTACTTTAAAAAGGCTAATAAAAACTGGATTATATTTATCTGGTAATAATACAGGGTATTTATAAAGTTTCTACAGTGTAAGTCAATGAAGTTACTTTAAGGGATGAAGAAAATACTACAAAGGAAAAAAAGAGCAGAAAATCAAGGTCGTAATTCATTTATTCAGTTTGAAATTACAGTGAGTATCATCCAGATGTAATTTGGAATCTCTTTTATAATTTTAACAATAATGAAGATATTTTAACAGAATTTGAAAGGAACTTACCTTTTCTTTGTGGAAAATGTAAGATACTATTAGAAGCGGAAGAAAGTG
Organism: Maratus speculifer; assembly: GCA_964019185.1. Lineage (NCBI taxonomy): Eukaryota > Metazoa > Arthropoda > Arachnida > Araneae > Salticidae > Maratus > Maratus speculifer. The sequence goes on along the minus strand of OZ025294.1, from coordinate 27,227,938 downwards.
GGCACATCACCATCCAAATAGTGCAGAACACAACTTATTTCCAAGTCTAATTAACATCATACAATTTTTTCTAGAAATATTGTATATTTCCAGGTTTTTTCAAAATGTCAATTTATTTCATATAGAAAAAGCAATTCTGATAAAAAAAATTGTTAAAATATCAGAAATATAATTCATAAAAATGATTGTGTTATGATTAGTGAGAACCCCTATAGTTTTGTTTAAATAAATAACTTATAACCTAAGTTTCCTGTATTTCCACCTTCCACAGTCAGTGACTGCAATATGTTCTATATGAATATCTGATACTGGTCACCGTTGCCAGCGACAGCGAACAGAAGACATGTCGTGCACGCTGCTCATCAAAATATTTTAATTCTAATTTCTTTCGGTAGGAAACGCATTCTATTCTAAAAAAATCTTCTTCAGAACAAAGCCATCAAAAATCAAGTTGAATGAATCAACAACTGTAAAGAAAGCACCCTCTTGTGAAACAAAAACTAAAATATATAAAGCTATCGACATCAAGTCGAATGAAATAAAACCAGTCGTCATCCGACTCATAGAATCCGAGTTGCTTTGAAATGAAACAAAAGATATCCGAAATTGTTATTCGAAAATAATAATAGCGAAGAAGTTGTGATTTGGAACATCAATTTTTGGCTGGTCGATTAATTCATATGGGAGACTTAGAAAAGCACCATAAACAAGCTCAGCACTAGTGCAGTCGAGGTCTGCTTCAAATAAAGGCCGAAGTCTAGGCGACATAATTGTGATTGATTCTGTCCACTTTGAGACATGGCAGCGAAGTGTTTGCTTTAGGGAAAAATGACACTTAACTAAAACACTTAAAAAACACTTAACTTTGCTTTGTGGGTTGCATGGTGTTGTGCGAGTTTTCTGGATGCTCAACATCTTATTAAGGCTGAGGAATAGATTGTTTTCAAATTGTTTAACCTGGTCTGAAGTTGTGAGAATAAAGATCCTAAAATGTGAAAACAAATTTGCAACAAAGACTTTTGCAATCGTTTTTGCACATATGTCAGCAATAGAAATTGCTTCCAGGCAACCGTGTGAAGTAATCTGGAGAACAAGTACTGTAAACCGTCTGATGATGCTAGAGGTTCCACCATATCAAGGTGCACATTGTCGAATCTGCAGTGAGGTAGCTAGAAACTTTGGAGTTTGCTGAATGTGTATCTAGGTATCTTTGTCTTTTGGCACTTTCCACAGAATCGTATCCAAGTGTTGATATCTTTGGACATAGATGGTTAACAAATCGAAACAGGATAGAGTTTTTGGATGCTCTAATATTCAGCTGTGATAAATTATGCCAAGCTGTTAAAATACTTTTGCGAAAAACTATGGGTGCATAGGATCAAATTGCATCACAGCTACTGTCAGAATATGTATTTAATGTTAGAGTCAAAGAATATGTATTTAATGTTGGTTTTAAACTACAGGAAATGTTGCCATTTTTGAGAAGTTCTTGCAGCTCGAAATCATGTTGTTGGCCTTCCGCAATCTACTATTTTACGTGATTTTCAATATTTCCTGATTTTAATTTGTAATTTTTTAATTCTCATTTAAAAGTTTCTTTTTTTGTTTGTGATAGTCGCGTGTAAATATATTTTTTTTAATTTGAGGGAAATATTATTCTTTATTTGGCAATAGTTTAAACTAATAATTTTTTCTAAATTTTGTAAAAAATGTCTCTCAAAATGATGAAAATTTGAATTTAAAATAGAAATAAATCCTTAAAAATGAGCCAACTAAAAAAAAAAATAAATAAATGCAATATTCACAAATGGAAACTTCCAATATATAAAATGATCAATTTTTAAAAAAAAATTCTATATATAGTTTTTGTTCCTATAAAAGGGTTTTAATGCAACAATTTTGACCAAATTTTGCAATAAATACCTCTTTAAATAGTTCTTGAATTTGAAAACTGCATGTATCACTGTATTTTTCAAACATTTACCTATAACACTACGAATTTTCATATTTTTCTGTGCAGTCGTTTTTTTAAATATTAGCGAAGAAATGCTCTGGGTCTAAAAAAAAATTCATTGTCTACGATGGTGACAGCGTTAGTTATTTTTTTCTAGAATAGAGAGATGTGTAATATTCTTAATGAAATCATTTAAAGTAATAAAAGGAACAAAATGGAATAAACAATTTGAAAATTTGAGCACATAAAGCATTTTTTTTAAATGATAGCTTAAAAAAATTACTATATCAGTAAGCGGATTTTTTTTTTTTTGGGGGGGGGGAGTACCTTGTTAACCCTTTCCGGCGCACTGTTGCCGGATCGGCAACACCTAAAGTTCCTACTGTTTAGAGATTCAAAAACTCCATGAATATTTCAAAAACTACTCTAATGGTTACTTTAAATCTTTATTATGAGTTCTAGATGGCAGAACCACAGAGATCAAACGCTACTGTTTTTAAATAATAGGTAAAATATTTTACTCTAATGCGCGCTTCACAGCAATGCTCTTTTTACTGCGCTTATCAATACTGTGCTTATGGGGAGTTACCACTATGGCAACAGCTGTATAATTAAAAAGGTTTGCGCAATCTTTACAAAATTATACCTGTGGATTCCTCTAGGCCTAAATAGATTGCCTAATTTTTTTTCTTTAAATTCCAACTTTAAAGGGTAGTGCGCCGAAAAGGGTTAAAGAGCCTCTTAGCGAAGAATCACCAAGCTGCCAAAAGGTATAGCCAAGTGACATATATGACAATATAGTGAATTTGATGTCTATTTAATTTTATGACGTGTTTGATTAAGTTATACATATGTATGAAGGATATATGTGGCATGTGTATAAAATACATATGAAGTATATGTGACAAAATGTAAATGAATGTTACTTATGTATGATTTGCATATAATTTATGAGACTGATAATATGATTCATATGATTTATATGGAATATATATATGAACGTTTTTTGTACATATATTGCACATATATTTTGTACGATGTTGATGCATAAACTTGGCGAATTTCTAACTACAACCTTGGTGTAATTATAATTAAGAGTGCCCCTATAACGAAAAATTACCCTTTATTCAAATTTTTATTGATTTCGTGGCACAGACCATGGCTTACAGTAGTTTATTTTTTTAAAAATATGAATACCGAAAACTAATTTTAGTGCATCGCTCGCAAACTAAATTTAAAATAAATAGAATCTTTTTCCTTCCGTCCGGTTTCATAGGCTGTTTTGATTCGCAAAATTTACTTTTAAAAATTAACAGATTTTTAATATGCAACAAGGGTTAGTAATTATTAAAAACACTCGCTTCAAATAAATTCCTAATTGAAATGTTGTTGAACTTCAAAGAAGGCGATATTTAATTTTCTGAGTAATTTAATGTCGTCTTTTTAAAGATAAACATCCTAATTGCTTGATATCGCATCTTTATAATAGTTTTAAACTGTTCAAGCTCTTTCAAACACCGATACTTTAACGCAACTACATAAAACCGGAAAATAAAAGTGTAAAGTAAACCTCATTAATTTCTAAATCTAAGCTAATACTTTGTTAGAACTTTTCGAAATAAGTAATTTAAGATATCTCTCTGATAGCTAAAGAGTATCATAATATTTGAGAAAAGATTTACACTTTTGCAGTAAGCTTTTAAAGAATTTTAGTAGAATTACGTTTAATCACCTCCAATCTCTTGTTAGATTTAGCTTTGGATTGTCTTGCAGATATCGTCATTCAGAATTGGAACTGAAAACATATTTCATAATTTAAAAACAAAATTAGAACTAGAAATTTTGTGATGAATCTGTTAAATTCAAAGGAAATTTGGAGATATAGCTTGAAGATGCAATACGTTTGATAGTGCTGTAGGTGATGAAAAATATATAAATTGTAATATTGTATTAAAATCATTAATAATTAAAAAAAAATCGTTATTAAAAAAAGATCAGCCTCGCGCTGCTCAGAACAAATCTCAACTGCCGCTTCATACTGTTACGTTTTTATCTCTTCGATCGTTGCCAGATACAATATATGAATATAAATTGAAACAATGAGAATAATGAGTATACGGTCACAGTCATAGACGAGTTATATACAGAAATAAATGAATAATATGAAAGTAACGACTGATATTTCCTACATTTATACTTATATTTATCATAATATTCGTGAAAAGATGTACACTTTGAAAAAAGCTTTTAAAGAATTTGGGTAGAATTACGTTTTACCACTCCAATTTTTTGTTGGATTTAGCGTCCGGATTGTCTTGCAGATATTATCATTTAGAATTAAACCGAAAACATATTTTATGACTTTTTAATAAATTTAAAACTATAGATTTCGTGTTGAATTTGTTAAGTTCATGAGAAGTTTGGAAATATAATTTGATTTAATAAAGAATGTTTTAATTGCAATATTGTATTAAGATCGTAATTAATTAAAATAAAAAAATCTTTATTAAAGAAGATCACTCTAGCGATTGAAGAAACATTTATATATTCTTGGATGCTAACAGAAGAAGAATAAACACAATATTTATATACTTATATACATAAACATAAAAAATATTAGCGAAAAAATTTACACATTTGCTGTAAACTTTTAGAGAATTTTAATAGACTTACGTTTACCCATCTCCATCCTTAGGTTGCATTTAGCGTCCGTATTGTCTTGCAGATATTGTCATACAGAATTTGAAAAAAATCATGTTTCTTAAATTTTTTATAATTTTAGAACTGTAGATTTTATGATGAATTTGTTGAGTTCATGAGAAGTTTGGAAATATAAGGTATCTGCATGTAATATGGCCACCTTAAGAATAGAATTTTTTTTAGCGACAGTTATAAGTGATTTAAAAAAATGTCTGAAACAGAAGAGACTCTTTAGTATGAAAAAAAAATTTAAATTTAAATTAATCAAGACTTAAACTTGCAGTAATTTTTTGAAAAAAAAAAGTCTAGTTTATGAAAGTAATATACCCATATGCAGGTAATATAGCCATTGGTAAAATATAATGAAAATATTCATAAAGCATTTTACGCATAAGAAAGTAAAATCGCAGAAAAACAAATTTATTTCTGAGTTTTTACAAAAAATAATGAAAATTTTTTTTTTTTTATTTTACTTTAACATTATTACATTCGATTTCTTTTCTGATTACTTGGTAGTAATAAATATTTTTAAAAGTTTATTTATTTGGTATTTAATGCTAATAGTGAATTAAAATTTTTAACCGATTTATTTTCATAAATAAATAAATATAAATTGTAGGGAAATTTATTTATATGTATGCAGTATGCAATACGTGCAATATGCCCAATGGGCATATTACCAATAATGATAAATTTTGAAAAAGTCTTCGCAATTCTACCTGAACACTCAGATATTAAAATTCATTGTTACAGTTAAAAAGGAATTCAAACCATCTAAAATATTATTTATAACAACAAATACAAATACTTTGTTTAAATAAGAAAAATAACAAACTTACGAGAGAAAATTTTATAAAATGTCAACGCAACTAACAGAAATCAACAATGACTGCCCCCATATGCACGTGATCAAGGATTGCGGCCAACACGGTGCTACACTAGGTTAATCGGATATCAAGGTAATAAATCCAAGCTTCATCTGTTAGATTTCACTGAAATTAATAACAATATTGCAGGTTGGCCAGATTAACTGCATTGGCCATATTTGCATCAGATACTTTAGTTTAAGGATATTGAAGTCAAAATCAAAGACAATTTATTCCTGAAGTTCGTATGCCGTGCGTAGAAGTCACTGTTACATCACCATTCAGCTTGTATCATCTATTTTGAAAAGAAATAAACAGGAATTTTTAGAGCATGTATGAAAAATAGAGAATAATAATATTGAAGATTTTGTTTTGAAAAAATTGTTGCCTCCTTCAGAAAATAGAAATTGTTTACTTTTATTTAATAATGATAAAAATAATAATTTATAAATTAAAAAGACAAGGGTGTCAGCGAATGTAAGATTGATTATTAATTGTAACTATTTTGATTATTTTTAAAATAAAGTCAATTTATCAGTTCTTTTAAACATTTTCATTCGTCTAGTCCGACGGATTTCGAATTGTTATAATTAAAACTCACATTAATACAGGGTTTTTGCGACTTCTCGTCACTGAGTCAAATCGTGACAACATGGTTCATTTGGCGAGTAAATGAACAATCAGACTCTCCAAATTACGAGTTTTCAATTTCTACTCTTTTTTTTGTGTTTACAGTTGAGATTCTTATCCACGTTATTTTACAATTGATGTCGCTTTTCATCTTCAATCGCACAGTGCCATTTACATTATTATTTATAGAGATACTGACTCAACACAAATTTAGTTTATCAACAGCCAAATACGCAGAAAGGATTATACTATAACTGTTTATTTATTGTCAGTTTATCATTATCTACTTTCCGGTGAAATTACAACTAAAATTATTTGCATCAATTGACAAATCGAGAAAAGTTTTGCTTTAATGCGGCTTTGAATTTGCCATTTATCTCACTGCAAAGTATCATTGGCCAATCGTAATTTTTTTTACTGTTATAGTCAAAATCTCATAGCAATTTACTGCTAAAAGAATGTTTGAAACATTTAGACTTTTATTAGACATTTAGAATGTACTTATTTTTAATAATTTTTGTAGTGTATAATAGAATTTGTATTTTCTAAACAATGACAAATAATTATAATATTTTAGAACACATAAAAAAAAGATATAATAAGGGGTTAAGGTTTCTGTCCCTGCTCGCGAAGCTAATGCTATTCCTATGGGGAGGTTATTTTCTAATAATTCGTTTGCATTTCGACATTTTCATTTTCATTTTCATTTTCGTTTTCTTTATCTTTTTTATCCTTTTTTTTTCTTTTTTTTTGCATTGGAAGTTGAGGCTTCACTCTACACAGCTCCGTTTTCTACTTTTTAGATTTAGCTTGCAGATAATTTTCATAAAATTAATTTCACTTTCAAAACCGGTTCCGAAAATGAAAGTGTCGTTAAAAAAATATCTACAACCAAAATCGAAAAAATATAAACGGAACAATATGGTGAGAGACCTCATCTATCGAATGCAAAAGAAAAAAAAATTAAAAATGTTGAAATGTAAACGAGTTATTAGGAAATAACCACCCATAGGAATAGCATTAGTTCTCGAGTGTCTTCGTTCGCAGAGAAGTAGATTTTTCAGCGTTTCACGCCAAATTTATATTGCTAACATTTTTTTAAAAATTTTGCAATTGTTTTTTATTTGTAAGTCGCCAAATCACTAATGTTGCTCAAAAACCAGAGAGTGCCCAGAATTAATGGTATTTATCGGTGCTATTTTTTTCAGCTTTTAGATATGTCAGATGAATTATAATTTCTTTATAGTTATGACTAAAATCTTGAAAGCTAATTTTTTAACAATTGTTTCATAAAAATTAGCTTCATAATATGATACTGTATATGTGTATTTAGTTTCTATTTATAGGTTTGCATAAAATTAATAGAACATTAGAAATCATATAGAATTTTATTTATGTGCACCGGAAATTAATTTTTTTAAATCCGCCTTATTGGAATTGCACATGAACGAATTTTTCAGGATAACGAACTTAATTGGTGGTCCCTAGAAATTAGTAGTAAAGATATTTAACTGTATACAAAAACCTTTTAAATTTTAGATCTTTGAAAAGAAGATCATTTAAATAAGTAATATCTTGCTAATTCAATAAAAATAGTTTTATGATTTTTCCCGAATGAGAATTTAGCTTTAACCCCTTGAGGACGACAGACAGGTATGCATGCCACTTAAAGGGCTCGAAATACCTTACTATTCTCACTAGTTGTTTTTATTAACTATTTGGAAAACAGTTATTGTGCTCGTTACAGAACCGAGAAATCTGAAGCATATCTGAATATTCTTATTGGTTGAATTCCGCAACTTCTTTTATTTTATTCGTTTTCTGATTGGTCTATGTTTCATGTCCAAAAATGCAATACTTCTGTTGCCACGATGACATGTTTTTTGATTGGTACATGTACAATGTCCAAAAATGGCATATTTCTGTTGCCGCAATGACAAAAAAGTAAAATAATAATAATAATAATTAGAAAACAAAATAAAGATTTCAATCAAATTTCATTTAGAAATGCATTTTTTTTATTTATTATTATTTTCTTTTACTACGCAAAGGTGTAAAAATTTAAAATGTGCGATGTTTAGAAGTTTAAAAATTTGCAGTTCCGAAAATTGTAAAACTGAAATTTCATTTAAAATTTGTTTATGATGGGTCATGTAATATTAATGTTTAATCCATGTCGTTCGTAATATGAGGCGCTCGGAAGTCATCTTTTTTAACTCCATGAAAGGAAAATGCACATGTTAAGCAGTTAAAGTTGTATATCTATTAACTACTGTTTTTTATCATTTGTCTAGGAATATTAATGTTTATAGGACTCTTTATGATCATCCTAAAAATAATGTTTATTATTAATTTAAATATAGAATTTATTTATGTCTTTAAAATTTTAGTCTTTAAAAATATCCTTTTCCAAATAGTCGTTGTAATTTGTTAAATTACAATTTTGTTATTTATTTTTTGTAAAATTTATTTTATTTGATCAATGCATTTTCGAGATTCAATCGCAAAAAAATTTCTGTTTTGAAAAATCGATGGTAAAAGAATACAAATTAACCAAAGGGCTCTCGTCACGAAGGGATGAAGGGTTTCCGGGACACGTTTTAAAATAATTCTTATTTATTGAGTGAAAATTAATTTTTTTTGTGATGGTTGACCATATAATTTTTAAACAAAATCATCCGATAAAACTTCTCATAATAAAATTGTGGTATTTTATACTTTTACTTTTCAGGTAAAACTGTAGATGGCGCCCCTTGTCCATTCCATGGAATTATTGTAAGGAACATAAATGTATTGCGTTCCAGATTAATTGTTCTGTGTTTTACAATGTGTGTATGTCGTGTGCAGTGAATTATGTGTATTAAATATGTTATGTGTAAAAGTTCGCCCACCTCGATTATTTACTGAGTACTGTTTTATGCCTTAAATTAATTAATATGTGTAAAGATATTACAATGGCGACGATGTTAAAATTTTCTACCGTAAAAATTTTACAAGAATAACGGCGAGCCAAATGGAAATGGCTCATTTCAGTTTTGATTTGAACATTTCAGAAATGTAACAACGGCCTTCCAGAATATATCAGCAGCTACAAAACAAGGGGGTGGTAAGTGCATTGAATTTTAACTTACTTTTTTTCCCTGTCTTATTGCATAAAAATACAATGTTTTCATTTAAAGAGTTCGATGATAAAGTGGAATCATTTCAGGCATATATTAAACGCCTGGAGCAGAATTTTATTCTGAATGAATTAAAAGAGGAAAAAAAAGTTGCGGCCCTTTTATCTTGCATGGGCCCTAAGCTTTATAATTTGCTGAGTAATTTATGTTTCCCAAAAGCGTGTGAAACATTAAAATATTCTGAGATTGTTGATATATTGATAAAGCATTTAAGCCCCGCCCCCAACAAATTTATTGAAAGAATAAAATTTCGTAAGTGTTATCAAAATGAGTCAGAATCAGTTCAAGATTTTGCTGCTAGATTAAAGAAAAATACAACTTTTTGTTGTTTTACGGGTGATACATTAAATGAAAATTTATTGGAACAATTTTTACGCGGTTTGAAAAACGAAAGCATTCAAAATAAATTGATTACGCAAGTAGAGGAGTTAACTTTTGAGAAAGCAGTTGATAAAGCTTTATCCTTACGCAATGTAGATATTGAAATTTCTGAAATTAAAAATAAAAATTTCAGTATTAATAAAATTTCAAGTTCAAAGAATGTACACCCAAAGAAATTTTCTAACGATTGTCAGAAGTCAAATGTCAACAATCATGTAAATAATGCAAATTCTGAGGCAAATAAAAGTAAATTAAAGTGTTATAGATGCGGAAATACTTCTCATCTAGCCAATTCATGTAGATTTATTAATGCTATTTGTAAAATATGTAAGAAAAAAGGCCATATTGGAAAAGTATGTAGAAGTAAAACTTTCCAAAAACACGTAAATTCGGTAGATACAGTAAATGTATTAACTATAAAAAATACAGGTGCAAATCCTATTAAATTATCTGTGTTAATTGAAAATAAAGCAAGAGCTTATATGGAATTGGACACAGGTTCGGGAATTTCTGCTGTTCCTTTAAAAAGATTTCGCAGAATTTTTCCTGATTATAAAATTTTACCCCCAGATGTTCAGTTAAAAACTGCAACTGATGAAATTTTTAAGCCTGTAGGTTATGTTGAAGTAAATGTTACTTATGAAAATAAAACAGAAAAGTTAAAATTATATTTGATAAAAGAAGATACTTTTCCATTATTATTTGGCCGGGATTGGGCCTCTGCATTCGATATTTTTCCACATAATTTAAGATCTGTTTATGTTAATGAGACTGTAAATTATTCTGATAAATTGCAAAAATTGTTAAATGATTTTTCTGATTTATTTTCTGATAAAGTAGGGGAAATTAAAGGGTTAAAGGCAGAGCTTTACCTTGAAAAGGATGCTACACCCATATTTTGTAAAGCAAGGACTGTTACTTATGCACTACGTGCTGCAGTCAATGAGGAATTACAAAGATTACAAGAAGCAGGTATAATTAAACCAGTTACAAATAGCAAGTGGGCAACCCCGATTGTTCCAGTGGTAAAATCTAATGGTAAAATACGTTTATGCGGAGACTTTAAAGTTACATTAAATAAATATCTGAAAGTAGAAAAATATCCCTTGCCTAAAATAGAAGATATGTTAGCTACTTTAAGTGGTGGTGTTCATTTTACAAAAATTGATTTGAATCAAGCATACCTCCAATTGCCTGTTGATGAGGAATCCCAAGAATTATTAACCATTAATACTCCTAAAGGATTATTTCAGTTTCTTAAATTACCAATGGGTCTTAGTAGTTCTCCTGCTATATGGCAAAGAAAAATAGAGCAAATTTTAAGTGGAATTGAGGGAATTACAATTTTTATTGATGATATAGGAATAACTGGGGAAACAGATGAAATTCATTTACAAAGGTTAAAGCAAGTATTAGAAAGATTGAAAAAATATAATATTCGGATAAATAAGGAAAAATCATTCTTCATGGCAGATGAAATTACTTATTGTGGGTATAAAGTGGATAAACATGGTATTCATAAAACACCAGATAAAATAGAAGCAATTGTAAGCCCCTAGGCCAGAAAATGTTTCCCAGATTAAAGCATTTCTTGGTCTTGTAACTTATTATGCTAAATTTGTACCAAATTTATCGACAATTGCACATCCTTTGAATAATTTGCTTAAAAAGAATGTGAAGTTTAATTGGTCTTACAAATGTGATCAAGCGTTTAAAAAAATAAAAAGAGAAATTACTTCTGACAGAGTGCTTACGCATTTCAATCCGAAATTACCTTTAATCTTAGCTACTGATGCTTCTCCATATGGTATCTCTGCAGTTCTTTCGCATGTGATGCCAGACAAGACTGAAAAGCCTATTGGGTTTGTATCCAGAACCTTGAATAATGCCGAAAAAAGGTATAGTCAAGTAGATAAGGAGGCATTAGCAATTATATTTGGTGTTAAGAAATTTTTTCAATATTTGTACGGTAACAGATTCACTTTGTTTACTGATAGTAAACCATTAGTTTCAATTTTTTCACCTTCTAAAAGTATTCCTGTTTTATCAGCTGCTAGAATTCAAAGATATGCCATATCCTCTTCAGACCTGATGTATCTTATAGGATACATATCTTTACAATTTTTTTTCACGTATATAAATAATGTAAAAAAAAGAGAAATTGGTGTAAATGGAGGCCTAAAAGATAGAAGAATTAAGCAAAATAGTAATTTGTTTGTTATAGCTCTTTTTTAGTAAGCTACGTGTTATATAAAATTGGCTTGAAGCAAAAATGTACGGAATGAACAAAAATGAAAACTCAAATAATTTTATTGTGTGTTAAGATATCATTTGTGGAGTCCATTAATAATGAAAAATTACCAAATATATATTTATTTTATGTTTTTCAGTGTTTTTACAATGCAAAAAAGTATAATAAAATTAAAAAATCCAAAGAAATTGTCAAAAAATGCCTTTTTCGAGTCCCGATGTATCATTAATTTTTATCAACAAAAAATAAATTTTAATTTTTTTTGCTGATCAATCTTTTTTAGGTATCAGTTTGATAATATAAATCCATAACTGAAATTAAAAAAAGTACATAAATAAACCCTGGGGTCTGAAGAGGATATATTTACAAACGTTCCAGTATGACATTCGCTTTAAGAAAACTACTGAACACGGTAATGTCGATGCACTCTCACGTCTTCCATTACGTAGTGAAGATTTACCCCACGAATATAATTCAAATGAGGAACTTGATGAATCTGTAATCATTCATATAAATTAGCTTTCTGTTTTACCTTTAAATGCTAAATCTATTGCTTCAGCTACAAAAACCGATCCTCTTTTGCGACAAATTTTTCATCACCTCATTTCTGGTTCAGAAATTCCTAAGAATTTACTTTTTGGCGGAAAACAAGAAGAATTTACTCTTCATCATGGTTGTATTTTAAAAGGTTGTAGGGTAGTTATCCCAGAAATTCATCGACAACAGATATTAAAGGAATTACATTTTGGTCATTTTGGTATAGTGAAAATGAAATCTTTAGCCCGTAGTTTTGTATGGTGGCCAGGAATAGACCATGATATAGAAGATATTGCAAGAAATTGCTCTATTTGTGTAAATCTGAAAAATAATCCTCCTAAAGTTGATACACATCATTGGGAATGGCCTACAGCTCCATGGCAGAGAATTCATATTTATTTTGGTCCTGTTAATGGGAAGATGCTTTTGTTAGTGGTTGATGCTTATAGTAAATGGCCTGAAGTATTTATAGTTCCTAGTACAACTTCAGAAAATACAATTATTTGTCTTTCTTCTCTTTTTGCACGATACGGTTTTCCTATTTCTTTGGTATCAGATAATGCTAAGCAGTTTACATCTGAAGAATTTGAAATATTCTTAAAAAGTCATGGTGTAAAACATAAGTTTAGTGCACCGTACCATCCATCTACAAATGGACAGGCTGAGAGATATGTGCAAACGGTCAAACGTGGATTAAAAGCCTTAGCGTCTGAACCAGGTACTTTAGAAATGAAGCTGAATAACTTTCTTATGCAGTATAGGAAGATGCCACATGTTACAACGGGGGAAAGTCCTGCATCTTTATTTCTAAAACATCATATAAGAACAAATATAGATTTGATAGTGCCGAATGTTGCAAATTTTGTTCATGAAAAACAAACTGCAAGGAAAGCTAAAGTTAAAGTAAAGGAATTGAAATAAACCAGAAAGTAGCTGTAAGAAATTATACTCCAGAAGCCAAATGGAAAATTGGTCGGATCGTAGCAAGAGAAGGGAAATTACATTACAGAGTTCAAGTTGGTTCGAATATTTGGAAAAGGCATGTGGATCAAATAACTAATGTAGGGGAAGATATTTCTTTAACTACTGATCCAAATTCGGAAGAAAATGTTGCAGAAAATTTTAGAAGTGAAAATGCAAAGGTGAAGCAAGATGATTTTCCACCCTTACAGTCAAGTTTCACAGATCCGCAACCAGTTGACTCTCATGTTCCAGTTGCTCCAGATCCTACTCCAACTGACTTTCGTGATCCTGATTCTTCGAGTTCTAATTCAACTAGCTCGGATAACATTCTCCCAAAACCGTCGGTTCCTACTAGTGCTACCGTTGATGCTCCTGAACATGTCAAAACTAATTCTTCTTCTTCTCCACAGGTACTTAGACGATCCAGAAGACATCGAAGAGCTCCTGAACGACTTCATTACTAAGTGGGGAAGAGCTGTGGTATTTTATACTTTTACTTTTCAGGTAAAACTGTAGATGGTGCCCCTTGTCCATTCCATGGAATTATTGTAAGGAACATAAATGTATTGCGTTCCAGATTAATTGTTCTGTGTTTTACAATGTGTGTATGTCGTGTGCAGTGAATTATGTGTATTAAATATGTTATGTGTAAAAGTTCGCCCACCTCGATTATTTACTGAGTACTGTTTTATGCCTTAAATTAATTAATATGTGTAAAGATATTACAAAAATAATAATAGCAATAAAAAAAATTAGCCACCCTTGTCGACCAGTTAGATCTCCCTTGAATGTATACTAATCATTAAATCATATTGATTTTATTCATAATTTATTTTAATTGCTCAATTTTTTTGCCAAATTAGAAGATTCTGCTAGAGAAATAGACACAGTCAGTCATATATGCACCACATTGGCGCGATTGCAACAAAATGGCAATTATATGTGCCTCACATGGTAACCCGGCTAATGTTATTCATTTATTAATAAACTGTTTGTTTATTTTTATTTTCTTTTTTTAAATGATATAATTTTTTTATTATATAATTATTAACTAAACTTTTTTGTTAAATTATTATTTTACTTTTAAAATAATAGTAATTAATTTAAAAATATGTATATAACTGCTATTTGAAATTGATTTTTCTGAAATTGATATTCTGAATTTTCGCCATATTGGCGTAAGAAAAATAACTCGCCAATTTGGTTCATATATGATATCTGTGCTGATAAATCAAGAACTCAGTATTTTTATGCTAGCCTGGCACAGATAATAAACGCCATGTATTGCACTCGTGGTATTTTTTTCGTATTTCATTAATTATTTAAAATATAATAATATAATCCTTTCACTCATTTCATTTATAGTACATAACTTTAATTTGAAACTGAAATGTTTAAAATGTATAACCTCTTCGCTCCCTGGGTCCACATATGTGGACCTCCGTTTTGTCCCATTTTATTAATGATACCCAAACATAATTACAATTTTGACATCTTAATGATATGTTTCGAAGTCTAAGATTCGAACTAATGCAAATAACATAAAAATCTTGCTCCGAAGTTAAATGGAATAAGAAATAATTCAGTAATAATTAATAATACTGCATTAATACTTAGTAGCGAAGAGATTAATTTGTATTTTTTTTTTAAATAAAAATAAAGAAATTTTGAAGCTCCACTACTGCAGCAAAGGAACAAATCGAAAAAAAAAATTCAATTTACTACACCATAAATCTTACCAAAGGACTTTTGCATAGTAACCCATAAGATATGTTTCATTTGGATGCTCTCATTAAACAATTAACAAATAATCGCGATATTTGTGCCACATGCATTAGCGTTACATATATATATATATATTACAAATTAAAAATTTTTTCGCCAAAACTAACCTTTATACTATCTTAATTTTCTTATAATAATATTCCGTACTTACTTCAAATTATTAAATTAAAATCTTG
Source organism: Maratus speculifer (assembly GCA_964019185.1). Taxonomy (NCBI): domain Eukaryota; kingdom Metazoa; phylum Arthropoda; class Arachnida; order Araneae; family Salticidae; genus Maratus; species Maratus speculifer. The sequence continues at coordinate 27,212,516 of OZ025294.1, read as the reverse complement.
TTTCTAAATCTAATCTGTTAATCCTTATGCAGACAATATAAATTCTTAATTTGCCTTAAAAAACATTATTCCAGTATGCGTAAATTTAAAAAGATGGCTCTAAATTAAAAATATTCTTAATTAAAACTTTATTTCTTAATATTCCAAATAAAACTGATTTCTTCTATGTTTTTATCAACCCTTTTTAAGAAAGTCTTATTAAATTTATTCCAAAACCATACCTTTAAAAAATATCATTATTTTATTTTATCTATTTATTTATTTTCCCTACGTCAACCTTTGATGTGTGCATATTAATAAATTCATTTCTTTTCTTTTTCTCTTAAAATTAATCATTTATAAAAATCGTCTGCCTAAGATATTTAAAATTCTGAGTCAATTATAAATTGGTTAAATAATATTTTTTTTAAAAATAAATTTATCGTTTGTGGAAAATAATCTCGTAGCTGGAGAAGAATTCTGTTTACATAAAAGAATGATGGTTTTGAGGTTACAGAATGTTCCAGAACTTTCTTTTTAGTTTAAAAAGGTGGAAGTCTCGAGATGAAAAAGAAGATTTCTTGGGTTGCTTCTTCGATGAGGACAGCTCGATGAAATAATGATGGAATTTTTGCAAAAGGAGCTTTTCCTTCCTCATTATTACGAATTTAATAAATGAATTTACAGCAGCCCATGACTAATTATTGGATCTTCTACATTTATTTATTTATTTTGTTTTTTCCCTCGCTTGCCATGACTGTGTCTTTCTTTTTAACCAGTGGAAATAATTCGAGTTCTCCTTAAATCGTCACATATATATATATACATCATATTTTAAAATTTATTAAAAATGTGGGGCGTTATATTTCAAAATATTATTTGTAGAATTTCCCTCTTTTCATTTAAATATGAACATAAATATAAGTTTTAATTTTGATAGAACATTTTGGAAAATATTAATTTAAATACCAATTAAAAATATTTAAATTAAAAAAATGATGTAACTTTTTAAGAAATCATATTTTTAAAGGTACATATTTTTTTTTTTTTTTTTGCTGAATCAATATTAATGTAAAAAAAATTTAAAAAGACATATTCTAAGTTTGAACCATTTAACTTTAAACGGTTCTTGAGTTGTTGCAAATTACATACAAATAATAATAATAATAATAATAATAATAATAATAATAATAATAATAATAATAATAATAAACGCATTTTTACAAGAAGTTGTTTTTATGACTACCATTGCTTGAAAATTAGATTTTCAAACCAAACCAAAACGAAAAAATTCATATTATTTTTTAAATTAAGATAGCAAAATGATTAAAACGTAATTTTAAGCAGAAAAATAGAGAAATTTTTAATGCAATAATTTTTTTTAGAAAATTTAAAGATTTTTCTCTATTGGACTCCCTTTATTCTAAATTCATTAAAGTTTATTTTGTTATTTAGTAAAATGATTAAACTAGAAATAGAATTTTTTTTAACTGTAGATTTAAAACGTAATGTATTAGATTTAAAACATAATGTATTTTAAAATAAACATTTAAAATTAAGACATAAATATGCATCGTAAAGTATTTAATTCGTTTTGCGTACATGTAAAATATTAATTAAATATAACAAAAAACACATTTTACGATATAGTTTGACTTTTATCACATTTACTATCACCATTGATGACTTGTTTTATGACCTTTATTTACTCTTAAAATAGTATTTATGTATCATATTAACTATCGTTTAAAAAGGACTCTAAACATTAAACTGTCATAAAATTTTATGTGATTTTTAGCTCGATTATTTTTCAGTGTTTAATATCTTAATATTTTATTTTGCTTTATATATGGTTTGCTTTGTTATACTTTCTATCATGAAGTCAAAATGCCGATAACTTTTAATGCCTAAATTTTAAATAGTTGAAAAATTCATTTATATTTTGCAAATATTATCTATCTAACCTTAACTACTTTTGATTGCTGATGTGAAGAATCTATGAAAATAATTTTACTTCTGAATGTGTCATTAAGTCTGTTTATGGTAATATAATATTGTTATACGTATATTTTAATTGTTAGTATTTAAATTAAAATTCATTTGACGAAAATTTCTAAAAATAATTCATGATGAATAAATACATTTATAAAAACTATAAAATCTTTGTTAATATAATATTGTAAATAGCATCTTCCAATATAAAGAAATAATGCATTAATTTGAAAATCTGTGGTATTATATATATTTTTTAAAATGTTATTAAGAGGAGTTCTAATACTATATTATTTAGTTTGGGAATGTTTGTTAGATTCTTAATTTTCACAAAATTTTCCTTATTGTAATTGACACTTTTAGGTAACTTCATTACAAAAAGTAAAAAGCTACCATTTGCGGCCATCCGGCGGCAAATATTTTGAAAAAGTTTGGTATATTTTGACCGCGATTATGATCCCCGGATCTCAAAACTACCCTTCGTTCAAATATTGACATTTTTGTATCTATATCTATACCTATCTATCTATCTATCTACTTATATTACATATATAATTTTTGGCATGCTGTAACTTTTGTATTTATGAACCTAACTGGATGAGATTTATTGTGTGCAGAGCATACATATCAATGTCTCGACATTGTTCATTGACCAATTCCATATACCATCTCCTTTTAAAATGGCGGCCATTTAAATATTTAAAGTAATAAAAAAAATAAAAAATAAATAAATAGAAATCCAATTTTATTTTATGTTTAAGTGTTAGGCCTTGATACACGGATTCCGGAGTAATTTTTGATTTCTTTAACTAAAAAAAAAAAAAAAAAAAAAAAAAAAGATTGACATATGACAGTTTTAATTTCTAGAGTGGTTGACATTTTAAAACAAGACAACAATTTAAAAAAATCAGAGATAAATTTATGAGTGTTAGTGAACATTATTTCTCACAATGATTCATTGCTAACTATTTTCCTAACCATACAAACATATAACTATTAAACAAAAACATAATTTTCAGAACAAAAAAAAGTAATTTGCAGAACAAATTAGAGAAAGAAAATAATAATAAATGGAAATAAATAAGTATTGCACTGTTGCAAATGCTGAACCATATTAATATAAATTAGTTTCTAACTCTCGCGAAGATTATGAATAATTAATCTAATATAATTTCATATGCAGCGTTTTCTGCAGTTCCATATAATGACCTTCGATTTGATCTGTTGAGCTGATCCATAGTATCAGACCAGATTATGCGATCGTTAAGGTTCTTTGGGTAAAATAGTCCTTCAGTGTTCGTGACCGGGATGGCTCAGTTGGAAGAGCATTGGCGGCGTCAGCCAATACATCCCCGGTTTAAATCCTGGTCCGGTTCTTATTTCACCCACATGCTAAATTTACATTTTTATAATTGATTTACCGATACAAAAATCGTGTTATAAATTATTCTAATATTAGTATATTCATTTCGGATAGAAGAGCACACTTTAATATTCCAGATTAAAGTGTTAAAGTGTTAAATGATTAAAGTATTAAAGTGTTAAACTATTCCAGACAGGATTCCGTCATAGACAAACTCCTTCTCGACCATTTTAATATATTTTAAATGAGCAATATTTTTTATAGGCACAGACATCGATTTTTCTTTTTTTAAATCTATTTTTCTATTTTAATCATAATGCAGAATAATGACGGTTTAACAATATAAACATTTTTCGCAAACATTTTTGAAATAGACCAAATTTTTCTGATCATCAATCAGTGAAATTGGTCACGCCGAGACAATGATTTTCATATGGGCTGCTTCAAAACCGGGACTGAAAATTTTGCTTTTGAAAGTTAGGAAGATTAAAACCAGTTCCAGCTCAGTGTGGAAAAAAAGTTAGACCCGGGGCGATATTTCAGGAAAAAAGATAGGCCCGAGCCTGACCCTGTTTGAGTCTTCAGAAAAAAAGTGATTCAAACAAATGCAAAAGTACATCGATAATCACGAAAAAAATGTTGAAAAACAATCACACCATTATAAATGATAAATATTATTTTTAATTACAATTCAAAATGCATAAATAGCACATTTCATATAGACTTTAAAATAGAATTATGCGATATTTAATGCTTATCGAAAATATATTCACCCAAAAATATTGATGTGCTTATTAATGCTTAGATAAATAATAAAAAAAGACTATTGCCCAGTTAAACTGAGGCATTGAGCTCACAGGCTACGCATACTAATTGTACATTACAGCCTTATATTTTCAAGGGTTAATTCCGTTCGAAAAAAAAATTAAGAAGGGGAAACAGATCTCCCCTTTCCCCTTTTTTATACTTAATCATTGAACCTCCTAAACTATCAAGGACATGCTTTATCATATAAAAAATCTACATCCAAAATTCAGAGCAAATCGGATAATTTTTAATACAAACCCATTTAGCAGTTATATAATTTAAGAGGAGTTATCCTCCTCTTTTATACTTAACCATTAAATTTCTAAAACTATTCGGATATTTGAACAAAATCTGACAATTCTGCTTGAAAAACCCATTTATAAAAATTAAGGAGAGGGGCATTAGAACCCCCGTTCCCCCTGTTTATACTTATTCAATGAACACCTAACAACAGTCACAGAATCATTTCATCAGAATGATCCTATATCTAAATTTTGAACGAAAACTGTTAATTCTGCATGAAAATCCCGTTTATATCAATTAAGGGATGGGCATGAGCCCCCCGTTCCCCCTCTTATACATATCGAATGAACTCCAAAAACTAATCACGGAAGCGCCTTATGAGGATATACTTATATACAAAATTTCAAGTGGATCCGATATTTTTATCATGAGTTATGGCGTTACGCATGAACGTACGAACGTACATACAGAACGGACGGGCACATAAGCTCTCAGGCTATGATAGCCTGTGAGCTAAAAATAAAATTTTAAGTACTAAGAGCGTAATGAGCTGCATGCTACGCCACAAAATAAAACAAGTATTAAAAAAATACAACAATACGTTTAAATAAAGCAAAGGGAAATATATCTCCATATTTTCTAGAAGGTAATAAAAATTTATGGCTTAAGAAAACTCAAATGATACCACTTCTCTCTCTGCGAAAAATCCAAACTTTGATATATTACTGTTCTAAACATGCGCGAAAATTTTGATGGTTTACGTAAAATGAAATATCACAAACGCTTTGAAAGCAATTTCGTAGAAAACTACATAAACCGATAAATACTGCATGGATTTTCATTTCCTCGCAGTTTCGGTACTATAAATCAATAAATTTCGTTAGATACTAAGTCCTGTGAAAGGAAGTTATATCTTTAAATATTCGCCCTGGGTGTATTTATAGCCGATTTCAAATAAATTAAGTTACACAGTTCATTTCTCTTTTTGTTTATTTATCTTTGATGTATGTTCGGGAATAAATCTTATATGCATGTTCGGGTTTAACCTTTTATAGCCCAAATTATGAATTAAAAAAGCTATTTCTCGAAGTATTTTTCATTGAATTACATTCTGCTTTAGAAGATAAATGCATTTAAAATAAAATATTTGATTTTTTTTGTTAATTACGGCTAATTACTTGATATGGTACTCCAAAGTACCGTTGGGTCATAATGCTTGAACAAAAGTCGACACTTATATAACTAGACAGTAAAAAATAATTTTTGACATTTAAACCACAATTAATATGTTTTATTGATTTTTTTTTCATTTTTAAATGGGATAGGCAGGTGAGAGTATCTATTACGCATTAGTTACGTGGAAAGATGGCCCTTGCTGCTTAACCTTTTGCACTCGAGAGGTGATTTCCTCTGACAATTAAAGGTACCACGTAAATGGGTTGTCCAAATGCTCTGCACACCAGAATTTTAAATTAATTTTCTTCACCTTATCTAATGACCTTTTTTAATCAGTGGTAAAAGATACCGAAATAAACTGTAAGATATTAGTGGTGCCCGAAGCATTTGGCATCCCGATTTACGAGGGACTCCTGACAATATTAGTGGTGACATAGTCACCTTTCGAGTGCAAAGAGTTAATATGGTTTAGACTTGCCGCTTTATATTTTAGTATTGATAGCGGTTTGGAAAGAGGGATTTTTTAAATTTTTTCCTCTACAAAAAAACCCCTCTTCTGGTGTACATAATCGACGCAAAACTTTTACAATTACCAAACAGACTTGTTCTTTGACTTTATTAGAACAAGATGTTTTTGAAAGTTGTAAAGCCTTAAATTTACAAAAATTGGGACAAAATACCTATGTTCTAAAATAGGCTAGGTCGATTTACTGTTTAGCAGTACACTAAGACAAAAAATTGGTTAAAAAATCGGGAAAGACTTCGGCCAGGTTTGATAATTTTTTTAACGCGACAGATTGTTAATACCATCTATAACAATTTCAGATAAAAAAAATTACTAATGAATGTATTAGTACTGATCATCCTGACAGAAACTTCGATGAGTGTCATAATATTTTTTTGCAGGCATTCTAGAATGGAAAAACAATTACCACTTTTCCTTATTATTTTAATGTCACTTATGCATATATCTAGTCTATATATCGCACCCTTGCTTCAAAAGTGTCATAACTAAAAATAAAACTCAGTTTTTCAGGAAATGCGAAAAACTCTTACGGGGTACGGAAAAATGAATGGCTATTTTTCAAACACAACTGCTACTTAGTGGCTAAATTTTCACTGTACTATCTGGTACTTAAAATGATTGTTAGAGGCGTAAAAACCAAGAAGAGTGGCAGCCATAACTAAAAAACTTATTTTTTGAGCTGTGCCGTTTTTGTAGAAAGGGTGTGAAATGTCTATGATATACAGGGTGGTTATAATTTAAATTACTTCGTGAAGAGCTCGTATGACTATCAGATGTCGATGAAACTTGGGAAATATGCTATATGAACCAGGGGAAAAGAAATCTGCAATAACGGAAACAGTACTTCAAATTTCGATCAATAGATGGCGGTTTCTATCTGCGAGAAATGACGATATGCAAATTTGGAGCCGTTTAAACAGTCAGTAGTCACTGCCGTAAAGTCTTGCTGCAGCATATCCCAAAAGCTTCGGAATTTCTCTGAAATTCCACACTTAACTGCTGCATTTCTAAGCTTTAAGACTAATCGACTAATCACCTTCGATGGAAGGTAAACTGAAGCAAGATCACTTCAGTACGAACTTCACATCAACATGCATCGGTTCATCAGTTTTTCTGCACCATGTCGTTAGAAAAGAAAGAACGAGCGTTTACTGGTGGAGTTCTTTTATCAGAAAGACAATCATTTTCATGAAAGTTGGTGTATCAACTTACATAACCCGAGCAGTTACGGCGCTTTTCAGTGCCCATTGTGGGGATGATCGAATAACTTCGAAACGTTTTACGACAATCTGATCTCTTTGTTCTCTAGATTTGAATTTCCGTGATTTCTCCTCTTGTGGATTCTTAAAATATCATGTTGATGGTGGAGGCATATGATTTGAAAGCAAACATAACTCACCATTTTCTTGTATTTGATGGAGAAATCCTTAACGCTACCATTGAACATGCTATAAGGTGTCTCAAAAGTTTAAGCACAAGCACAAGCACAAAATGTCGATTTTCAAACAATTATAAAAAGTTAGAATTGCTGACATTTTTTTATTTGCAGATTTCGCAACGTTATTTAAATAAATGATATCAAAAATAGAAAAAAATAAGTTACATAATTGTAAAAAAATATTTAAAAAAAATTAAAAAAAAAACTGTCTCAAAAGTTTATGCACAATGTCAAAAACAACCAGATTTATAATTGTTACAGAACTTTTACTAACAGATTATTTTTCCGTGATTCGGATTAGTTCAAATAAACGTACGACCATCGAAATCGTTAATTTTTGTAGGGTTTCTGGTGGCAAAGAGTACTAAGCTTTCTCAATGGCATCTTCGAATTCTTCAATAGAGTCATACTGCTTTCCATTGCCGTAAACCTGGCGGATTAAAATAACCCAGACATTCAAAATCAATTTTAAGTCTGGAATTAAAGCTGGCCAATCAAGAACTTTAACATTTTTCTGAGAAAGCCAAAGTTTTGAAGAATGTGATACGTGATTTGAGGCATTGTCTTATTAAAAAGTCCATTCAGGACCCCCCAAAATGTCACCGAATGGAAGTAAATGTTGGTTAAGCGTCTCTTGATACTTTTTGAATCTGTCTTCCTTTTAGAAAAGCTAGAAGGGCCTGACCATTTAATCCAAACGATCCCCAAAACACAAAAAAATTACGGCCTTGCTGCCTGCTGAAAAATGCCCTTTTTTTCTTACGTGAATCACGACAATACGCGTTCCAATCATCAATGTCATTAAAATTTCACTTTTTCTCATAGCTGAATAAAGCAGTAAGCCATCTGTCCCCGTAGGACATGTGGTTTTTATCCTAGTTCATTCTTGCCTGTTTATGATGTTGTTTATGACGATTTGTGAGGCATTTTCTTTAGTATGATGCAATCAGACTATTAAATACAGCTATGCACAGTATCTTTGGACGCCTGTACACTGAGATTATTTTCAATTTGCCGTATGACCATATTTTTATGTAAATACTAATCTCCATACTTTCCGATCAGTCTGAAAGGTCGTCCTACGGGGTCGTCCACAACTTGGTTTCCGCTTAAAATTATCATTTCTACAAAGTACTTGACATATACCTCGCTTTTATCGAATTATAACTTTTGCAACTTCAAAAACGGTTTTATTTTGAGGTTTCAATTTAAAAACCTTTAAAATCTCACATTTTGTGAATTCTTTACCCTTCGGCATTTTTAAAACGAGAGGAAATAATTTCTGTACCTTTTGTACTTTAACGCAAGTGCAATATGATGTCATACAACGGTATTACACACGGCCAATCCCGTGTTTCTAGAAAAATTTGCATAAAGTGCTTAAACTTTTGAGACAGCATTTCTTCAAGAAAAAAGAAAAATTAAATAAAAATAAATAAATATATATTTTTTATTTTAACCACCCAAAATGGCTTATTTAATTTAATTTTGATTAAATGTCAATTATTTTTTGTAAATTAGCATAAAATATTTTCCTCTTCATTTCTTTTAAACAAAATTTGCAGAGTGCTTAAACTTTTGAAACAAACTATAACACGCTTTGAACATATGCTAGACGCAAAATGAATGCACATTGAACATATGCTGTGCATAAAAAAATTGTATTTTCATTAGGAATTTTTGTTGTTCATGTGTCCCCTTTTCACCTGTTGGTCGAAATTTGAACTACTATTTTTTTAATTGAAGATTTCTTTACCTCATGACATACGTACTTTCCTTGTTTCATCGACATAGGGTGATTTTAATTATAACCATCCGGTATCTACCACTAGATTTTGATTCTGCTGGTGCATCATTAGTGAGCATTTCACCGTCAGAATAATATTCTATAGTTGTAAACTATTGTCGGATGGAAAGCATATCCAAAAGAGAATTATTTTTATTACAGAGATTTATTACATAAATTCACGATACATGCATTTACATGTGCTTATAGGATGTACACTATATTTGTAGAATATTATGTACATACCTGTTTATGCGCTGATGCATTTATACATATTCCGTAATATGCAAAATTTTGTTAAATTTAAAAACGCATATCATAACTGAATACGCATTTCTAACAATTATAGCTAACAGACTATACTTGGGATACAGTACTGCTCTCGAAATATTTTATGTGCTCTTGTAAATGATCTATAATTGATATGTACATAATGTTCTACAAGTGTATTTGTGTAATAAATCTCTGTAATAAAAGTAATTAATTGCAATGTGATTGAAATAATGTAACATAATTAAATTCGCGGCAAACAATTCCATTCCGAATACAAATATATAGCGAAATTATTTTGTGTGCCTCTGTAATAAATAATAAATGCCTTACATTTTATATTCCATAGAATGCATGTGTGAGGGTATTTCGTAAGTGCATAGCAATTGGATTATGTTTAAAATGATGCAATATGATTAAAATGTATTTCAAACGATTTTCTCCCATTGACGTTAATGTAACAAAATATTTTTGGCTGTTTCTGTGCATTAAGAACATATGTGACTGTTTTCATTTTCTATAAGGATCATGCTATTGTACATGAGAATAACTTACGAAAATTACAGAGCTACTCGTTTGTAATTACGAGAGTTAGAACACGAAGTGACTCTCAGACGTTCAGACAAATTCAAGTGATAAACCCTTATCAACTATGTTATATAATGTTAAAAATGGTAATAAAAGACATATTAAAAATTAATTCATTTATATAAATGTAAAATTAATCAGTTACCAAATTAATATAAAAAGGTTTAAATGATTAAACTGAATAAATCATTTTAACAATTTTTTCTATTAATATTCGTTTTTTTTCTCTGCAAGAAAATGTTTAATAAGCACTCGAAAGACTCCTACTTTGTATTTCCGAGAAAAACTTTTGAAGCATGAAATTCATGCACCGATTTTCAATGAGATATTTTTAAACGACAAAGATTTTACTTCATCGAAATTCAGATCGATACAGTTCAAAAATATTGAATTTTCTTGATGCATGTTGAAAACCTATAACAGAAATCGATATTTAGAGATATACTACTTTACTTTTTCAATAAAAATTGTTAGAAGTATTAAATTACACATACGAATATATATAAATAGACAAGATGTAGCCTTTATTGCTGTCCACTACTTTATTACTTAACCACTAGCTTTAGAAGTTTAGTTCAAAATTAAAAAGTTGCTTTTCATCATATTAAAAGCCATTTAACCGAAATAGTTACACATTTTTTAAATTGTGAAATGTAAACTTTTATGCTTTCTCTATATTTTATAAGCAATATTTCGAAAGATTTCGCCATGCTTTTCGAAATTAGCTGCTAGTATTGAAAATGTTATAGTTTGTTAGAATTTTCATACATAGATTATTCCGTGTGCAAAATTTAAATAAATGATTAGTTAGTGAACATTAGTACAAATCGATTAATATCAGTCACGTTTCTATACGATGAGTTAAAGCAGAATTAGTATAGAAAATGATAAACAAGAAAAAAAAATCAACACAAAAGGGGGTAGCGGATTAAGGGGGTCTGGCGGCCCCCACCGAATCTGGTAAAATCGTTCCAAAAATCTTGAAGAGGGTCGAAAAACAAGCAGTATAAGTTTTTTACCGTCATTACAACCCAAACGAAAACACAGTAATGGCGAAAAATATGATTTTTTGTGATTTTTATTTTTTCAACCAGTTTAATTTATTTTTAAATAGTTTAAACGCAATTAAAAATTTGTTTTTGATGTGTGGAAGTCCCCTGAATTTTTTCAGATTTTTTGGTCAAGTAAAAACATGTGAATTTTAGGTTTAAATGCGAAAAAATCGTGAAAAGCGCGTCATTTTCAAGATTCAACCCTCTAATTTTTAGGGTTGTTTTCATTTTCCCGAAGGGTGCTGTATAGTATAGATAGCGGCAATCGTCTTCTTTTGAATGCAGGCAACTGGACTCGATTTGGTCAATTTTGGTGAGCGGGGCGATTTTTTGAAAAAAAACTCGAATTTTCAACTTTCGGTAAATTACGGCGCGTACTTGGTATAATGCGTCTTTTCTATAAAAAATACATCTCTGTAGGGGTTTTTGAGGTCGCTGATCACGAATTTGATGTCAAAAAATTTTTTTTGACAACAAATTCACCCATAAGTATTTATTAACACAGGTTTGATAATGTAAAAAATATCATTGAATCACAGCATTTAAACAATTTTAATATCGTGTTCAAGTAATATAATCAATAAAACTAAATTTTCTGGTATAAATCATATTTTATTCAAGCTTACTTAATAGTCACACAGTAATATAAAATAGCATAATACTTTTTTACAGAGCTAAGTTAACAATTTTACAGTTTTAATCCTCGTCACTATCTTCTTCAATAACAGGTTCAACGCTTTGAACAGAGAAAAGATTTGTGAGAATCTGTGCTGGACGAATAATTCGCGACAAATATTTCGCATGCCCTAAGAAGTAAATGATATAGTGGCCACATGTGCACAACAACCGACAGTTCTGAGGCCATTCGCACAATCGCATACGTGTTCTTCTATACCACTTCTTCCAATAGCGTTAGGAACGTATTTTACGTAACACCTGTACTTTTTCCGACTTATGTGCCTCGATTGAACTTCGCATTTCAAAATTTATTTATCTTCCAACAAGTAATGCATATTAAGAACTCCATCTTCAGTACATAATTCTGCTAAATAAGAAACGGTCTGTGATAACTGGTAAGACCCTGTAAAAAGTATCTTTAGATCTCTTTCTGTGAACTCCGGAAAGTCTACAACATCATTTGACGTCAGAGGTCTGAAGATCCTTTTTTTCTGTTCCAGTTTTTTCTCTTCTACCACTTTCGCTAAATCATTATTAACGTTTTTTCTGAGCAACATTTCGTTAGTGATCTCATCTTGTAATTCGCTATCACAACTGAGTCGTTTTCCGAACAAGTTAACCAGAAAATTCGCTATTTTGCAATAAGTTTTAGCTGATAGCAAGTGTTTATTGTCAAACTCATGATGCAAGAGTTGGAATTTGCTGCCAATGGTCGCATGAACAGCCTCTACTACCCACCTTAGTTTAGTTACAAATCGACTGTCATTCGCCTCTTGAGTCGTTAGTTGTTTCCTTTTTCCTTTTAACGCAGGCATCAAAACAACAAATCCTTCAGACTGTAAGAAATTTACATCTCGAAATCCTCTATCAAGTATAAAGACGTCGCCTTCTTGAAGAAGTGTTCTTAAACCGATTGGATCTTTAAAAATCCCCATCATCAACCCCTATAGAGATGTATTTTTTATAGCAAAGACGCATTATACCAAGTACGCGCCATAATTTACCGAAAGTTGAAAATTCGAGTTTTTTTCAAAAAATCGCCCCGCTCACCAAAATTGACCAAATTGAGTCCAGTTGCCTGCATTCGAAAGAGGACGATTGCCGCTATCTATACTATACAGCACCTCTCGGAGAAATGAAAACAACCCTAAAAATTAGAGGGTTGAATCTTGAAAATGACACATTTTTCACGATTTTTTCGCATTTAAACCTAAAATTCACATGTTTTTACTTGACCAAAAAATCTGAAAAAATTCAGGGGACTTCCACACATCCAAAACAAATTTTTAATTGCGTTTAAGCCATTTAAAAATAAATTAAACTGGTTGAAAAAAATAAAAATCACAAAAATTCATATTTTTCGCCATTACTGTGTTTTCGTTTGGGGTTGTAATGTCGGTAAAAAGCTTATACTGCTTGTTTTTCGACCCTCTTCAAGATTTTTGGAACGATTTTACCAGATTCGGTGGGGGCCGCCAGACCCCCCTTAACCCGCTACCCCCTTTAATCCGGAAAAAACTGTTTAACTCTAGCACAAATTTGGTTACTTCTCCTTGAGAAATAAACTTCAGACGTCACTGAAATAGAATGTTTAAAGTTTGTAATTACTGACAAAGCCGAAAAAAGAGATTCTTGTATTAAATGCAGAAAGAATGATAGAATGAGATTTTATTCGGATTCTGAGAGTTTTAAGTTTAGCTGCGTTGAATACATTGGAACATTTATAACAGCTTCTTCAAAATAGAGATACATCAAACTGATGTAAGTTACGATATAAAACATATCCAAAAACCTTAAAACGAACTCAAAGTGGACTAGAAGTATTCTCATTGTTTCTAAGAAAAATCACAAAGAAGATGAACATGAATCGGAAATGGTTCGATCAATTGTGAAAGAGTTCTTTGTCTGGCAACCTTATCAAATGAAACAAAGTCTGAAACCTGCAGCGACCAAAAAAAAGACAAATCTTTAAAAATGTACAATATCAATGAATCGACCAGCTGATGATTAGTAGCAAAAACTGTTTTTAAATTTGCATAAGTTAAACTTAGCTATAATCGGTATAACAATCACTTTCGGCCGTAGTCAGCATACATTATGGATAGACAACAAAACTTCACATATGTTACAGTTTGGGGTAGTATTAGTTCAATAAGTAAAACACCGCTTCCTTCCTTTCATGAATCTATTAAAACCACCATCAAAGATATCCTCAAAACATCTTGGAAGAATGATTTGCTTATTTGGCTCCAAGAGCATTTGGAAAAGGAAAAATGAACTTTCCAGTAAGGTTATAAAAAAAGAGCAGAGAACTGATGAAAGACATATCTGATACACGTCTTTAGATCCAAAAATAGTCCCTGTGTCCCCTCTATATAACCCCTCTATATGTCAACCAGATGGATTATTCTGTGTGATTATCTTATTCAGAGAGTTTGATCTAAATCTCACAGTGGATTTGAGACCCTAAAAAATATTTTAACTGGAGAACATGCATATACAATGTATAAAATTGAAACTGGTGTTATACACAATTGAAATGAAAAAAACTTCTTGAAACACCATAAAATAAGTTAACTGCGCAAGGCTTTTCGAAAGAACTTAGTCTTTCTTCGTCAGGCGCAAAAAAGACGTGCGTCCACAATGAATGTAGCGGCACGACTGAAGGGGAATGCGGGAGGGAGAGGGAGCAAGCAGAAGGAACAGCCAATAGGAAAGACGTCTTTCCTATTGGCTGTTCCTTCTGCTTGCTCCCTCTCCCTCCCGCATTCCCCTTCAGTCGTGCCGCTACATTCATTGTGGACGCACGTCTTTTTTGCGCCTGACGAAGAAAGACTAAGTTCTTTCGAAAGGCCTTGCGCAGTTAACTTATTTTATGGTGTTTCAAGAAGTTTTTTTCATTTCAACATGCATATACATTGGCAAATTAAAAGTGACCTGGTGAAAGTTTTTCAAAAAAAAAAAAAATTGTTTGTACATAAAAGCAAATGGTAGCCACTTCGTAAATTTGCATTTTTTCTGTAAGCCGCGCATCTTTGATTTCGCTATTAGCAAGCTTAATTTTATTAAAATAATCTCTGTAGTTATTAAAAGAGTCAGCAGGTTAAAATGATGTTTCGAGTTATGTTTTCTCATCTTATATTATTTTTTCGATAGTATAGTTGAGATGCACTGATCTTTACAGTTCGGGTTTGTTAACCTTTCTTATTTCTTATATCATTTATTGCGTTCTTAGAAAAGTTTAACTCAATTCAAATATAATAATTAATAATACAGAGAAATATTCTGTGCTTAAGAATCATAAAACATTTCTTATATAATAAATCTTGAATGATGGCTACATTATTTCTTATGCATGAAAACAATTTTATCGCAAAGTTTGTTGCTTTTTATCTTCATGCCCTTCTGATGAAACTTTGCATAATTTGTTCTTTCAAAAGAGATCGTGCATAATAAACTCCTTGAATATTTTATAACATTTACAATATTCAATAGTTTGTTTAGTAAAACCTAAATCACATCAGTATATAAACGAAGAAAAAAAAGCGATCTTTCGAAGCATCTCCATCAATAAAGCGTATGTTGAAGAAGATCGTGACATCGTTTAGAGACTCAATTTTCTTTCTTAGAAGAATAAAAATACTTTTTACTACACAGGCAAAACTATATTTTTGGTAGTGAAATGTATAGCTAGTGAAATGTATAAAAGAAGAAACTGGTAGCAACGCGTATAAAAAATACTTTAAACATACAGTTTAATTATATAAATTTAAAATAAACTAGTCGTTGGGGGGGGGCTGCGTAATACTTTTTATCATGGATATGCATATTATAAAATATGAAAATAAAACACGTGTAAACTATTTATGGAATGCACCGCAATTCCAAAATAAAATTTTAACAAATTTTTAAATAATATTAATATACATAGTAATGCTCTATTAACCCCTTAACGCGCAGTGTTGCCGGGTCGGCAACACCTAAAGTTCTCCCTGTTTAGAGACACAAAAACTCCGTGAATGTTTCAAAAACTACTCTAATGGCTACTTTAAATATTTCTTATGAGTTCTAGATGGCAGAACCACAGAGATCAAACTCTACTGTTTTTAAATAATAGGTAAAATGTTTTACTGTAATGCGCGCTTCACAGCAATGCTCTTCTCACTGCGCTTATCAGTGCTTTACTTATGGGAGGTCACCACTTCGGCAACAGCTGTATAATTAAAATGTTTAGTGCAATCTTTACAAAACAATACCTGTGTACTCCTCTAGGCCTAAATAGATTGCCTAATTTTTTTTCTTTAAATTCCAACTTTAAAGAGTAGTGCGCCGAAAAGGGTTAATGAACTGCTGATGAATCAATTTCGACAAATTATATTAAACGCCAAAATACTCAAGTAGTCGAGGAATGCGTAAAAGAAATAACCTTATAAAACCAAAAATATTAATCATATTAACTAACAATTTACTGCGTCGGGTTAAGTGTCTTATTTCCAATTAAAATATATTTTTGAATTGAAATTTTAATCAAATAAAGGGTCATGAAAAATCGAAGAATATGGAAAACATGATTACTCATATCTTGGTAACTAATAATCCAATCGACTTCGTTTTTTATGCAAAATTTGTATTATATTATTGTCTTTTACATCCACTCTTTAAAATAAAAATTACGAAAATTTTTATTTATTTTTCATCAGAACGAATTTTTTGAGAGTCCGAAAAAAAATAGTTCCAGATAATCGAGGTTACTGATATTAAATAGGCTTTGACCCATTCTTACATACTAAGTACGCACAGAATTTCAAGTCTCTATCTCAATTTGTTCGGGAGATAAAGCGATTAGAGACAGACAGACACACATACGGACGGATGGCATTTTTTTTTCTAGAAATATGTTTATCGGAATCTCCGGTGTCTGAAACGTGTAAATCCATCAATTTTTTTTTTCGATTTTCAAAACGATTGCAAGACTTACCCTATACTACGTATGATAGGTAAATAAAAAAGAAAGCATTTTAGTCATAACTTGTTTATTCAACTTATTTTGAAACTAAAGTTAAAACATTTTAAATACATACTATATAATTTGGAAATTCAAATTTACAAATTTCCGTAATCTAAGAAAACACTAATTTCAACTGAAAACTTGTAGTTTGTTATTTTTTCCGTATCTCATTTCTTATTGTTAGTAGGGACTCGATTTGACCTTTTCAAAAAGTAAGCAATAATCTTTTAAAAACAAAACATAAAAAACCGCGGCATTTTAAAGTATGTCCACTATTGAATTTTTCATAAATCTTAAATTTCTTTTACTTTATTATTAGTCACTATTTAATTTTTCATTTGGTTTTTGCGCAAGTTTTTAATATGACTTTATTTTTTATTGTTAGAAGGTACAAACAATGTTAACAAACAGCATTTGCAAACTGTGTTTCTTTTTTTTAATACAAATATCAAAATGATATTTTGCGTTAATTTTTTATAAATACCATTTAATGTAAATTATCGCTCATTTTAAAAACTGTTTTTTTTTCATAAAATTGTAATAAATACTTCTATAAAGTATATTAAATACATTTGATACATAAACTAATGAAATATTTTTTTTGAAAAATATAAAATTATGTTATTTTAAAGAAATTATTTAAGGACTTTTACCTGGCCAACATCAGAATAAAAGTTTGTAATAATTATGCAGCATTCATATAGGTCAAAAAATTTTCAATCCTACTTTTGTCATTAAATCTATTAAAAGCAGTGCAATTTTAAACACCTTTGCGATGAAAGTCTTTTGCAAAATTTTTTACGCTTTATCACCGATTTTTAAAAACAGAAATTTGTGCCTTATTAAATCCAAAAAATGCTCCGATTAAATAAAGCAAAATTTACAGTAAAAATTTACTAGTGGAATTAAACAAGGATTCTCAAGTCATTTACGACACACATACGGGATCGTCCTCAAGAGGTTGAAGTACATTTGGGTAGATAGCTGCGTTTTTTTATTCGCACGAAATTGAGATTATTTTTTGATATTATTTTAATACAACGATTATTAGTGCTTTTAACCTTTATCCACGCTTGTCACATATGTAAAAGTTTTTTACTTTTTTAAAATAAAAATTGACAATTTTTTACGTAAAAAAACCCAAACAGCCAAACCATAAAATTTTCACGTCTCTTATTGAGGGATTCTGTAGTGAATAAGTGGCTTTGAAATTTTTGTTCTTATTATCATTTATTTTTTTATACATATTTTTTTATTAAATTCAATACATTAGTTCTTGATATAGAGCAATAGCAGATATAGTGAAAAATGCAGCATTGCAGAGCTACCTGTTGAGCGTTTTACACCAAAAACTAATCAACTTCAATTTATAATATGGACTATTCGAATATAAATTTTTATTAAATTCCGTGCATTAGTTTTTGAGATAAAGTGCCTACAAAATTTATGCCTCATACAGACAGAGAGAGTCACAGAATCACAGACAGACATCTTGTAAAAATATATTTTTTAGAATCTATGGCTCTTAAAAACGTTCCATCCTTTAAAAACCGAAATTCAAAAATTTTCAACTATTCAATACTTTTTTTCTGAGAAGATAAAAAGACAATAAAAATGTTATTTGCTGTCTACTTTTGTCGCAGTTACTTATAGTAAGCAAATGCAAGGTTATCTATACATCTATCAATCTATCTATATTTTAAAGGCTAAACCCATCTATGCGTAACGCATTCGTCATTTTTCGAATGGCAAGACTTTCCGATGAAATTTCGCTTTTGCAATTCTCGCTACTGCAAACTTTTAAACATCTAAACATCGCACATTTTCAGTCTTTACACCATTGTGTAGGAAAATAAAATTGAAGTGCAATTTATTTGAAAACTGTATTTCAATTTGCTCTTGAGATATTAATTTTTTCGTAATTTTTAATACAATTTTTCTGGGTGTGGCAACTTGAGTACTCCATTTCTGTGTGAAGTAGAGGAAAAATAGCCATAAAGAAAAATTAAAGAATAGAGAGGAATTATAGTGGCTAGGAGTGATGCAATAAATGTACCCCTGACACCCGCTACATTAAATCGAAACACAGCCGCATGCTTTCGCAAAAAAGAAGAAAACTTTAGTACTACAGTTTTTAGCTTATAATAAAATGAAATGCTACTTTAGAATGCTTAAATATAAGCAGATCATTTTAATTTAGAGAAAAATTGCTCAGCTGATGTCAAAGAATTCGGTGCCTGTTCCATATTATTGTTCTGTTCAGGCCGAATGAATGCATTTAAATTATAGCGATAACGCATATCATATTGGAAACTGTTTTTAACATGTGCTGTACATCCATCGATCTATTTCCTCCATAGAAAATAGTAGATTACCGTATATATTTTTGTTCCCATTTTTTCACGACAACTTGAAAAAGCTGTAACTAAAATACCTCAACATGAAGAATATCGTCTGTTATAAAACCCTGTGTAGGGTAACATCCCCAGTAATTGGCACATTAAGAATTTGTCGTTAAACTTACTTAAATTTTCATTACAAAGAAATAAGCTATTTACTTGGAAATATTTTTAAATCAAAGAATGCATATCTGTGCATCTATTTTGCCCACTAAAAGCAAAAAAAAATTGAAAAAGTATTTTTATAAAAATATATTTATAAAAAGTTGCTGAAATCACCAGTAATTGGCACCTAGAGCACCAATGTATGACACCTTGTGATCCAGTAATTGGCATATGTTTATATTAAAAAAAACCTTTACATTTTGCATTGGGTTTAATCGCTTTAAATTAATTTACTGTTGATGAAGATGCCATATTTCAGGTTTTTTAGAGTAAGAAATCAGCATATTAATCTGAAATGTGAACACTTTAAAACAATACAATATACTTACATTAATACCCAGTAATTGTCATGCTGTCCCCAGTAATTGTCATATGAAGCTTTAATGGATTCCAATTACTGATAAAATTTATATTTTCAAATAAAAACAAATAATAAACAAAATTAGTCTATAATTTTAAAAGTACTTCCAAAATAAATGGTTTAATCTCAAATTCCTTGCGAATTCCTTGTAATTGGAATAGGTGCCAATTACTCGGAACTAGCAAAATTGAAGCACCATTAATTGGCAACTACCATTAATTCAGAAATCCAAATATTTGTGTCGAAAATACTTTTACACAATTAAAGTAACCCTTTTTAACTAAACAAAACTGTTGTCAATTAAAATTTAAAATATATTATAAATCAGATAATAATGAATTGAAAAGCATGCCTTCCTTAAGCCAAAGAACGAGAATTTGCAACAAAATGGCTAATTTGATACAAGCCAGATTTGTTTCTCTTTCCTAGGCTCTATTGTCATCTTGTAAAATAAATCAAAATTATAATCTTTAACGTAAATGAGCATATAACTGACATATGGTCTTGAATTTTTAAAAGACTGGATATAAATCTTTTTTTAGGACATGTTTGTAAAATGTGCCAATCACTGGTGCATGCCAATTACTGGGGGTGTTACCCTGTTTGAAACAAACATTTTTGTTATTGAAACAAACGTTTTTCTACAATTTCAACATTAACACAACAATTAAAAAAAACTTTATATTTTTTATGTGCATTTTTTGCTTCATTTGTTATAGGTATTTTCTGACTTGAATGTCATTTTTCAGTAAATATTGGATGAAAAAATTTCATTTAAGACTCTGAGAGTCTTCAAAATGGAAAAAATTGAAATGTTGTTATGTCTGTGTTTTGTTTTAAATGTTAAAAAAAGAAATGATTTTTTCGACATTATCCCCAAAAAAATCTTAATTACGAATATGAAAGTAATCTTTAAGTGAATGAATAATTGTTCAATGCATGAAAAATCCATTAAATCTATAGAATTGTATTACTTTATTGTTGTTGTTGTGTTTATGACGGCCAATTATCAACACGAGGGATATAGGTCCTAATGGGGGGAATGTTCTCCATAGGGGGTCTTTCTAACGGAATCTTACCCGTATTTGCGCAAGGAAATCCAAAGTTAGAAGAAAACCACGGAAAGCGCCGAACGATTAAGGTGACGGGCGCGATTGTGTTCGAACACAGCATTTCCTGTCTACCTGTTTTGAGAGTGGAACCTCTCAGCCGCTGGTGGGCTACTTTAAATCTTATACTATAATGCGAGCAAAAATTGTGTGTGTGTGTGTGTGTGTGTGTGTGTGTGTGTAAATTTTATCTCAAAAACGGCTCTAACGATTTTCGCAAAAATTTGGATTTTACCATTTTCGGACACGAGAAGACCATTGGGCTAGGTCACATGTTCGAGAAAATTCGATTATTGGGTCATTTTGGGTCACAGTGGGTCAGGATCAAGCTATTTATATCTACAGAACGGCTGGATCGATTTTAAGGAAATTTTGTATCCAATCGTTTTTTGGCACGAGAAAACTTTTGGGCTGGGTCACATGATCGAAAAATTTCAATTAGTGGGTCATTTTTGGGTCGTTATGGGTCAAGCCATTTTTATCTAAAAAACGGCTCTAACGATTTTGACCAAATTTTATATTTTATCGTTTTGGATTACAAGAAGACCATTGGGTTAGGTAACATGTTCGAGAAAATTCGGAAAGTGGGTCATTTTTGGGGTCATTGTGGGTCATGCTATTTTTATCTAGCGATTTTCTCACGCAATTTTGACTAAAAATTGCATTCTATGGTTTTTAGGCACTAGAAAAACATTGGGCTAGGTTATATGTTCGAGAAAAAATTTCGATGGGTCATATTGGGTCATTAAGAGTCTGGGTCAAGCTATTTATATTTAAAGAACGGCGTGATGGATTATAACGAAATTTTGTATGTAACAGTTTTTTGACATGAGAAAACTAATGGGCTAAATCACATGTTTGAGAGATTTCGAATATGAGGGTCATTTGTGGGTCATGATGGGTCATAATGGGTCATGGTCAACCTATATCTAAAGAACAGGTGGATCGATTTTAACGAAATTTTGTATGCAACATTTTTTTGGCACGATAAAATCATTGAACTAGGTTACATGTTCGAAAAATTTCGATTAATGAGTCATTTTGGGTCATTAAGAGTCTGGGTCAAGCTATATATATTTAAAGAACAGCGTGATGGATTATAACGAAATTTTGTATGTGACAGTTTTTTGACATGAGAAAACTAATGGGCTAAATCACATGTTTGAGAGATTTCGACTATGAGGGTCATTTGGGGGTCATGATGGGTCATGATGGGTCATGGTCAAACTATATCTAAAGAACAGGTGGGTCGATTTTAATGAAATTTTGTATGCAACATTTTTTTGGCACGATAAAATCATTGGACTAGGTTACATGTTCGAAAAATTTCGATTAATGGGTCATTTTGGATCATAAAGGGTCTGGGTCAAGCTATGTATAATTAAAGAACGGCAGGATCAATTTTAACGAAATTCTGTATGTAGCAATTTTTAGAAACGAGAAAACTAATGGACTAAGTCACATATTCGAGAGCTTTCGATTAAAAGGGTCATTTGTGGGTCTTAATGGATCAAGGTCAAGTTATATCTAAAGAATGGGTGGGTCGATTTTAACGAAATTTTGTATACAACATATTTTTGGCATGAGAAAATCATTGGGGTAGGTGACATGTTCGAGAAATTTCGATTAGTATGCCACTTTTGGGTCATTCTAATTTTATCTAGACAACGTTTCGCGCAATTTTGATTAAATTTTGTATTTTATCGTTTTCGGTCACAAGAAAATCATTGGGCTAGGACAGATTTTTGAGAAAATTCGATCAATGGGTCATTTTGGATTATAAGGGGTCAGGGTCAAACTAACTGTATCTAAAAAAGGCTCAATCGATTTTATCTAAATTTTGTATCTAATGTTTTTCGGCATGCTAAAACTAAAGAGCTAGGCCACACGTTCGAGAGATTTCGATAATAAGGGCCATTTGTTGGTCATGATGGGTCATGCTAATTTTATATAGAAAATGGTACTCACCATTTTGACTATAGTTTGTATTATATCGTTTTTGAGCAAGAGAAAACCATTTGGCTTGACCACGTGCTCGCGAAAATTCGATTAGTGGGTCATTTTGGGTGTTAATGAGCTAGGGTCATTCTAATTATATATAACAACGACTCAATCAGTTTTACCTAAATTTTGAAACAAAACGTTTTTTCTCACGAGAAGACTATTGGACTGAGTCGCATGTTAAACAAAATTATATTAGTGGGTCATTTCGCTTCATTGCTGAATGCTGCCAAGCTAATTTCACCTAAAAAATGGCTTAAACGATTTTGATTCAATTTTATATTCTACTGTTTTTGATTACCTGAAGACGATTGAGCTATGTCACATGCTTGATCAAATTTGATTAGTGGTTCATTTTGGGTAATACGGGTCAGGGTCACGAGAATATGGCAAAAGCCAATAACTTGGTGATATTTGACAAAATATTGGCGACATATGGCCAAAAAATCGACTATAAAAATTACGAAAACCAAAACACGTATTTGGAGCCAAATGAAAGAATGCCTCGAAATTTGGCTATATCTAGCAAAAAATATTGTATTTCAGAATGTAAAGAATTTTTTTATACATTCTTAAGAGGATTCGAGATGCATGGTTAAACCAATCAGAGTCGAGCTAAAAAAGTGATTTAGATCGATGCCCTTTCGTTGTAAAATTTAAAATAAAGTAAAATTTATAAACATGCGCATAAAAACATAGTTTTCTTATTGATTGTTTTTCTAAATAATACTATTATAAACATGTTTTACAGTAATAATACAGAGTTAATTAAACAATGAAAATACTATATCGAGTTGAACACAAAGTTAATTTTGACCGAGCTAAGCTCGGTCTCCCCTGCTAGTGATGCTTTAAACAGTGATTATATGGTAGTAGAACCTGGAGCTTAGTGAACTTTTGGCCGTTTGTAAAAAGCATAATATTACTGTTTTCTGGAATGATGTGACGTGTTCCACTTATTTTATGTTTTGATTTCAGATACAACCATAACGGTAAAGATAAGAATAAAAAGAATATTGCCCAGTTAAACTGATGGCACTGAGCTCACAGACTACGCATACTAATTGTACATTACAGCCTTGTATTTTCGTTAATTCCGTTCGAAAAAAAAATGAAGAAGGTGAAACAGCTCTCCCCTTTCTCCTTTTTTATACTTAATCATTGAAACTATCAAGGACATGCTTTATCATATAAAAAATCTATATCCAAAATTCAGAGCAAATCGGATAATTCTTAATAAAAACTCATTTGGCATTTATATAATTTAAGAGGAGTTATTCCCCTCTTTTATACTTAACCATTAAACTTTCAAAACAATTCAGAGATTTGAACGAAATCTGACAATTCTGCTTGATAAATCCATTTATACAAGTTAAGGGGAGGGGCATTAGAATCCCCGTTTCCTCTGTTTATACTTATTCAATGAACACCTAATAACAGCCACGGACTCGCCTCATAAGAATGATCCTATATCTAAATTTTGAACGAAAACTGTTAATTCGGCATGAAAATCCCGTTTATATCAATTAAGGGGAGGGGCATGAGCCCCCCGTTTATACTTATTCAATGAACACCTAATAACAGCCACGGTATCGCCTCATCAGAATGAACCTATATCTAAATTTTGAACGAAAACTGTTAATTCTGCATGAAAATCCCGTTTATATCAATTAAGGGGAGGGGCATGAGCCCCCCGTTCCCCCCGTTTATACTTATTCAATGAACACCTTATAACAGTCATGGAATCACCTCATTAGAATGATCCTATATCTAAATTTTGAACGAAAACTGTTAATTCTGCATGAAAATTCCGTTTATATCAATTAAGGAGAGGAGCATGAGCCCCCCCGTTCCCTCTCTTTTACATATCGAATGAACTCCGAAAACTAATCAGAAAAGCGGCTTATCAGGATATATCTATATACAAAATTTCTAGTGGATCCGATATTTTTATCATGAGTTATCGCGTTACGCACGAAGAACATACAGAACGGACGGGCACATAAACTCTCAGGCTATGATAGCCTGTGAGCTAAAAAGTGAAATAATCAGATATGGCTAATCTAAAACTTTCTTCTATGTGATACAAATTAATGCTTCCTGAAAAAATACAGCATATCAGCGCCACCAGTTAGGCGATTAACACTAAAATCTAATCAGCGCGATTTACCTCCAAAACTAATCAGATCCAATTCATATCAAGGACTAACTGAATTTGAATTTTGATAAAAATTCATGTAAAATATGAAAAATCGAGTATAGCAACATCATCTACCGGCTAATTTTTGCAAAAAACTAAAGAAATATTAATTAATGTCACATGCTAACTGAGTATGAAGTTTGATGAAAATTTGTGGGTTAGTTCTTGAGATACAGCCATTGCAAAAATTGTGAAGAAGGCTGCATAGCAATGCCACATGTTGAGCGATTTATACCCAAAAGTAATAAACACTTATTTATGATAGGGGCAAACTGATTCTAAAGTTTTATTAAATTACACAAATTCTCAGAGGAACACTCTAACAGATAGCCGTATCGTAAAAACATGTTTTTTGGGATGTCTCATCCTTAAAACGTGTAAACCCTTGTTAAGCAGGAATTAGAAAATTATCACAAATCCAATACTTTCTTCTTGTAGAAATGAAAAAAAGTAATAAAATGTGTAAATCCGTCGAAAAAAGGAAATTGAAGATTTTCGCGAATCCATTATTTTCTTCTTGTACAGATAGAAGAAAGTAAAAATGAAAGTGGTGATCAGTATATTAGAAAAGTGTAACCAGGATCATGATGATTCGCTCCGATAACTGAATTCCGCTATCAAGGCTCAGTGTTCCCTTATACACCACGAAAGATTGAAGCTGTATAGACGAAATGAAACTACACTAAAATCCGAAAACAACATAAATATTGGTAATGTTTTGGTGTCTTTCCTGTAAAGGGGTATTATAATTGGACATTCAACAGTCATATTCATGGGCTACACTTTAAAAAAAATTGTAAGTTTACGGTACTTTGCAGTGAATTAACCAGTAACTTTACGGAATATGTCGTTTTTTTCACATAAACGGTCAACTTCCGTAATTTTTTGTGTTTTACGGGCAAAAACCGTCAATGTAACGGCAAAGTCCGAAAATATAGCCGTAAAGCCCGTTTTTAGAGACATTTTCTGGAATCTCTGCTGCAGTAAATATCTGCTACAGCTTTTTTATAGTGTAGATGTGTGTCATACATTTCAGGCTCACTTCCTGACATTTATCGCAATTGAGTATTCTTTGATAAAACTCCCCCTCTGATAGCTAAATTCCGTGATCAAGACCCAGAGTCCCCTAAATACCATTAACATTTCGAAATGTATTGATGAGATGCAACGAGCACTAAAATCCAGAAACAAGAGAAACTTTGGCAGTGTTTTGATGTCTTTCCTGTGAGGGGGATATCTTGATCCGGATATTTGACAAAGACATTCATAGGCTCGATGTACGTCTCACATTTCAGGCCCACTTCGAGACATTTATAATGATTGAGTATTCTTTGGTAAAATTCCCGCTCTGATAACTAAATTCCCCAATCAATACGCAGTGTCCCTTGAAAACTACAAACGATGCGAACTGTACTGACGAGATGTAAAGGACATCAAAGTCCGAAAACATCTCAAACTTTTGTAGTATTTTGGTGTCTTTCCTGTATAGGGAATGTATTTATCTGAACATTCGTAATATTCATGATTTAGATGTCTGTCTAACATTCCAGGCCCGTTTCGAAACAATTAAATCAATTAATGAATATTCTTTGATAAAAATCCCATTGTACTATTCTAGTTTGTATATCATGTATCCATTTTTACAGTAAAATTTCTTTTTGACTCGATATTTCATGTCATTCATGTCATGTTTCATTCATTTTGCTATTCATCGACAACTCTCAAATTTATAACGAATATCCTGTGCATATAGAAAGTATTTTTCAGTCTGTAATATAACTTTAAATATCTATATTTCATAATTATAATTATTTGTATCATTATGTATGGCAAAATTTTTAACTTGGACAACATGCTTCAAAGAAGTCTCTCGTTCGATAAATTTTCCTAATTAAAATTATCTGATTAAAAATTTTCGGAGGGAATGTTGCCATAAAATCAATCACATTGCTCGAAATTTCAGAAAAGTTAATTATATTTTCCAAAATCATAACATTAACCATAAAAGCTGGAAATCTAAAATATTTCATTACATTATTTTGAAATGGGAAAATGCAATTTATTTTATTAGTTTTCATTACTCCATTGCATAATTATTTTTCCTAATTTATGCATATCCATTTCGAAACTACAATAATGTTTTAGAAAAACTTTCATTTATATGTATTATTATCCTTCAGATGTTTTTCTTTGTTTCTTTATTACTGAGTGCAATTGTGATGAATTTTAATCACGCAGTATTAAAGGGACTCTGCAGTCAAAAAGAAAAATGTTTTTATGATCACTTAAAAAAATAAATTTTAAATATTATCATACAAATGTTAAGTACAAATAACTTAATCCAAAAAATGAAAAAAGAAAAGAAATTACTTTTTCTTAAAATTGAAAACCGTTTACTTAATTTAAAAGCTACTTGCAACATTTATTTATTTTATATTTATTTATTTCTTAAAATCAAATGACTTTTATTTTTTCCTATGTTTACAAGAAAAAAGTATTGTATACGTGAAAATTTTCGAATACCGATTTTCAACGGATGTATATGTTTTAGGGGTCAAAGAGCTTAAAAAAATTGTTTTTAGAAAATGTCTGTCTGTAAAACTGTCTGTCACTCTGTCATTCTTTTGTCTGTATGTGACAAAAAATTTGTGAGCACTCTACCTCTAGAACTAATGCACGAAATTTCAGAAAACTGCATATTCTGTTAGATATTGGTATAATCTGGAGTTTATTAGTTTTTGGTACATATAGCCGAACAAAATTAGTATTCTTTATTTTTTTTGTAGTAAATCCCTCAAAAAGTGTCGCTTCTATCCAGATTTCATTACAATTGCTGCAATGATTCTATCGAAAAAACTAAAGTACGGATTTGCAAACTTCAAATTTAGTTAGAACTTGACATAAGTTGTTGCTGATTAGATTTTAGTTTATATCTGCTAACCGGCGATGCTGCTATGCTTAATTTTTTCTGGAAATATTAACATGTATGATATAAAAGAAAGTTTTTGGATTGCCACATCCGACTAGTTTTATTGCTACTAAATAACGATATTTAAAAACGTTTTAAGAATAGGTTTTTTTAAATAGCAGTTTTTTTATATCTAAACAATTAGAATCAAGAAACTTGAAGTATAAATCATGTTTAAGGATAGATTATGAAACACTTTCCAAAATTTACACTTACAGAATTTTATTATGCCTCTAGTAAGTCACTTATTTTAAATTTGAAAATATGTAATAAAAAGTACTGCGCAGTACTGAATTATGTAATCAACTTTGTCAAATATTGATTCATTAAAACCTTGAACACAATATCCAAAGGGACCGAAAAAAATTCCGCTTTATATAGGTGTTTGTCTCGTAGCAGGTACACTTGTTGGTACACGCTCTATCGGGAAATTTTTTTTTTCATTTAAGACAGGATTTTGCTGTAGACAGATTTCATTTTCACAGATTTTGCGGCAATTGTAGCTTTTCGCTTTAAATGCATTTCAACAAGGCATTTAAAGTAACAGTGATATTAATCACCTTCTCTTTAGAGACTACCTAGTCTCGTGAAGAAATTCGCAAACTAAAGTTAAAGCTATGGAAGCGTTTCTTTCTCGTTTGCATTTTAACATTTATTAATGAATTTTTCTGTTTGGGATAGCTGAAGTTGACTTCTAGTCCAGTTAATGTTTACTTTTTCGAGAATGGTTACAGTTTTTTAAAAGTTATTCTTACTGTCGGAACCGGTTTCAAACATAAAAATAACCTTTTTTTTTTTCTTAAAAAAAAAAAAAAAGAGTCCCAACTAAAATTGAAAGCGTTCAAACTAACAACGTCAATAATGAACATCATCTATACTTAGGAAATAAAATATCATAAAAAAATGCAAGTGGTAAATTTAAAAAAATTGCTCGCATAGATTTTACATTAGCTTGAGAGTTTCTTCACGTAACTAGTGTAGGTACTTAAGCATTTTTACACTTGATTCATATATTTATCTACTAACTAGATAAATCTTTAGAATAGTTTATTTGCAAAAATCTTAAGTTTTATTTTAATTTGAAAATTTTCTCAAAAGTTACTTAATTGAGCAACTGTCAACACTTTCCCCCGACAGTAACCGGCCGCTTACAAAATTCCATATTTTTTATTAGGCCGGATAGCACGGAGGGTCGGATACTCGAGAGCCGGATAGTCGGGAATTTACTGTATATTGCATTCAGATAATGTTAAAGAAATCCTCTCGAAAAAGTTATATGTTTTTATATTATTAAAGATTGTTGAAGATGTTTATTTCTTAATATTTCTTAATATTAACTTCATAAATAAAGGAATAAATAAGTTAGCAAGATATATAAAAGTCATTGCAAAAAATAATGCTGTTGAAACATAACTTTTTCTGTTTCGTTTGAAGAAGCATGAAAAAGAAATAGAGTTAAAACAAAATCGTTTCTTTCATCTCAGGGGAAATTCTTTTCGTTTATTCAGAACAATGTCTTGGAACCAACTGGCTCAGTCAAGTTTGTTCACTTGTTTGAAATAAATTGAAATGAATAATATAAACTGTAAACTTAAGAAATATTTTTAAAAATATCTAATATTTATCTTAAAAAGAAATCTTTTTACAATGGATGGTAAATGGTTTATTTTTGTTACTTAGAGTTTTATTTAATAAATATTTTTCTGGAAAAAAAATTCAGAGATATATTTTTTCGATCACTTCTAATAAACAAGATTACAAAATCTCTATCACAGATAAACAAAATTTAATAATTATTTAATGATCTTCTCAATTAGGCATATTAGAAGATTTTACATCTCTAATTATTGAAATAACAGAGATATCGGCTTTCAATAAGACCTTTCATTCAGTTGACATTTTCTTCATTACTCTAAACGTTTTTGTATTAAATACAAGGTGTTTAATTTTAATTTAAAAATAAATTTTATGTGTTGTTCGAACATATTTTGCATAATTTTTAGTTGTTATTAAATTTAAACATGAACAGTAGTAAGAAGACTGTTTTATGTTCTATATCTCAGATCTCACTCATATAGGGTTACTAGATTTATCTTAGGAAAAAAAGGGAAAATTTTAATCGAAATTAGTTCCGCTTTATCGTGGTACCGTTATTTTTTATAATCAGGCTACTGAACCATGCTGAATGTGCTAACGTCGTTTCGATAGCAAATTTCTTTATAAAACCGTAATGGTAAATCGATTAAATCATTATTTCCTTACTGTTTTTTAATTATATTATTCTATCAACATTGTTTAACTAATTTTGCAGTCATATATCCAATTAAGAATAAAAATTGATTGCATTGTTAGAACCGAAATATATCAAAGCATTCTAAATTTCAATTACGATCATGAATATTTTAATAATGAACATGCTACAAAAATATTTGTTTGTATTAAAGTATAAAGGAAGATACTAAATCGAATAAAATATTAAAGCTTAAGACATATATAAATACAATTTTTTAATAATGTAAATACTTGTAGTACTTAATAATGCCACGTTCAGATTATCTAATGCTAAGTGATGCATACAGTGATGAGCAGCTAGCTCCATAATTTCGTGCATGCTCAATGAGTATTAGATCACTAGAGGCCTTCGCCCGCTACACTGTAAAAAAAGGGTCGGTCTACTAAAAAAAGTTTTGTGATCCTTGTAATTACTGAAAAAATTTTAGTAATCTTACTCAGTTACAAGAAAATCTGTAAGAGTTACTAGAAAAAAGCTAGCAATGAATAGAGTTAATAGTTTTATATTTTCAATAGCTGTTAATAAAACTCGCTTGGTGTGGCCGTAGTAGCCAAGTTGTCATAGCACAGAGCTCCAGACTGAAAGCCCTCGGGTTCGTAACTCGACACCACCAAAGACGTACCGAGTGTAAGTATTCGTTAAGTAAAAGGGTTATGAAATCAAAATTGCGCAGGTGGCAATGTTTCATGCTGCCATCTATTGAGGCGTTACCGGAAATCTACCGCTGCAAAAGTTGCGTTTGGACTAGCTACTAACAATCCGTGAGTAATGGTTACTAATAATAAATTTGGAGCTGTTACTAAAATTTGCTGGCTGGCTCATACTAAAAAGTTTTAAGTTAGTTATACAAAAAATTCTTTTGTTCAGTTTACAAAAAAAAAAAAAAAAAAAAAAAAAGGTTTGTCTCACTTGCTAAAAAAAGTTTGGAATGGTTACTAAAAAATTCTGTGGAATACAAATTTACTAAAAAATTTTTAGTAACCTCATGAATTTTTTTTTACAGTGTACGCTGGTCGATTTAGGCGGACAGACGGGCATTAAATAGTTTAATAGTTTATTATATACGGGCATTAAATAGTTTAATTGTTAGTACTAAATAGTTTAATACTATTAAAATGCATACCTGACAATGTCTCAATATGTAAGTATGCAATGCAGTACTTTTGTGTGGCCAGGTAAATCAATAAAAAATATTATTTGCACCACAGATCGTAAAGAATGTATATTATAGTATATACTTCATAGATGCATATCAAATTTATTATGTCCGAAGGCGTGTAAGACAATTAAAATTCACTTAAAATTTTTTCCTCGTTGACCGTAATGTATCGGAATCCTTTTGATTGTCCCTTTAATTGAACTATGTATATGATTTTCAAAATATTTAAAATGACTTGCTAAATTTATCTTATAATTATATATTTTAAATTTCAAACGATTCGGTTGGGTAGCTTTTGAGTTGTTATATGCGGACAGAAGGACGGTCGGACGGACAGATAGACGGACAAACGTAAAGACAGACAAATAGGCAACTCGGGATCCCGGGATTTTTCCCCTTCAATTGAAAACAAACGCGACGTTTCTCCGTTTCCGAGATCGGAGGAGATAGCTTCACATACATACATACGGTCGGATTTTAATAGTGTAGATTGTAGATTCTCCCAATATTTTTTTTTTTATCCTGATCAAAACAAAATGTTTTTACATTTGATGTGTACAATTTTTTTTCTTCAATCGGGGAAATTTAGAAGCAAACTGAAAAAGAAAATAATCTTTGAAATTATTAAAAGTAAGATATGTCAGAAAAATGGAAGAAATCATCATGCGGGGCAAATTTAAACGTACCATACAATAGACCTAAAAATGCTAAAAAACGTCTTCTATATATAAATGATTTGCTGTTATTTTTTAAATCTTTTTTTGTGTATATTACTCTATGTACGAGTACTCTTATCCTGCCGCTGTGATAGCACACTTGTAAATTATTATTGATTCGCAATAAATCTTATTTCTAGTTTACTAGTTTACTTAAAAACCTAATAGTCTGAATAAATTTATATAGGAAAGTCGGGTAGCCACGGACGGCAGGTTACCCCGGACGTTTCAATTTCTGAGAGATTCAGTGTTGCATAAATAAAGAATTATTGTAAATGAACGCCCTCTATATCGCAGACAATGCGATTTTCGATGATATAAGTTCTACCCAAAAATATAAACATCGTAGTCTTATATGAAACATGTGAAAGTAATCTAATTCTCTTAGAAAAAAACTACTGCAATAATTTCAGATAAAAACTTAATTTTTTTATTCTAGAAAATTTTACTTTTTTATCATTGCTCGTAGTTACCTGCACGAAAAATAAAATTTGGATCAGGAGAATACTATGGAAGTACGGAAACCGAAAGTAATCACACAGTATTAATCAAATTCACCATATTCTCCCCCCTTGAGTTTTCGACAGATAAACTCAACAATGGGTATAATAAAATATAAAATGAAATAAAACATGACTAATACTTACAATACAGACAAAACATACAATTCTTGCAATATTACTTTTTCTCAAAACAGGTAAATAAACAATTTCTTCTGCAAAATTAAAAAAAAATTAAATATATTATTACAATTTCAAATTAACACTATGAAATATACTAAAAAAGAAGAATAAAGTCTTTAGTTAAAAGAATATTTAGAGTGAATAATGTTTTGGAAAGTCACTATTCTACCACTTCTCGTTCTTAAACTAGACCACTAGAACGCTCTTTTGGAGTCTCTAAATTATACAATTTTTGCACATGTCTCAAAAGTTTACAATTGTCAGTTTTAAATCGTGCAACGCTTGGGTGACCATCTTCACCAGTTCTTGCACACGCTCTGATGTCGAATAGGTAGGTTTCTTAGTATGACATAACCAATGGTCAGTTGCTTGATATTCCTTTACAGAGAACTTTATTTGCGCAACTATCCAAAATATTTAATACGAAATCGTTTGCGTACGTGTTCTTGAACATGTTGCTTATACTTAACTCTTTTATTTAATTCTTGTGCGTCAATTGCATCAAAATCTCTCACATCTGAAGATTTTATTTCCTGTAAAAACCTTCAGGGTGTTAGCGGTGCAAGATCGTTCACATCTTCAGTAACATAAATTAGTGGTTTAGAATTTACAACTTGTTCACAATCACAGAGAATTGTGATC
Organism: Maratus speculifer; assembly: GCA_964019185.1. NCBI lineage: Eukaryota > Metazoa > Arthropoda > Arachnida > Araneae > Salticidae > Maratus > Maratus speculifer. The sequence goes on along the minus strand of OZ025294.1, from coordinate 27,178,914 downwards.
AGTTCTTCGTAGGATAATGAAGCTCTACCTAGAACTTTACTCACAAGGAAGGTCTCCATACGGGCATACTCCGAAAAATCTGAAAAAATTACAGAATGTTCTTCTCATGTGGATATATAGGGGAGACTGGGGTACAATGGTCCACCCCCTATTTTTTATATTAATTCTGTTTTTGAAAACATCATATTTTAGTATATAGATGGCAGTCATGAAGTAGTAAAAAGAAGTTTGAAACCATGTGCATAGATGACATTTTAGCCATTTTATGCTTGATAATTTATTTGACACAGGAGGAGTAAGGCAAAAGTAAATATTTTCAGTGAAACATATCTTCATTTATTTATTACAGATTTGTAATTTGAAAGACATTGTGTGGCAAAATAAAAAGGTAAGACAATACATTATTATATTTATTATAGCTAAAATAATAGAATTCTAAATTTCTTTTTTTATTATCAAGTTTTTGTCAAACTTCCATATGGGGTACAATGGACCATCAGAAACTGGGGTACAATGGACCATGGTCAACTGTATCCCAGTTTTGTATTTCATGTTTTTAAAAGTTAATTATTATATGTGAAATTCAGAATTAATAATTTTTTTTTACTTCTATGTGTAGATTAATTAATGATTCATGTTCTGTAATGCATTTTTGAAATATTTATCTGTATAATATATGCTTTCAAACATAAAAATTAGCCCAAATTAAGAATTAATAAATTATTTTATTTCTGTGTGTGAATTAATTAATGATTCACGTTGTGAAATGCATTTTTGAAATATTTATCTATATAATATAAGCTTTCAAATTTAAAAATTAACCCAATTGAACACCAAAAATTAGTAAACAAAATATTTTGTGCATTTGAGGGTTTTTTTAAAATTACATATAATTTGTTTGTTCAATATTCCTGCACTTATGCATACATGCATCCCTAATAAGTTAGATTTAAATAAAATAGTAGAATGAGAAAAACAAAAATATATCTACCTATTAGTTTGTATCTGGATATAATAATTAAATAAGGTAAAATTCATTAAAAAAATACAGATGATGTAAAGTAGACAGGAAAAATGTATTATATTTTTTCCTTAGTCATATATTTAGATATATATAATTCTTATTATAAAGGTTTATATTTAAGTGGCATCATTGGATAAAAAGGATACATATTATTTTTCATATTTCTTTTAGCAATGCCAAGAAACAAGCCTAGGAAAACCAATAGAGATTCTGTGTCACATGAAATTATGAAACAGGCTGTGAAATATATTGTGGAAGATAATAAACCTAATTGTTCAATCTGCGACCGGAATAATGACTTAATGATAAAAAAAATGAAGAAAAAAAATGTTACTTTAGTTAGAGCTAAAAGAGTGCATAAACAAATAAAAATTAATAATAAAATGTGAATAGACAAATAAAAATGAATAATAAAATGTGAATAAACAAATTATGATATAGTTTATCTTTCTTATTGTTAAAAATGAACTACACTGATATATTTTTATTCAAATTACAAGTGGTCCATAGAGCCCCATGCTGTGGACCATTGTACCCCGGCATTGGGGTACAATGATCCACTTTGTCACTTGCTATTTAAAAAAATATATAAAAAAAAGTATGCATAGTTATTATTTTTGAGTGGATGCAGTATAAACTTCAATGTATAGGTAACATGCATCTACTTGATCAAAAGAAAAAAAAATCTATACTTTAAGAGTAAACAGTCAAAATTTACAAAAGTGGTCCATTGTACCCCAGTCTCCCCTACGTTTATAAAAAATTTTTAGGCGGAACCTCCGTTCCCTGTCAGTAAAAAAATAATGAAAATTTCTTTATTCGGCGATTTATCATCGGTTGGCGATGAAAAGCAATTTCAAAAAATGCTTTTTATGTCAATTACATTTTAAAGGAAAAAGTTTCATGTTCAACTTGTTTAGATAAATTAAATATTTTTGGTTTTGTCAGTTTTACTTTGTTTTAAGCATAATTTCGTTATATCGATATATATGTGTATTTATATTCAAATTTAGCCATGAAAATTTGAGATTTAAAACGAAACTCAAATTTAAAGTAATTAAAATTGTTTCAAGTTCAAAGTAAAGTTGAGCATTGTCAAGTTGATTTTGTTGTTATGGAAACATCTGCTTTTATTTTTGAATACGCTTAAATGAATGAATTTTTTTTTTCTGAATAAGAAATTTTTATATCTGAAAATAATTTTTCAAGAGGTAAATAAAATAACTACAGAAATAAATAATATATATATGCAATACAGTATATATATATGTATATAATATATTCAACTTTCTAATAGTTTATGTTTAAATCATTAAGAGCCATTTAAACTCATTCAAAGAATCCAAAAGTTTTCATCCAAAAGTTGCATTAAAATCATTTGCTTTTGGCGGGGAAAAGTGCTGCTCGCCAAATTGCGTGACACTTTCGCGTTTTCACGCCAAATATTCGAAAGTATTTTATTTTTTTGCTGGTTTTCTTCTGTAAATCCGCCACTAACTTTGACTGATCCTTTATTACATGCATGAGTAGCTTAATTTGTATTTGTCTCAAAAAATTCTGAGTATGCCCAGTACGGAGACCTTCCTTGTCAGGATGCGTGTCACCATTTGTATCAATCCCTCCCATCTACCGTCCCAGCAAGCAGCGGTAGGCGGGTTAAATGTCCAGCAAATATTTTGTGTGGCTGCAACGGCAGAGTTTTGCTCCCAGTCTATTTAAAGTCTATCTAAATCCCAGTCTATTGTTGCGTCTTCAACTCTTTCTGCTGGCAATGCAATAGGAATTAATTTTATCTTTTGTAAACTAAATCTTCTGTATCATACACATTTCTGTACTACTGCTCGAATAGTATTCCTGGCTTTTAGAGTCTATTAGTCTTATTATAACAATGTCCTCAAAATAGCCGCTCCTGCATGTAAAAGCTCTAGGAGTTTCCAGGAGATCAGGAGAATTATAAGCCCACCATATTCTACAGTTTGCGCCTTGTTGTACAAATCAGTGATTCATATAAATTTAAATATACTTGTAATAGGAAAATGTCATTAAAATACACAACAAAAAGTTCTTACCCATACACAGTAATGTGATCAAAACCTTTTGAGTGCCCCGGTAAGCAACTCTTGACGCTACACACTTCATTTGAGTACCAAACGTAATATAGTAAACACCAATAATATGCATCAATTTCATGGCAATCTGACTATATTGGATAGACAAATAGCCAGAGGAATCGAATTCATAAAGAACTTTCAATATGTTGCAAAATGTTTCAACATACAACACCAAACGCAGTTTGTTTAATCATCGCACTCGAAAACTGCGCGATTGAGAACGCTCAGAAGTGGCTGGTATACAAGGTGTTCTTTCTTATCTTCGATACTCATTACTAAACATTTAATTTTCGAGATACAGTTCAAATTACAAATATGTGTGAGATATTGTTCATGATTATTTTGAATTTATGCCAAAATAGTAATTTTTTATGAAGTTAAAAAAATGTAAATTTTTACATGGTCACTTGGTTCTATGAGCTACATCTCGAAAAACATTCTCCATGCTCTAACAAGTGAACAATAAATATTTTTATTGCCTGAAATGTTGTTTTACTGTTATTTGTTAGATTATGGAGAAAGATTTTCAAATATAAATCTTAGGATTCAAGCAGTGTATAAAATTTAAATTTCATAATTTTTTATATCTTACATTCTAAGGACAGCATTTTCTAAACTGAGCTAAAAATACTCAAATTTGAGTATGTCGCATAATGAAACTGGCTCCGAATCAAAATTACTCAAGTTTGAAACATGCATATATTCATTTCTGAAAGCATGGACATACTCAAACATGAGCACACGACGCTTTATTCAGGATTACACACGATGTTTGTATTTATACATTTTTGATAAAAAATTGGGAAGTCTTTTTTTTTTTTTTTTTTTTTTTTTTTCTTTAAAGAAATAATCCATTCTTTGGTTTCGAACACTCAAGAACAATCACTATGGTTCTGCGATTCATAACGACGGCTTTTAAGTGTTCTTCCACGAACATGATAAAATATAGTTGGCCACATTTTATGTTATAAAATAGTACTGAAAGAAGCTCTTCATTCGAAATCATAACAAGTGAAATAAAAATGAATAAATCCAAGTACCTTGGTAAAATTTACTAATTTAACGAATGAAACGTAATTTTATTTCAAACTCAGTACAAAATTTAAATTTCTTAAAATGTAATTATTTTCGCGTAAAAGGATTTCGATATCACGGGAAATAACATTTCATACTTTATCGCCGTCAATTATTCTTCTAAATTTATGCATATAGATGCAAATAAGTGGTAAGATGGAGTGGATCTGTATATTATCAATATCTCAGAGAGACTATCAGAATAGGCGGCACATGGCAAACAATTTTCTTCCTGGTATTTCGATTTTATGTAGCGCAAAAAAAAAAAAAAAAAAAAAAAAAAAATATGTTTTGAATGCGAGCAAGAATGTTGATCAGTGTAAAATACTCTTTCCTTGAATAAGGTCAAGTAAATATTTTTTGTGCGTGTTTTGGTTAAAGGATGAAAAAATATGTTCCCTGTGATACTGCATTAAAGCAGAAAGTAATCGCTATTTATACACTGTAAAAAAAAAGGGTCGATATACTAAAAAAACTTTAGTGATCCTTGTAATTACTAAAAATTTTTTAGTAATTTTAGTCGGTTACAAGAAAATCTGTAAGAATTACTAGAAAAAAGTTAGCAACGAATAGAGTTAATAGTTTTATATTTCTAATAGCTATTACTAAAACTCGCTTCTTGTGGCCTTGATAGCATAGTGGTTATAGTAAAGGACTCCAGGCTAAAAGGTCCCGGGTTCGATACTGGCAAATACAAAATACGCCCCGAATGTATGTACTGTAAGTAATCGTTAATAAAAGGATTATAAAAATTCTGTCGGAGTAGGTAGCAATGTTTGGTGCTGCCATCTGTTGAGGTTTTACCGAAAATCTTTCGCTTCAGAAGTCTGGAGGCCGAGTGAATGAAGCTCCTGCCCTTCGGGCGCACGTAATGGTTATTAAAAGTAATTTTGGAGCTATTACTAAAATTTGCTTGGTGGCTCATACTAAAAATTTTTAAGTTATTTATACAAAAAATTCTTTTGTTAAGTTTACAAAAGAAATGCTTGTTTCACTTGCAAAAAAAAGTTTGTAACGGTTACTAAAAAATTCTGTGGAATACAAATTTACTAAAACATTTTTAGTAACCTCTTGAATTTTTTTTTTTACAGTGTATGAATAGTTTATGATTTCCTTTTAAAATTTGATGAAATTTCAGAAATCTCATCCTCTTTTCCTCAAAAAGGTATATCGTTTAAGTAAATTTAAATTTGTTCATTTAATTTTTAGTTATTTTAAACAATTTTCGGTATCTTCCAATAGCACTTTTATATAATATATTACAGCAATACTATTTTATATTTTTTACATGATAAAATTAAAAGTTTTAACCTTAAAAATTAAATTCGATATATATTTCACCATTTCTTTCGAAAAATTTGAAATAACTTAATTGGTATCTGTTTTTTATGTATCTTATTAAAAAAAAGTAGGTTCAACTGGAGATCGTTTTTCTTTTCGATTTATGTCTCTCTACAGCTTTTAATCACGTCGCACAATTAATCTTCCATCTTGTTGAAGTGGCGGAGAAATGTCCTAGTTTATGTTTTCGTCTTGTTGGTAATAAATGTAATTGGAATGTATGGTCTAGACCAAACCATTTATATTTACGAAATTGCAAATGCAAGTTTCATTCTCTGTTGAATTTTGTATCACATTAATTTGTGCTGCCTTTTTTTTTTATCCCAACTGTTTATAAGAATTTTTTTAATGTTTTAGAATTAGTTTCATAATAGAAAATAGAGAAATTTGAATGGTTAACAATAGAAATAGTACAGTGTTTTGTTGTTGTAAGGTGTAAAACGAGATTTTAGATGAAGATACGTATATTTTTAAATTTGATAAATTCTGATGTCTTGTTTAGTACTAAATATTGTCCAAAAACAGTCAATGCATTTGATGAAAATTGCAATGCTGCTTCAGGTGACTATTTTTTAATTCTATTTCCCGCCATTTAAAAAAAAAATACTTTTACGGACGCTTTGAAACACTTACAAGAGAAATATACTGCAAAATGTATTTCTTAATAAAAGTGGCGAGAACAAAATATAAAAATAGTCGTTAGTGGCAGCCCTGAAGTTATGCTATATAAAACCACATTGCACTTGAATTGTTATGTAAGCAAATACAGGCTGCCTAGTGATTTGTTTGAATAACATTTATACAATTTAATGTAAATATGTAAAGATGTAGTGGCAAGTCAAATCATATGCTAATTACATTCATATTTTGCATCTTCGAAAAGCGTGAAGTAAAATAGCGTGCTATTTGTGAAGCGCGTGGCGAAGAAACAGTGATATTATTTAACAAAAATAAATTTGAAAAGTGTCCTCAAGTTTCGGAAATATGAGTAAAACATTGCTGAAGGCATCGACCTATCTGCGGGGAACTTTTTTTAAACAATATGAAATCTTTGTTTTTATGGGTTCTTAGTTAAACCAGAGATTAAAACTACGAATTAATATACAATTGTAATAGAATTTTAAGTAACTTTTCAAATTTAGACAATATTTAGTTAAAATTTAGTAAAGAATTGTATTTATGCCAAATCTTTTATAACGAAATCTATTCAATATATTTCACCTTTTTTCAACAACATATTAGCAAACCCTTACCTGTATTATGAAGCAAAAGATTTGCAATACCTCTTAAATATGCTAAAATAGACCAAATTTAATAAAAAAAATATGATTAAAAAAATAAAATACGTAATTTTTAATGAAAATAGCTCTTAAATTATTATATACGAACTTACAAGCTATATTTTGTTTCATAACATATCAACAGATAACCAGAAACTTACGACAAAATTTTATTTCAATATCTTAATTTTGTTTAAAAAATAATACTTCTCGTAAATGTACACAATGAAAAAAGGCGGTTTCTTTTATAATTACCGCTAAAAAAAAGTGAGGCATTTTTGGAATTTTAGAAGTTCGAGTTTTAATTAGCTTGTTGAACTTAAAACAGCGGTTTGAGGATAGCATATAACTTAATTTATAACATTACAGCATTTTCCTCTAGTGCGATATAAAATATTGTACATTAATTAAAATGTTACGAAGATTTCACAACTGTATAGCGCAATTCCTCGATCATGAAAGAGCCTCAAAAATTCCTTCAGATTCCATTGTATAATAAAAATCGAATGGCTGTACAGTTTCAATGGCAGAAACCAGTGATAAAATGATGATTCAAGGAAACAGACGTTGCATCGCAAATTCAGATCCACCTCTAAATTATCTTTTATGCATGATGTCTGTGTGTTTTCCCGAAGAATCAATTCAAATTCAGAAGCCATACGTTTTCTGTATGTGAGCTAACTTATACATCTTCTGAGTGTTCTTCATTTATATTATGACATAGTCGTGGGCATGCTAAAACATATTGTTATAAATTTCATTACCTTTTCTACAGTGGATTTCCATGAAGAGGTAAGTTCTGAAAATGTATGTTATACTCTGTTGTCAAAGTCGACAATGGTCAAGAAAGTTAGAACAATTCTAGATTCATGCTACAAAAACTTAGAAAACAATTTCAGGAACAATTTACTCTAACCTTACTTACAACACTGCCGTGTTGAACGACATTGAAAATTTATTAATATACATAGTGCAATAACTGAATGGCATGTAAATCGCACCACAAAATAGTTTGCCAGAAATTGATTTTTTTACTGGGTAACCATTATACACAATCAAGCATATATATATAATTAACATATCTAGTAGAATGCTTGATTGACTAGTCAAAAATTGAGAAAATAACGATCATAACTCATAAAGTAGGGGAAGATGGGGATACTTGAGCCATTTTTTTGAATTTTAATTTTTTTTAATTCTTTATATTTTTTTAGAATAAAATAAAATATTGAACATGAAAATTTGATATTTTTTCTTCAATTAAAAAGCACTTTCAATTAATTTTGAACTATTTTTCTATGCATAATAAATGTTTATTTTTTGTTTTGCATCGTGGCTCAAGTATCCCCATGGCGGGGATACTTGAGCCATGGTGAAGGGATACTTGAGCCACTAAGGAAAAATACCTACAAAAGTAATTTTTTTCGCTTTATTTTTGCACAAACATTTTACAGAATGATAAATTATGAAACGTAAAGTAATTCAAAACCGATTGAGAAAACAAAGCTAGTAATACGATCATTTTTTGTCGTTAAAACTGGTTGTCGGAAGATAATTTCAACTTGAGTTATAACGACGGTAGAAGCATCCTCAGTTCAGAGCCATTTAAATTTGGAATCTGCAATTCTTCGGGCAAATTTCATTTTCAAAATATTAAGCACTTATCCAACAAATATTTTTACAGTTTTCTTTCTGGCATATTTCATTAGTAACCAACCATTAATAGAAGGTTTTCTTTTCACATCATCGCCATCATTGACAGAATTTTCCTCTAATGATATTGTCGAACTCATGCTTTTAATTTAGTAGCTGTCGGAAATTAAGCCAGATGTATCATTCTATTATTTCAAACACTTTTTTGATTTCACGGGAAAAGATTTTGTCTTCCTCTTTGGCTCCATGCAGGTAAGTTTGAACTGGGATTTTTGTTGCTTTTCTTGTTTTTTGTGCACTCTTTTTACCAATTTTTCTTCAATTTTCTTAGTTAAAAAAAAGTTACAGCAACAGAGGTTACGATTTCAATATAAAATATTAATCTTAATATGTTATATTAAAAAATTAATATTTTAATATGCTGGATCTAAATAATTAAAGTATTAGAGATTATAGCTTGTAAAACCGTTTTAAAAAGTTATTTTAATTTAATGAAAGTTAAATTGAAAACTATGTTTACATTTATCTAGACAGGCTATTTTGTTAGTCAAAATGAAAAATAAAATAGATATTTTCATTTAAAAATATACATTTTTAAACATTTTTAGGTTGTTATTTTTTTAAGAAAAAAATTAAATGAAAAATTATTCTCCCTTTTATCCAGAAAAATATCTATTAGTGAATATAAGGATGGAATTTTATTTTTTGTTTGTTTCACCCATGTTTAATTTCTAGTGGGGATGGTTGAGACATGGCTCAAGTATCCCCACTCTCATTGGCTCAAGTATCCCCACTATCACTATTTTTGTTTCCCAGAGTTTTACTAAATAAAGCATGCAGCTATTAGAACTATTTTAGATTCAAAATACAATTGAAATTATGCTTATTGAATGTATGTATATAGTTGCAACTTTAAACAAAACTTTGATTGCAAAAAAACAAAAAAGCCATGCACCCAAATATTTACTTCAGATAGGGAAAAGACAACTATTAATCACTATATTTTCAAAATAGTACCAAGATGTGTGATTTATTTTTTACATGTTCAGAACTATAAATATGTTATTATATTGGCAGTTTTAGAAAGAAAAATTAACCAGCTGTAGAGATAATAGGGGTGGCTCAAGTATCCCCTATGCTCAAGTATCCCCACTCTCCCCTACATATATCATATCTTAGTAATCAATTGAAAAAATTATAAAGGCCTTTGAAGGTTAATTATAATACTTTCATTCAAAGCTAAACCATAGATGTAAAAACTGATGTAATTATTCAGAAGGCAAACTTTGAATTTTTTTTTTTAAAAAGTCGAATACATGAGGGAAATTGCCATTTATTTGTTGAAAACAATTTTTAATATAAAAAAGCACTATTATCGTCAGGATTAACTGCCCAAGATTTAAAATTGGAAGGTAAAATGAATTAGCAGAAAATATGAAAGACTTCTTAAAAACATTAAATGTTGGGGTAACTACTAGAGACAGCGACTGTGTGTGCTCGTCAGATTCAATCCTTTGTCTAAAATCTGATTTATGTCAAACGAAAGAATGAAAAAAAAAATCAAAACCGATAATCCTTGGGATTGACAGGAAAAGTATAACTAGTTGTCAAAGATAGTTTGGATCATCAGGGGCTTTTGGATCATTAGGGGAAAGAAAAGTTGTGTCCATCAATCAGTATAACATTTGCCGCAAAGAAAAGCTCATTTTTTTCCATTTTAGTGCTGCCATCGACTTAACACTTTTGATATGTTTATAGAAAACTTCTTGAACAAAGAAACGCGTAAAGATACAGTTGGCATAATATCTCAGAAACGTATGCGTATTCGCAAGAGAAATGCATGCTATTGATGAAGTCTCTCAATTTTCAGGTTATTTGTCTAATAACAACTACATCAGGCATTAGAAAAATGAATATATTTTTTTAAAATTTCATTGCTTCCATATTTTTTTGCAGTAGTCACAGAAAAGGAATATAAATGATGATCTGATCCCAAATGGTCATGAATTGCGCCAGAATGTACTTGATCATTAAGTAAAAGACATGCACGCTGTTTGGATGACGTATCATGCATTCAGTATATTAAATACTCTGATGCGTTTAGCTTTAAACCACCAAAGTGTGTTGGTAAAACTTTTAAATAAGAGTTTCAGATCATTGGCATGATTCCTTCATGGTATTGCATTGAAGGAAAATATATTGACTTTTTCCAAAATTAACACAAAAAATTATTTCACTTCAAATATCATGAATTATAACAAAAGGCTATCAGTATATATTGTATTAATGAAAATATAAATCTGAATGTAAACCGTACTTGAAGTATTCAGTAAACATTTACATATTTTTTAAAGTTATTATCATAACTCATTCCTTCCAAAAATTGGATTTTAGAATATCACTATTTCACAACACTAATCTCCGTTTTTTTAAATCTCACAATTTTGCTGTTAAACATGGAGAAGATTAATATTTAGAAATATTGAAATTTGAAAATCCGTTAAATTGCCAACATTGTTTGCTACTTTTCTAGAATTTAACCCTAATTGATAAATTAAAACTAAAGATAAAAATTAATGAACCTTACAATAACAAATTAACCCTGAAACTTAAATGTTTGTATAAATTAACTCTTTTTTATAATAAAAAAATGCCTAATTATTTCTTGTCATTCTAGCGTTGAAATTCTAGTAATTGGCTCTGCGAACTCTCATCATTATTCATGAGGAGATACGTGCTTTAAGTATTTTTTCAAGTAGAGAATGCGTTACTTTTCGTAAGTTAATTAGTTACGCTTCTATTTTTCGAATTTTAATTCCATTGAGAAAAATAATTTTAAGCATAGTGAACAAGAGCTTTCTCTGCTTATATCTCTAAATATATATTTTAGATGATTGCTATGGAATACGTGTATCGCAAAATGTTTAATTATCTACAATAAGCAAAAATTTAACCAATAAAAGAATGCTAAAATGTACAGCATTAAGTTTAAATTATTAAGTAAAATATTGAATACAATGTAATGGTAGACTATTTAACGATCAGAAATAAAGGTTGAAGGACGATTTTTTAAGGAAATAAAACAGCATTAAAGTATAATGGAACTTTTTATACTAGAAACTTGAAGCTATATTCAAAAATTGCATTAAAAAATCGTAAAAAGCAGGGGCATAAAGAATGAAATGTAATAAAAATAAAAGAAATATTAAGTATTAACATGCAAAAACTTATAATATTGATATGTTTTTATATGTTAATATTTAATGTTTCTTGTTTTTTATTAAATTTCATACTTTATGAACTTACTTTTTAAGATATTTTTTATGCAATTTTAAATATTTATACACTGCATTTTTTGAGAGCTGCTTTAGCGCCCACATTTCAAACTACTTGCATATGTACATATATTGCATATATATAAACATGTCGATTTAAGGCGTTGTTGATGTAGCAAATTTCTACAAATTTCCATAATAAATAATTTAGTTAAAATATAGTTTATGTTTTGCAATTTTAAAAGTATAAAATATACATAATAACTGGGAATATACTATCAAATATATGTTAAATATTCAAAGTAATAAACATTTTGGCGTTTCTAGATGCTAAACTGATTTATATTTCTCTGTAAATCATACAGTTATAATAACTGATATGGAATAAACTGGGAGGATGTATTTTGAATATAATGAAATTAATAATGAGAAAAATAAGAAGTTAAATTATATTATAGGAATAACTACTAAATTTTAATTAGAAATTACTGATTGATGACGAAGATTTTTTAAATTTGTTGTGACAAATAAATAAAAAAAAATAAAATAAAATAGTAGTCGAATAAAGCGTTTTCTAATAAAATGTGTCGAAGTATTTTTTTTTCTTATTAAAGTTAAAATAGTACTAAACAATAGTCTATAAAGAAAAAGTCGAGCTGTCAGAGTAGTGGTATTATTGCGGTTTCGATTCATTTTATTTATGTAGTATTCATTGAAAGGAAAAATGCATCAGTAAAACATTTGTTTCTATAGAAATACATATAATGGATATGATCGGATTAAGAAACAAATTATTTTTGATGCAGAGCACAATACCAGGTCTGTCCAACCTTTCCACTTGCTCGGTCGCATTTCAGTTAGCAGAAGACAGTGAAGCACGCTACTATCATATTGTTATTTCTTTCAACTTAATCAAACTATCTGTTAATATATAACAGGCTAAAAAAACTACATTTGAAATATCACAGCATAAACTACGTTCGTTTTACACACAATAAATCCAAGGAAACGCAAAAGAAAAATACTTGCTATTCTTTCAACATTTTAATTAACAACTAACATTATTATTCAATAACATTTTCCACAGAAATATCATGACGTCACAAATTAAATACAAAGACGTCAATCTGTGGTCATTAGAATTAAATTATAAACGCAAAAAATAATGTACCACACTTAATGTTTTTGAAAATGATTACAACATAAATAAATCTTACTTACCCGTAAAACATGGTGATGTCACTGCAACGTCGTTGTGAAGTCACATTGTGACTTTGTGACCATCGATTGTCGATGTGACATCACGTGACGTCGATGTGAAGTCAGTGACTAAAATGTGAAGTCGTTATGGCCGTTTTAGAGCTTTTTTGTGACGTCACATTGTGACCACTTTGTGACGTCACAATGTGACCAATATGTGAAAAGTATGTCATTTGTGACTACTTTGACATTACCATTGTAACGAACTGTGAAATTTTTTTTTAGAAAGTCACATCTTAGTCACAATATGACGTCACTGAGTGGTGGCATTTTCGTCACAGATGTGATGTGACCAAAGTGACTCACAGTGACGTCATTGTGACGTCACTGTGACTATGCATGCTATGAGGGTAATGATAAAGAAAATGATTGTTATAGCAATAAATCTCTTTTATTGATTTAGAAAATTATTTTACTTTACTTTTGACTGATTTATTATGTTAAATGATTATGTTACCGATAACACATATAACTGGAAACATACAACAGTAATCTCATCATAACAAAAGTTGCAGTACACTCATATTTCATATAATATACTAACAGGGGTGACATGAACTTTCGTTAGGTGATAATTAACTTTGTGTACAACTCGATATAATATTCTCATTATATCATTCTCTTTGTATAATTGCTATAAAGCATGTTATTTATAACAGTATTATTTACAAAAGCTTTTAAATGAAAACATGTTTCTAATTCTTACATTATTTGCACATTTACAGCAAAAGAACATCAATCCAAATCATATTTTTTGCTCATCTCTGATAGATTAAACTATCCATCTCGATTCCTATTAAGAATGTCTATAAAAATTCTCCGTATTCTGAAAGCATTTTTTTTCCCAAATATTGCCAAATATTTCTTTTCACATTCTAATCTTAAAAGTCGATTTTTCGACCATATGTCGCCCATATTTAGTCAAATATCGCCAACTGGCTGCTGCAATGTTCTTGGCTTCATGATCCTGACTGGTTTTACCAAAAATGACTCACTAATCAAATTCGTTCAAACATCTGACATAGTTCAATAATTTTTTGGTAATCAAAATTGGTAGAATATAAAGTTTAGTCAAAACCGTTTAAGTCGTTTTTTACATAAAATTATCTTGATGGGCAGTGAACCGCAAAATGACTCTTTAATGTAATTTTCCTGAACATGAACCCAGTCTAGTGGTCTTTTGAAGGTTGAAAACGGTAAAATACCAAATTAAGTTAAAAAATGTTAAAGCCGTATTCTAGATAAAATTAGCTTGACTCGTAATGTCTCAAATATGACCCACTAATCAAACTTTCTCGAATTAGCGATCTAGCGTAATGATTTTATCGTGCCAGAAAATAATATAATACACAATTTTGTCACTATCATTTTGAGTAACATGTTAGATACAATTAGCTTGACCCCGCATCAGTAGATATACAAATATATCCACCAATCGAATTTTCCCGAATATGTGACCTAACCAAATGACCTTTTCTATTTAAAAAGGCGATAGAATACAATTTTTCACTCCAATTGGGTTTATTGTATTTATTGTTTGTATGTCTGTTTATTATTTGTGTGTAGCTTTATGATTTGAATGCAGGCGTTATTTGTGTGTGTCTGTGTGTTTTAATATATTTATCGTAGATCGATGGAGTAGTAAATCTATTCATCGCTGTCCCGTCATCCTAGTCTATCGAATGATGGAAGATGGCTTTCTCCAACTTGGTTAATAAGTGAGAAATTTCAGACTCAGACCTCGGCCGGAGTAGCTTATTGGTTAGAGCCACAGCCTGGAATGCTGTGGTCCCGGGCTCGATTCCTGGGTTAGGCTAATTTTTCACTTCAGTTCGGTTTATTGTATTTATTGTTTGTATATCTGTTTATTATTTGTGTGTATCTTTATGATTTAAATGCAGGCGTTATTTGTGTGTATATGTGTGTTTTAAAAAATACAAAATTTAATCAAAGTCGTTAGAGCTGTCTTCCAGATAAAATTTGATTGACCAGTAGTGACCCAAAACTGACGCAATAATAGATATTTCTCGAACATGTGTCAGCCCAGTGATCTACTCGTACCAGAAAACGGCATGATATATAGGGGAGAGTGGGGATACTTGAGCATAGGGGATACTTGAGCCACCCCTATTATCTCTACAGCTGGTTAATTTTTCTTTCTAAAACTGCCAATATAATAACATATTTATAGTTCTGAACATGTAAAAAATAAATCACACATCTTGGTACTATTTTGAAAATATAGTGATTAATAGTTGTCTTTTCCCTATCTGAAGTAAATATTTGGGTGCATGGCTTTTTTGTTTTTTTGCAATCAAAGTTTTGTTTAAAGTTGCAACTATATACATACATTCAATAAGCATAATTTCAATTGTATTTTGAGTCTAAAATAGTTCTAATAGCTGCATGCTTTATTTAGTAAAACTCTGGGAAACAAAAATAGTGATAGTGGGGATACTTGAGCCAATGAGAGTGGGGATACTTGAGCCATGTCTCAACCATCCCCACTAGAAATTAAACATGGGTGAAACAAACAAAAAATAAAATTCCATCCTTATATTCACTAATAGATATTTTTCTGGATAAAAGGGAGAATAATTTTTCATTTAATTTTTTTCTTAAAAAAATAACAACCTAAAAATGTTTAAAAATGTATATTTTTAAATGAAAATATCTATTTTATTTTTCATTTTGACTAACAAAATAGCCTGTCTAGATAAATGTAAACATAGTTTTCAATTTAACTTTCATTAAATTAAAATAACTTTTTAAAACGGTTTTACAGGCTATAATCTCTAATACTTTAATTATTTAGATCCAGCATATTAAAATATTAATTTTTTAATATAACATATTAAGATTAATATTTTATATTGAAATCGTAACCTCTGTTGCTGTAACTTTTTTTTAACTAAGAAAATTGAAGAAAAATTGGTAAAAAGAGTGCACAAAAAACAAGAAAAGCAACAAAAATCCCAGTTCAAACTTACCTGCATGGAGCCAAAGAGGAAGACAAAATCTTTTCCCGTGAAATCAAAAAAGTGTTTGAAATAATAGAATGATACATCTGGCTTAGTTTCCGACAGCTACTAAATTAAAAGCATGAGTTCGACAATATCATTAGAGGAAAATTCTGTCAATGATGGCGATGATGTGAAAAGAAAACCTTCTATTAATGGTTGGTTACTAATGAAATATGCCAGAAAGAAAACTGTAAAAATATTTGTTGGATAAGTGCTTAATATTTTGAAAATGAAATTTGCCCGAAGAATTGCAGATTCCAAATTTAAATGGCTCTGAACTGAGGATGCTTCTACCGTCGTTATAACTCAAGTTGAAATTATCTTCCGACAACCAGTTTTAACGACAAAAAATGATCGTATTACTAGCTTTGTTTTCTCAATCGGTTTTGAATTACTTTACGTTTCATAATTTATCATTCTGTAAAATGTTTGTGCAAAAATAAAGCGAAAAAAATTACTTTTGTAGGTATTTTTCCTTAGTGGCTCAAGTATCCCTTCACCATGGCTCAAGTATCCCCGCCATGGGGATACTTGAGCCACGATGCAAAACAAAAAATAAACATTTATTATGCATAGAAAAATAGTTCAAAATTAATTGAAAGTGCTTTTTAATTGAAGAAAAAATATCAAATTTTCATGTTCAATATTTTATTTTATTCTAAAAAAATATAAAGAATTAAAAAAAATTAAAATTCAAAAAAATGGCTCAAGTATCCCCATCTTCCCCTACATTATTTCAATATCGTTTGAGCCGTTTTTTAGAGAAAATTAGCTTGACCCGGACCCACAGTGACTTAAAATGAACCATTAATCGAAATTCCTTGAACATGTAACCTATCCCAGTGGTCTTCTAGTGCCCTGTAATGGTATAATACAAAATTTTGTCAAATGTTTTGAGAATTTTTTGTCAGAAACATTTAACTTGATTCTGACTCATTGTGACCCAAAACGACGCACTAATCGAATGTTCTTGAACATTCAACCTAGCCCGTTGACTTTCCTGAGTCCGAAAATAAAAAAGTACAAAATTTAGTTAAATAATTACAGACTTTTTTGAGATAAAATTTGTTTGACCTGCAGTGACTCCGAAATGACCCATTAATTAAAATTTCTCGAACATTTGATCTAGCTTCACCCTAACCCATTATGACTCAAAATGACCCAATCATCGAGTTTTCTGGAACATGTGACCCAGTCTGATGATTTTCTTGTGCCCAACAATAATAAAATATAAAATTTAGTCAAAATCGTTAGAGCCATATTCTAAATAAAATTAGCGTGATCCACAGTAATCCAAAAATGACCCACTCATCAGATTTTCCTTAAAATGTGACTTCACCCAATATTCTTCTTGTAATCCGAAACGGTAAAGTACTAAATTTACTGAAAATCGTTACAGCCTTTTTTAAATAAAATTGATTTGACCCACCAAGACCCAAAAATGGCCCACCATTCGAAGTTCCTCCAATATGTGCAAAATAATTTTTGCGTGCCGAAAAAAGTTTGGATACAAAATTTACTTGAAATCGATTGAACCGATTTTTAGTTATAATTAGCTTGACTCTGGCCCATTATGACCCAAAATGACTCACTAATCGAATATTCTCGAGTATGTAACCTTACCCGATGCTTTTCTCATGCCCGTAAACGATAGAATACAAAAGTTAGTCAAAATAGTGCGAGCCATTTTCCATATAAAATTAGCATAACCCACAATGACCCAGAAGTGACCCACTAATCAAATTTTCTCTAACATGTGACTTAACCCAATGATTTTCTTGTAATCCAAAACGGTAAAATACAAAATTTGGTCAAATTAGTTAAAGTCGTTTTTTAGACAAAATTGGTTGACCCATAATGGCTCAAAAATGACCGACTAATCGTAATTTCTCAAACATGTCACGTGGCCCAATAGTTTTCTCGAGCCTAAAAATTGTTAGATACAAAATTTCGTTAAAATCGATCCTGCCGTTTTTTAGATATAAATAGCTTAACCATGACCCTTTATGATCCTTTATGACCCAGTAATGCAATTTTCTCGAACATGTAACCGAGCCCAAAAAGGGTAAAATAATTTTTTTTGTCAAAATCGTTAGAGCCGTTTTTAAGATAAAATTTACACTCTCATAAATACACACACACACAATTTTTGCTCGTTTTATAGTTTAAGATATATATATATATATATATATATATATATAGATATCAAGAAAATTCTATTAGTAGATATATTTGTGTCATAATAATCAAGTTCGAAGTAGTTGTATCTAAAGATCGGCTCAAACGATTTTGATTTTAAAAAATTATACCGTTTTCCAACACGAGAAGATCATTGGAATCCGTCCAATAAATTTTGATTATTAGGTCACCATTGGTCCAGCTATTTTCATCTAGAAATGTCTGTAACGGTTTTGATTAAATTTTGTACACTGTAAAAAAAAAAAAAAAACGGAAAACACCTCCAAATAGGGAAATTTTTCTGCAATTTATGGAAATTATCATTTTAAATAAAACAGCAAATTGTACTGGTGTCCCAATTACTAGTACAAGTACCATAAAATCGTCTGTTTTTTACAGTATATTTTATTGTTTTCAATCTCAAGAAAAGCATTGCTAATGTCGCACGTTCGAAAAAAGTCATTTGGGTCACTATGTCTCAGAGTGGATCTAGTTTTATTTTAAGGCCCCACAATAGTCACAGAAAAAGTATTCAAAAAGACCCGGATGATAATGATAAGTCTATGGGAGCGTTCTTTTCAAATCTCTCTTTTACATGATTTTTTTTTGCGTAGGATAGCTGAGGACGCTCCACAACAGGCCTAGTTTTTACTTTTTCGATTTTGGTTATATATTTTTAGGTAGATTTCGTAAGAAATACTACCTATTGCAATCGCACCAGTTTATCTATTTATCTATCTATCTATCTATCTATATATATATATACATATATATATCTCACTTTTTTATGGACACGATAACTTCTATAATTCTCCACCAATCTCCACCAAACTCGTAAATAAAATCAAATGGGATAAAATCTCGGCTAAGTTCGTTAATGGGCAAAATTGGACCAAGGGGGTCGAAATAGGGGGCGTTTTTGTGAAAACAGAAAAAAGCCCATAGCTTCTTGATGAAAATAGATATATATATACAGTTTAAAGTTTATATTACTTCTAAATAACGGGCCAAAAGTTTATGCATGACAGATTTTTGGTAAAGTTAAAAATGGGCTCAAGGGGCGAAAAAAATAGGGTTTTTGGGAGAAAAAAATCATAACATTGTCAATTCTCAAGATATCCAATCCATCTAAATTTTTTATAAATATTCTCAAAATTATCTAAAACTTTTGTACTTGCAAGTTTTTGATAGGACTAACTCTTACCGGTAAAAAAAAAATAAAAACGAAAATAAAAAGGGCTTTCGAAAAAGAAAAAAAAATCCATAACTTTGTCAATTCTTAAACTATCGAATCCAATTAAATTTATTTTACATCTTCTCAATAATATCTACAATTTTTATATTGACAAGTTTTTCATAGGATCAATTCTTATAGCAAAAATAAATTAAACAAAAATTGGAGAAAAAACCTCTAATCCAAACTGCTTACATTCTGAATCGTTTTATAAATTCATTTTTTATTTTAAACGTATCCAAATGGCAGATCCTCTTATTTAGGAACTGTATTATGTGAAACATTGGCCAGATTTTTGATAAAGACAGAATATATTTCAAAAAAGGCTGCCAAAAAGGGTATTTTGAACAGAATTTCCCGAAGTGACAGTGATAGGAAATTTGAAGAAGTATTCAAATAACAAATTGCGTTTTTCCTGACTCATTTTTAAATCCATTTTTACTCTCAAACGCATCCAGTTTACAAGTCCTTTTATTTAGGAACTGTATAATATGACGCATCGGTCAATTTTTTGATAAAGACAGAATATATTTCAAAAAAGGCTGCCAAAAAGGGTATTTTGAACAGATTTTCCCGAAGTGACAGTGATAGGAAATTTGAAGAAGTATTCAAATAACAAATTGCGTTTTTCTTGACTCATTTTTAAATCCATTTTTACTCTCAAACGCATCCAATTTACAAGTCCTCTTATTTTGGAACTGTATAATGTGACGGGTTGGTCAATATTTTGATAAAGACAGAATATATTTCAAAAAAGGTTGCTAAAAAGGGTATTTTGAACAGAATTTCGAGAAGTTGTGATTGGAAATTTAAAGAAGCATTGAAATAACAAATTGCGTTTTTTCTGACTAATTTTTTAAATTCAGTTTTGCTTTCAAACGCATCCAATTGACAGGTTGTCTTATATAGGAGCTGTATAATGTCCCGTATTGGTCAGTTTTTTTATACAGGCTGAATATATTTTTTAAAATGCTGTCGAATTGGGCACTTCGCGCAAAATTTCCCGAAGCTATCATGATTAAGAATTGAGGTTATATTCAAAATTGGTTATTTTATAACTCATTTTTAAATTCAATTTTGCTCTCAAACGCATTCAATTGACAGTCTTTTGTTATTTAGGAATTATATAATGCGCCGTATTAGTTGATTTTTTTAATAAAGTCAGAATTATTTCAAAATAAGTTGTCAAAATGGGCATTTGATCCGAATTTAGCTTAAGATGATTCTGATAAAACCAGTCCTTACAGAAAAATGAAATTAAAAATTTTTCAAAAGAGGACAAATAAAGTTGTCAAAGTGGGTTTATCTGTAATCAAATTTATTTTTTTGTTGTTGAAATGAGCACTCATCGAAATCTACTTCCGCCTATAGGCCAAGCCGACAGGGATTTTTCATATTATGATAGTTTCAGTTTCAAAACCGGTTTAAACCGGTTTTGAAAATTACAGTATTTTTAAAAAAAAAATCTAAAAGCAAAATTGAAAAAATAAAAACTAGGCCGGTTGTGGATCGTCCTCAGCTATCCTGTAAAAAAATCATTTAAAAACATTAAAATTTGAACGAGATATTTGAAAAGAACGCTCCCATAGACTTTACATTAGCGTTCGGCTTTTACCGCTTGACTAGTGTGTGCTCTTAAATAGCAAAAATGATGCAGTGTGAATAATATATCGAGTTGAATACAAAGCTAATTTTGACTAAGCTTAGCTCTGTCATCATTGTTGGTAAATAATAAGCACACATGTATGCTTAGAATGATTTATTCTTAAGTCAAAATTATTTCATTAACCATGTAAAATAAAATAAAATAAAATAAAATAAAATAAAATAAAATAAAATAAAATTAAATTAAAAACATTTTTGAATGAACGAAACTTGTCATAAATAAATATTTAATCATTAAAATTTTTTAAATACATTTTAAACACAGATATATTCTTTCGACGCCTATCAAATTCCATAACAATATATTAAATGTTTTGAAGATATACATACATTAAACACAATGCGTTACAGAGAAATAAAATGAATCTATCTATCTATATTATAAAGGCCAAACGTATCTGTGCGTAACGCATACGTCATTTTGCGAATGGCAACACTTTCACAGGCTGTTTTGCAATTTTTGCTACTGCAATTTTTATACATCTAAACACCGCACATTCTCAATTTTTACATCGGCGTATATAGAAAAAAAAAATGTACTTTTAAATCCAATTTTTTTGAAAGCTGTGTCTCAATTTATTTTTGAGATATTAATTTTTTTTATAGTTTTTGTGCGAATTTTGTAATTGTGGCAACAGCAGAAATGTGCCGCTTTCTCTTAAAATTTAAAAGAAAGAAAAAGAAAGAAAAAGAAATTAAGATTTCTTATGTAAATTTTGAGAAGTTGAAAATGATGACAGGTTTAGATTTAACGTGAAATTTTATGATCGTGTCAGTTTGATTTTTTTTTTTTTAATTTTTTCCAGGCATAAGAGTCTTAACTGATAACTTCATCATAATAACTTATCTTTATCATGTTTTACTTATTACATATGCAATAAAGTTCTATTTTAATAATTTGGACAACTGAATTTTATAGAAATGCCATTTTGTTAATCTTAGCTTAAAATAATGTTTCTTTTACAGTTAAATTGACCAATATAAGATGCATTTTTTACTGTAGCTGATTTTGTACCTTGTTATAAATCAATGAAACCGTTGCTTCTAAAGCATTTCCTTTCGTCGAATTTCGACGGGTACCACCTCGTTATTTTAATTTCAAAAATGCACAAATTCAAAAAGAAAGACTAATCAGTAGTATATTTAAAAATATATACATGTTTAATGCAGTGAAAATTTTATATTTGTATACACAGCTGTTTTGAGAATATTCTACTTCAAATTTTGAAAGCTTTTGTAGATTTTTGTCGTGTTTTAAATCTACAACACCCTTTAACAAGTTTTTACAATATATTTAATTTTCATTCTTATTATCTTCAGCTCTGAAAATGTGTACCGATGTATTTTGTTCAAAAACGATATTCAGAGTTGCTAAATTTCGGCTTCTTTTCACACTACAATTATCATAAAGAAAATATCGCTTCTTTAAATCGTCTAAATGTTCCAATTAAATAAAATGACATTTTCTATATTAAATTACTGTTAATAGTCTTGGCAGCTCTGTACATTTGAAATAATGCGTATTCTGAGAGATCGCAGCAGCAAAGTTATAAAATAATTAAAATTTAAATAAATTTAATTAAAAAATTTTAAAGTAAATTAACTTACATTAAAAGAGAATCATAAATAAATTGTGAATTTCCAATAACGCTATCATTTAAAATTTTTGAAGCTTTAAAAAATATCAATTATATTTTGTCATTAAGTAATTGATTAATTTTTATAGAATTATATAAATTTATGAGAGATTTTTGTTCAGCAATTATAAAAAAAAAGAAATTAAAAAAAAAAAACTCTTTAATACATTTGCTTTCATTTACAATTCCTTTGTACAAATTACAAGACTTTTATTATTGAGAATGATGGAAACAACAATTTCCACAGAGAATGGCTTATCTTTGTAACATATAACTGTACAAAATCGCATCCAATTACACATATAATGATTATCTTTATTGGAGTCATCTAAACTCTTAATAACATTTGTTACTATCCGGTGTTTTATTGCAGCATATCAGGAATACAGTAATTACTTTAAGGAACAGAGTTGTATTTCTTGTTTGTAAATATGTAATGATAACATTTATTCCCCAATCAACTCTTGTGTACACTTAAACATGAAAAATCAGCGCACTTATCGAATTTTCTAATTAGTTTTTTGATTTAAAGATATTCAAATTTATTGCAAAAAGAATGATATAAAACCCTTTTCAAAGTAATCAGAGTTTTTCATTTTTCTTTCAAATTAATAATATAAAATAAAATACCTTTATACATATATATTAATAGGCATATATAAAGAGGATTTTTTTTTTTTTTTTGCTCTTTTATATGAATTTTCATCACAGTTAAAAAGTGCTTTTGCAGTCGATTACTCTGGCCGTATGTAAATACACTTCGATTGCTATGTAAGTTATATACAGTATGACTCCAAAAATCCGGCATTCAAAAACTCGGCAACTTCAAATATCCGGAAGCGAAAGCTTTTCCTTTTTCTGTTACACTTTCAAGTTATGGGAGAAGAAAAATAACAGTTCTTTATGTATTAAAAAATCCAGATAGAAAGTTAAAAAAAAAAAAAAAAAAAAAAAAAAAAAAAAAATTAGACTCTTTTTTCCATTTCTCAAAGATGATTATTTTCTGAAATTTTTTTCATGGAGCTGCAGTATTGCTTAACATCAAGAACGGATATGAACATTATTATAAGAAGAGCAAATTTGGCGAATTTTAGGCACAACGTTTAGCCGGAACGACTATTTGGTAATGGCGACATCAATGATGGGGTAAATTTTTTTGGATTTCACAATTTTTGAAAAAAGACCGCATTGTATGAGCTGATTAAACACGTAAAATCTTAAAACGCGTCCAATGAAAAAAAAAAGGATTATTTAAATGGCTAAGCATTGGCGAAAGTGTATCGACAACAAAAATTTAACGCATAGCAAGATCGCTGGCGCTGTGCTAAATAAAACAGCTGATAATGCTAGTAACAGTTCATAAAATGAAAATAAACTTTT
Organism: Maratus speculifer; assembly: GCA_964019185.1. Classification (NCBI taxonomy): domain Eukaryota; kingdom Metazoa; phylum Arthropoda; class Arachnida; order Araneae; family Salticidae; genus Maratus; species Maratus speculifer. The sequence continues at coordinate 27,154,779 of OZ025294.1, read as the reverse complement.
AGCAAAAGAAAAGGTGTCACTAAAAATACTTAAATTTCGCTGCGTAAATAAAATATGCTTTAGAGAAACAAGATTGTATTCCCTAAACAGATATAGTCCATTTCTATAAAATGCAATAAGTAATTAAATAAATTAAAAAAAAACGACCAGAAATATTAAAGCACAGAAAATTCACCTTGATGTTTCCCAAAATTATACGAAAAGAAATAATTTCAACCTTTTATAAAAAAAATCTGTACCATAGAAAATATCATTTAAGCCCTTCGCAGCGGGAGCCTTTTGCGAAATTTTTAATGTTTTGTCACCGGTTTTTAAAAACAGACATTTGTACTTTATTAAATCTAGAAATTACTCCGATTAAATAAAGGTAATCATTGATCACTGAGTGCGTGAAATCGTTTGTTCGACGGTTGTTCTTACTTTCCTTTTCTCTTCTGTAAGTTATTATGATTGTAGAAGTGTGTTTATTCGTTGATATGTTTTATTCGACGCATTTTGATTTTGTGAATATTTAGTTCTTTTAAGAATAGTGTTCGCGAAAGTACTTTTGTGAGATGTTTGCAATGGATTTTGAGTGTAATACCGATAATCCTTGTTTCCCTGAAGATTTCAAGCTTCTAAAAAACTGGATTGCTCAATATTATAATAATCTTGTGACTCTTGATAATGGCACGCTTCTATCGATAAACGCTTTTATCGATATTGAGAGAATGTGCCATTTTTCTTACCGGATCTTCTGATTGTGCAAAGAAGCAATTCTATTGGAAATTTGAAGTAACATGGAGTTATTTCTTGTCATATGCCAATACTAATGATGACTCCTGTTTGAATATTATTTGTTCTATTTTGCATAATACTTTAAACTTAATTCTTAATTTTGATGCCGAGTTTCCAAAACTTAAAAATAATGCTTCTGGCTCTAAAAGAAATAACGATACTGATGAGAAGTTCAAAACACCTCTCAAAACAGCCAGATTTGTTAAATTAAACAACGTTGCTCCAAATCTTTTTAAATCCCTTAGTAATAATAATGATGCTAATGTTGCTGACCTTACTACTGAACCAAATGATAGCAATGGTCAAAGCTCCACGGGAGTTTAACCTACTGTTAAAGACCTTAGACCTGAGTTATTTTATGTTAAAGTACTAATTACGTTAAAGTGTTAAAGTATTACTAATTGGAGAGAATTAGCTAATAAAATTGATGAATTTGATAAATGTAAAGTTTTTTAAAGAACCCAGGAAAATTTCATTAAATTTTTTTCCAAATTCTATCTTTGTTTATAGAAAGATACATAACTATCTTATAGATAATAATATTGAAATTTTCGGTATGAGACTTAAAATTGAACTCCTCAGGAAGATTTTGATTAAGATTTCCCATGACACCCGCTGTTTCTGAAATCAAATCAGAATTAAATGAATTAGAGTATAATATACATCGTATATCCTTGTTACGTAGCTTTAAAACTAAATTCCCAATGCCCATATTCTTTGTCGATGTTTTCCGTAGTGACCTTTACAAGCATACTTTTGAAATAAAAAGTCTACTTGGTTTTTACGTTAAAATTGAAAGTTTTAAGTTCAATGGACCAAAACAATGCTATAATTGTCAGCTTTTCAATCACTCTAGTGAATTTTGTAATCTAAAATCTGTCTGTCTCAAATGTTCTGGTACCCACAACGTCAAGGATTGCCACATAACTGACTGCAGTCAAATTAAGTGTGCTAATTGTTCAGGAAATCATACTGCTAACTGAAGAGGTTGCCCAAAAAATCCTAAAAATCTCAAAGATGGGAGAGTTACTACCATCAGAAATTCCAACCAAACTCTAACTGCTAAATCTTTTCAACGAAATTTTTCGTTTTCGCCTGCCTTAATTGGAAAAAATACAACTGCTATTAATGAAAAAAAATTAATAATCCTACTCCTGTATTACCTGTTCCTTCTACCAACAGTAATACTGCTAACTAAGGTTCCCCTAACGGACGAAGCCAGTCACCAGTAACAGCCAATCAAATGCTTAGAAATATTATGATGTAAAGCTTTCATCGAACAGCCAATGAAATCCTTAGAAAACGGAAAATCGCCGGCGATTTTCGCCGATAAAGGTTTTTATAGGTAATAGCACTTTAAGTAGATCCTGGCAATGAAAGGATTTTGCATTAAAATTCATGGAAAGAAAAACATAATATATTAAATATCTTTATCTTTTAGTATAAAAAATGCACTGAAACTTATACACATAATCTTTCATTTTTAACAAAGTAATAGCACATTTAAATTGAAAATTGCTGTTTTTTTTCTTGTCCTTCAATAATAGATCACTGTTAGTCTTTTAATCCCTTCGGGACTAACGCCACAAGCATGCATCTCTAAAAGTTATTTTTGATACTTGTATTTGAGTACCAGCAACTACGTTACATTTTCTGTGGTTAAATAAGTAAGCATTATTATCAAAAGAAAAGTGGTGATAACTTAATAAATTTCGTATATGTTTAAAAAAAACATTGAAAATAAAATAAAACTTCAATATTTCCAATAATCCACACCTTTCCTAATATTTTCAGATTTTTTTAAATTCTGAACAGCTTTGGCAATTTGTTGGTATTTTCTTAGAAGAGCTTTATTACATAAATTTAATAAAGAGACAGTCGCGCAAAGTATGACACATGCAAGATGCGTATGTTTCTTTTTATTATTATTTTTGTAACAAGCATTTTCGAATGGTAATTTTGACTTTATATATAATTCAACATTTGAAATAGTTTTCTAAGATTAAACAAGTCCGAAGTAAATATTTGGAAATAGTGCTGACTAAACAAAAAACATCATGCATTCTGGGTATATCGTTGGAGGATTAACACGAGAATTCTTACCCGCAGCGTATTATAGTTTTCCTCATCTACCCCTAAACATTCATCCTATTAATTAAAAAAAATAGAATTTTGAAAGTTATTTATTTTAATAAAACATATATATATGATTTATCTATTACACGTACTGGAGGAATCACGTTTCGGTTTCAAGTCACAACCCTCTAATCGGAAGGAGAACGCATGCACTAATAATATACTTTGCTATTAGAAAATTTAAGGGGTCTCAGGAGTCTTACTTTTTACCTGGTAGTGCGATTTAGCAACATATACATTTGATTTTTTTTCTCAGTTCCTATTAAACTTAAATGCATAAAACTTTTTATATAGACAACTTAATATGTCTTCTGTTTAAAATAATTTTTTTAACAGTCTATATTGAATTTTTATTATATATTTTTAGCTCACAGGCTATCATAGCCTGAGAGCTTATGTGCCCGTCCGTTCTGTATGTATGTTCGTACGTAACGCGATAACTCATGATAAAAATATCGGATCCACTTGAAATTTTGTATATAGGTATATCCTGATAAGGCGCTTCCCTGATTAGTTTTTGGAGTTCATTCGATATGTATAAGAGGGGGAACGGGGGGCTCATGCCCCTCCCCTTAATGGATATAAATGGGTTTTTCATGCAGAATTAACAGTTTTTGTCCAAAATTTAGATATAGGATCATTCTGATGAGGCGATTACGTGACTGTTATTATGTGTTCATTGAATAAGTATAAACAGGGGGAACGGGGGGCTCATGCCCCCCCCCCTTAATTGATATAAACGGGATTTTCATGCAGAATTAACGATTTTCGTTCAAAATTTAGATATAGGATCATTCGGATGAGGCGATACCGTGGCTGTTATTAGGTGTTCATTGAATAAGTATAAACAGGGGGAACGGGGGGCTCATGCCCCTCCCTTTAATTGATATAAACGGGATTTTCATGCAGAATTAACAGTTTTCGTTCAAAATTTAGATATAGGATCATTCGGATGAGGCGATACCGTGGCTGTTATTAGGTGTTCATTGAATAAGTATAAACAGGGGGAACGGGGGCTCTAATGCTCCCCCCCTTAACTTGCATAAATGGATTTTTCAGTCAGAATTGTCAGATTTCGTTCAAATCTCTGAATAGTTTTGGAAGTTTAATGGTTAAGTATAAAAGAGGAGAATAACTCCTCTTAAATTATATAAATGCTAAATGGGTTTTTATTAAGAATTATCCGATTTGCTCTGAATTTTGGATATAGATTTTTTAATATGATAAAGCATGTACTTGATAGTTTAGGAAGTTCAATGATTAAGTATAAAAAAGGAGAAAGGGAAGAGCTGTTTCCCTTTTTTAATTTTTTTTTTTTTTCGAACGGAATTAGCGAAAATACAAGTCTGTAATGTACAATTAGTATGCTTAGCCTGTGAGCTCAATGCCATCAGTTTAACTGGGCAATATTCTTTTTATTCTAATCCAAGCAGTTTAATAAAAAACACTAAATCTATTTTCTGCTTTCTTTTTTGAAATACGGAAGCTTAGAACAAAGTAAACTAGTCGTTGGGGGCCACCGTAATACTTACCCATCATGAATATGTATATGAAAATAAAACATGTGAAAACTATTTATACAATGCATTGCAATTCATAAACAAAATTTATATATTGTTAATATACATAGTAATGTTACATTAAAGAACTGTTGATTACCAATTTCGACAAATTATATAAAACGCCAAACTACTCAAGTAGTACCGAACTGCGTAAAAGAAACATCCTTATAACTCCAAAAATAATAACTCTATTAACTAACAATTAACTGCATCGGATTAAGCGTCTCATTTCCAATTAAAATATACCTTTGAATTGAAATTTGAATGAAATACAGGGTCATGAAAAATCGAAGAATGTGGAAAACAGGATTACAAATATCTCAGCAACTAATAATCCGATTGACTTCGTTCTATATGCAAAATGTGTGTTATTTTATTTATATTTAATTTTGATTTAAAATTTAAACTGTTCTTTGACTGCGCGCAACATTTCTCAAAAAATAATAAAGCAATTTGTATGAAACTTGGTAAATATCTTCATTTTAAGTTTAAGAACAACTTATACCTCAAATTTAGAATTTTAATTACATTGATTATTGATAATTGGCAATTTTTTTAATAAAAAATGATTTTTTTTTCAATTTTTTTCAATTTTAATTTAAATTTTAAATAAATAAATGCATAAATTGCTTTAAAATGAGGTATAAGTTCAAGATACATTAATTTTACACCATTATCAACTTTTTTAGCGGTTCTTGAACTAATAGTTTTGTTAGAATCCTGCGCGCAATGGATACAAGTCTAATTTTTTTTTTTTATCAAAATTAAACATTAAAAAAATAAAATAGAATTTCAATGTAGAATATTAAAAAAATAAAATAGAATTTCAATGTAGAATATTAAAAAAATTATTTTTAATATAAGAGATATTAAGGTGTCTGTATTAAAAATTTTATGCATTTACGTTTTATAGGGACTGAGAAAAAAAATCAAATGTGACATGTTGCTAAGTTGCACTACCAGGTAAAAAGTAAGACTCCTGAGACCCCTTAAACATCACACAAATTTTAGCAATTATTAAATGCTATAGCAATTTATTTCTTCCAAATGAAGTACTTGCAATAATAAATCTCAGCTTCTCGAGTAAAATAGTCTTCGATTAAAAAACCCGAGGGAAGTCTTCCTGATGAGGCCATTTCTTTGATCTTTTCATATGAGACTCGATCTCATTTTATCAAATTTCACATTTTCGAGGCTTCTGTTTGAATTTTTTAGAATAAGATGAATATTCTAGAATTTTCCTTAACAGATCCACCATGCGATGGTGAATAAAGTATGTTGAAACAAATTGCAATTCAGTATGAGACTCGTTTAGGGAATAGTCAGTTGAGTTTACTTTTAGTGTTATTTCGTTTTAAATTTAAAGTGATGCAAATTCTACAAAGTAGTTTATAATGATAAGTAACTTTTCTCAAAGAAATTATGTTTAGGAAAGACTTTGCCTTTTCAACAAATTTGTTTATTTTTTAAAATATGCTTCAAATGTTGAACTCACTGTATTTCAATGTTCAACTAAAAGTAAGTCTCTCTATTCTTAAAAAAAAAAAAAAAAAAAAAAAAAAAAAAAAAAAAAAACATTAATACTATCGCCACCGCAAATGAATTTTTTTCTACCGGAGGTCTTTCTTTGTAAATATTACGAGAAATGTAGCGTACAAAAGTATGAAAATTTGTGTTATTTTAGAGAAATGTTTGATAAACAAGCTAGTGTTGACAGTTTTTTAATTGAATAATTATTTTAAGACATATTTAATGTTAAAGTTTATTAAAATCGTTCAATAAAAAAATTTTATAGGAGCAAAATCTTTGCATCGGAATCTAATCATTTTTAGATTATTGAAAGTTCCCATTGATCATTAAAAGTTCCCAATGTGCTAAATGCAGTTTTTTTTAATTTGACTCATTTTTTAAAAATTTATTTCTATTTTAAACTTTAATTTTAGCATTTCGAGAGATACTTTTTATATACTTTAGAAAATATTTTTTTAAAAATTGTTGCCAACTCTAATCTTTATTCGAATATTAAAACGCAATCGATCTGCCAAGTCATATCTTGGGGAAAAAACTTCTGAAATGCCGATTTTAGTAGTTAACTCAAAGGTTAACCATTATGTTTTCCTGTTCTCAATCCTCAATGTTTTCATAATTTTGGATGCTGGAAAGCATAATTGTAAATCTATGTGTCAACTGTTACAATAGTTTTTTTACTGAGTTTTCCATCAAGATATGACTTGGCAGACCGATTGCGTTTCAATAAGCGAATCCAAATTTAATTAATGTTTGATCATTATCCGTGAGCTCGATGAGCTGACCGTCTGTGCTACCGCCTCCTGGTTTATCATATACTGTTGTTTTACCGCTTGATTAGATGCAGAATGCCCTATAATGGACTAGTTTCAATCTGACGTCACAAATATTTCTCCATAAAGTACATATCTAATATTTTCATACATTTTACAATTATATACGTCTATTTATATATTTATTTATTTATTTATGACTGAATAAAAAGCAATAAGTTCCTTGCAATTTCCCATTATCATTGATATTTATTATGTGGTTTAAACTATTTTTTTATTTCACAAATACAAAAAATATCTGTTTGCTCAGATTCTGCATTTAAATACTTAATTTATTGTTAGAATTCTTTGTCCGAACTCATCTGAATAAATAAAATTTTATCATATTTTGCCTCATAGGTGAAAGTATTGATTAAAGTAACACTATTCTTTAGTTTTTTTAGTTTATTTATTTAAATTCTAACTTGAAATTCTAGATTGGCAACAATCTTCCATTTGTATAAACCTCTAAGTATTTGGAATGTAATATTTCGTTCACTAAGTTCCATGTTACACTGCAATATAAGCAATATTTAAGACAATATAATTCTATAGATTTAATGAATTTTCAATACATTTAGAGTGATTTGTAATAAAGTTTTTTTTAATATAATGTTATAAAAAAAAATCATATTTCCTGAGCATTTGCAACAAAATGCAGAGAAAACAACATTGCGATTTTACCCATTAGCAAGGCGCTCTGGGGTATAATGTGCTGAATTTTTTGGCGAATCGTATAATTTTTCAAAATTGGTCGACAGTATGATCAAGTAGTCATTAGGGTACTTTTCGGTTAGCCGGGTGCCAGTGTTATATGTACAAGAATATCTATACACATATATGTGTATATAAGTACGTATAAATGTTTACATATACATATGTATATATCTGTATAGATATTTATGTTACTCAGAGAAGGCTAAGCTAGCCGCTGCTGTAACTCACAACGCCTCCCCCCGGTCAGAAATGCATTACAGTACTATCATCTACACTGGCCTCCAAAAGTTAAGGTATAACTGGTTTTTTCGTCTAATTTGCGAATGAATGGATATAGAAACAGCAAATTTGGTGGAAATGCTCTAAACTGTTATTTATTAAATGCGACAGCGAAATTTTTAAGTTAAACGTATAGATGAAATTACAACAAAAAAGCACTCATGGTGGAAAAATCCATTCTTGGAGAAATTAGTACATCGCAGTAATATGCAGTAAAATGTAGCAGAAACATAAAAAAACTGGTTCTAATACGGAATATGTCCACCCCGGACTTGAGTGCATTGGCAGTATCAACTTTCCATGTTCTCATAAATTGTTGGATACCGAAATAGTTAGCGATGACCAGATATGGAGTAAGCATTGTTCCAGCTCATTTATGATGTTGGAGGAGGACTTAAAGCCGCACCTGTCTTTCGAGATAGTCCTAAGGATGTTCTATTGGATTCAAGTCTGGAGAGTGAGCTGGCCATTCCATTTTCTCCAAACCGTAGTCGTCAAGAGAATCCTCAACAACCGCAGTTCGGTGTGGTCTCGCATTATCATCCATCAGAATGAAACCATTAGCAATAGCAACGGCATATGGGCGCACATATGAATCAAAGATCTCATTCCGATATCTCGTTCCAGTCAGAGTTCCTCCATGGAACACATGCAGGTCAGTGTGGCCTTCGAATGAGATCCCTGCCGAAACCATGATTCCATCGTTTCTGTACCTGTGTGTTTCGACAGTGTTTGATACATGATATCGAGTGCTTTGTTCTTTCCAGATCAGAAGACATCCTAAATCACATTGCAGTGTGAAATTGGAATCGTCTGCGAAGAGTACAGAAACCCACTGTTGACAGGCCCAGGAAACATATTCTCTTGCCCAACATAAGCGGGTCCTTCTCTGTCGTCTGTTGAGGAGGACACGCACCGCTGGTCGCCTTGCATAAACACCTACATTGTGAAAACGTCTTCGCGCCGTAGTAGCGGAGATGCTGCAAAGTGGTCATCTGCATGTGCTGTAACACGCGGGCGGCCTGGAGCATGTTTTCTGGACACAGAATATTCGGATTCATACTGATCCAGGAGTCGTTGGACTTCATTGCGAGACACACTGAGCCGTCTAGCAGTATCAGCCTGTGACAACCCCATTTCCATCCTTCCTACTGCTTGCCACCTTAATGAATCGGGCTAACGACTTCTTCCTCTTAAGGCGCAACACTAGTCACAGGAAAAGACCCGGATGATAATGTAAACTCTATGGGGACTGGCTTTCTTTTCAAAAATCTCGCTCAAATTTTAATATTTTTATATAATTTTTTTGCATAGGATAACTGAGGACGATCCACAACCGACCTCGTTTTAACTTTTTCAATTTTGGTTTCAGATTTATTATTTTTTTTAACTTTAACTTTCAGAACCGGTTTGAACCAGTTATGAAATTGAAACTATCATAATATAAAAAATCTGAAACCAAAATCGAAAAAGTAAAAACTAGGCAGGTTGTGGATCGTTCTCAGCTATTCTATGCAAAAGAAACATGTAAAAATATTAAAATTTGAGCGAGATATTTGAAAAAAAAAAACGCCCCCATAGACTTAGCATTATCATCCGGGTTTTTCCTGTGACTAGTGTTGCATCTTAAGGTGCAACAATAGGCACAGAAAAAGACCCGGATGATAATGTAAAGTCTATGGGGGCGTTCTTTTCAAATATCTTGCCGAAATTTTAATATTTTAACATGTTTCTTTTGCATAGAATAGCTGAGAACGATCCACAACCTGCCTAGTTTTTACTTTTTCAGTTTTGGTGTCATATTTATAAAAAAATACTTTAACTTTCGAAACCGGTTTAAACCGGTTCTGAAATTGAAACTATCATAATCTAAAAAATGCATAAGTAAAATCAAAAAAGTAAAACCAAACCGATTGTAGATCGTCCTCAGCTATTCTATGCAAAAAAATTAGGTAGAAAGATTAAAAAAATATTAAAATTTGTGCGAGATATTTGAAAAGAACGCCCCCATATACATTACATTATCATCAGGGTCTTTTTCTATGCCTATCGCCTTAACAACATTATTCATTCTAAGATTCAAAACGCAGCCACGCGCAAGCCCGTGGAAGAAACTGAATCCAAAAGAATTTTTGAGTTCACTCGATCTGCAAGGGATGCCACCACACGTACTACAAATGAAAATCGGTGTACCAGTTATCATTTTGCGAAACATCCAAAAAACTAATTTCTGCAACGGCACGCTGTTTGCAATAAAAGCGAGCAACGTTGGATAAGCAACAATATCGACCTTTCAAAAATTATGATGTACTCTTTTCTCGCATTTCTATGATTCCATTGGATATGGCATTTCTGTTAACCCTTTATCTGCCCGCATTATGAGTTCATGAAAGTTTTACATTCTAAAACATTTTACGTAAATTGTTTAAACTAAATTAAAAGATTTACATAATCATTTAATAAATTTTTGAAGGATTTCAGAAAGATTGGAGGATTTAGAAGGATTAATTAAATTAAATTTACAGAGATTTTGTGCAATATTTATAACCCCACTCAAATCTTTTATTTTAAATAGTTTTCGTAGTATTTTGTAGAATTATAAAATGTACAATATAAATATAAAAATATTTCCGATTTGAAAAATCCTCAGTGCCAAGAAAGCTAAAAAAGATGTAAAGGCAAAAGAAATCATTTAAAAACTTCCTTTTAAATTTCCTTTTAAAAATATTTTTGTTTTGTGTAACCAATAATGCTTTTGCAACAAGATAAAATTATGTGTCTGTAACTCATTCTAAACAGTATTACAGTTAATTGACGTATTAAAAGAATTTTATAATAATTAATTTTTATGGTACTTGTAAGTACCGTTGGTAGATAAAGGGTTAAAGAGATTGTAATTCCCATTTCGATTCGCATTTGCAATTACCATCAACAAAGCTCAGGACCAATCTTTAGAATTCTGCAAGTTCTGGAAGCGGCAAACAAGGCAATCTCTAAATCTGCACAGAAAATCGAAAAACAAGAAATATTGTATACCCAAAAGCACTCTGAAATTAAAAATACTAGAAACGTAATTTTATTCTTTACTTTCTTCCATTTAAGGGAATCCGGGACACATTTTAAAATAATTTTTATTTATTGAATGAGAGCTTTGAAATTTTTTATGATGGTTATCCATATCGTTTGAGAAATACATGATAAACAAAACCACAGGATGAAACTTCTCATGATTTTCTTTAAAAAATTTAAATAAAAAATTTATTAAAAAAGTGGGGTAACTAAAATCTCCAAACTCAAAATATCATTTATGGAAGTATTTTTTTCCATTGAAATAAAAGAAAATACATAAATTTTAATCTTGATTCAGCATTTTCAAAAATATTAATTTAACTAAAAATTAAAAATATAAAAAATAAATGTAATTTTAATAAAAATCTTATTTTTAAAAGTAAATATTTTTTTCCAAATTTTCTGAATCAGAATTAAAGTAAAACAATTGAATAACTCATTTTCCAATTTTGTATCATTTATTTTTAACAACTATTGATTTATAACAATTTAAATATGATAAATGGTGAAAAACACACCATGAAGAAAAACTCATTTCCACAAGGATTCGTTTCCATGACATCCATTGCTTAGAAGCTTGATTTTGAAAAGAAGCCAAAATGAAAAAAAAAAATAATAATAATATTTACCGTTTAAATTCAGACGGAACCATTTTAAACCATTTAAACCATTGATTTAAACGTCATTCTAAGAAAAAAAAATTAATGCATTAAATTTATTTTTAGAAAATTTGAAGATTTTTATGTCTCAGACCCCCTTAATATATATAAATATAGGTACATATATTTATTGTTGAGATTTCTATTTTGTAGTTTTCTGATACCTTTTCACAGGAAATTCCATTATGAGTTGCAATATTACCATAAAATCATATCATATAGTGATATAACATAAAATTTATGGCTAATATCGATTGTTTAATGGCATAATAATTATTTTATATGGTCAATTCAGTGTCTTTTTGTACTTGTGTGTTTTTGTCCTTTATTTTATATGTATTAAAATTTTAAATATTTTTATATTAAATTAAAATCATGCCTATTAAGCTTTTGAGAAAAGTTAGAATATTCGTGATTTGTTTTTTCCATGTTACAGTAATTTTGTATTAAATTCAATGGTTTGTATATTATTTTACAATTAATGGTTTATATATATACTTATATATAAGTTGTTGACAAGTACATCGCCTAGATAAAATAAATGAAAATTTGTAGAAGTTCTTAAAAGATTCTCAAGAGAATAAATTTTAGAGTGCATATTTGCCCAAGGGAATAACAGTTACAAATTCATTTTTTATGAATTCCCACAAGCCAAACAGTCTGAAAGAATACCAAAAGTAGATTTCCTGTTTGAGAATCACGAAATATAAAAGTTCTGAATCAATAAAATAAAGTCTGAAAGAAAAACAAACTATACATAAAGTACCGCAAATCTTTAAAAAAATAATATGCAACTAAAATTTTTATATTAATGTTTTTTTTTACAGAACTTATAATATTATTGTTTTCAAAAATATTTTTCTATGTGACTTTCAAAACATTAACCCGTTTGGTTCTGATGTATTATTAATAGTACATACCTTTTCATTGAGTATTAAGTTGTCTTCATAATTAATTTTGCTACTATCGACATGTAGCATAGGTAATATGTGTATATGCATTTCTTATTATGACTACATTTATATTTAGGCACTTAGTAATAATAATAATAATGATAATAATAAATTGCTTAATTCTATTTGCACCGTTGGTAATTGTTTTGCTTTAAACACAGATTTCACTTTTAAAATCTAAAATATAGGTTATTTTTCTAAACATATCATGTATGATAAAAGCCAAAAATTTTAGAATTTTGTAATACACGCAAAACCTGCTGTAATACGATATAATCCAATTGAGTCTAAGCCTATTGTCTTAAAAATATGAACTAAATAACATGGGGACGTTAATATAAGAAAATGTAAAAATAGCAAAAAAGAACTTTAGTTTAAAGTCAATTAAAATCTACGTAAGAAAATTACCTTTTAAATGTAAATTAAAGAAAAAAAAGGGCTAACTTAAGTAGAAAAGATGAAACAATTTTAAAGCAGTGTTGTCAGTTGACTTTTATTTTCGCAATTTAAAATTGAATGACAAACGGTTTTGCATTAGATCAATGGTTACTTTATTTTTGTAGAGGGAATATGAGATGGACTTATTTTTAAGGCTGGATCTCATCCAAATACGATTTTTGCTGCCTCATACTATCCTGGAACTCGTATTCGTCAGGCGAATATTCATAGTTTCTTGTTGCTTTCGCTGTCGGTTTAATTTCTTTTATTTTCTCTTACTTTGCATATTATTTTTTATAACAAATTGCGAAAAATCATCAAATAAAAATGATAAAATTATCTTTAATAATAACAAGAAATATTCTATTACCGCTAACAGCTAGTGTATATGTAAATCACTTGTCAAATCGCTACATATCATAAATATATATATATTTTTTTATGGTGCAGTATTTTCTGCTATCATTTTGAATGTATGCGACCCTAAGGGCCGGATGGTCTGATCGGACGAACTGAAGTAATGCTATGAGTCGTTCTACTTCTATTTCTTCTATAGATTCGTCTTCTATCTCTCACAGTAGTAAATTAAACAGGGAACATATTCTTAAAATTGGTCTGTGTAACACTCTTGAAGCGATTAATCCTACGGATATTAAAAGTATTCACTCTAATGACTATAAAGACACTGGTGAGGTTTTCACCGCTGTTAACTCCAAAAAACAGAAAAGTAAAATATGGTAGTGCCCCGACTTAAGGCCCCTCGACTTACGCCCAATCGCATTTATGTCGTCTGACCTGGGAAAAAACCTTTAATTAAGAAGTGATTTGAAATTTTTTGATGGCTTTTGCAAGAGCCGTACACTTTATGTAATTTTCGAGGACATATAACAATATTTTGATAATTGATTTGAAAAATTTATAAAGAAAGATTCTGAAAGGCCTTATAAACAAACTTTATTGACTTTATATACAATTATTTAGTAATTATTAATTTTAATTATCGCCTAAAATTTGATGGTTTATGAAGTTACAAATAATTTTAATAAATAAAAATATCGATAGATTATATTATAGTTTTATGTAACTAGGGGTTTCTGCCCTAATAATTTTTAAGGCGTATAAAATCCAAACTAAAGTGGTGATAGCAACTGCAAATTTCTAGATAGTTTAAGACGTTTAACTTTCAGGCTATCAAAGCCTGGGAGCTTATGTGTGCGTCCGTTCTTTTTATATTTTGGATATAGGTTTATTGTGATTTGATGCTTCCCTGATTAGTTTTGGGAGTTCATGAGGTAAATATAAAGAGGGAAACGGGGAGCCAATCACCCCAATCTTAATTTAGATAAATGGGTTTTCCATTAGTTTTGGGAGTTCATGAAGCAAGTATAAGGAAGGGAACTAATCCCCCATCTTAATTCATGCTGAATTATCAGATTTCATTTAAATTTTATATATAGAATCATTCTAATGAGGCTTTTCCGTGATAAATTTTGAGTGTTCATTTGTTAAGTATAAAACGGGAAGGAGTATAAAGGGTAAGCCCACTTTAGGTAAATGAGTTTTTTACGTAGAATTTACTGATTAGCTTCAAATTTTAGATATAGAATCATTCTGATGAGGCGTTTCAATGATTTGTTTTGGGAGTTCATTGGGTAAGTATAAGAGAGAGGCACAGTGGGCTATTTCTCTCCCCTCTTAATTTAAACAAATGGGTTTTTCATGCTGAATTATGCGATTTTTAATTCAAATTGTAAATATATGATCATTCTGATGAATCGCTTCCATGATTTGTTTTGAGTAGTCATTGGTTAGGCATAAAGGTGAGAGAGGGAGGTGTAGGGGTACACCCTTAATTTAAGTGTTTTTTACGCAGAATTTAACGATAAGCTTCAAATTTTGGACATATATTCATTCTGACAAGGCACTGACTGATTTATTTTGGGGATTCATTCGTTAAATTATGAGGAGGGGATCTGGAAGTTACCCCTCTTAAATTCTGTAAATGAATTTTTTTTTATGTAGAATTAACTGATTTCTTCAATTTTTGGATATAAGTTCATATTGATAAGACGCTTCTCTGATTAGTTTGGGGTTACTTTTATTGCGCATAAAGGAGAGGGGAACGGCGATTATCTCCCTAGTAAATTAGATAAATGGATTTTTATTCAGAATTATCTGATTTGCTTTAAATTTTGAGTATACGTTTTTTCTGATAAAGCGAATCCCTGAATAGTTTTAGGGGGATAATGGTTAAGTATGAAGAGGAAAACGGATGATAGACCCTCTTAAGTTAAATAAATAAGGTTTTCTGCAGAATTATCTGATTTGTTCAAATTTTAGATATAGTGTTCATTATGACAAGAGGTATCCCTGATTAATTTTGGGGGTTCAATCATCAAGAACAAAGGATGGAATAGGGGAGCTAATAATCCCCATAATTTTTTTTCGAGGTCCATTAATCCTTGAAAAAAAAAGCTGTAATATACAATTAGTGTGAACCCAATGCCATCAGTTTAACCGGTCAATATTCTTTTCATTTATAATGAAACTAGCAGGCTAAGCCCGCTACGCTGGTCTATTTTTCAAAACAAAACATGAATCAAACAAAATACTGAATATGATTGTATTTTTTAAAGCAATTTCTCCTCGAATGCTCTTTCACATTTCTGAAAATCATACAAAACGCCATTGTATTTAAAGATAGAAAAACAACAATTATAAATGCATCAAAAATGCATTAAAAGTTAGCAAACAGCTGTTTCGAATCTACTGTCGAGATTCTTCATCAGTGCAAAACTCAGCGAGCTAGAAAAAACAAAACTGAGCCAAAAATAAAAACAACAACAATGGAATCAAGGCCCGTTGACGCCAAAATATATTAAAATAATAATAAAATATTATGTTGTTGTATCAGCTTATGCATTCGATAAAATTCGGGCTTTTAAGAAAAAAATATTTCAGTTCACCATTTATTGTAGAATTTGATAGATAAATGAGGCAATTATGAAAAGGGCAATTTAAATATTGTCTATTCACCATACTTCTAAAATAGCGAGCATTATGATCGAAGAGATTTACCATTGAATTTAAACAATTTTCAAGTGATTCATTTTCATTTGATCTCTAAACCTCTCAACTTGAGAATATGGGTATCTGTGGAAACTTTAATACATTCTCTATCAATATTATGTTATATTTCGCAACGTACATCTGCTCTTGACAAATCTATTACAGTGTTCCGTTTTTGGAATGCAGCAGAATAAATAAAGTTAAATAAAGTTTTCCTTAGAAAAATAAGGTGAATGTTTTTTGAATGTGTGAAATTCATTTTTTGATACAGATGTCATATACGCATTATGTTGGCGTGATTGAAAAAATGTGAACATTTTGTGCCTCTTATGGTAATCCAACTTTGTTTTTAATTTATTAATGAACTATTTATTTACTTTCATTTGCATTTTAAAATGATACAAAATGTTATGCTCTATACATAGAAAAGTAAAATAGAAAATAGAAATATATCTGTCATTTGAAAACGAAGTTTCCGTTAAAGTGGCGCCAGAAATGTATCACCACAACGTGGTGCATATATGACATTTGTGCCTCTTTCTTAGAACATGGGTGTGTGCATTTGAGCCTAAATTTGGTTATTTAGCTTTATTTTTGTAATATTAACTGGAGTTTGTACAATGTACGGTACTACTTGATTATTCTGTCGAGAAAAAAATTAATAGCAGATTATAGGAATAAATGTCAGTAATCGATGATCGTAAGTATGATAGCAATTGATTTTACAATGATACACGTATTTTTTACGTCATAAGTGCTTTTTGATTCTACTTTTAATTTGTATTTTTTATTTATGTTTACTGTTCTTTCGTTATTTAAAATGAATTTATGTAAATTTGAATACTTTGGCGGAACTGGCCGACGTGTTAATCAAGTAACACTCAATTTGCATTCGAAAATATCATATTTCACAAAAAACTCCTGGCACAAATCCGGATTTGCAAGATTTCCTTCCAATACCAATGCGGCAAAATCCTTGTTTTAGAATAGCGAAGAAATGTGCATTTTTTAAAATTATTTTCGTTATTTTAAAACGAAAATATTAATAAATAAAAAAAGTTGCTATAGCACAAAACAATTTATAGAATTTCTAAAAAGAAATTGAAAGTAAATAAACAATTTATTAATACAGAAACAACTATTGCTGGTTTACCATATCAGGCAAAATAACACCGTTTTGGCGATAGTCCTCAATGTGTATATAATATCTGTGCCAAACATGTTTGAAAAAAAACAATAATCGTTATTTATACAGCATGTTTAAATACTGTAGTATAGTGAAAAAAATGCATACATGACATATACGCACCACATTGGCAAGTTTTTTTTTTTCTTCTGATGCCGATTCGGAGAAAATTTTGTTTTCAAATACCAGTCACATATAGAGTTTACAATTATTTTCTGTTATTTTAAACAGAAAATAACAATAACTTTTAAAAAGTTTAGTTAATAATTATAAAACAAAACTATTTATATCCTTTAAAAAATAAAATAAAATAAAATGAAAATTTATTAATAAATAAACAACAGCCAGGTTACCAAGTGATGCATAAAATCGCCATTTTATTGCAGTCCGCAAATGTGGCGCATGCATGACAAATGTGCCTAGATCAAAATAGTTTATATAATTGGAAAAAAAAAGAAAAAAATTGTAAATAGACAATTTATTAATAAATAGACAATAACATCCGGGTTGCCATATCAAGCAAAATAATGACACTTTGGCGTCAGTTAATTACCCAGATGTATATATGGTATTGGCGTAAGAGACAAATCGCACCAACGTAGTGCGTATGAGATATCTGTGCCAAAAAGAAAAAAAATTTAACCGTTGCAGCTGTATGTATGTGGAAAAACATTTACCCTAAAATTTAAATATTATTCATTTTTGTGGTATTAACTGCTATATATGTATTTAAGTTAAATGTAAAATGTTTTCCTAAAAATGCTCTCACTCATTAAAAGAGTGAAAGAGAGAAAATAATTTTTGCGAACATCGTTCCGTTTTGTGCTTTTTTTTTTGGCTTAGAGTCGCATTGATTGGCGACAAAAGTAGATTGAAACACCCAATTGAATAAACAACATACAAATAACAATTAGAGCCTTTTTTAAAAAATAATTCTGCGAGTTTCTTCTGTAAAACACATAATGGGAAAATTAGATTTAAAAAAATTAAAAAAAAAGAAAGAAAAAAATAATTATGTTTTACCCAATGAAATTTTTGATATGTTGTTTTCTTTTAATCTGGCTCGAAAGAAATAAATAGCCAAATATTGTGTCACTTCAAAACTTTCTTTCACATTGAGTTACTTTTTAAATATTATAAATATTCCTTTTTTTTGTTAAAGATAAATATTTTCCTTTCATAATATTATTTTGCATTAAACGGATTTTTTTCTTTTTATCATTATTTATTTTAAATCAATGAATTAACAGGTTTTTTTTTTCGAAATGTTTATATTATTTTCCATTAGAGAATGCATTTCATTTCTTTTTTGAAATATAATTATTGCCAAAAAATTAGTTATTGCAACCCTTCCGTCAAAAATAACCGAAAAATATGAAATTTATTACGAAAAATCAGAGTTATCCTTGTATATTTGTATCATAAACCTCCGCAAAAATATTTCCTATCGAATGATATAATCTGCAAAAAGATCCATCGGGTAGTTTTTGAAAATACTCGTTTGGAAGTTCCAGAACTTCTGCTTTATAATATATATGATTAGTTAAAGAGAGAATCTTCAATAGGCGATGATATAAATGATGAATCAATTTTCTTACAATGATTCTGAAGACAAAGATTTTTTTTTCAAAGTGAATGAGAAACATTGTTCAGAATATCCATGAGAGTGCAATAAAACCTCGGACAAATGTGACTGAATTAAGAAAATTCAGTGAAAATGTTATATAAAAGATACTCAGAGCTTCTAAAAGAATGTGCAGTTTGAGACAGGTCTGAGAAATTGCTGAAAAGAACAAAGGGATATATGAAAAACATAAAAAAAGACTGGAATGAATTTTTTTTATCTGAGTGGTTATCCATCTCGTATTTAAACTTATTATAGTCCAAGAGCCGATAGCACAAAAACCTATGTTATCGAGCATAAGAAAAAAAAAATCTTTATTTTATGTAAGAGTAGTAATAAGGGAATCTGATGATCCATGTCTACCGGAAGTGAAGTGGTGCATAAGCCAAAAATTAATACCACTAGTGGCTCACTCGTAGGTTTATCATTGTGTTTCCCTTCTTCCAGTTTTCCATGATTTCCTATCTTTGATTGTACGGCAAACACAATGTTAAACCTACGAGTAAACCACTAGTGGTAATATTTTTTGGCTTATGCACTACTTTACTTCCGGCAGACATGAATCATTAGATTCATCTATTGCTACTCTCCCATAAAATAAAGGGTTTTTTTTCTTGTGCTCGATAACATAGGTTTTTGTGCTGTCGGCTCTGGGACTGCTATAATGTTGTTTAAAAATAGGCATAGTTACAAGACCAATAATTCTTTTAAATGTTAAGCAGAATATAACCTTTTATTTCAAATATAGTTTGATCTTTTATTAAATTGCCAACGTTTGTTACATTCACATTTTTGTGATTTAGTAATATTAATAAATTAACAACTTCAGTATGTCTAAAACATTAAAGTTATTTTTATTTGCCCCATTATGTTTTATATTGCATCACAAAAATGATTTATTGCATTGAAACGCCAGATGGCATCTTCGCCCTAGATAGTTGTCCGTCTTACCCATATCTCGGTGTAAGATGCCGAAATGCAAGTGTTTACAAAAACAAATTTTTTCAATACTTTCTAAAATACCTGTAAAATGAAATAAGTTTTTAATCATACATAGAAAAACAAACTTTAACAGAGAATCAATAAATAGCAAATGATAATAATAGGCGATTTTTAAAACAATTAAATCAAAAATCAAGGAATCTTTACCCAATTTAACCTGATGATTTATTTAATTAAAAATGACTTGCTCTATTTCAATGAAAGCCATGATAATTCTTTTGAAATTCTGTTCATTACATAGGAACAATCCTAAATAGAAAGATAGAAAGTAAACTGAAAAAAAAAAAAAAAAAAAAATCAAGCGAGATAAATAAAGGGTATATTCGAAAAAATACTTTCCCACCCTCAACAACCCGAAACTTCTAAGACATTTTCAGATTCATTTTTAAAAGAAAAAAAACATGAAATTTGCTGAGGTGATTTTTAAGAGATGTTTAAGAGGCTTTGTGATTTAGTTTTACACTCAATTAGTTTTGAGAGTTCATTGGGTAAGTATTAGGGGAAAAGGGTGTAAGGGTAACCCCCTAAATGCAATTTGATTAATAAATAATTATTTTTCAGTATGACGATTTTTTTCGTTCCTCTTCGGAAAATTAGGATCCCAGATCTCCCAGATCTTCCTCTTCGGAAAATTTGGTTCAAAATGCCAAAATTGACAGCACTTTTTGCAATATTTTCTACAATTATCGAATAATTGACCAACACGGCACTTTATGTAGTTTTTCAATAAGAAAATGTGCCAGTCTGATAAGCTTGACAATAAAAATAAATTTTGAAAAAAATTAGAAAATAAGCAGTTTGGATTAAAATACACCTTTGCATACAAATTTATAGACGTTTTTAAAAAAAATCTGAAAGGAAAATACTTTACAATGCACATTTGAAAAAAGGAAGCACAGTTACGGCTTTATTGCATTCCTCTGAGAAATACAGTCTTAAAGAATATCAAAAATATATTTGAGATTTGTGAAATATAAAAGTTCTGAATCCATAAACTACTCCCTGAAAAGAAAATCTACACAAATCACCGCAATATTTTAACTAAGTCGGAAATTGTTTGTCAAATGGGGTAAACAAGGTGCATTCGTACTTTAACTAATTTTATAATTATCCAGATTTTGATGCAATAGTTATCGCACTCTTATGCAAAAATGCACGAATACAAAATTATCCCGATTATATATGATGACCTCAGAAGCCAAGGGGTACAAGTGACAAAATGTCGATTTGGAGTAAATTGAGTTTAAAGATAATTGATGTTAAATTGGAACATCAATAACAATTCACTAAATTGAAATAGCAAACATCCGCTTGTTGCATTCTAATCTTTGAACTCTCATTTCAATAACTGTTAAAAAAAATAGAGTACAATTTTCTTTAAATGTATAATTAATCAATATTGTTTGTTTTTCGAAAAAAGTGGTTTATCTCTATAACTCAGAAAATATTAAGAAAATGACCTATATTTCTTCACATGAAATGAAAAAAAAGCATATTTCCAGATACCCTGTGCACTTAACTCAATTTTTTCAATTTTGTCACTTATACCCCTTGGCTTCTGGGGTCCTCATATATATATTAAATTGTGCAATCTGGAAATGACTCCATCTAAAATAGGATGCAATCACCATGATAATCTAGAATAATTATCTGTCACTGGATATCATTAAATTAATTACGTATGAATGGATAAAATAGAAGGAAGAAAACTTTCATTAATATCTTTTTAAGTTTTGTTTCAACTTTTATAAAATTTCAATTGAACTCTGCAACGATTATACGTGAGGATATCGGAAAGTTTCTATTTCAGGTGAATATTTTTATATTCTGTTCGCACCATTATTTTAAAAATATGCATTTCATAGTACATTTATCTTGCAGATATTCTCAAACCTTATGTAAGAATTTTTGATTTGAAAAAGTGATTTGAAGTCGCATTAAAAAACATTCACCTATAATAGAAACTTTGTGGTACTTTAATGTATATCTTAAATTTCAAACCAGTCGATTGGGTATTTTTGCGCTATTATATGCGGACAGAGGACGACTATTGGTGATTCGTATTTAGATAATTATGAACACACTTAGAAATAATTGAGAACAGCCATTTTTAATGTTAATGCTTAATTAAAAAAATATGTATTACCACCAATTTTAATGAATGTCGTTTTCTTAAGATTTAAAAAAATTGTTTGTAATTTGTGGTGATGCACACAAATATACATATGTAAAGTTGTTTGTTTATTAAAAGTTTATTGTTTTAATGTCGAGAAAACATTTAAGTAGATTTCGGAGAAAAACTACCTATTTAACTTTCCTCTATGTTGAAATTTCTGAAATAGTTCTGAAAAAATCAACCAATATTGTTTCTATATAAAATGAGCATAGATGTTCTTCTATAATTCACAAAAACTATTAGATATTTATTGTTCAGTAAACTTTAATCGTGATATATCTATCTGTATTTGTCGACTTTAAAATGATTTATAAAATTATTTGGAAATTGGTTTGAGAATAATGTTATTTTCCAAAGAAAAGACTATAATGATCTATAACTATAAATATGAAATTCAAAAATGTATAACTCGAAATGTAAATGTACATTAAAATGAGTTTCTTTCAGATCTTCGTTTATTATGTAGAAATAAGTCTATCGAAAAAGATCGGAGTAAATCGGCAAGCTGAAAGAAATGAAATTTTATAGAAGTCCTTGAAAGATTCTGAAAAGAATATATTTTATAGTGTATATTTGCCCAAGGAGATGACTATTGCAGCTTCATTTTTTATAAAATCCCACCAGTAAACGAGCATAAAAGAATAGATTTTCTGTTTATAAAAAATAGATTTATTGTTTACGATTCACAGATAAAAAAGTTTTGAAAATAAAAACAGTAGTTTGCAGAAAAAAAGGAGTTATTTTAAAAATACAGAACTAACATTTTTAATATCAATGGTCATTTTAAAGAGTTAATTTCACAAGATATTGAAAATATATAGAAGTTCATAAACAATTTCATATTTTTGTGGCACACATTTGCCTTAAGGAATAGCAGTTATATTTCGTTTTTTAAAATGATTTTAAAGTCTTAAATAATGTAATTCTTTTTTTAAACAGTTCTAACCTTTCTGTTACTATTTGAAAATAAAATTCGATGTTGTATATTTCTATTAAATACCTTAAGTAGAGTAATGATACTATTATTTAAACTATTATTCTGCCGAGCTGTCTCAAATGACAGACCAGATGTTATGACCAATAAGGTTATCTGAGCGAAAAATCAAAGCGGGCTATCGCCCAGATAGCTTAACAGGTAAAGTATTGGCCTTGTAAGCCAAGTATTCGGGTTCGATTCCCGCCCTGGGCAATTTTTCGCTCAGTTGGAAATATTCAATTCGTAGAGTATTGATGTTAGAGAAAGGTACAACAAAAATGCATATTGAAGTTATTTGAAGGTTTCATTAGAAGGTCATTTCAAATATCATAAATAAAAGAATAAGCAAAAAAAAAAAAATATATATATATATAAATATCATGTAAAACAAGAAAAATGATAAACTTCTACTATAGTAAAGCACGTTATGTATCAAGAAACGATATTAGGGAAAGGTATAAAACAGTGTAGATTGAAGCAATTAAAGTTTTCATAAAAAATATTTCAAAGAATATGAATAGAGGAAGATTAAAAATCGCTCTTTGAAGTAAATATAATAGAATATCTATGAGGGAAAAACAAATAAGTCAAAACTGCTTCAATATAATAAGAGCATAGATATTCTTCTATAGTTCACAAAAACTATTTGATATTTATTGCTCTGAAAACTTTAGTCATAATATATCTATCTGTATTTGCCGACTTTAACATGATTTATAAGATTATTTGGAAATTGGTCAGTGGATAGTTTTACTTCCCAAATTATGATTTATAATTATAAATATGAAATGCAAAAATTTATAACTCGGTGTATAAATGCACATTAAAATCAGTTTCTTTCATACCTCCGCTCATTACGTGGAAATAAGTCTATAATAAAAAGATCGGAGTAAATCTGCAAGATGAAACAGATAAAATTTTATCGAAGTTCTTAAAAGATTCTGAAAAGAATATATTTTATAGTGCATATTTGCCCAAGGAGATGACTGTTGCAACTTCATCTTTTATAAATTCCCACGGGCAAACCAGTATAAAAAATATCAAAAATAGATTTCCTGTTTGCGATTCACAAATAAAAAAGTTCAGAACATAAAAACTGCAGTCTACAAAAAATAAAATAAACACAGAACTGACATTTTTAATATTAATGGTCATTTTATAAAGTTTGTATCAATAGGAATTGAGAATTTATAGAAGTTCATAAACTATTCCAAACGAAATTGTTTTTGTGGTACACATTTATCTCAAGGAATGGCAGTTACATTTCATTTTTTAAAATGATTTCAAAAGTCTTAAATAACGTAAAAAAATATTTTTAATCAGAGTAAATCTACATGATGAAAGAAATGAAATTTTATAGAAGTTCTTTAAAGATTCTGAAATCAATATATTTTAGAGTGCATATTTTCCCAAGGAGATAACTGTAGTACTTCATTTTTTATAAATTCCCACGAGCAAACGAGCATAAAAGAATATCAAAAATAGATTTCCTGTTAGCGATTCACAAATAAAAAAGTTCAGAACACATAAAAACTGCCATCTAAAAAAATAAAATTCTATGTAAAAAGACAGAGTAACTTTAAAATAAATACGACTGACATTTTTAATATTAATGGTCTTTTTAAAAAGTTTGTATCACAAGGAATTGAAAATATATAGAAATTCATAAACTATTCCAAAATAATATTTTTTTGTGGTACAAATTCGTCTCAAAGAATACAGTTACATTTTATTTTTTAAAAACAATTTCAAAGTCTTAAATAATGTAAAAAAATATTTTTCTAAATAGTTCTAACCTTTCTGTTACTATTTCAAAATAAAATTCAATGTGGTATACTTTTTCTAAAACAAATAAATCAAAACTGCTTCTATATAAAATGAGCATAGATATTCTTCTATAGTTCACAAAAACTATTGGATATTTATTGCTCTGAAAACTTTAGTCATAATATAACTATCTGTATTTCCCGATTTTAAAATGATTTCTAAGATTATTTGGGAATTGGTCTGTGGATAGGTTTCCTTCTCAAATGATGATTTATAACAATAAATGTGAAATGCAAAAATGTATAACTCGAAATGTAAATGTACATTAAAATCTCTTTCTTTCTTATATCCGTTCATTCTGTAGAAATAAGTCTATGGATAAAGATCGGAGTAAATCGGCAAGCTGAAAGAAATGAAATTTTATGGAAGTTCTTAAAAGATTTTGAAAATAATATATTTTATAGTACATATTTGCCCAAGGTGATGACTATTGCAACTTCATTTTTCATAAATTCTCACGAGCAAACGAGCATAAAAGAATATCAAAAATAGATATTCTGTTTGCGATTCACAAATAAAAAAGTTTTGAAAATAAAAAGTGTTGTTTGCAAGAAAAACAATTTCTACATAAAAAGGCAGAATGACTTTAAAAATAAATACAGAACTAATATTTTTAATATTAATAGCCATTTTAAAGATTTTGTATCATTAAGAATTGAAAATTTATAGAAGTTCATAAACTATTCTAAAAGAAATTTTTTTGTGGTACACAATTGCCTCAAGGACTCACAGTTATTTTTTATTTTTTAAAATGATTTCTTAAGAGCTATGTCTTAAATAATGTAAAAAAAATATTTTTCTAAACAGTTCCATCTTTCCTGACACTAATTCAAAATAAATTCTATATGGTGCATTCATATTAAATATGTTAAAGGGAAATAATACAAAAGCTACAGCTTTAAAATAGTGGTAGCAGAGGTTAAAAAAAGAATTAAGTAATGTGTAATAATGTAAAATAAAATTCAATGAATTAAATTTATATTATAAACCACGAATTACAAGCAGTAAATTTTAAGTTCAGAGTTTTAGAGACAGACCGATGAAAATAAAATGAACGAAAAATTTTAAAGTCGTACAATTAAAATAAATAAATAAACATTGTTCCTTTTTCAAAATCTTTGGACTGTAGCATATAAATTTTAACTTGCAGCAGTATATTTTTTTATATTGTTAGTTATGTATATATATATATATATAGGGGAACTGGGGCACATTGATACAGTTTTTTTTCTAAGAATATTTTTGGTGTGAAGAAAGTAGAAAATTCAAGTTTTTTTTTCCATGTGGTGACAGAAAAACCTGTGTAGTATGTTATAAAAATGTACAATCATTGTTTTATATAGTATTTTTGCATGTAATTGAAATGAAAAAAACTTCTTTAAACACCATAAAAAAAGTTAACTGCGCAAGGCCTTTCGAAAGAACTTAGTCTTTCTTCGTCAGGCGCAAAAAGACGTGCGTCCACAATGAATGTAGCGGCACGACTGAAGGGGAATGCGGGAGGGAGAGGGAGCAAGCAGAAGGAACAGCCAATAGGAAAGAAGAAGGCAACAGCCAATCACGAAAGAGCATAAACAAAACTAGATAGACAATGAAGGAGAGGAAAGGAAGAAGGGAGGAAGGGAAATGGGAAAAAAGCGGGGTAAATTAAAAAAATAACTAAAAGGAAATAAAATGTACGCAAAAAATATATAAATTAGTAATAATAATAAGAAAAAAAAAATAAAAAAAAATAAATAAAAAAAAATAAAAAAAAATAAATAAAAATAAATAAAAATAAATAAATAAATAAAAATAAATAAATAAATAAATAAATAAATAAATAAAATAAAATAAAAATACATAAAAATAAAAAATAGTTTACAATTATAAACACACATGAATATACCTGAAAAATAGTATACATAATATATATAAAATAATAATAATAATTAAATAATAAACTTAATTATGAAGCAGTGCTGAAAAGATTCTTCCAGGCAACGGAGAGGGTTTTAGAATCAGATTTATCATTAACAATAATATCACGATTAATATAAATAGCTAAATTTTCAAGAAAGTCTAACTCAGAGGAACTATTGGCATTAAAAATAATTTTAGCAGTTTGAAAATTGAAACTATGGCCGGAATCCCAAGAGTGTTTAGCAACAGAAGATTTAGAAATTTCTTGATTAATGACATACCGAGAGTGTTCTTTTAGGCGTTTTTCGAGATTTCTTTTAGTTTGACCAATATACGATAAATCACAGCCATTACAAGGAATATTATAAATACCCCATTTTTGGAGGTCAGGGACAGGACATTTCATGGAAGGAAATTTTAATTTATTGACTGGTTTAAAGATAACATTAAAATTGAAACGTCTTAAAACTTTAGCTAATTTAAAACATAAAGGAGGATAAAAAGGGAGGACGACCAAATTATCAGGTTTACTTTTATCAATATTAGAAAGAGTGGAATTGTTAGGGGGTCTATTGAATTTGCTCACAGCAGTATTAATGATAGAAGGATTGAATCCACGTTTTACAGCAACAGATTTTAAATAATTGAGTTCATTCTTAAGAGATGCAAAATCGGAACAAATTTTGAGAGCACGATAAACATAAGTATAAAAAACACCGATCTTTTGATTGACAGGATGATTTGAGAGAGCATGGGGTGGATTAGAGACAGAAAAAGGTTTTCTATAAACGCAAGTTTTGAAAGAAGAATCACATTTGGTAACTAAAACATCAAGGAAAGGGAGTTTATTACAATTCTCTAACTCAAAAGTAAACTGAATATGAGGATCAATAGAATTGACAGTTTGAAGAATTGTAGAAATATCAAATGGATTATTCAATAGGACGAAAGTATCATCAACATAACGAATCCAACATTTAAAATTGATCAGATTTAATAATTTATCTTCAAAGTAATGCATATAAATATCACAAAGGATGGGAGATAAAGGATTACCCATACTTAAGCCTTCAAGCTGTTTGAAAAATTTATTATCGAATTGAAAAGTAGTAAGAGTTAAGCAAATTTTAGTTAATTTAACATAATCTTTGACCTCAATATCCGAGAAATGAAATTCACGTAATCTTTTTTCCAAGCAAGAAAGAGCGCCTTCAATCGGGACATTAGTAAATAAAGATTTGACATCAAGAGAAAGCATAGAACAATTCGATGGATTAATACTTTTTAATTTACTAACGAAATCATAAGAATTTTCAAAAGTCATTTGTACCAATGTGCTCCATCCCCAGGGCAGATTGATACACTTCATGGGACAGTTTGATACATTTGAGAAAAATGGCGACAAAATAACACCAATGCATATTTTTTCATAGAAAATGAATTAGCAAATCATTTTATATTTTTTATAGAAATTCAAATCACTCACAATTTATTTTTAAGTAATATTAAAGCAATCAAAATTAAATGTATAATGACCTGATGTTCTGGCTGTTCCTTGTCTGATTGTTGGCAGTGGTAACTTTGTCATATCTAGCACTTCAACCCCAGCATTATCTTCTTTCTTAGGAAAGATGAAAAAATTACCAGGTTTTTAAATAGGTTTATAAACAGAAAATAAAGGATAATTATAGTAAAAATTCTGTTTATAATATAATTATTCTTTTCTGTTCTGCAGTTTGTTTCTCTTATTTAACATTTCTCATGTCGAAAATACTTTTTCTCTGGCGAATCGATATAAATTCGAGATTTTGCAGGCTGCCATCCTTTTTTTTTATTAGTTCTAATATAGTACTAGCTTTTGGGTAAGTTCGTCGTACGAACTGTTTGCAAAAATACTATAAAATGTTCGAAAATATAAAATTAGAGCTATTTTACTTCAATAAAAATTAATATTAGAAATTTTTGGTGAAAAATGGTTGGATTAAGGAGTGTATGGTAAAAAAAAATAATAAAAGGTAATGAATAAATGAACTAAAAAGGATTTAGGTTGTATCAATGTGCCCCATACAGCCATTTTGAATAAAATGAGTCTTAAATCCAACTCTTCATAATTTACCTAACAATAAAGAATGAGGAACTGACAAAGAGTTGTTTTGCTTGCCAGGGGGAGTATTATTTTCTGTTGAAAATACTGAAACAGTTGTATAATACCATTGGAATTGTACAGCTCAACTTTACTTTTGACCTACAAAAACAATAAATCACCCGTCCCATTTCATCAAACTACTGAATTATGCCAAGATATTCTGTATGTAGTTGTGTACACTAGTATTATCTTTTGAAGCTGTTTTGAAATTTCATGTAATGGCCCTGTGAGCTGTAGAGGGGGTGTATCAATGGGCCCCAATTCTCCCTACATATTTCTTTAATTAAAATATGTTGCTTGTAATTATCGAGTAAATAATTTAATGTAATCTTTTTTATTTAATATATATACATATATCTATTTATTATATATGTATTTTATATCTTATATATATACATATATATATGGAATTCTTCTTCCTAAAAGTTCTTGCGGAATTATAATTAACTCATAATTGATTCATATCTGACACCGTTTAACTTTTAAATACTTACATTAACTTAAATTATTTACAGAGAAAATATTTACATAAGACTATTTACAAAGCAAACAATCATAACTCTAATTAATCAATTACATCTTATACGGGAAATCGTCTTCATCTTACATTCTTTTTTACATCAACTAAAAACTAAAAGCATTCCATTCTCCTTTCTTCCGTTCAGTTCTTTTTTCTACCGCTTAAATCGTCTGGCTTCTTAGGAATTAATAGCTGCTTCAAAATCGTCTGCCTCACTGAGAGCCTTTTCATCAGAGTTGTGATGCGTAGAAAATAATATGCAGATCTAATAGTGGAGGAGAATTTCCATATTTCGGCCATACTGATGAGGGATTCATTCTCGAACGTATTCTTGTTGGCTGGAAACAGCAGCTGGATAATCTGAAAAGATAAAGAAAAAAAAAAAAAACACAGCAGCATCCAAAGTCTAAATTGAAAAAAAGAAGTCATCATAATGAAAATTTAAATAATGTCTTTCAAAATAAAATCGTATTCTTTTTTTCTCTTCACGTCTTTTCGTCTTCTTTTTTTCTTACGTCCTTTCGTCTTCTTTTACCTTGCATCTTTTCGTATTCTTTTTCTTACGTCTTTTCGTCTTCTTTTATCTTACGTCCTTTCGTCTTTTCCTTTCTTATGTCTTTTCGTCTTTTCCTTTCTTACGTCTTTTCGAGAATAAAGTTAAAATTCTTTTAGTTGTCAGTCCAGTGGTTTGTCATGGTCGGTATCTTGTCAAAATCGGTGAAATTCTTTTTTTTGACAAGCTTCGTCCGTCCACGGCTTCATGTATTCTGTGCAATTACAGGTGAAAATGGGACCTTCATTAAATCCAAGTTTCTTTACATCGTAGGTGTCATTATTTTTTACTTTTATGACTTTATATTGACCTAAATATTTTGATTTTAACTTCAAACCTGGACCTTGTTGTGTTCGTTTTATAGCAACCACATCATTAAGCTTGAATTTGTTAGCTGTCTTTCGTCTGAGGTTGTAAGTTTTGCGGTTTCTTCTTCGACTTTTAAAATTTGTTTTTTAGCATTTTTTCTCATATCTTCGCGATTATTTGTAAAATCAGATTGTATTTCAGCATTCATAAGACTAGTAATCTCAATGTTATTTTTTAGTTTCATTTTAGTACCAAACATCTATTCAAAAGGGGTTGCGCTAATACTTCTCTGAAAAGTCGAATTCATCACCTGTTGGACGTTGCTTACATGTGTGTACCATTTTTTAGAATTATCGACAGATAACCTAGATAGAACAGATTTTATAACAGAATTTAGACGCTCGACTTGGCCGTTGGACCTGGGTAATACAGTGGTAAACGGGATATGTTTAATATTTTCATTGACGCAATATTCTCCAAAAGCTTTAGAGGTAAATGCAGGACCTTTATCTGATATTATGCGAACTTGATTTCCAAAGACAGACTTTTTGATTTCTAATTTAGAAATTACTTCGGCAGCATCGGTAGATTTTGTGGGATACAACCAAAAAAATTTTGTGAATGCGTCAATAACCGAAAGGATATGTTTATAATTTTTATTCGTGCTTTCCAATGGACCTAAGTGATCAACATGGTACGTATGTAACGGAGTTTCTTCTTTTTCTATTGGGTGAAGTAAACCTTCTTGTTTACCACATTTTCTATTAATTGAAATACAGGCAACACAATTTGCTATGCATTTCTCAATTTTTTGTTTAACTTTGGGGATGTAAAAATCATTTTCTAATTTTTTCTCTGTTCTTGCAACTGCGTAATGACCTTTTCCGTGAGCGGCCTTGATTATATTTATTTGCATGTCTTCCGGTACAACTAATAAATCGTTACCATTAACACATTTATAAAGAACATAATTTTTAACTAGATAATCATCATAAGATTTTACTTTTAGGATTTCTTTTATTATTTTAATATGCTCATCGGTTTCTTAAGCTTGGATAATTTTTAAAATTAAACTATCTTGGATTACCATACAAATAGGATATCTGCTTAATGCATCGACATGCTTCATACTACTACCGTGTCTATGTTCAATAACATAATCAAAATCGGATAACATTATTGCCCATCTAGCTATTTTTGTACTCATTTCTTTTTTATCCATAGTAATTTTAAATGCATTACAATCGGTTACAATTTTAAATGGAATACCTAGCACATATACTCTAAACTTTTTGAGGGCTTTAATTACAGCTAAAACTTCTAATTCGTAGCTAGTGTACTTTCGTTCAGCTTCGGTGGTTTTTTACTGGCGAAATAAACTGGATGAAACTGATTATCTACTGGAGATTGTTGCATTAAAACAGCTTCATAGCCATCAATACTGGTATCACAGTGGATTTCGGTCGCACTTTTGGGATTGTAAATCAAAAGTACTGGTTCTGACGACAAAATACGCTTGAGTTCATTAAAAGCTTTTTGTTCTTCTATCTAAAATTTAAATTTGGAATCTTTTCTTAAGAGGTCACTTAACGGTTTAGCTATAACCGAATAATTTCTTATAAATTTTCGAAAGTATCCTATCAATCCTAAATAACTTCGAACATCTTTGGTACACTTTTGTTCAGGAAAATTTATTACTGCTTTAGTCTTCAGTGGGGAGGGATACAATTTACCATTTATGATTCTATACCCCAAGAAATCAATTTCACGCTTCAAAAAATTGCACTTTTTAAGATTTAATTCTAACTCATATTCCGATGCAGTTTCGAGAACAAGTTTTAATTTTTCTAGACCTCCAGTTTCGTTTTTAGCAGGAATTATTAGGTCATCCATATAGATAACTACAGTGTGATCTTTTAATAGGTTTCGAAATACAGTATTGAAAAACACTAGGGCTATTAGTCAACCCGAATGGACATTTAAAAAATTCTTATTTTCCTTCATGAGTGACAAAAGAGGTGTATTTCCGCGAGTCTTCTTCAACATCTACATGAAAGAAACCGTTTTTCAAATCTATGGTGGTAAATACTTCGGCAGAATGTAATTGGTCTATTACATCATCGATATCTGGCAAGGGGAAATGCTCACGCACTGTCTTTATGTTAAGACGTCTGTAATCAACACAAAGTCTCATTGTATTATCTTTTTTCTTGACTAACACAACCGGCGAAGAAAAATTAGAAGAACTTTTTCGAATGATTCCCTGAGCTAGCCACTCCTCAATTTGGTCTTCGACTATTTTTTTCTCGCATGGCGGTAATCTTCGAGGGGAAGAACAAACAGGAATTTCATCAGTTAAATTAATTTTCATTTTAACATCTACTGTTTTAGTTTTAATTGATACATAATTTTCAATTAAAGAGTATAACTCTGAACGTAATTTTTTGTCAGCAATGTGACTTAAATCAATTTTAGGCTCATCCAAAACATTTACAATATTAACTAAAAAGTCATTAGACTGAACTTCAGCTTTAAACAGTTTCATTTCATTCTCAGAAATAGTTCATATACCTTGATGAATAACATCAGTACCAATAATTAAATCAAAATTAATGCAATTGTCATTAACGACAAAAATGGTAACTTTAAATTTTGAACCATCTACTTCGATTTCTGAATTGAAACAACCTTCTGGTTTAATTGAAGCTTTTCCTAGACCGGTCAAAGTGATACTCGTAGGTTTTAACTCTACAAAGTTCTTCAAATTATCATAAATACTTTTCTTTAACAAAGTCTTTTGGCAATCAGTATCTATTAAAGAGATTAAACGCAAAGAATAAAGATTTATCTCTTTCAGAATTAAATCTTGGGATGTAATAGTGTTTACTTGTAACTGAGCATTTTTAAAATTTGTATCTTTAGATTTATTACACTGAAATGATTTATGACCATAAGCGTTACAAGCAAAACAAAGCTGCCCTTTATCTTTATTTACACAGTTAATGCTCTTATGATTATTCCCGCCACAATTAAAACAACGCATATTTGGCTTTACAGGCTTAAATTTGTTCTTAACTTTAACTTAGGATTTAATTTTAGGCTTAGCTCCTTAATATTTATGAGATTTTGTTTTTTCATACTCCGACCTTATTTTTTCATAAACCTTTAAGTCATTGTTTAAATTATTGTTTAAATTCAGCAATATTTGGGCAACCATACAAAAAAGATTTTTTAGAAATAGGGTCATTAATTCCATTTATTACATACTGGATAAGAACAAAATCTTCAATATTGCCTTTTGAGCATAATTGTTTCATATTAAAAAATATTCGTCCAATGATTCATATGGTCTAATTTTTCTTTTGGATAGCAATTCATGTAATTCAGCTGAATTGCACGTTTGACCAAATTCAGAAATAAATAAGGACTTCAACTTTGACCACGGATTAATTTTTATTTCACTTTCAATATATAATTTAGCTTTGCCTGTCATACGGCGTTTAGCCAAAATCAATTAGTGCAAATCACTAACATTAAATAATGAAACAATATCTTCAAAATCGGCAAGCCACTTATTAATATTTTGTACTTCAGTACCTTCAAACATCATTATCATTGTTTCTATGTCATTTATAGAAATACTAGGTTTAATAACATAATCAGGAATTAGAATTTTCTGATTTTCATTACTTTCACAACTAGAACTACCAGAATCATTTCTCACATTATTCTCAAAAACATTTGAAATATTTTTAGTTTTATCATGTAAATCATCATTAAATTCATCATCACTCTCGTCATCACTAAGAGTACCTTCATCGGGTATCATATTAATTTTCAAAATACTAAAATCACATAAACTAGAAATTATTCTGGTAGCAATTTCATCAAAAGTTCCGGAATTATTTATACACAAAACATTGCAAATGGTTATCATATCGTTAGCAGAAAAATTATCTTTGATTTCTTTCAATTTTGTTTGATATTCATTGGAATCTAGTACTTCAAACGAAAACCCAGTAAAATTCCGAATTCTATGTCTATTATTTCTGTCACCGATTTCTCCAAAAATTAATTTATGCAATGTCTTAATACTAGATGATTTTTCTGTTTTCAGTGAAAGTTCTAATTCCTTTAAATCTACTAATTTTGCCATTGTTGAGAAGAAAAATAAAATCATAAACTCAGTTTATAATCAGATGTTCAGCTTCACACTGTGTCAACACTTTCATCGCAAAATTTTACCTCTTCTGAATTAGCTTTGTGGGCTTGACATCATTTCATCACAGTTCTAAAAAATAATGGCTTCCAGGATGTTTAAAAAACATTTCCATCTCTGTGAGCGTTCGCATATCCCAGTTCTGAATACCAATTTTATGGAATTCTTCTTCCTAAAAGTTCTTGCGGAATTATAATTAACTCATAATTGATTCATATCTGGCACCGTTTAACTTTTAAATACTTATATTAACTTAAATTATTTACAGAGAAAATATTTACATAAAACTATTTACAAAGCAAACAATAATAGCTCTAATTAATCAATTACATCTTATACGGGAAATCGTCTTCATCTTACATTCTTTTTTACATCAACTTAAAACTAAAAACATTCCATTCTCCTTTTTTCCGTTAAGTTCTTTTTTCTATCTCTTAAATCGTCTGGCTTCTTAGGAATTAATAGTTGCTTCAAAATCGTCTGCCTCACTGAGAGTCTTTTCATCAGAGTTGCGATGCGTAGAAAATAATACGCAGATCTAATAGTGGAGGAGATTTCCCATATATATATGCAGAGTAAATACTGAGAAAAATACTAATTTTTTTTCCGTAAAAGAATGAAATTGAATGAAATTGAAATATTTCTATAAGAACTATAAATAAAACCATTTTGATATAAATGTTTAAAGAAGAAAATTATAAAGTATGAAATAGTAAAACAGAATTTAATTAAGAAGTATATATTATACATCATGGCTTGCAAACGAGACATTTTGCGTTCAAGGAGTTAAGAACTCGATTTATAAAAATAAAATTAATGAAAAATATTTAGAAATTGCGTACATAAAATGAAAAAAAAGAAATAAAAAAAATTGTTATTTTTTAAAAAATTAAGAATTTAATAGGCAAAAATAAATGCCTACCCTTTTAATTAATATTTTTTTTATAAACACCTGTTAAAAAACAACAAGGATAGTTTATAAACTACAGGTTTAAAATTCTTTCCTTTAATTAATTCAGCTTCACCGTTGTAAAATTTAGAATTATTTAGAAACAGTTCTTAGAGATCATTTTTATCTAATAAGAAAAACCATGCTCAATTTCATGATTCTAGCTCTCTCAACAATACGAAAATCGTAATTTAAAGCATTTTTTTGCTCCTGCAACTTTCAGGTGGTGATGAAACGGGCATAAAATAGAGCCTGTATAGAGCAAATCTCCATTGATTTCGATACATTATGTTTGAATCAGATTTTTACTTTCTGATATGCATAGAAATTCACATTTAAAACGTTTTTAGAACGCTTTTCATACATTATCAATCTTTTTAGTTTCGAATTTTGTGTAATTTGTTCTTAGAGATCACATATAGCCTTGTAAGTAACTATCATGCCAAATTTCATATTTTTAGGCTTTTTAGTAAAACAAAAGTTGTATTCTAGAATGTTTTTTGGTCCTGCATCCTATTTGGGTTAGTGGCGCCAGAAATATAATATAGCGTATGTCGGAGCAAGGGCTACATTTTGCACCATTTTTTAAAATCGGATCCACACTTCTTGAGACTATGTAGAATTTGCCCTTTATAACATTTTTAGAGCACTTTTGCGCTTTTTAAATTTCGACTGCATTAAGAAATGTTCTTAGAGATTATTTGCATCTTATAACTATCAAATCAAATTTCATGTTTCGTAACATTTTAATCGCATGTTTAGAGCAGTTCTTGCTTTTGTACATCCTTTAGTGTAGTGGCATAGACAAGAGACATGGTCTATGATGGAACAGAGACTTAAACACCATTATTTTGATAACATTACTTTTAAAATTGGTTCGGTAATTCCTTTGAATAATGAAACAAACAAACAAACTTTACTTCTTTATAAGATTAGTATAGATATAAATAATTAAAAACAACAGTCACATATTTAGAATAACTAATATACGTACAATAATAAGTATTTCTTACCATGTTTATTCTTTAAAAGTGAATATTTGAACTCTTTTCTTAATTTTCTAAATCTATACTATTAAATTGCATAAATAAATTTAAAATTTATTTCTTTGAAAAAATAAAGTAATGATGTTTTAAACATTAAATGTAAAATTCAACCTTTGAGTAAAATTTTAGGAAAATGTGTCTTCCGAAACATAGTTTATTAAGCTGAAAATATCCATGAAGAATGATTGAAGTAAATTGGCAGGATGAAAGAAAAGAAAATTTTAGATGTTCTTAAAAAATTCCGAAAAGAGAGAAAGAGAATAAATTTGATAGCGCATATTTTCCCAATTAAATGACAGTTGCAATTTCTTTTTTTAGCAATTTCCAACAAAGTAGAAAAGTGTTTATGCATTCGGTTTGTTAAATAACTTTTCATTTCTACATTGAATTGCATTCAGTTTACAGAATATATATAAAATGATACACAGGGTCACGCAAAGAACATCCATAGACATGGTCATCTATGGATGTTAATGTCTGGAAATAATGATTTAAGCAGTTTAAAGAGTATTGTTGTTTGAACTAAATTTTAGCAAAATACTTTCGTGTAATAAAGGTACTAGGTAAACTACAGAGCTGAAAAGAGTATTGAAGTATATTTCCATCTAGTAGTATAAATTAGTATAGCTAAAAGAATAGAGAATCAAGATAGAGAATAATAAAAATCATAACAGTAGAAACATACCTGACGAAACTCCCTCTTCATAAAAGAAAGTTGATATTCTTTTCCATTCGACAAATGGTACTGTACAATCCTTACTATCAAAACTTTACCTAATATATATATATATATATATATATATATATTTTTTTTTTTTTTTTTTTTTTTTTTTTTAGAATTAAAAGGAAAAAAAATCATAGATATGTATTTTAGAAAGAGAAGAAAGTAATGTTTATTTATAAGATGAAGTATGAAATGTAATACTCGAATGAAATATCATGAAAGCGCTTTCTTCAAAATTCTCTTTATTATAAAAAAAATTCTATGGAGAAAGAAAGAAATGAATCGGCGAAGTGAAAGAAATGAAGAATCGTAGATGTTCTTAAAATATTCTGAAAAGAATAAATTTGATTGTGTATATTTGCCCAAGGGAATGATGGTTGCAACTTTATTTCTATGAATAACCATGATAAATTGTAATATGAATTATCAAGTCTAAAAAAATACCAGAAATAGATTTCCTGTTTAAGATTCCAGATTTAAATGTTCTTAATCGATAAGTTAAAGCTTGAAAGAAAATCAAATTTTAGATTAAAAAAAATCCACAGTACTTTAAAAAGGAAAAAGAACACTAACTTCATTAATATTAGTGCTCACTATATAGAATTTATAATTTAACTGTTTTTCATAAATATTTTTCTCGTGTGAGTTTCAAAATTTTACTTGTAATTCGTGATGTTTAAAAGAACAGGTTTCAGTCCATATTTATCAGTGTCTCTTTGATAAGGAAAACAATTTGAAGGCAAAAAAAAAAAAAAAAAAAAAAAAAAAAAAAAAAAAAAAAAATGCTTGTATTACCCTGTAAATTAAAATGCACGAAATGCAAAATACTAGCAAAATGGCTAACTTTGGTCATCAGGATAGAGAATCATAAAATTAGAATTCATATCTGACGAAATTTCTTTATAAAAAAAATTGATGTCCTTTTCCATTTGAAAAATGGTACTGTACAATCTTTACCGTCGAAATTTTAACCATGATAATTGTGTTATTTTTTAGAAAAAAAAAAAAACAAAAAAAAAAACAGATATATTTATTTCAGAAAGAGGAGAAAATAATGTTTATAAGATCAAATATGAAATGTAATATTCGAGTAAAATACCATGAAAAACGTGTTCTTTAGAACTCTTTACATGTAATTTGTTACATGTAAAAAATTCCATGAAGAATAAAAGGAATGAATAGGCGGGATGAAAGAAATGAAAAATTGTAAAGGTTCTTAAAATATTCTGAAGTGAATTAATTTGATTGTGCATTTTGCCCATGAGGATGTTAGTTATAACTTTATTTTTATGAATTTCCGCGACAGTAAAAGTCTAAAAGAAAGTCTCTTCAGAAATGGATTTCTTGTTTAAGATTCCAGATATAAAAGTTCTCAATTAATAAGCTAAAACCCCCATAAGACTGTTTCAAGGATTCCTAGATTCTCTTCCTCAAAATGATTTAAAAAAAAATGAAAAAAAAAATGAAAGTTTAAAACGTGTTAAATAAAAAACCTTCGGTTATACACTATATGATTATTAATGACCTGTCACTTTCAGTTTTAAACATTTTGTGGAATATTTAGAAATGTGCTTGCCAGATTCCTCTAGAATTTTAGGATTAAAAAGGTTTGATTTCATATTTATCAACATCGATTTGATAAGAGGAGCAATTAGGAAGCCAGAAAAAAAAAATCACTGAAAAAAATAATACTTGGGATCATTCTGTAAATTTTAAAATGCAGAAAATGAAAAAAAAATTAACAAAACGGCCAACTTCGTTCATCAGTATACACTGATAAAAATCTACTGCATTTTGCTGCAACGCACTCCCCTGCTTGTATAGAAAACGGTTACTTGGCCGTGAAATGGAGCTTTCTCATTGGTTGGAATAGAGATTTTATATATGTTACAGGCCAAACTAGAATGGCCTAGGCCAAACCGGTCTATCCTAACGCCCATCGGATAAACTAGTTTTTCCTAGGCCAAACCGGTATATCCTAACGCTCATCGGATAAACTAGTTTTTCCTAGGCCAAACCGGTTTATCCTGACGCCCATCGGACAAACTAGTTTTTCCTAGGCCAAACTAGTCTATCCTAAGGCCCATAGGACAAACTAGTTTTTCCTAGGCCAAACTAGTTTGGCCTAACTCTTATAGGATAAACTAGTTTAGCCTGCTGTTTATTGGTCTGAACTAGTTTATCCTAGGCCGATCTAGATTATCCTAGGCCAATTCAATTTGGCGTGATTTTATTGAATTTAATGACCGCCTCAGCGCCAACATTCTAGTTTGTCCTAGGCTGATCTAGTTTATCCTAGGCCAATGTAATTTTACGTGTTTTTAGCTCACAGGCGTCAAAGCCCGAGAAATAATGAGCTCGCAGGTTCTGTATTTATGTATGTACGCATGTATGTGCGCATGATTGTAGATTGTATACGTATGTACGTACATATGTACGTAATGCGATAACTCTTGGTAGAAATATTCGATTTGCTTAAAATTTTGGAAGTAGTTTCATTTTGATAAGGTACTTTTCTGATTAGTTTTGGGAATTCATTGGATAAGATTAAGAGGGGGTGAACGGGAGGCTAAACAGAGCAATAGTCAGGATTAATATTAAAAAGAATATTGCCCTGTTAAAGTAATGGCTTTGCATTCACAGGCTGTTTACACTAATTGTGTATTACAGTCTCTTTTTTTTAGTATTATCCTCGAAAAAACAAGTAAGGGAGATTACTTTTTCCCATTTCCCCTAATTATACTTAACCATTGAACTCCAAAACTAATCACAGATACGCTTCATAAAATTGAACAATTATCAAAAATTTGAAGCAAATCAGATAATT
Organism: Maratus speculifer; assembly: GCA_964019185.1. Classification (NCBI taxonomy): domain Eukaryota; kingdom Metazoa; phylum Arthropoda; class Arachnida; order Araneae; family Salticidae; genus Maratus; species Maratus speculifer. The sequence goes on along the minus strand of OZ025294.1, from coordinate 27,114,795 downwards.
CTGCTCAAAAACCATTCATCTGATTTAAGGAGAGTAATCCTACATTCCTCCTTTTATACTTAATCATTAAACCCTCAAAACTTTTCAGGGATTCGCCTTATGAATAAAACTATGTTCAAAATTTAATCGGCAAATCAGATAAATCTGCTTAAAAACCCATTTATTTAATTTAAAGAAGACAATAAATCGTCCACTATCCCATTATATTTAACCAAAAGAAAATTTAATTAAAGAAGTGTCTGATCAAAATAAATTCATGTCCAAAATTTTAAGCAAATTGGATAATTCTGTATTATAACTAATTTATCTAATTTAAGGAAATAAATTGTATGCTTCCCCTTTATACTTAACCAAAGAACCACAATAATTAATCAGTGAAGCGCTTCATCAGAATGAACAAATCAAAGATTTGCAGCAAATCGGTTAATTCTGCATGAAAACCCATTTGGCAAAATTAGGCGGGAGTCCCCCTTTCTTCCATTTGTTCTTAACCAATTAACTTCCAAAACTAATTAGGGAAGCACCTTGCCAGAATGAATCTATTTCAAAAATTTAAGCAAATCAGCAAATTCTGCTTGAAAAAAGCATTTACATAAATTATGGGGTGTTACCTATATTTCCCCCTCTCTTTATACTTAAACAATGAACATCCACAACTAATCATGGAGGCGCCTCATCAGAATGCTTCTATATCTATTTTTTTATTATAAAATATGCTAATAATGCATGGAAACCCATTTATTTGATTTAAGGGAAGGGGCGAATCAGCCTCTCGATCTTCCTCCCCCTTATTGTTATCCAATGACCTCCCAACATTATACAGAAAAACTCCTCATAAGAATAAACCTATGTTGAAAATTTGATGCAAATCGGGTATTTCTATCAAGAATTTTTGTGTTACGTACTGACGTACATAAGGTACCCTGGGGTAATAACGCCACGTTAAGGTTCTACCAATTTTCACGGCTTAGTTTTAGATTGTATTTTTCAAAAAATATAGGATCTGATACAGCAACTCATTGAGTATCTATATAAAAAAATAATTTAACAGATATGTATTCATAAAATGTAATGGCGTGATTTCTTGACCAATGCTATTTGGCGTTATTACCCACCTATATGGGTAATAACGCCATGCAAAGAAAACTATGAAATAAGATGGGATAATTGCATGTAGATTGCCCAATTCTAAAAATACAAAGTCTACAAACTTTGAAATTGACAAATTGCATTCTAAGCTATTCAAAATGTTCAATTTTTTGTGAAAGTATGAGAAAAATAAGCGGGTGGTGTGGGGGGGGGGAGGATGAGGCAAAAGAATATCAGATTGTGAGTTTCTTTTTTGCTTAAAAAGGACCGCTTAAATAGAATTATTAGAAACATTACACAGTTTTAACTGTGTTTATTTGAATCAGTATTTAGGATGTAGCTCGGCCACTGTAGGGAATCAACCGGGGTATTAATGCCAAGGATTGGCGTTATTACCCCGTTATAGTTAATGCGCTGTACAATTTAAATTAAAAATTATCTCGAGAAGATATCCAAAATCTTCAACAACATTTTAAAAGTCCATGAAATGCACTACAAATTTATGTAATTAACAAAGTGTTTCCGTATAAAAAAGGTAGTCTTCACATCACAAAACGTATCTCGCAAATTTTAGATCAAGCGTTAATTTTAGTTGTTTGTAAAAACAATAAGACCTAAAAATGAAACAAATTAACTTGAAGCTGTTTTTTGCGATTTATATGACTCAAAACCCTTCTGCGCAGAACACATGGGTGTCATTTACCCGATTATTTCATAATTATGCAAAATATAAGCACTTGGCGTTATTACCCCGCCTGGCGTTATTACCCCAGGGCATAGGAGCCGACTTTGGTGCCAAAGCTGGGTCTGCCAAAAAGTGGAATTCTTTTAAGTCCGATTCTTAAACATTTTCATGTGAATCCTGAAAAATCAAAAACACTTTTTTTTCGTCTTCTGAGATTTTTCCACTCTTTTTCTGTCCTCAAGAATTTTAAAAAGGCAAAATTCCGTCCTGTTGGACGGAAAACTTGCTCTCTTGATCACAATACATATGTGACAGTCAACTGATTTGATTCGCCGATAATCAATGTAATAGTGAATAAAAATGCAAAAAAAAAAAAAGCAGGGGTGATTCTGGATGAAATTTTTTTTTCGGAAATCGGCGGGGGGGGGGGGGCTCCAGCGGACAAAATAGGCGTTTTCCCGCTATCTTCAGACGAAATCAGCAATATCTTAGCAAAATCGGCGATTTATTGCGATCTTTTGCCGAAATCGGTGGTTTTTCGGCGATCTTTTGATGAAATCGGCGTTTTCTGATGTTTTTTTTAAGTAAAATCATCGTTTTTTCGACGATCTTTAGACAAAATTTGCATTTTTACGCGATTTTTTCTCGAAAACAGCGTTTTATTCCCGCGATCTTTTGACGAAATTGGCGTTTTTTTCGTGATCTTTTCGTGAAATCGGCGTATTTTTTCAAATATTCTTTTGACAAAATATTTTTAAGCGATCTTTTAACGAAATCGGCGTTATATCCTCTATCTTTAGACAAAATCGGGATTTTCCCGCGGTCTTCAGAAGAAATCAGCGTTTTTTCTGCGATATTTGGTGAAATTGCCGTTTTTTCGCGATCCGCACAGGAAATTCGCGTTTTTTATCGATTTTTTGACAAAGTCCGTTTACAAAAACATTGACGAAATCCTCGTTTTTCCACGAAATATTGACGAAATGTAGGCTATTTCGGCGATCCTTTCACGAAATTTGCATTTCTACGTAATTGTTTTTTCCGGGCGCAAAATCGTACAAGTTGGCAACTGATAACCCAATTTCAAATTTTCGGCAGAGGATGCCTTAAATTTTCGGAATTTTTGGACTAGAATCACCTCTGGATCAACAATTTATGCAAATACTATCCGTAAGTTTAAATTGAAAGTTTCTATTTTGAGTCCATGATTCTGATTTAATGTTTTTTTACACAGCAATCTTTCCTAGTTGTGCAGTGCACATTTTCTCATGCTTTACTCAAAATATCAGTTAATAAATATGGTAAGCTAATCGTGATTTTTTTTTCAAGATCTTTTGCCAAAATTTGCGTTTTTCTGGCGATTTTCTACCGAAATTTGCATTTTCTCGCGATCTTTTGCCGAAATTTGCATACTCCCCGCGATCTTTTGCCGAAATTGCCGTTTTTTCGCGATGCTTGGTCGAAACTCACGTTTTTCCCACGATTTTTTGCGCTTTCCCTGCTATTTTTTGACGAAATTGGCGTCTTTTTCAATGATTTATTGCCGATATTCGAATTTTTCCGCGATCCTTTGCCGCTACTTACGTTTTTCTCGTGATCTTTTTCCGAAATTTGCATTTTCCCCACGATTTTTTGAGAGAAAAATTTCTTTTTCTTTGCTATTTTTAAACGAAATTAGAAATTTTCCGTTATTCTTTACGTTTTCCAGCAATTTTTTGACGAAATTTGCGTCTTATCCGCGATCTTTTGCCAAAATTTGCGATTTTTCTGGGGTTTCTTGCTAAAATTCGCGATTTTCCTTTGATCTTTTGCCGAAATTTGCATTTTTCTCGCGATCTTTTGCCAAAATTTACATTTTTATCATGATCTTAAGTCGAAATTTACATTTTCCTCGCAACCTTTTGCCAAAATTCGTGTTTTTCCCACGATTCTTTGATAAAATTTCTTTTCACTGCTATCTTTGAACGAAAATTTGAGTTTTTTTTGCGATTCTTTGCGTTTAACCTGCTATTTTTTGACGAAATTAGTATCTTTTTCCTTAATCTTTTGCCAAAATTCGAATTTTTCCGCGATCTTTTGCCGCAATTTACGTTTTTTTCGCTATCTTTTTCCGAAATTTGCATTTCCCCCAAGATTTTTTGAAAGAGAAATAGCTTTTTCTCTGCTATCTTTGAACGAAATTAGAGTTTTTCCCGCTTTTTTTTTAACGATGCGTCTTTTCTGAAATCTTTGCCAAAATTTGACATTTTCCTGAGGTTTTTTGTTAAAATTCGCGAATTTTCTCTGATCTTTTTCCTAAATTTGCGTTTTTCTCGCGATCTTCAGTCGAAATTTGCATTTTTCCTCGCAACCCTTGCGTAAATTCGCGTTTTCCCTACAATTCTTTGATAAAAAAAATTTCCCTTCTATCTTTGAGTGAAATTTGAGTCTTTTCCGCGATTCTTTGTGTTTTTTCTGCCATTTTTTGACGAAATTAGCGTCTTTTAACGTGATTTTTTGCATAAATTCGAATTTTTACGCGATCTTTTGCCACAACTTATGTTTTTCTCGCGATCTTTTTCCAAAACTTGCATTTTCCCCAAGATTTTTTGAAAGAAAAATACTTTTTTCTCTGCTATTTTTGAACAAAGTTAGTTTTTCCGCTTGTCTTCGCGTTTTTCCGCTATTTTTTTAAACGAAATTTGCGTCTTTTCCGCGATTTTTTTCCAAAATTTGCGATTTTCCTGAGGTTTTTTTTGCTAGAATTCGCAATTTTCCTTTGATCTTTTGCTAAAATTTGCGTTTTTCTCGTGATCTTTAGTTGAAATTTACATTTTCCTCGCAACCTTTTGCCGAAATTCGCGTTTTTCTCAAGATTTTTTGACAGAATTCGTTTTCTTCCTACTATCTTTGGTCTTTTGCGCGATCTTTGGCCAAAATTCACTATTTTCTCGAGACTTTTTGCGGGAAAGGAAGGTTCTGCGGATTTTTTTTTTTTTTTTTTTTTTTTTTTAGAATTCATTTTTTTGCTATTATTTGAAAAATTCATATTTTTCTGCGATCTTTTGCGAAAATCCACTTTTTTCTCTCGATTTTTTGACAGATTTTGTGTTTTGCCCTTATCTTAGAACATAATTCGCATTTTTTCTGTGATTCGTGAACATAATGCTCGTTTTTTTCACGCTACTTTTTGACGAAATTTTCAAAGATCTTTTGACGATTTTCATGTATTTTTTCACGATCCTTCCACAAAATTGATGTTTTTTTCGCAACCTTTTGACGAAATAGACGTTTTCCCACGATCTTTTGATGAAATTGACATTTTTCCCCCGCTACTCTTTGACACTTTTCACGTTTATTACCCAATGTTTTGACGAATTTTGAGTTTTTTCGCGGTCTTATGTCCGAATTTTCGGATTGAAGATCTTTTTTTTTTTTTTTTTTAAATTTCGGAAAAAATTAGTTCCGCAAAAATTGTAAAATCGCTCAACCGCGAAAAAATCTCATGCCTGCATTTTTCAGGGTCTGCCAAGATATTGCAAGGTCTGCAGATATTTTTCAGGGTCTGCGCGGCAGACCCGCAGACCCGGAAGTCGGCGCCACTGCCCCAGGGTACCTTACATAGATACAGAATCCACGGGCACATTATTTCTCAGGCTTTGGTAGTCTGATGAGATAATAACACGTCAAATTACATTATTTCTATCAAGAGTTATCGTGTTACGCACATAAGTACGTACATACATGAGTACATACATGCGTACATACAGAATTTGCGAGCCCATTATTTCTTAGGCTTTGACGCCTGTGAGCTAAAAACACGTAAAATACATTGGCCTAGGATAAACTAGATCAGCCTAGGACAAACTAGAATGTTGGTGCTGAGGCGGTCATTAAATTCAATAAAAACACGCCAAATTGAATTGGCCTAGGATAATCTAGATCGGCCTAGGATAAACTAGTTCAGACCAATAAACAACAGGTTAAACTAGTTTATCCTATAAGAGTTAGGCCAAACTAGTTTGGCCTAGGAAAAACTAGTTTGGCCTAGGAAAAACTAGTTTGTCCTATGGGCCTTAGGATAGACTAGTTTGGCCTAGGACAAACTAGTTTGTCCGATGGGCGTTAGGATAAACCGGTTTGGCCTAGGAAAAACTAGTTTATCCGATGGGCGTTAGGAGAGACCGGTTTGGCCTAGGAAAAACTAGTTTATCCGATGGACGTTAGGATAAACCGGTTTGGACTAGGAATAACTAGTTTATCCGATGGGCGTTAGGATATACCGGTTTGGCATAGGAAAAACTAGTTTATCCGATGGGCGTTAGGATAGACCGGTTTGGCCTAGGCCAATCTAGTTTGGCCTAAAATCGGGTTTGGCCTGTAACATATACAAGCGGTGGAGTGCGTTGCAGAAAAATACAGCAGATTTTTATCAGTGTAGAGCACAGGTTCCCAACCTTTTTTGGACCACCGCCCCCTTTACAAGAAAAAAAATGCCAACGCCCCCTGTCCCATAATAGTCAATTATACATAATGTTGTTTCAAATATTGTTTCAATTATCTACAGTTATCTGTTTATCTATCTATTAAAAATCATAAAGTAGAAATTAATTAAAACGATCGTCAAATGAAGTAAAAAATTGTTTATTAAAAATTGAAAAATAAATACAAAACCAACAAGAATTTTTTAAAAGTAACGAAATGGTTGAGGTTGATGGAGTTTTAACAATTTGTTCATGTCGGATTCCGATTTCTTTTCAAATTGTCAGGTTCAAAAAGGTTGTTCCTTTTCTTTGAATATTAAATTAGCTACTGCACGGAACACACTCTCAGCCAAACTTGATGAAAAAAAATAATTTAAAATTTTTATGTACTGTCGCTCACAATCCGGATTAGAAAGCTGTATTGGCTTTTGAAGTTTAAATTCCTGGTATCCAATTCTGAATTTTACTTTTAATTCGTTCGCTTTTCTCGTTTGCTTTTAGTTCCACGATTTCCTCCTCCAAATATGCTGATACTGCTGTATCATTTTGGAAAAGATCTAAAAACAAACTCGCTTATTCATGCATAAATATCTTGGAATCGCCTTGAGAAAATTTCATGAAGAACATCCAAGTGTTGACAGTAAATAAGTAAATATTCCTGTTTTCACACACTGCGAATAATGTGGCAAAATGGCTGTATTCTTCTCTACTTAGATTTTGTTTGAACAAAAGAAGTTTACCCACACAAGCAGCTATAAGGTTTTTTTTGTTTTAATTAAATTCAACTCATTATCTTGGAATCATCTTATTAATTCGTGATGTTTAAAAGAACAGGTTTCAGTTCATATTTATTAATGTCGATTTGATAAGGAGGGCAATTTAGGGGCCAACAAAAGATCATAGAAAAAAATAATGCTTGGGATCAGCCTGTAAATAAAAATGCACGAAATGCAAAAACAGTATCAAAATACTAGAAAAATTACAAAATACTTAGGTCATCAGAATAGAACATCATAATATTAAAAACATATCTAACGAAATGTTTGTTGAAATCTGTACTGACGAAACTTTAGCTGTGATATTTGTGTTATTTTTTAGAATTACTAAAAAAAAAATGTAATATTTGAAATGTATGAAATGTAATATTTGAATGGCCAAAACGCTTTCTTTAGAACCCTCTTTTTTACACGTAAAAAATTCCACGGAAAAAATGAATGAATCGGGGGGATGAAAGAAATGAAAAATTGTAAACGTTTTTGAATTATTATGAAAAGAATAAATTTGAGTGTGCAAAATTGCTCTTCCTCAAAGTGAGAAAAAATATGAAAATAAAATGAAAGTTTAAAACCGGTTGAAAAAAAAACCCTTCTGTTATACACTATATGGCCATTAATGACCTGTCACTTTAAATCTTAGACATTTTGTCAAATATTTAGAAATGTGCTTGTCAGATTCCTCCTGAATTTTAAGATTAAAAAGGCTTGAGTTCATATTTATCAACATCGATTTGATAAAGGGGGACAATTAGGGAACCAACAAAAAATCACTGAAACAAATAATACTTGGGACCACCCTGTAAATTGAAATGCACAAAGTGAAAAAAAACCCAGAAAACTTACAAAATGGCTAATTTAGTTCATCAGTATAGAGCATCATTAAAGTATTATATCTAACGAAAATCGAGTATCACATATCTAATAAAAATCCTTCTTCATAAAAGAAAATTGATGTTCTTTTCCGTTTGGCAAATAGTACTGTACAATATTTACTGACGAAACTTTAGCCGTGATATTTGTGTTATTTTTTAGAATTAAAAAAAAAAAAAAAAAAAAAAAAAAAAAAAAAAAAAAAAAAACTTAGATATATTTATTTTTCAAAGAAGAGAAATGTAATATTTGATATTCGAATGAAATATCATGAAAACGCTTTCTTTAGAACTGTCTTTATTACATGTAAAAAAATTCATGGAGAAAGAAAGGAATGAATAGGCGGAATGAAAAAAAATAAGAAAAGAAAAATTGTAGAGGTTCTTAAAGTATTCTGAAAAGAATAAATTTGATTGTGTATATTTGCCCAAGGGGATGACAGTTACAACTTTATTTATATGAATTACCACGATAATAAAAGTCTAAAAGAATACCATAATTGGATTTCCTGTTTGAGATTCCAGATTTAAAAGTTCTGAATCAATAAATTAAAGCTTGAAACAAAATCAAATTTTAGATTTAAAAAATCCTCCTACAGTGCCATAAGAAAGAATTGCAGCACTAACATTATTAATGTTAATGCTCAGTATATAGAATTTATATTTTTACTGTTTTGGTGAAAATATATTGTTCGTATGAGTTTTAAAATTTTACTTGTAATTCGTGATGTTGTAAAAAACAGGTTTTAGTTCATATTTTTCAATGCCGATATGAAAAGGAGGACAATTAGGAAGGGGGGGGGTGGCAGTGAAAAATCATAAAAACAAATAAAGCTTAGGATCACCCTGCAAATTGAAATGCACGAAATGCAAAGAAAGTAAGAGAAGACTAGCGAAATGGCTATAAAAGGTCATCAGGATAGAGCATCATAGAAATAGAAACATATCTGACGTAACTCGTTCTTCATAAAAGAAAATTAATGTTCTTATCCATTTGACAAATGGTACTATACAATCTTTTCTTTTGAAATTTTAGCCATTATATTTGTGTTATTTTTTGAATGAACGCACACGCACACACACACGCACAAAAATCATAAATATATTTATTTCTAAAACAGAAGAAGATAATGTTGATTTATAAGATCAAATATGGAAAGTAAAATTCGAATGAAATGCCATGAAAGCACTTTCTTTAGATCTCTATTTTTACGTGTAAAAAATTCCACAAAGAGAGAAATGAATGAATCGGAGGGATGAAAGAAATGAAAAATTGTAGAGGTTCTTAAAATATTCTGAAAAGAATAAATTTGACTGTGCATATTTGCCCATGGGGATGATATTTACAACTTTATTTTTATGAATTACCACGAAAACAAAAGTCTGAAAGAGTTCCTGTTTAAGATTCCTGATATAAAAGTTCTGAATCAATAAGTTAGAGCTTAAAAAAAAAATCAAATTTCTAATTAAAAAAAAAAAAAAAAAAAAAAAAAAAAAGAAACAACAACAACTAATTTCTACAGTATTTTAAAAGAAAATACAGCACTAACATTAATTATATTAATGCTTACTATATAGAATTTATAATTTAACTGTTTTTCATAAATATTTTTTCGTGTGAGTTTTAAAATTTTACTTGTAATTCGTGATGTTTAAAAGAATAGGTTTTAGTTCGTATTTATCAATGTCGAATTGATAAGGAGGGTAATTTGGAGCCAACAAAAAATCATAGAAAATAAATAATGCTTGGGATTACCTTGTAAATTAAAATCCACGAATTAAAAAAAGTAACAAAATACCAGCAAAATGGCTAACTTAGGTCATCAGGATAGAGCAACATAAAATTTGAAACATATCTGACGAAACTCTTTCTTCTTAAAAGAAAATTGATGTTATTTTCCATTTGAGAAATGGTACTGTACAATCTTTACTGCCGAAACTTTAGCCATGACATTTGTGTTACTTTTTGAATTACACATACACAAAAAAATCACACATATATCTCTTTCAGAAAGAAGAGAAAATAATGTTGATTTATAAGATCAAATATGAAATGTAATATTTGAATGAAATGCCATGAAAAAAGCGTTCTTTAGAACTCTCTTTATTGCATGTAAAAAAAATCCATGAAGAAAGAAAGGAATGAATCGGCGAAATGAAAGAAATGAAAAATTGTAGAGGTTCTTAAAATATTCTGAAAAGAATAAATTGGACTGCGCATATTTGCCCAAGGGGATGACAGTTACAACTTTATTTTTATGAATTACCACGATGATAAAAGTCTAAAAGAATACCAGAAATGGATTTCCTGTTTAAGATTCCGGATATGAAAGTTCTGAATCAAAAAGTTACAGCTTGAAAGGAAGTCAAATTTTAGAAAAAATAACGCCCACTGTACTTTAAAAAGGAAATAGAGAACTAACATGATTAATATTTATGCTCACTATATAGAATTTATATTTTTACTCTTTTTTAAAAAATAACTTTTTAGTGTGAGTTTTAAAATTTTACTTGTAATTCGCGATGTCTAAAATAAATAGCAGAAGAAGTTAATGGAATACCATATTGTTTTTCTTAATAAGTCAGCCTAAAATAATTTAGATATATTGAAATTAGTAAAGACCAAACATTTACTTTTTTCACAATGCGTTTAATGTGAAAGAAAAAATATATATCAATAGTGAGGTTCAAGATACGTAAAGTTTTTTGTGTAATAGTAATCTGTCGGATAATATGGAATAATGTATAAGAAATATGAAAATTGTAAAAGAAACCTCCAGATTTTGAAGAATGAGCAGAATAATTTAATAAGTAAACCTTAATAAATCATTTTTAAATCACTATAAATCATTTATAATTACTAATAAATCATTTATAATACCTAATAACAATGCAACTTATAATAAACGTTAACTAAACGGAGATATATTGCAGTAATGCCTACTTAAATGGAATTATATTGGTCTAAGAAAAAACTTTATTCTGCTCAAGCCGGTTCTTGTCGGTTTTAAATATTCTTATTTCTATATTCTAACATAAGTTATATAAAATTTGTGAACTTATGTTGAAAACGTGACTTTTTTGTATAAAAAATAATGAATTCCATTTTATCTCTTAGAAACAGTGCATTAACAGTAAATACAGTTAGTACTTTATTTGTAATTAAATTTTAAGGTAAGAAATATTGAAAAGTATAATTGTAATAATAGGTGATTCTCATACTTACATACCATTTCCAACTTGTTTTTCAACTCTTTCGGGATTTTTACGCATCTTTCTCATACAAAAATATTTATAAAACAGATATAACATGAATTAAAAATCTTTTTTTTTTTCGATTTAGAAAATTGATATACTGCATTTATTATAAAATCCTGTCAGTCGCCAAGCAGTTTTCACGTACTGCCACTCCGAATCAATTGGAATCATTATGAGAGGTGATACACGGCACTCAGAATATGCATTTCTATGTTGCTTCTTATTATATGATATCACTTTTTTATGACTAACCTTCAAGGTTTGTGACATATGGGGGTCCGGGGTTAAAAATTATCCAAAACTTGGATTTTTTTATTGGCTTAAAAAAAAACTGAGTTTTTACCGTTAAGCACCGCAAACCGCATGTTTTTATAGTCATTAGATCCAGAGATATAACACATTTTGCCTTAAGAAGCGATGCAGCACCTGCCCTCTGTCGAGAACTTGAACTTCATTTATATCAGAATGAATTTTTCACGATTTGTTAACTAAAAAAATATATAGGGGGAACTGGGGTACATTGATACATGGGGCACATTGATACACCCCCTCTACCGCTCACAAGGTCATTACAGGAAGTTTCACAACAGCTCCAAAAGGTGATGCTAGTGTATTCAACTACATACAGAAAATCTTGGAATTATTCAGCAGTTTGATGCAATGGGACGGGCGATTTATTGTTTTTGTTGTTCAAAAGTAAATTTGAGTTGTACAATTGAAATGCTATTATACAACTGTTCCAGTATTTTCAACCAAAATGAATACTCTCCCTGGTAAGTACTGCTACTCTTTATCAGTTCCTCATTATTTATTGTTAGATATATTGTGAAGTGTTGGATTTGAGACTCATTTTATTCAAAATCGCTCTATGGGGCACATTGATACAGTTTATGACGGGGCACATTGATACAGCCTAAATCCTTTAATAGTTCATATTTTCATTATCTTTTATTATTTTTTTTTTACCATACACTCCTTAATCCAACCTTTTTTTCACGAAAAATTTCTAATATTAGTTTTTATTGAAGTGAAATAGCTCTAATTTCTTTATATTAGAGCATTTTATAGTATTTTTGAAAACAGAAGACGTAGGAACTTACCCAGCATCTAGTGCTAGTAGAAGTAATAAAAATCCCTTTCGGCATGGCCTATAGGCGGAGGTAGATTTCGAAAAGTTTTCATCTCAAAAAAAAAAAAAAAAAAAAAAGCCTATTTTTACTCAAATGCCCATTTTGGCAATATATTTTGAATTATATTCTTACTTTATTTAAAAAATTGAACAATATGCTCATTATATAGTTCCTAAATAACAAAAAACTGTTAATTAAATTCGTTTGACAGCAAAATTGAATTTAAAAATGAGTCATAAAATAACCAATTTATTATTTTAATACATCCACAATTCTTTAATCAAGATCGCTTTGAGAAATTTTGTGCGAAGTGCCTACTTTGACAGATTTTTTTTAAATATATATTTAGCCTTTATCAAAACTCTGACCAATACGGCACATTACACAGTTCCTAAATAACAAATAACTGTCAATTGAATGCGTTTGAGAGCAAAATTGAATTTAAAAATGAGTCATAAAATAAACAATTTGTTATTTGAATACAACCTCAATTCTTTTATCATGATCGCTTTGGGAAATTTTTTTGCGAAGTGCTTACTTTGACAGCTTTTAAAATATATATATTCACCCTTTATCAAAAAATCGACGAATACGCACATTATATAGTTCCTAAGTAACAAAAAACTGTCAATTGAATGTGTGTCAGAGCAAAATTGGATTTAAAAATGAGTCATAAAATAACCAATTTGTTATTTGAATACCCACAGTTCATTAATCATGTCGCTTTGGGAAATTTTGTGCGAAGTGCCCATTTTGGCAGCCTTTTTTTAAATATATTCTGCCTTTATCAAAAAACTGGCCACTCCGTCACATTATATAGTTCCTAAATAAGAGAACCTGTAAATTGGATGCGTTTGAGAACAAAAAAAGATTTAAAAATGACTCGGTAAAAACGCAATTTCTTAAATTTCCGCAAATTTTAATCACGATAACTTCGTGAAATTCTGTTCAAAATACCCTTTTTGGCAGCCTTTTAAAATATATATTCTGCCTTTATCAAAAAACCGCCCAATACGTCAAGTTATATAGTTCCTAAATAATAGGACCTGTAAATTGGATGGGTTTGAGAACAAAAATGAATTTAAAAATGACGCATAAAAAACGCAATTTGTTATACTTAATGAATTTTTTAATGATGAAAACTTCGGGAAATCTGTTCAAAATACCTTTTTTGGCAGCCTTTTTAAAAATATATTCTGCCTTTATCAAAAAATTGGCCAATACGTCGCATTATATAGTTGCTAAATAATAGGATCTGTCATTTGGATGCGTTTAAAATCAAAAATGAATTTTAAAATGAGTCAGAATATAAGCAGTTTGGATTTGAGGTTTTTTCTCCAACTCCTATTTTTGTTTAATTTATTTTTGCTATAAGAATTGGTTCTATGAAAAACTTGTCAATATAAAAATTGTAGATATTATTGTGAAGATGTAAAATAAATTTAATTAGATTTAATTGCTTAAGAATTGAGTAAGTTATGGTTTTTTTTCTTTTTCCTCCCCCCTTTTTCTTTTCGTTTTTAATTTTTTTCATCGGTAAAAATTGGTCCTATTAAAAACTTGTAAATACAAAAGTTTTAGATAATATTGAGTACATTTATATAAAATTTAGTTGGATTTGATATCTTGAGAATTGACGAAGTTATGATTTTTTTTCTCCCAAAAACCATGTTTTTTTCGCCCCTTGAGCCCACTTTTAACTTTATCAAAAATCTGTCACGCATAAACTTTTTCCTCATTTTTTAGAAGTAATATAAACTTTAAACTGATTCGATATCTATTTTAATTAAAAAGTTATCGCGTTTTTTCTGTTTTCACAAAAACCCTCCTAACTTTCACCTCCTTGGTCCGATTTTGCCCATTAACGAACTTAACCGAGATTTTATGCCCTTTGATTTTATGTAAAAGTTTGATGAAGATCTGAGCATAATTATGGAAGTTATCGTGTCTAGAAGAAAGTGATATACACCGATAGATAGATAGATAGATAGATAGATAGATAGATAGATAGATAGATAGATAGATAGATAGATATATATATAAACTTTTTTACTGATGGTAGTTTTGGGGTCTAGGAGTCATGATTCGTGTAGATCCGCAAAAATTTTTCAGAAATTCCAACATGGGAGACAATGCAATAGGTAGTATTTCATATACGAAATCTACCTAAAAGAAAAAGACGGCATTCTGGCAAATCTCGAATTTATATCGATTCTCCAGAGAAAAAAGTATTTTCGACATGAGAAATGTTAAGTAAGAGAAACAAACTGCAGAACAGAAAATGATACTTATATTATAAACAGAATTTTTAATATAATTATCCTTTATTTTCTGTTTATGAACCTATTTATAAACAGAAAACCTGGTAATTTTTTCATCTTTCATAAGAAAGAAGATAATGCTGGGGTTGAAGTGCTAGATATGACAAAGTTACCACAGCCAACAATCAGACAAGAAACAGACAGAACATCAAGTCATAATATATTTAATTTTGATTGCTTTAATATTGCTTAAAAATAAATTGTGGGTGATTTGAATTTTTATAAATAAATATAAATGGTTTTCTAACTCATTTTGTATGAAAAATATCATTGGTATTATTTTGTCGTCTTTTTTCTTAAACGTATCGATCTGCCCCGGGGATGGGGCACATTGATACAAATGACTTTTTTTGATTTTTTTAAAATTACATGCAAAAATACTACATAAAACAATGATTGTACATTTTTATAACATACTACACAAGTTTTGCTGTCACCTCATGGAAAAAAAACTTGAATTTTCTACTTTCTTGACACCAAAAAAAATCTTAGAAAAAAACTGTATCAATGTACCCCAGTTCCCCCTATCTAAAGTTCCTTGCAAGATATATGTATGAAAATTTTAACAGAGCTTTTATGCTATATTTCCAACAAATTAGCCTCAGGATTTTTAATTTTGGGTGATAAATGTGAAAATATGCTAATTAATGCAAAACTCACTCATACATAAACTTCACTTTTTTACTTAAAACTTTTTTTATTAAAAATCTTAATTAATATTTTTAAATATCCTGAAGACAATTTAAAATGACAAAGTTTTTGTACAAAAAAGTGTAAACATTTTGTAAATCGAGTAAGTACTTCCAGAGTTATATCAAAAATTAAACATGTTTAAATTTAAAAAAATCAGGTGTTTTTTGCATTTAATATTCTTATCATATTAAAATAGATTTCAGAAAAAATTCACAACAAAATCTCCCTAAATAAAAAAATAGAATTTTGAGCCCGGAACCCCATAACTGAATCATTTACAACAAATTGATTTTGATGAGTTCGTAATATGTATGATTTTTTCGTAGTTAAAAAATATACGTTTTTTTGATCGATTGCATTAAATAGATACATTTATTTAATACAAAAGAAAAAGAACACATCTGGCTTTGTCCACGTTAATCAAGCAGATCTCACAGGTTAAATATACATAAAAAGGAATAATATGGCGATAACTGCAATGGAACATTTTACATTTCCGCACATATTTTTTAAAAAAATAAATCCGTAGAAAATGAAATTATGTTGACATGATTATAGAAAAAAAATCGACTTTTATAAATGAGTTGTCTCTTATTTATTATTTATTTATTTCTTTATTTTTTGGTGCATGTAACAGAAAAAACATCCTTCGGCTTAGTCTACAGGTGCATGTAGATTTCAAAGTTTTACGCACCAATTTCACTAGCAAAAACTAAAAGACAATTAGAGATGAATTCAGTTTAACAATTTTATATCACTGTTTCTGTCGATATTTTAATTTTATTCTTTGGTAAAAACTGGTTTTATTAAATATATGTTAATACAATTATTTTTTTCAACAGCTATGCATTCTTATTTGAATTTGCAGTAAGATTATGTCCTGTCAGAAACTCGACGCATTAATATTGTAGATAATATTAAGAAGATTTATTATAAATTTAAGAGGATTCAATAGCTTGTAAGTTGACGAAGTTATGAAAGATTTTCTTTTACAACAGCTTTTTTTACATGTATATAAGGTGATCTGGTGTAATAACGCCAGGCGGGGTAATAACGCCAAGTGCTAATATTATGCATAATTAGGAAATAATCTGATAAATGACACCCATGTGCTCTGCACAGAAGGCTTTTGAGTCATATAAATCGCAAAAACAGCTTCAAGTTGATTTGTTTCATTTTTAGGTCTTATTGTTTTTACAAGCAACTACAATTAACGCTTGATCTAAAATTTGCGAGATACGTTTTGTGATGTGAAGACTATTTTTTGTTTATCCGGAAATACTTTGTTAATTACATAAATTTGTAGTACATTTCATGGACTATCAAAATTCTGTTGAAGATTTTGGATATCTTCTCGAGATAATTTGTAATTTAAAATGTACAGCGCAATAACTATAACGGGGCAATAACGCCAATCCTTGGCATTAATACTCCGGTTGATTCCCTACAGTGGCCGAACGACATCCTAAATACTGATTCAAATAAACACAGTTAAAACTGTGCAATGTTTCTAATAATTCTATTTAAGCGGTCCTTTTTAAGCAAAAAGAAGCTCACGGTCTGATATTCTTTTGCCTCATCCTTCCCCCTCACACCACACCTTTATTTTTCTTACACGTTCACAAAAAATTGAACATTTTCAATAGTTTAGAATGCAATTTGTCAATTTCTAAGTTTGTAGGATTTGTATTTTTAGAATTAGGCAATCTACATGCAATTATTCCATCTTATTTCATAGTTTTGTTTGCATGGCGTTATTACCCATATAGGTGGGTAATAACGCCAAATAGCATTGGTCAAGAAATCACGCCATTACATTTTATGAATACATATCTGTTAAATATTTTTTTTTTACATAGATAGTCAATGAGTTGCTGTATCAAATCGTATATTTGTTTGAAAAATACAATCTTAAACTGAGCCGTGAAAATTGGTAGAACTTTAACGTGGCGTTATTACCCCAGGGTACCTTATATATTATTTATTTTATTTCATCGCGATAAGAATTGGTCCTATCAAAAAATCGTCATTATAAATATTGTAGATTTAGAATAAAACTAATCGGATTTAATACTTTAAGAATTTATCAAACTATGAAGTTTTTCTTAAAACCTATTTTTCCCCGTCTAGCCCATTTTTAATTTCTTCAAAACTTTGTCGTACGTAAATTTTTTGCCCTTTTTCTAGAAGTAATAATAACTTTAAACTGATTCGATATGTAACATCCTAAATTTTTTTTTCATAAAACACCTCCCACTTTACACACCGTTGGGTCAGATAATTAACCCCCCCCCCCCTCAAAATATCTTGCGCTAAATATCTAATCAAAGAACCGCAATTGTTGTCTTAGCCGTCTAACCTCCCATAATCGGGTACATAATCGATGTTGGTGACAAAATCGTACAGATAATTCTAAAATGGCTAAAATCAGGATAGCTATGTTTTTAGTAGATTGATTTAGTTATATTTTATGCTTCTACCTAAAACTGCAGCTAAGACACGGCAAAATGACTTATAATTTACGCCCCTCCTCACAGTCTTTTAACTCCCTTAGTGGTAGAATTGCTAAAATCGACAAAACACACATGCATTCGTATTTTTGAAAATACGTAGCATCTATAGTTATCCCTCAGTCCGTCCGTCTGAAAGCATATAACAACGCAAAAACTACCCCACCAAATCGTTTGAAATTTAAAGTGTATAATAATTACATAATTCTATCCAGTCATTTCAAACTTTATAAAAATTTTATGCATAGTTCAATTATAGGGACAATCAAAAGCACTCCATTACATAATGATCAATATGTAAAAAATTCAAATGCATTATAATGATGTTACACTCTTTCGACCAGAATAAAATTTATATGCACGTATGAAGTATATACTATAATATACATTCTGTACAATCTGTGGTGCAATGAATATTTGTTATTTATTTACAGGGCCACACAAAAGTACTCCATTACATAATGGTATAGTGAGAACATTGTTTGGTGCGTGCTTTAATACCAAGATCTGAATGTTTTTAGGTACTTGCGTAATTATATAAATATGTAACACCTATAGTCGTCGTTCAGTCTGTCCACCCGCCTGTCTGTCTGCATATAGCAGAGGAAAACTTCCCAACTAAGTCGTTTGAGATTTAAAATATATAATTGTTGCATCATTTTGCCGAGTCGTTTAAAATTTTATGAAAATCGAATGTATAGTTTAATTACACGGACAATCAAAAGTATTCCATTATATTACGGTCAATAGTAAAACATAGTTTCGAGTATATTTTCATGATTTTACACTCTATCGAATATAATAAAATTGACATGAATATATTAAGTATATACTAAAATGTACATTTTGTACAATCTGTGAAGCAACGAATGTTTATTATTACTTTTCAGGGTCACACAAATGTATTCCATTACAAAATGTTATATGAGGCATACATTGATTTGAGCGCATTTGTATTATAGTATGAAGTAATTAATATTTCGTGAAATTGATATATGTTGCTGAAGTTTAATACAAGTTACTGCCTGTGTAAAAGAAAGTAGATAGTATTTACAGGAACACACAAAAGATTTTGACTCCTATACTGTATCCGAAGTACTGTATACTATAACAGCAAAATCTGAATATTTTTAAAACTTCGTTATAATATAAACGCACCTCATTTGCTATGATTCACGTGCAATTTCAGGCTTGTTTTAATAAATTTCTTATGGTGAATGTCACGCTCCTACTTTGAAATGATACTGATATATGATCACAAGTCTAAAACTTTCGACATTTCCATTGAATCCACTTAGTAGTTCAATTTTTAAATTACTAAAATTGCGTTTAACTATTTTTGGAAGAGTGGGGATTGTTTTCTCTGAATTTGTAGCTCGTATTTAAAATTGCTGCTGAAATGTGACAAAATGACCTAATTTTTTGAATGGAATACAAAAAAAAAAAAAAAAAAAAAAAAAAAAAAAAAAAAAGCAACGTTAAAAATCACCAAATATATTATATAAGCCGCCAGCGTATCTTTGAGCACTGACGACGGAACGCAAATTGCTACCGAAACCAGCCTGCTGCTTATATAATATATTTAGTGCTTTTCAACGTTTTTTTTTTTTGTATTCCTTTGCTTTGCACCAAGCTCTATCTGAATATTAATTAATGTTTTGGATCTTCAATTTGCTCACTTATAGGATGGATTTCCATTATAATCTTTTCTTATTGTTTGCTTAGGACATAACAGCAATCTACTACCCAAATTTCTCAATCCCGACTTTAATCATTTCAATTCTGCGTTGATGAATTAATCAATCAAACAGCAATTCTCTATTTATTAACATCTTCAAAAATATTTGAAAAATGTTTAAGAAATCGGTTTGCTGGCACGTATTCCACTATTGTAAATATATTGCGATTGCTACATTATAAAAAATCTGTAAGTTATTAAGCTTTTTATATATATGCAACTGGGATTCAAAGAACTTTTCAAATAACGGTAACAGCAGAAATTCATATAACCTTCCTTGATTACATGAAATTTGGCTGTTATCGTTACATGAAAAGTTCTTGGACTTCCAGTTTCCATAAAAAAAAAAATTAGTAACTTTGATGCATGATATGTTTATGTGTTATTTGGATTTACTATGGTATGTTTGGTATTGAAAATGAAGTGTATCGTAATTACGATTCATCTTCAGGATACTCAAAATGATTCTCTTACATTGCGGCCAATTGGGGAAAATACTTTATGATGAAATTTATTTATATTGCATTATTTTAAACACATTTATATAGCTACATATCACTGCGTTATACAAAAAGTTTCTTATTACAGAATATGATGAGCATAAAATTTATCGTTTATTTACAAGAGCACCCAAAAGTATTTGGCTGCAGAAGAAAAAAATTAAGTGAACTGTTGAAATCTACGAATAATAATTGTTAGAAGTGCGTTTCAGTTGTGATATGTGTTTGTAAATTTAACTGCTTTTTAAATACCACTGGCTGTTTATGAATAAGGTCGATCATATACAAGGCCACACAAAATCTCTGAACGAAATCCGCTTTTTGGCGGAAATTCCCGAATGGCATTTCTGAATTGTACTATGCATTTAATTGAACTAACTTATACACTCTAAAAAAATCTGTAATCCTACAGATAAAAAAGTTTCCGAAATCTGTATGCTTACAAACATTTTATCTGTGCACTGTACAAGAAAAGATGTAAATATACAAAACTAACTTTTGTAAAGCTACAGAATCTATAACTTAACAAACAGTTCTACTAAAATTACAGTTATGCTATTAAAAATTTATCTGTAACCTGGGTTGCTGTTACATAAAAAATTCTAGGAATCCCAATTTTCTAAAAAAAATTCTAGTTACCTTACAGAGTTTTTCATTTTCAGTGAAAATCTGTATCTGATATAGGACTTTTTGTTGTTGCCATTACATAGAATGTTTTAGATATCTCAATTTCCTAGAAAACTTTTAATAACTTTACAGATTTTTTTTTTTTTTTTTTTTTTTTTTTTTTTTAACCGTGTAGCACACTATGCAGTACATATAAATTTTCATAGGTCAAGAACAGAACTGCATAAAAAAATGCATATTTTGCTCAATTGTTTATGATAATAGGAGAAACTTGGTTTTCAAATACACTGTTGTCTTATGTAAAATTACAGAGATTCTGTTAGGTAACAAAGAAGTTATTCGGTAAATTTACAATAGACTCTTTAAATTAACTTAATTAAAAATATACAAGGCTCTGTAAATTTATTGTTAATCATAATAATTTAATTTAGTTTTGAAAATTAATGAATCACACATTCTTTAGTGACCTCAAAGAATTTTAATTTTTCGGGTAAATCTGAATTGGTGTATCATTTAATTTTTCCAAAATTTGTACCAGCTGTCCTGAAAGTTTGAACCCGAGATCTCTTGACAACGGCAAGACACCTTACTGACTGAACTATAGATCTGTAGATTTTGAAAACAAAGAACGTTCTTTATCATAATTATATGATTGTCGATAAAAATTTCCATTAACTCCGAATGCGATGATTTTTACCTTTCTAAATTATTCTAGGTTAAAAAAAAAGACAATTTTTAAACTAAACTTTCTTCTTTAATATGTCTCATAAAATTGCAAAGGAAATTTAAAGTGTGTATTTTGAATTACAAATTTCAAATATAACGATGGATACGTAGATATACTAATTATTTTAACACAATCAGACTGATTGTTAAAGTTATTATTCGAAATGAATATTTCCAACTGAGCGAAAAATTGCCCAGGCAGGGAATCGAACCAAAGCATTGGCCTTGAAAGCCAAGTATCCGGGTTCGATTCCCGGCCTGGGCAATTTTTCGCTCAGCTGGAAATATTCAATTCGAATGATAACTTTAACAATCAGTCTGATTGAGTTAAAATAATTAGTATATCTACGTATCCATCGTTATATGGAGTTCCAATACCTGAGGTTTATTCTGCCGAGCTGTTTCAAATGACAGACCAGATGTTATGACCAATAAGGTTATCTGAGCGAAAAATCCCAGCCGGCTATCAACCAGATAGCTTAACAGGTAAAAAGCACTGGCCTTGTAAGCCAAGTATCCGGGTTCGATTCCCCGCCTAGGCAATTTTTCGCTCAGCTTGAAATATTCAATTCGAATGATAACTTTAACAATCAGTCTGATTTTGTTAAAATAATTAGTATATCTATGTATCCATCGTTATATGGAGTTCCAATACCTGAGGTTTATTCTGCCGAGCTGTTTCAAATGACAGACCAGATGTTATGACCAATAAGGTTATCTGAGCGAAAAATCCCAGCCGGCTATCACCCAGATAGCTTAACAGGTAAAAAGCACTGGCCTTGTAAGCCAAGTATCCGGGTTCGATTCCCCGCCTAGGCAGTTTTTCGCTCAGCTGGAAATATTCAATTCGAATGATAACTTTAACAATCAGTCTGATTTTGTTAAAATAATTAGTATATCTACGTATCCATCGTTATATGGAGTTCCAATACCTGAGGTTTATTCTGCCGAGCTGTTTTAAATGACAGACCAGATGTTATGACCAATAAGGTTATCTGAGCGAAAAATCCCAGCCGGCTATCACCCAGATAGCTTAACAGGTAAAAAGCACTGGCCTTGTAAGCCAAGTATCCGGGTTCGATTCCCCGCCTAGGCAATTTTTCGCTCAGCTGGAAATATTCAATTCGAAGGACCTATAGTCGTGGTTCAGTCCGCTCTTCCGACTGTCCGCATATAACAGAGCAAAAACTATGCAACCGAATCGCTTGAAATTTAAGCTATATAATTGTTACATAAATTTGTTGAGTCATTTCATATTTTATGAAAATAAAATGTATAGTTTAATTACAGGGTCAACCAAAAGTATTCAGTTACATTACGGCTAATGGGAAAAAAGTAGTTTGAAGTGCACTTCAATGATGTTACACTTTTTCATATACAGTCGAACCTCTATATAACGACACTCCATACATCGAATTTCTCCATATAACGAATTTTTAGTAAGAACGGTCCCCTTTTCGCATGATTACATTAAAAACAGACTCTATATAGCGAAATATCTATCTCCATATAACGAATTTTTTCATAAATTGATCTTAATTTATTCAGTTTTAAAAAAGCTTCGAAATCATATGGAATCAATTTTCCATCACTTATTTTTGATTTATCGTTCAGTGGAGAGGTTTTTTTTTTTATAAATATTACTTTTCTCCTTATTCTTTAAATCTAACAAGTTCATCCCACCTCCCACACACCTTTCAATATCCTTCTCAAAACACAGTCAATTGAATTGTTACACATATAAGAGAAGAATCAATGAGAGCACACAAGAGAGACCTTCAAATGGAGGAAAATATCAACTACAATTTTTCATTCCTTGCTAAAATTTGAGAATTTTTTTGAGAGCGTTACAATTGTAATTTTAAAATCAAAACAACAAAAAATTACAGATTTCTTCCTCTGAAATTTATGTAAGTCTTCCTTATTTGATTTTCATTAAACTTTCAAATAAATGTCTTTTCTCTTTTTTGAAACTGCTTAAATAAGTAAGAAGCAAAATGTTAGGTTAATATATACTTTTAAACATTTCAAATTCTTAATTAAAAAGATCAAAAATAATATTTGTTCAAAATTTACACATTAAATACTATTTTTAACATCATACTCTATACATCGAATTTCTCTATATAACGAATTTTTTACTGGAACGATGGATTTCGTTATATAGAGGCTCGACTGTAAAATAAAATTGATATGCATTTGTGAAGTATGTACTAAAATATACATTCGGTACAATGTGTGGTACAAAGAATATCTATTATTAATTTACATGGCTAATCAAACGTATTTCACTGCATAATGTTATAGGGGGGACATTGTTTGAAGCGCGTTTTAGTTATATTAAACTATTTCACATTTTACGAAATTGCTGTACGTTGCTGAGGTTTACCACATGTTTTTTTCTGTATAATGGAAAGTAGATGGTATTTACAGGGACACACGTAAGATTTTGGGCTACTATACTGTACCTGAAATACTGCATACTATTACACCAAGATCTAAATATTTTTAAAACTTTTTTATAGTACGAACGAACCACATTTGATACTCTTGACATGCAATTTCCGACTTGTTATACTATTAATATAGATAAAGACGAAAATAAGGATAATTTAAAAAAATTAAATAGAAAATGGGATATTTCAATGAAATTTCATGACAATGTTTCATTCGGATGTCTGTTTATTGCAAAAGAAAAATCTATGGAAAAAGATCGAAGAAAATTGGCGAAACGAAAGAAAGGAAAATTTATAGAAGCTCTTTAAAGATTCTGAAAAGAATAAATTTTATAGTGCATATTTGCCCGAGGGGATAACAGTTACAATTTCATTTTTTATGAATTGCCATGAGAAAAAATTTCTAAAAGAATATCAAAAAGAGATTTGTTGTTTGAGATTCACGAAAAATAAAAGTTCTAAATAAATAAACTGAAGTTCGAAGGAAAGGCAAATATTTTAAAAATAATACCGCATTACTTATATACATAAATAAATAAATGATATTTTAAAGAATCGACACATTAAAAAATATATTACTGCTGAATTTAAGATTTAAATTTTGAGTGCAACATTTTAAATTTTATGGCTCATTTGTTATATATTAAACAAAATATATTTAAACTTGTTTGCATGTGTAAAAGGAAAGTAACTCTGTAAAGGAAAGAAATTCTTTGCTTATGGAAAAGAGTTTTAAAATATACAGGGTGTCCACACTGTAAAAAAAAATTCAAGAGGTTACTAAAAATTTTTTTAGTAAATTTGTATTCCACAGAATTTTTTAGTAACCATTACAATTTTTTTTTTTTTTTTTTTTTTTTTTTTTTTTTTTTTTCAAGCGAAACAAGCATTTCTTTTGTAAACTGAACAAAAGAATTTTTTGTATAACTAACTTAAAAATTTTTAGTATGAGCCACCAAGAAAATTTTAGTAATAGCTCCAAAATTATTTTTAATAACCATTACGTGGGCTCGAAGAGCAGGAGCTTCTTTCGAGCTGCATCCAGACTTCTGGAGCGGAAGATTTTCGGCAAAACCGCAATAGATGGCAGCACCAAACATTGTTACTGCTCCGTCAGGATATTCATAATCGCTTTATTAACGAGTATTTACACTGCATACATTCGGGGTATATTTGGCAGTGGCCAGTATCGAACCCGGAACCTTTCAGCCTGGAGTCCGTTACTATAACCACTATACTATCAAGGCCACACCCAGTGAGTTTTAGTAATAGCTATTAAAAATATAAAATTGTTAACTCTATTCGTTGCTAAATTTTTACTAGTAATTCTTACATATTTTCTTGTAACAGACTAAGATTACTAAAAATTTTTTAGTAATTACAAGGATCACTAAAGTTTTTTTATTAGATCGACACTTTTTTTTTACAGTGCATTCTTAACGCTAGATTTTGTCCAATTGTTTAGATACTCGTTAATTATTCCTTTTACAAAAATGATTTAAATGAGAAAACGAAGCATTTTAAAAGCGATTTTGGTTAACAAAAGCATTACTTAAAAAATTACGAATATACATTTTATTCGGTAATACGATCTTAAAGTCATATTTTGTAAAATTATCCTTTTAAATTAAGAAAAAATGTCTAATTCTTCTACGTTTAAAACTGATCAAGTAATAGATGTTTACAGTTGAAAAATCTTTCTTGCTGTGAAATAGGGGACATTTGCAAATTTTCTAGCACTAAAGAATCGTCTCTTTGAGAGTAAAATACTTTAATTTTAATGTTTGAAAATGATATTATTATGAGCATTTTTTCAATTTTCGTGTTTTTGTATGGTCATCGGTAGTGAGAAAAAAATTAGTTTCAATCTTCGATAATATATCGTACAATTGTTGAATAAAACTTCCTTATAAAAAATAATGAAATAAAAAACATAACTTGATAAATAAAATTGCATGTCTAAAAAATCTTAAACTCCAAAATGTGTGAATTAAATTTCATAATGTGTTTTAGTTTTATCAGTAATAACTTTGTGTGCATATATATTAGCATTCCAGTGTGATTGACAATGATTTAGATGACAGTGGGATACGGAAATACTCTTTTCATATTGTTAATAAACAGAGGATTATAATAATTTTGAAGTTGAAATCTCTGAACCCATTACTAAGAAATTAAATATCTTAGGCACGGAAGTTCCAGGTGAAAAAAAAAGCGTAAAAATTTAGTATTCTGATAAAAGAAAAAAATAAAAATAAAAACAGAATGCCAAAAATGTTGTCATTATGATTCATTTGGGCACTTCTGATAAAAAATATAAGGTGAAACAAAACTCAAATAATCGGAACTTTATTCTTGCATTGCATACAAGATTGTGTGCATAAATAAATATTCCAACTTTACAGGGCTATTAAAAGAAAGTACAATCTTGTTGTTCATCAGAAACAATAAATAATACCTGAAAGTTTAAACTCAATACAATTACATGTGTTTAATGTGAGGCCCTCGAAAAACACGAACGATATCGTGGCAGTATGATAATTCATCCCATACATTTTTTAGCATTTCTAGTGTTAATGTTTGAAAGGCTGAATACATACGTATCCTAAATTCGTCAACGTCGATTGGTAGCGATGGAACAAACATCTTACGTTTGATGAGGCCTTAGATAAATGAAATCACATGGAGCGATATCAGGGCTGAGAGAAAGCTATTGATGAAGAGCAAGTTTCCGGTGTGTTAGGCGATCTATCGCCATCTTCGTCAACTTTCAACTGTTATTACTTTCCCATCATGCAAGTGTAGAATAAATCTTGTCATCGTTGAAAAAAAAGAAAGAAAATAATGGACGAATTTACATGTTTCGTTTTAGTCACTGGAGATTCCAAAACATACATTTTTAGAAAAAAAAATTGTTTGTCCGTCTGTCTATGTGTCATAAACGCTCTACTTCCGAAACAAATTGATATAGAGACTTGAAATTTGTAATGCACTTTGTATGTAGTAATGGAAAGGAGCCTATTGAATATCAGTAATCTTGGTTATTCAAAATTTCTTTTTTCGTGCTTTCGAAATATTTGTTATGATAAAAAGTACATAAAATTTTTTGAAATTATTTATTTTAAGAAGTGAATAGAAAATAAAATACAAAAACATAACTTTCGCATAAAGAATTAAGTCAATCGAATAATTAGTCGCCGAGATATTTATAATCATATTTTCCATTCTCTTCGATTTTCTTGACCCTGTTTTTCATTCAAAATTTAGCTTAAAAATATTTTTTTTATTGGAAACGAGACGTTTAATCCTACTCAGTAAATTTTAATTATTATAGTAATCACTTTTTGGAGTTATAAGGATGTTTCTTTTACGCAATTCGATACTACTTGATTATCCCGTCGACCAAAAAAAAAATGGCAAAACTATAAGATTAAATGTGAATAATGTTTTTTCGTAAATGTTACATTCACTTGATATTAAACACGTTACAGAAATTTGTTACATAATGAAGGGATTTTTAATTCACGATTGATTTGCATTTTTATAATTCTTTTACAAATATATTTGATTTTTCGTTATTTAAAATAAAAATTATAGCATCTTGTTTTCGTGTAGTTTGGCGATTTATGTAATTTGTCGAAATTGATCGACGGGATAATCAAGTAGTACCCAAATTCAGTAATATAGCATTACTGTGCATTAAAATATTTAAACGAACGTTTAAATTTTATTTTGGAATATAATGCATTTTAGGAAAACGGTTTACACTTATTTTAAACACACATGCTTTATATTATGCACGTCTATGACGGGTAACAAATACAGTGGCCCCCAACAACTAGTTTTTGATTTCAGATGAAGGAAAATTCTTTGCGCTGTTTTAATAGTCGGCAACAGTTTAAAATAACTTTCTTTTCTAAAATATGTAAAAAACAACTCTCGAAATCCTGAAAATTTGAATTTAAAATGGAAATAAATACTCGTGAGATGAGTGAAATAAGAAAAAAATACAGTCTGCACATCGGGAATTTCTAATGTATAAAATTATCTAAAAATGATTCAATTCCTATGTATAGTTTTTGTTCCTATAAAACTTTTTAATGGAACAATTTTGACCAATTTTATCATTAAATATCTCTTTAAATATTTATTCAATTTAAAAACTGTCTACACCAACGTGTTTATAAAACATTTCTCTATAATACCAATAAGTTTTATATTTTTGTATGCAACAGTTCTCTTGATATTAATGGAGAAAGACCTTCAATCAAAAAAAAAAAAAAAATATATTGTCAGCGGCGGTGACAACGTTAGTTACTATTTCTAGAATAGAAACAAACATGAACTGAAAATAAGAGAACTTTCTAGGGACAAAATGTCGCTTTAAAAAAAAATAAATGGCGAAAGTAGAACTTATAAGTATTATAATATTACTGATGTAATAAATCTAAATTATAGACTATTAAGAAAAACATTTAAACGAAAATTTAAAAAAAAAAAATATTTTTCTCTTTTGACCAAATAATTTGTTACAAGTCGCAGCTGGTTTTTTCATTATAAGTATTTGCGAATCGATAAAAGGAGAAAATGTCTTTCATTTTCTTAAGTTAATATGTGACAAATTAATTGTGGTTGAGAAAAAAGATGTAATAGGGCATTATTATGTCCTATTACGTCTATATACAGGGTGAGTCATAAATATCGAAACAATAGGCTATCTCCTTAAATATTGCCCCTAGACCCATACTTCCAATTGCAAAGTTTCATCAAAAAAGGTAAATTTTTTGATAAGATAAGTTGCAACTCCATGGGGGGTCTATTTAAAAAAATACGAAAATTAAATTTTTATACGACCCCCAGAGAATAAAACTTCCAATTAGAAAATTTTTCCTTATCCTCTTCTGAATCGAACAAAAAAAATTCCATCTCGATATCTGCAAATCCCTGGATGATATTAAAATCCAAAATTTTTCAAAATTCGTGACTTACACCACTTTAGCATACATCTGAGTGCAGCGATATCAGTTCATTTGAAATACAATTTAGGGATCGACCATTAATTTACGCATTGTTAAATGTAGACCCAAGACAATACTTTAACTTTTAAATATGAAATAAAAGCGTATAGCTTTTTGCTTTAAACTTCCTTGACATATGCTAAATGTCTGCAATATCTCGAGCTTGGCGCCAGGCTCGTAATTGGCACGACTCATAGGCCGGACCGTCTTATTAAACGCTTATTAAAAGTGTTATTAAATTAAGTGATATTAATTAAACTCTCATTAACCGTGTCTTTAAAACTTATTGCCGCAGGCAATAAGTTTAGTAAAAATAGTAATAGCGATAATGACCCTTCTATTAATTGGATCATATGGAATATATTTTAATGTTATTGTACATTTTAATGTTAATGGAAATATATTTTAATAAATTTCTTAGAATTTTTTTAAAAAATCTAGTTTGTACTATTCAGCTTCAAAATTTATGTGGTTTTAAACATATTTTTATTTTTTTCTATCTTTACAAGAGAAAAGTATTGGATTTATGAAAATTTTGAATTCCGGTTTTCGATGGATTCACACGTTTTAGGGCTCAGAGATACCGAAAAACATGTTTTTACAAAATGTCTGTCTGTGAGTCACTGCTTCTGTATCTCTGTATATGATATACATTTTGTGAGCTCGCTATCTCAAGAACTAATACACAAAATTTAATAAAAAATTCTATTTACTTAGTTCTTGATATACATTGATGCTGATTAGTTTTTGGTATGAATCGCTTAACAGGTGACCCTACTGTAAAGGCTTTTGTGCGATTTCCGCGATCGTGTTTTCTCCAGAATGCAAGGAATATCATCAAGCTTCAGATTCAGTTATTCCTTGACATGAATTGATATTATTTATATTTTGTTGTATACGGCTCCACGAGAGGCGCTGCAACACTGAATTTGTTACGATTTCTGCAATAGCTCTACTTTAAGAACCATTTAAAGTAGAGCTATTAAGAGCAGGAATTTCCATAAAAAGTCAGATGCAGTTACTTCTTGACATGAATTGGTTTTGTTTACGTTTTTGTATCAATCATCTTTCGGATGGCGTTTTCATAATGAATTTTGTATAGTTTACACGATTTCAGTGATATCTTGTACTAATCCACGGAATTTCGTATCTTAGAGTCCTCAGATTGCTACATCCGAGTAGTTTATTTATTCCAAACGGCATTAAAAAAATACTTATTCGAACGTTAAAGTCGAAGAGTATAACGTTTCTGTTGCGTATTTTTTTTATGCTAAGCTCCCACTAATATTTCATTCTAAGTGTATTTAATTGATCAAGGTTTAATGCGTTCGAACCAAACATCATTTAAGAAATTCAATTGAATAATTTCAACTTAAAACGTTTAAATGAAATATTCCGAAGATTCATTAAACACCTGTTCTTGTTTTAAAAAGATAACTGATTCGCAAGTTAAACAAAATTTAAAATGTATTTGTATTTGAACTGAAAACTGTATGTTAAATTCTAAAAAATGAAAAAAAAAAAAAAAAAAAAAAAATAAATAAAAAAAAAAAGCGCAGCGGCCTTTGAGTCCGCTTACAGCGGTTAACACGTTAGAGATTGTTTTTATTCCGGCCAATTATCTGCAATAGGAAATACAGGGTTCGGAAAAAACCACGGAAAACTTCGAACGGTTAGGCCGATCGTTGCGATTGGGTTCGAACCCAGTACCTACCGTCTACCAGTTTGGAGGCCCGTAATTAGAGGCATCTTTTACGCATCGTGTAGTGGCAATTTTAGCAAGAAAAATATGAAGTTGACAGGGATAAAACAATGAAAAAAATTGAAGTCGGCGTGATAAAAAAAATTAAGTTTAAATAAGCTGACTCATTTAAATAGTAATTAAAGAAGGCGAAAATGGCAAAACTTAAACAAAATCTGAAATCGAAACTACACAAGGAGTTAATCACCTAGACACTTTTAAAAAAGCATTTAAACGTTAGGAGCCAATCTTTATTTAAAACTAAATGCACTTTTCTTCATCAGATGTTTTTATTTCAGTATTTCTCATTTTTAAACTTACATCATAAGTCAGTAACCATTGGTTACGGTAACAATTCAATAGTTTTTTAACACCTCAATTAAAAAAAAAAAAAAAAAAAAAAATGCCGAAAGATGTTTTTACGTCAGAAAATTTACTTTTAAAAATATGATTTGTTCACAAAAAATTGCATCTTTTTTTAAATTGCTATTTTAAATACTTTTATTTTTTAAAAATATTATTTAAAATGCTGAATCAAATTGAAAATTAAACATTTTCATTTAATTAAAAGAAAAAAATTCAACGCGACAAATAATATTTTGAGTTATAACAATTTTATTTTACTCTAAATTTTTTGAAAAAAAAAAATTATTAAGAAAGCTTATGATGTGATAGTGCTTACAAATTATGTGGTTAACCATCACAGAACATTCAAAATTCAAACTCTATAAATAAATAAATAAAATAAATGTTTCCTGGACAACATACAGCAACATTGTTTCTTCAATTACACGCATTTCAATTTGTGTCTGATCCCTTGAAACCTCACGATTTGTTAAAATTGTCATAACTCTCTGAATTTTGGAGCTATCAAGATGGAATTTTTTTTGTTCAATTCAGGAATGGATAAGGAAAATTTTTCTAATTGGAAGTTTTATCCTCTGGGGGCCGTATAAAAATTTAATTTTTGTATTTTTTAAAATAGACCCCCCATGGAGTTGCAATTTATCTTATCAAAAAATTTACCTTTTTTGGTGAAACTTTGCAATTGGAAGTATGGGTCTAGGGGCAATACTTAAGGAGATAGCCTATTGTTTCGATATTTATGACTCACCCTGTATACAGAAATATGATCTTTATTTTGCTGTGGACATTATTATATATATATCTGTATAGCAGTATGTATATTTGTATATGCATAAAAACTTTTGTAGTTGACAAAATAAACAATGCGCTGAATTTTAAATACAACGTATATTTTTTAAGTGTTGCTGATTTCAGATACAAGGACGTTTAAGGGACAACAGTGGGTGCTTGTTTTAAGAGTTCTGACAAGAATCCAGTTTAAAGGGAAATAACAATTGCGAAATTACATATAAAACAGCTGATAATAAAGTAGTTTTATACGATGTAAACTATTTAAGCGATTTCATTACTTAAAAAAGTTTTGGCACTACTTTAACTATAAATGCTTTATTCGAGAATAAATGAAAATCAGAAATAGTATCACTTATGTGCTTTTGAAAAAAAAATGACAGTAGCTGAGTGATAAATAAATTGATCGTTCAGCAAGAAAGGAAAATAAAAAAATCAACTAGAAAACAGGAATTCTGCTTTTTCAAAATTTAATGACGCCCTCGATGAAAAAAAACATACGTATATCTATATACATATTTTCATCGTATCATATATATATACATATATATATCATATATACACATATATATCATATATATCATATATCATATATATATCATATATATACATATATATTATATACATATACATATTTTTCATCAGGGAACATCGGGGGACACAAACTTTTATTTGATATAAAATGACATCATTCGCATCCGTTGAAGAATTCCGCATTTACAATCCAGTCTTAAACAACATCTCAAGAAAAGTATACACATGATATCATTATTGCGGAATAATACAGAAACCCTGCAAAAAGTGATTTCTTCATTCAAGAAACTCAATAAAAAAAAATATCGGCCATCTAATCATTCACTTCTTTGCAACATTAATATGGATACCTGACATTAAATATAGTTAATAAAAATGGTCCATGTTTTATCAGAAATCTTACATTTCTATTTTTTCAAAACAACACGCAATTCAGTTAAATTTATTGGTTTTCTTCTTATGGAAAAATGAAAACAAAAATATACCTATATATACAATAATCTACTATTTTTAACTATTTTCCTTTTTCTTTATACAAAAATGGAGTACTTCAAATGCCACCAGTAAGAGAAGTTCTAGTAAA
The DNA here is from genome assembly GCA_964019185.1 of Maratus speculifer. NCBI lineage: Eukaryota > Metazoa > Arthropoda > Arachnida > Araneae > Salticidae > Maratus > Maratus speculifer. The sequence goes on along the minus strand of OZ025294.1, from coordinate 27,081,926 downwards.
AACTGCAAAATATTTTTTATTTCCCCCAAAAAAGAGATGCAAATTCCAAACCATTTGCATTTAAAAGTACACTTTTTTTCTGTATGATGGCGTAAAATTAAAAAAGATACCATGTTTGGAAGTAAGTATTTAACCGTACAATGATACACCTGCTTTGATTTACGATTCCTTATGTAAACATTGGCGGTTGTGAATGTTATGAACGTTAATTTTTATAGACGACAAATTAATTATTACCCGAATGGAATAGCATATCGGGGGGCTATTCCATTAGCTATTCCATTAGTTACACTATTTCAGAAAAAAAATGGAGTGTTTTTTTAAAAGCAAAGTTTTTACTTTCATTCTTTATTTGTAGCCAAACGATTATTTTATAGTTTAGCTACTTCCAAAAGTATTTTATAAAGTCTTCAAACCATTTCTGTAATTCTTGAGAAAAAATCTTATTAATAACATTTTTTCTAACAAGGGGACCACGAAACATGGTGCGCACAGATTTTGATGATTTCAAAGTATGTTGTAGGGGCCATACTACTAATTATTCAGCTGAAAGGGTTTCTTCAAATGGGCCTTAGTTTTTGAGAAATTGGGGGATAGAAGTTTTGCACTTATTTCAAAAAGCCGTTAGGGTTACTATCAGTTTGAGGTCCGTGGAGCCGCTGTAACGTGCGCGATTTCCGACTCGGACTTGACGGGTTCAACTCCAAGTTAGAACTTTTTTTCATCTTTATATACTTTTTACACGTTGCATATTTTAAGCAGAATTGGGAAATCTACAATCTTTAAACTTTTTGATATTTTTTAATATATTAAATTTATATTTTCGAATTTATTTCACGAAATTTTTTTTTCTGCAATTTCTAAACTAATATTTTTATTGACAAAACAGCAAAACTGATTTATTCCTAGAACTCTTTTTTATTAATTATTATGTAATTTCTTTTTTTATTAAGCACAATTCTGAAATAATATTTTTTCTTTTTTTCTATCGCCTTTTTTTGTTGAATTTTTTAAATGAAAATTTATCCTTTTGTATAAATTATATAAAATAATTTTCAGGCGCAATTTCTCAAACATTTATAGAATTAGTTAATTCAAATAATGCATATCTTCGAAAGTGTAATAAAATATTAATGCAGTAGTGCTAAAATATTATCCAAATTTTTACTGATCTTTAAATACATTTATCTCTAAAGTTCAACCTCAACATTATTTATCGTTTGCACAAATAAGAAATGACAGATTACATTAAAAAAATATATATATACATTTTTATTTTAATAAATTAAAACACTATTCATAAAAAAATAAACTAGATCGGAAAAGTCGTCCGCCAATGAGATAAAATTTACGTATATGTATTTATTTTTATTCGTCTGCTTTAATTTTCTCGGTAAAATCATACAAAAATAGAAATCCTTTTTACTAATGTCATTTAGCTTCTTTAGCCGACAAATAAAAGATTTGAAATATTGGTATATATATGTATAAGTAAAATTACGGTATGAAAATTGAGCGAAGGTAGTATTTTTGTCGGACTGAATGCTAAAAATACTGTAATTGAAGGAACCAGCACTAGTATAGAAAATTCTCGTTTGGAAAAGGAACAAAAATGCGAAATTACGAATGCATTAAAATATTGCGAGACGTTGTTAGGTAAATTTCGTATGAAATACTACCTATTGCGATCGCTCCCATATTGGAATTTCTGTAAGATTTTTGCAGACCTACGCCGATCACGACCTCTAGACCCCAAAACTACCATTAGTAAAAAAGTTTATCTATCTATCTATCTATCTATAGGTGTATATCACTTTCTTCTGGACACGATAACTTCCATAATTATGTTCAGATCTTCTTCAAAATTTTACATAAAATCAAGGGGAATAAAATCTCAGTTAAGTTCGTTAATGGATAAAATCGGACCAAGGGGATGGAAGTTAGGAGGGTTTTTGTGAAAACAGAAAAAACGCGATAACTTCTAAATTAAAATAGATATCAGTTTAAAGTTTATATTACTTCTAAAGAATGGGCCAAAAGTGTATGCATGACAGATTTTTGATAAAGATAAAAATGGGCTCAAGGGGCGAAAAAACAGGGTTTTGGGAGAAAAAAATTCATAACTTCGTCAATTTATTAGATATCAAATCCAACTAAATTTTTAATAAATGGTCTCAAAATTATCTAAAACTTTTGTATTTACAAGTTTTTGATAGAAACAATTTTTATCGATGAAAAAAATTAAAAACGAAAATCAAAAGACGGGTGGAAAATGAAAAAAATCCATAACTTACTCAATTCTTGAGCAATCAAATCTAATTAAATTTATTTTACATCTTCTCAATGATATCTGCGACTTTTATATTAACAAGTTTTTCATAGACCAATTCTTATAGCAAAAATAAATTAAACAAAAACTCAAATCCAAACTGCTCATATTCTGAATCGTTTTTAAATGCACTTTTGATTCTAAACGCATCAAAATGGCAGATCCTCCTTTTTAGGAACTGTATAACGTGACGTATTAGCCAGTTTTTTGATAAAATCAGAATATTTTTCAAAAAAGACTGCCAAAAACGGTATTTTGAACAGAATTTCCCAAAGTGATGGTGATTGAAAAAATTGAGGAAGTATAACAAATTGCATTTTTTCTAACTCATTTTTAAATCCATTTTTGTTCTCAAACGCATCCAATTTACAGGTCCTCTTATATAGGAACTATATAATGTGATGGATTTGCCAGTCTTTTGATAAAGGCAGAATATATTTCAAAAAAGGCTGCCAAAATGAGCACTTCGCACAAAATTTCCCAAAGCTATCATGATTAAAGAATTGGGGATGTATTCAAATAACAAATTGGTTATTTTATGAATCATTTTTAAATTCAGTTTTACTCTCAAACGCATTCAATTGACAGTTTTTTATTATTTAGGAACTATATAATGTGAGAATTCTTCGACATTTTGATAAAGGCTAAATATATATATATATTTTTTAAGTTGTCAAAGTAGGCATTTCGCACGAAATTTCCGAAAACGATTATGATTTAAGAATTGAGGATGTATTAAAATAACAAATTGGTTATTTTATAACTGATTTTTAAATTCAATTTTGCTTTCAAAACCATTCCATTGACAGTTATTTGTTATTTAGGAACTGTATAATATGCCATATTGGTTAGTTTTTTGATAAAGGTTAAATATATATATATTTAAAGCTGTCAAAGTGAGCACTTCGGTCAAAATTTCCCAAAGCGATCATGATTTAGGAATTGAGGATATATTCAAATAACAAATTGGTTATTTTATGACTCATTTTTAAATTCGATTTTGCTCTCAAAAGCATTCAATTGACAGTTTTTTGTTATTTAGGAACTATATAATTTGCGTATTGGTCGATTTTTTAATAATAAAGTCAGAATATATTTCAAAATATGTTGTCAAAATGAGCATTTGAATAAAATTTCGCTTAAGATGATTTTGATAAAAACCAGTTATTACATAAAAATAAATTAAAAAATTTTCAAAAGCGGCCAAAGAAAATTGTTAAACTGTATTTATCTTTAATCATATTTTTTTTGTTGTTGTTAATGCTGAATTGAGCACTCTTCGAAATTTACCTCCGCCTATAGGCCAGGCCGACAGGGATTTTTTACAAAATTATAATCTGCTTACAAATTATCCACCGGATGATATTTAATGCGCTTCTATTGCAATGGCTGGAGAATTTCATAATTCAATATTAGAAATATTAGATAATCGACAAATTATTGAGGCAAATGAATTGGTATTGAATGAATAATATGAATTAACGGAATTTACCAAGGTATGATTTTTTACTAAGCAATATATACACTATATTGCCATTGATTATGGGACACTTGCGATTTTAGACATTTTACTAAATATCTAGAAAAATACATGAGGAATCATCTCGAAACTCTTAGTGCATAAATATAATAGTATAAGTCATACATCTCCGTGAAGATTTTTTTCCCGAAACTCCAAAGGGGACCGTCAACAAATTAAAAAAGAATGAATATCTTTTGAATAACCCTGTCAAAACTAATGTAGCAAAAGCGCTCAAACTCTAGATTGTGATTGAATGCCTTATTGTAATAAGCCTTGTTCATTTTTATGCAAATAGCATGCATACTCGCAGAGTAATTAAGGTTTTTATAAAAATGATCCCAAATTTTTCCAAGTTTTTTCCTTATAATTTTCAGAGTTCTTAATATAAAATATTATTTTTTTCAGAAAATATGACAAACAACATTGCACACAGTACCCTGTAATCAGAATTAAAAAATAGTGAAAATTGTATAAATAATGAGTTGGTTTACTAAATAATTTTTTACTGCGCATGCGTCAACGATATCAAAATTTCATTTGCATATTATGTTAGCTAAATGTATAGAGCAACTTTTGTGAAAGTTACAAAATCATAACTTGAAAATTCTGACAATAATCGTCAATTGAAAAGTCGAAAATCCAGTATTCTCAAAATGAAGCAAAAAAAAAGAGGGGTTGTATCCATATATTCATTGATTAGTGTCAATATAGAATACACAATATGGGATGTACTACTGCATTTGGATAAAATCCCTCATTTTTTTGCTTCATTTTGGAAACAACGGATTTTGTCCTTTTTCTATAGACGATTACTTTCAGAATTTTCAAGCTATGATTTTGAGACTTTTACAAAAGTTGCTCTATACATTTAGCTAACATAATATGCAAATGAAATTTTGATATCTTTGACGCATGCGCAGTAAAAAATTATATAGTAAACCTACTCATTTTTCATACAATTTGTATTATTTTTTAATTCTGATTACAGGGTACTGTGTGCAATGTTGTTTGTCATATTTTCTGAAAAAAATATTATTTTATATTAAGAACTCTGAAAATTATAATGGAAAAACTTGGAAAAATTTGGGACCATTTTTATAAAAACCTTAATTACTCTGCGAGTGTGCATGCTATTTGCATAAAAATGAACACAGTGTATTACAATAAGGCATTCAATCATAATCTAGAGTTTGAGCGCTTTTGCTACATTAGTTTTGACAGGGTTATTCAAAAGATATTCATTCTTTTTTAATTTGTTGACGGTCCCCTATGGCGTTTCGGTAAAAAATCTTCACGGAGATGTATGACGCATACTATTATATTTATACACTAAGAGTTTCGAGATGATTCCTCATGTATTTTTCTAGATATTTAGTAAAATGTCTAAAATCGCAAGTGTCCCATAATCAATGGCAATATAGTGTATATATATATATATATATATATATATATATGTGTGTGTGTGTGGGGGGGGGGGACATTTTGAAGTTAGGGGGCAGAAACATCATCGCCAGGTTTCCCTTGCTCCGCACAGAAGTCATGGCCAGCGAGAAAAAAACAAAAATAATAAATGTAGAAGGTCAAAATAATCACTCCTTGGCTGCTGCAAGTTCATTTTATTAAACTGTAGCTATAATAGAGGGAAAAGCTCCTGTTGCAGACGATATTTTACCGAAACATCCAAAAAATATTCCATGCTTTACTACATCAAGTCGTACTCATACAAGAGCTCATCCAAGAATCCTTCTTCTCATTCCTCTTACCACCTCTCGAGCTTCCTCTTTTAAATCTAAAAAAAGAAAATTCTAGAACATTCTTTAACCTCAAATCATCATTCTTTTATGTAAACAGAATTATTGTCCAGCTACGAGACTATTTTCAACAGACGATAATTTTATTTAAAAAAACTATTATTTAACCAATTTATAATCGACTGAGAATTTCTTAGGCAGACGATTTTTATAGATGATTAATTTTAAGAGAAAAAGAAAAGAAATGAATTTATTGATATGCACACTATCAAAGGTTGACGGAGGGAAAATAAATAAATAGATAAAATAAAATAATGATAATTTTTGAAAGGTATGGTTTTGGAATAAATTTAATAAGACTTTCTTAAAAAGGGTTGATAAAAACATAGAACAAATGAGTTTTATTTGGAATATTAAGAAATAAAGTTTAATTAAGAATATTTTAAATTTAGAGCCATCTTTTTAAATTTACGCATACTGGAATAATATTTTTTAAGGCAAATTAAGAATTTATATCGTCTGCATAAAGATTAACAGATTAGATCTAGAAACAAGATTTTAATTTAATAATTTGAAGTAAGTACGGAATATTATTATAAGAAAATTGAGATAGTATAAAGGTTAATTTGGCGAAAAAAAATTAAAATTTGTAATATATATATATATATAATATAGAACATATTAATAAGTTCAAAGCTGTAGAATTCCCAATTCTGCTTAAAATATGTAACTTGTAAAAAGTATATAAAGATGAAAAAAATTCTAATTTGGAGTTGAACGCGCCAAGTCCGAGTCTGGAATCGCATACGTTACCGAGGCGCCACGTGGCCACAAATATATAGCAACACTAACGGCTATTTGAAATACCCGCTAAACTTTGACCCCCAATTTCTAAAAAACTAAGGCCCATTTGAAGAAACCCTTTCAGCTGAATAATTAGTGACATGACCCTTACAACATACTTTGAAATCAACAAAATCAGTGTGCACCATGTTTGGTGGTCCCCTTATAAGTGTAGTTTAGAAACTGTTAACGCCCAATTAAGATTTCAGATTTCGGTATATAAAAATGAGGAAACTGGGAAATATGCAAATGTTAGACTGCTTTCTGACAGATTGCTTTATATGTTCTTTAAACAATTAGCTCATTAAACAATCTGCCATTAAACAATTACCTTATAAGGTTTAAACTGAACTTTAAATAATTAACCAATACATTTTATACTTTTGAAAATAAAACTTATATTTGAAAAATGCTGCAGAAGTAAGAGAAGGTATGGTTATTTAAAAAAAATTTTTTGTTTTATCTTTATCTTTTTATCCATTCCTCTTCTTTTTTTAAGAATGTTTTCCCACTTTCATACTATATTTTGTCTTTTATTAAATTCAATGAGTTTTGTCAATGAATAAATATAATGGAAAAACAATTCCGCTTTGTTCCAAACAAACGCAGAATTTTTAATACGAAAGACTGCAGAAAGGAAATGTGTATTGAATTGTTTTACCAATTTTGAACAAAAGAATTGATCACGGATAAACCTAAATATTTTATATAAGAAAACTAATAAAAACTAGAATTTTTTTGTTAGATTTGAGAGCTGTTGCTTGTTAAAACCGAGCTTTTCTTTTTGGTATTGAGTTTTTGGTATTGTATTTTTATAATTTTGCTTAAGAAAAGTGGAACTTTTGTTTTTCTCTCCACATCATCGAAGACAACGAAACGACAGTGAAATCAATATTTTAAATTATCATAAAAAAGTTATTAAATCTATTAGATTTTTAAATCACAAGATTATAACATTTCGTTTGTATAGACCGTACAACGATTTTTATTTTTATTTTTATTATGATTATGCTTCCTATTAGATAGGAATTGAAACATGTCAATAATATTTGTTTTTAATTTTTTGTTACACAACTCTCAAGTAATATAAAATTGTTTATTCAATATTTTAAACTCTAAAAACTGTAGTATAGAAAGCAAATGCAAGTATTAACATGATTGTTAATTAACATTAATAGACACTACTGAGAATTTTGAGTACTATCTGTATATTAAATTTTATAATGTATTAGCGAACCATGCGGCTTTGCTCGCGTATTACTTGAAATAGGCCAAGTGATATTTGTATGTCTAAATTTTATTATAAGAAATCATACTTTTAAGAATAATTCTAAAAATTAACCATAACAAAAAATTAACCATAGTTTGACTGAACTACATCATTGCACTGAATTGGATGAAAATCGATGAAATAAATGAGAACTAAAACTAATTCTAAATAAATGAAAATTTAGAAAAAAAAATTGAAACCTTTACGCTATATATATACGTTTATTTTGACATTCATTTGAAGGTTTGGATTTTTTGGAAACCATCTTCTTAATATGTATTTACATCTTAAAATTAACCATCGTGTCGTATTCCAAGCTTCTTTTCTAATGTATACAATCTCTCTAGGGCTAGTGGCAACAGCATATAATGCCTATGTTGAAGCAGCGACTGTGACCATTAAAATAATTAATGGTTAATTAATTTGCTAAATTAATTTTGAAATCTATTAGATATTTCTATTATTCCATAGAAACGTAATTAAAAATATTTTCAAAGACTTTTTTAGAAAGTTCGTTGTTTTTGCCAACCCCAGGTGGTAATGTCACAGGCTTAAGGGTGTATTTCGATTCAAACTGCTTATTTTTCGATTTATTTTTAAATTCATTTTTGCTTTTAAATGCACCAAATTTTCAAATTCTCTTATTTAGGAAGTACACAAGGTGCCGTAATCCTCGATTCTTTGGTAAATGCAGAAAATATTGCAAGAAAAGCAATCAAGAACAACATTTTGAACCGATTTTTTCGAAGCGGGAAGTCTGCGAACGAAAAAAAGTGTCATACTGAGAAGGTTATTGTGTATAAATCGAATTCTAATGAATTGAGCTTAAAAAGGCATCACACGGCACCTCGTATGTCTCTTCAAAAATCCCCTCAGAAAGTTTCATGTTTCTACTTTCAAAAATATGTCTCAAATTGTATCGGAAAATTTCGAGCTGTTGAAGATGGAGAACCGTTTTTTCGAATACACCCTTAAAGTGTATAGCCTGTGTAGGATCTTAACTTTAAACAATTAACCAATAAGTGTTACACTTTTGGAAGTAAAATTCATAGTTAAAAAATGTTGAGGATGTAAGCGAAGAAATAGTTATTTAAAATTTATTTATTTGTTTTATCTTTTTCTTTTTATCTACTCCCTCCTCTTTTTTTAAAGAACTTGTTTCCAATTTTATATGGTATTTTGTTTTTTATTAAATTCAATGAGTTTTGTCAATGAATAAATATATAGGGAAAAAATTGATGGATCGCGCTTTGTTTCAAACAAACTTGAGAATTTTTAATACGAAAAAGTGTAGAAAAAAAATCTGTATTGAATTGTTTTACCAATTTTGAACAAAAGAATAGATCACAGATAAAGCGGATCATTTTATGTAAGAAAACTAATAAAAACTAGAAATTTTTTACGAGATTTGAGAGTTGCTGCTTGTAAAATCCGAGTACTGAGTTTTAGTACTGCATTTTTATAATTTTTCTGAAGAAAAGGTAAACTTTTAGCTTTTCTTTCCGTATAATCGCTGAAAACGAAACGTCAGTCAAATAAACATTTTAAAATTTAATAACTGTGCATAGAAATCAAATACAACAGTTAACATTATTGTATAGCGACTACTGAGACTGTTGAACATTATCTGTATATTAAATTTTATAACTTATAATCAATTGTTTCTTAGTGCAATTTGATTAGGTATTGTTCTCTATAGAAATATATTGAATGAGCGAAATAATTTTATTAACACTTTTTAACAATGTTGAAAACTGTTTATGATTTTAGTCTGTCTATCCGTTTGTCCGCGCCCTAACTTTATTAAATATATTCGGATTACCCTGAAATTTTTGGATGTAATTGACATTGACCTTTGCACGAACGCTATTGCCAATGAAGTTTCTAGAATGATTAGTTTATTTTCAGGGACAATCAAAGTTTTCCGCTGCATTATGGCCTAAGGGAAAAAATCGTTTCAAACGAATTTTAAAGTTGTTACAGCCTGTCAAAAGTATAAAAATTTATATCCATTAACGAATTGTACTGAAATTTGCATTTTCTAAAATATGAAGTGAAAAGAATCGTTATTATTCATTTACAGGGCTACAGAAAAGAGTTCCATTACATTATGGTTTTGCGACCACATTGTTTGCGACAAATTTCAATTATATTAAACTATTTCATGTATAATAAAATTGGTATAAGTCGCTGAGGTTTAATATAAGTTTGTTCACGCATAATACGAAGCGAACAGCTTTTACAAGGACACACTAAATATTTCAAATAGTATTTTTTATATTATTATTTCAATTTACATTCTATCCGAAGTACTGTATATTATCGATGATGGCTGATGAATGGATGAAATGCCTTTTAAATTATGATATACGCTTTTAAAAATCACTAAATTTATACGTATTATATGTTATGTATAAATGCTATAGTTGATATACAGGCTACACAAAAGAGCTCGTAAATGTTACTCAATATAAGCGCATTTTACATAAAGATTGATTTTAAATAAGTTATTTCTTTTTATGCTGAACTGTATTTAATTTACTAAGAAATGTTTGTAGAATTTAGATAAAATAATATACAGGGCTATGCAAAGAATTGGATACATGGTCGCCTATGAATGATAATTTCTCGAAATGTAATTTCAGTAACCTTAAGATTGTTTAAGTTTGAACCAAATTACTAAATACTGGCGGATAATAAATGTACTAGGTAAACTACAAGGCTGAACAACATTGTACAAGTATGTTTCCATCTATTACTATAGATTGCTGAAAGAGAAATTTCAAACAGTTACGCGTTTTCTTTTTAAACTAAATTTCCATATTATATAGTAAATATATTAAACGACAGATCAAACATACGGTTCTTCAACAGTATTAGAATGCATATTTGGCTATGTACAATAGTACATTATCCTAAATTGGGAAGTTTCGTTAAATATTTCAGGAAGTATTGGAAAGTGTTTCATAATCTATGCTTAATGCATGATTATTTCTTACTTGTTTTCTTTTTTGCTTCTGCGTGAAGAAGGGATGTCCTTGCACTACAACAAAACAACTTTGATAATTTTATGATGTTTGATTTGTGGTACAATAAAGAGATCGAAGACACAGTTTAGCAGCTCCTACCAATAATAGATTGAAACGGGGGAGCAATCTAATGCATCAGATGGTGTACAAAGATCCTCAAAAGCAAACAAATGGAAATGAAAGATTTTGACGAGAATTAAATTGAGATGCAACATTGAAAAAAAAAAAAAGAATAGAAATAGCGAGATTAAGAATGAAAAGTACTTGATATAGATTCGTGATTATATAATAAATTAACATTAGGTATTAAATTGAGCAGTTTGCTATGTGCATTGTATATATTTGTATCGAACGATTCCGGCGGATTTAGCGATGCACATGAGTGTAATAGTACATTCAATCAGAATTGACAGATTCTTTTTAGGTAGATTTTATATGAAATAATACCGATATTCGTCGTTTCTATGTTGGAATTTCTGAAAAGATTTTGCAGATCTACACCGATCATGACCCCTAGACCCTAAAACTACCTTATTTATCTATCTATCACTTTTTTATGGACCTAATAACTTCTATAATTCCGCTCAAATCTCTTCCAAACTGATACATAAAATAAATGGGCATAAGATCTGAGTCAAGTTCGTTAATGGGCAAAATCGAATAAACATGTCGAAATAAGGAGGGTTTTTGTGAAAAAAAAACCCTCATAACTTCTTAGTAAAAATAGAAATTGAATCAGTTTAAAGTTTATATTACTTCTAAAAATTGGGCCAAAAGTTTGAGCCTGGCAGATTTTTGATAAAATTAAAATGGGATCACGGGGGAAAAATAGGTTTTTGGGGAGAAAAAAAAATTCATAACTTCAACAAATCTCAAAATATCAAATCTAATTAAATTTATTATAAGTTTTCTTAATATTGTGTAAAACTTATGTACTAACAAATTTTTGACAGGAGCAACTTTTATCGCAAAAAAACTAAAAAAGAAAGGAAAAAGGGATGGGGGGGGGGGTGGAAGAAGAAAAAAATTCAAAACTTCGTCCATTCTGAAGATATAAAATCCGATTAAATTAATTATAAATCTTCTCACTAATATCTACAACTTTTATACTGACATGTTTTTGAGAGGATTAATATATATAGCAAAAACAAATTAAACAAAAATAGGAGTTGAAGGAAAAAATATATTAAAGGTGCACTCAAATCCAAACTGTTTATATTCCGACTCAATTTTAAATTCATTTTGCTCTCAAACACATCCACTTAGCAGGTTCTCTTATTTAGGAACTATATAATGTGATGTATTGGCCAGTTTTTTGATAAAGGCAGAATATATTTCCAAAAACACTGTCAAAGTGAGCATTTTGAACAAAATTTCCCGAAGCGATCATGTTTGAAAAATTGAGAGTGTATACAAATAATAAAAATCCCTGTCGGTTCGGTCTATAGCCGGAGGTAGATTTCGAAGTTAAGTGCTCATTTCACCTACAAAAATTAAAGCATGGTTAGAGATAAACCAGTGTAGCAACTTTATTTGGTCGCTTTTGAACAATTTTTAATTTCATTTATCTGTAAGAACTGGTTTTATCAGAATCATCTTAAGCGAAATTCAGCTCAAATTCCCACTTTGACAGCATTTATTGAAATATATTCTGATATTATGAAAAAATCGGCCAATACAGCCCATTATATAATTCCTAAATAAGAGAAACTGTCAATTCAATGCGTTTGAGAACAAAATTAATTTTAAAAATGATTTAAAACTGTACCGATTATCCTTGATCATATAGTTGTTGAGAAAATCGCAGTTTTCCGTTACATATAAACTTTTCTTTTTGGGCGTTTAGTAGAAAATCTGAGGGCACTCGAAGTATCTACCAATGCTAAATCGTCCAATTATTGTTGACAATTATTAAAAAATATCCAGGTTAATTAGCCAATATAATATTTTAAAACACATTTAAAGAAAAGCGGCACAGAGCAAGGTGATATGACTGATTTGCAATCTTCTTTCAAAACGTGCTTGTCACAATTCCAAGATTAAACTTTGTGCAAGCTTTTTGTTTTGTATAAGTCAAGTCATAGTGTTAAACAATCAATTTTTGCATTGCAATGGAATTCGAATTTTCATTATGAGAATGTTTTGTCAAAAATTCCACATGGATTATTTGTAAATTTTGTGTCTATAAAAAAGTTATTACAGAAAGAAAAATGGTATTTAGTAAAAAGCACATAATCAAGAAACATTTAGTAAGTTACTAAATATATTATAATGTGGCTTTTTATACCACTAATGTTCTAGCATTAGTGTAAAATATTGTGTAGTAGATTTCTCCACATAATAGTCGCCATTTGACTTTCCCAATAAAACACTGGTTAAAAAAAGCGCGACTATTATTTAAGGAAACACGGTAATACACTATAAAAACAACTTGTATACGTTTTTAGAACTGCAGTTGCATTAAATAAAACATTTTGTATATTCATGTTTCTTTAGATCTCGAAAATATATTTGTTTATGAGATTTCTAAATGCGTTTTGGACTCATCGGTAACACGGTGGTGGTTATTGTATATTTCATTCGAGGTTATATTATATTTTGAGAAATTATAGAAACATTTGTCTCTTTTGTTACTGTTGTTGTGAGGGGTTTGTAAATTTAAATATTACATTGTTATATACAATAAATAAATAAATAAAAAAATATAAAAATACATTATATTTGATTTAATTTCACTTAATTGTACGATTTCAATGCCTTTTTAAAATTAAATGTTTAAATTAAAATTTACATGTATGACTTTTCAAGTGACTCAAGATTTTGAAATATATTTTTAAAAGTAAACAGATCTATGACATAATATATTAAGCAGCTTGTTAGATAAAAATGACGAATATAAGAAGTAAGTCAATTCTGAAATTTTAAAACAATTATGAGAATATGACAATTTAAGAACAAATATCAATATATAAAATACAAGAAGTTATAAATTTTAAAACGTAAGATAAAGATTGTAAAATTATGTATCTTAAAACTTTTAGAAATTCCTCCATTTGGAAAAGTAGAGTTACTCATATAGTAGCAAGACAATAGTAGTGAAAAAATTACTTTTGGGATTCAAAATCCCCAAAGTAATACTTGAATATATTACGCAAACATACTTATTTTTTAAACAAAATATTTTCTCTGTTACTTTGTAAACATTTTCTCTACTAATTTTGTAACGTTTTGAAATTTATGTTGAACTAGCTTTATTTGCATGTGCATTCATTTTTGAGAATTGAGGTAAATATTTACTTATATTAGTGCTCCTAAGTATAAGTATTGCTCTTAGAAATCTCTGTGATTATCATTTTTCCAAACGTTTGAAAAATAACTAAAATCATTATAACTAAGCTATTCGAAAAATGTGACAAAAGTATTTTTTAAGTTAAAATGTTTCATTTTACTGTTTATAAATTTATTTACACTAACTATTGGAGTTTGTGTACTGATAGAGATATAAAGGAAACATGAAAATTATTTTATCCCTTTCGAAACACACGCGTTATTTATATTTATATATATATATAAAAACATTTTGTAGTTAACCTATAAATTATTATAGCAACAGCTTAAAAAAGATTACAAAAAAGCGTGATAATTATACAAGGTGTTTTAAACTTGACTTATAACAGATACATTACATTTATTTCAACTATACACTGTAAAAACACTGCAGCAAAGATTTATTGCAGCCAGAGATTCCAGACAATATCCGTAAAAAGCGGACTTTATTCCTATATCAACGGACTTTGCCATTACATTAACGATTTTGAATTAACGGTTATTAACGGTTATTGAAATAGGAAAGAATGAAAGGAAATGGATGAATTGTGCACACCAAGAATTTGTTTGATCTTGCTTTGATTATTTGTTGGGTATGGGATCTTGTTGCATGACCACTTAATTTGTCTTACATCGATTTCAATATGTGGTTTGTTTACAATCAGTCACCATCAAATATCCTATTTACTGAAAACTTTGATATCTTTGAACAAATTCTACAATCTTTGTAGTCTTCTAGTGTCAGGCATTGCAAATGATGGAAAATCAAACACATTTTCTCTGACCTTGTACTTTGACTACCGCAACGATCAGGATACTTTGAATATCACTATACAGGGTGCGGTAGGTGAGAAAAAAATACCTGCTTTCAATCCTAAATAGAAATTAAAGAGGGAACATTCTTTATACTTTTAACGTTTCTCAGAGGTGATTACATAAGTCTAGTAGAAGAAGTAGAGGTGCAGGATGTGACATCATTGGTGCGATGTGCTCTGTGAATGTCATTGATTAGTATTTATTTAGTTATAATGCGCTCGTTCTTTATTAAAAACATACAGCTAAAGCACTTTATTACTTTTATTTAGCGTAATTCTGATGGATCAGGAATAAGGCTGGATAAGAAATGTAACATCACGATATATTGGTATGTTAATATTGATATTGGTGATATATGTATGGTGATAGTAATTTAAAGTAGGAGAAAGTTAGGAAATTAGCTATTTTCGAAAGACAAACGATACAATAGCAGAAATTTAAACACAAAACAGGGTCGAAAGCAATGAATCAGAGTTTTCACTGCTTGTTGGACCAAGCAACATAATTTCTACTTTCACTTTTTATAACTAAAATATCGAAAAAACGATCCAGTTGTTAACAACTGTTTCATTTACACCATCAATTTTGAAGTTATTTTTTAAATATAGTACTTTATCAATTTTTTATTCTACGAATTTTTGTCAAAACCAACTGCAGGCAATAATCAGATTTGTGTTGGGAACATCTGCTTTTGAATACAAACGACTCTTCAACAGTGTAACGCGAATCCCTGTTGAAGACACTATTAACCACGCCTCATGCGTAATAGCCTGTCGGTTTAACCCCTTGGGGACGAGCGACACGTATACGTGCTGCAAAAAGGCTTAAGAATCCTCGTTTATTCTCACCGGTAAAATTATACTGTAAAATTTGCCTTATTCAATCGGAGCATTTTCTCGATATAAGAAGAAACAAATTTCTGTTTTTTATGACTGGTAACAAAGCATTAAAAATTTCGTAAAAGGCTCCCGTCGCGAAGGGGTTAAAACATTGGGATCAGGCGTAATAATTAAATAAATGATAATCTGGTGTAACAATCTGGATAATTCGAGGATGACAAGTTCCTGGACGTTATTGGCAATATATTATCGGATTTTATGAGATATATGGTATGGTACGGACTGTTGCTGAAAAATGTAATGTATCCCGCTTATTTTAGAAATGATCCAGAGATTAAACACCTCGGTATAAACAACGGTATTGACACTGCAACCTGATAGATATATAATGATTTACTGAAACTATAAACATTTATCTTATTTCATTTAATCAAAGTACTTTCACTTTCAATGTGTAATCGCGTTTATTTCTAAATAATACAGTGAAACTTCCAAATAAGGGACACCTATGGGACCGGAACTTTTGTTCCTTAAATAGAGGTGTCCCTTATTCGGAGTTTTTTATGCTATTTTTAATTAATCGTTGAGAAGGATGTAAAAATAACAAAGAATTAAAGATGAAATTTAAATGTACCCTAAATGTATAAATTACGTTAATCAGACAAAAGTAAGTAAAGAGAATTAATTAATTAAAATTTTCAATTAATTACTAAATCATTAAATAGTTTGTAGAACTACTTTTTTTTTTTTCAAATTGTGTAAATGCAAAAAGTCTAAAATATTTAAAAGAATTTTATTTGAAATAATCAGTCAAGAGGAATTGTTTTGCAAATTTCAATTTTTCAGTACAAACCTTTCAAGTGTTCATTTACCATGCTTCTAAATTTTAGTTCTTCATTACCAGCAGCATTTACAAGAAAAAAGTATTCAATTGTTTTGCGTATTTTAAAGCAACAAATCTCGACTGCTCTGCTCAGAAAATGGAAAATGTTTTGACACAATTCAAATTAAAATGAATATGCATGACTGTGGAAGCGATATGGAATTGAACTGTGTTTTCAATTTTTCGTTAAGTAAATTATCTATTGAGATTATAAGCGATTTTGATCATGTGACAAAGACGTTTTTTACCCTTTCTTAAGTAGTTAGTCTTCTTTCACGTGGAAATTCGGTTCAAAACCGTCCACTTTGAAAATATTTTCTAAAAAATCTATCACATTTGCAAAAAAAAAAAAAAAAAAAAAAAAAAAAAATTGTCGATTACATATTTTCTGAACAACAACACTTCCTAGTTTCAGACATTTCCGATAAATTAAAACTTATGTCTTAAAAGTTGCTTTTTTAGGATTTGAGAACAGTCTAAAAGCATCTGTATTGTTTTTGTTTCACAATTTTCTTTTATTCTCCACTTTCAGAATAATCCTCACAGTTTTCAGCAATATTTTCAATTCGGATAAACTCACTGATGTCGAATCAGAATTGTGGCTACCTAAATTGTCGTTAACTGTGTCGTATTTGCTCTATATCAACATTACTGTTTATCTGTTTGATAAGTTCACAAAAATTTGCATTTTAATTTTCACCACAGACTTCTTCATTACATAAAATGCAAAAAACAGTCCCTTTAATTTCATTTTCAAGTGCCCCTTAAATCGAGTGTCCCTTATTCAGAGGTAAATACATTACACGTGCTATATCAAGGGACTGAGACCGGAAGTTTTGTCCCTTAAATAGAGGTATCCCTTATTCGGAGTGTCCCTTATTTGGAGGTTTCACTGTAATGACTGTTTTTTCTCCTATAATTATGCATTTCAACTTAGTGATGCAATCGATGTGACGTCAGGGTGAAAGTACATTTCTTTGTCAGTCTTCGATTTTTCTCTGTAAGAACAATAACAAAACTAATGTTTCTGTAACTTTAAATGTCTTTTTACTAATATTTTTGTTTAAATTTTATTAAATGTAGTGATTAAAAAAATATAGTTTTTCAACAGACTTTTTCCCGTGCTATTGGATTAAAGTGTGTGCTGTGAATTTTTTATCAAGTAGGATAACGCCGTTCGGATAACTTATGAATCAACCAAGGTAGGCCAGACTACTTTATTATTATTTTGATTGTTGATTTATGATGAGAAGCAAAAAATACTGAAGTTCAAGTTAAACATTCAAAAGATTATGAGAAAGAACAAAAACTGAACTTAGAAAAATTGCTCTCTTCTGAAGGAAGAACAACAAAACTGAAATAAATGAAATTAAACTATAGTTGAAAAATAATTAAAAAAACTTTTGAAAATTAATAAAGGATTATAAAAGTTGAATTAAGGCAGAAACAAAAATAAAGAATATGGCTTCTTCTTCAAAAGAAAGTTTCAGTATTGATAAACTTAACTCAAATAACTATGCTATATGGAGTTTTAAAATCCAAATGCTTCTTATGAAGGAAGATTTATTTAGTCATATAACTGACGATCCACCAACTCCATTAAATAATGAGTGGACTATAAAAGATAATAAAGCTAGAGCTACGATAAATTTAACATTAGAAGACTTACAATTAATTTACGTAAAAAATGAAACAACAGCTAAAGCTACTTGGTTAGTTTTAAAAGGAATACATGAGCGAGCTAATTTATCAAGTAAATTATATTTATTGCGTAACTATACAGCATAAAACTTGCCGAAAACGGCAACATGATTGATCATATAGTAAAGATCTTAGAAACAGCTCAAAAATTGAAGGCAATAGGTGAAGAGATAAAAGATTCTCATCTATCAGCTCTCCTGTTATGCTCTCTCCCACCGAGTTATGATACCCTTATTATAGCATTAGAATCTAAATCTGAGGAGAAATTAAATTCTAATTTTATTAAAGGTAAATTAACAGACGAATTTCAAAGGAGACAAGATAGCTCCAATTCATCGAATGAAAATGCATACAAAGCTACAAAATTTAATCAAAAACGATTTTCAAAGCGCGATCAAAACCTTTTTTGCACGTATTGTAAAAGAAAAAACCACGTGAAACAAAATTGTTGGTTTCTTAAGAATAAAAATTCTAAAAACCAAACAAATGATAAAAATAAATAAAATTCGTCTTTATGTTTTAAAGTAAATAAAGTTACTCCGGAAACAAAATAGAAATAAATACACCGACTCTGAAAAACAATAGCGAAGAAAAACAATTATCTTTTCTCTCACAAAATGATTATAAATCTACCTGGATTATTGACTCAGGGAGCAGCTCACACTTGTGAAATTATATAAATTTATTCGTTGACATTAACGCAAATAATAAAAATACTGTCACGATAGCGAACGGCAAAACTCTCGAGTCTCAAGGTACAGGGACAATAAAATTACAAACAAAAAATAACGACATAACTGTTGAAGGATGTTTTGTACGTGCCGGACTTACAATCAAATCTAATGTCCGTTAGCAAAACTGTTAAACATGGTTGTAAGCTCACATTTGAAAACAAAACATGTAAATTAACCCAAAATGAAAAATCATTCTTAGAAGGGAAAATTGAAAATAATTTGTATGAAATAGATCTGTATAAACCTAAACAAGATAACTATGCAAATCTAGCTCATCAATGCAAGAATAAAAACTGCATTGAGCTTTGGCATAAAAGACTTGGACACAGGAACATAAATTCGATTAAGCAACTAATATCTAAATGTTTAGCAACAGGAATAGAAATAAAAGAGTGTAAACACGATATAATTTGCGAAAGTTGTACAAAATGTAAATTAACACATGCACCGTATCCAAAACAAGCAACAAACAGAGCTCAGAAGGTCCTACACCATACCTGGTGCATTCAGATATCTGTGGGCCGATGCCAACAGAAAGCATAGGAGGAAAGAAATTTTTTCTCACATTTACCGATGACTTCATTAGATTTACGATGATATATCTTTTATCAAAGAAAAGCGAAGTAATTGATAAATTAAAGGAATATGTAGCCTTTACTAAAAACAAATTCGGTTACAGGATCAAAGAACTCCGAACAGATAACGGAGGAGAATACATTCGCGATGAAGTAGAAATTTTTTTATCCGAAACAGGTATTCATCATCAATTAACTATACCATATTCTCCATCTCAAAACAGTGTTTCTGAGAGGGAGAACAGAACATTAGTTGAAATGACATGTTGCCTATTATCGGAAGCTAATCTACCTCAGAAATTTTGGGGCGAAGTTTTAAATACAGTGGTGTATTTGCTAAATAGACTACCAACAAAATCACGCAACCTAACACCATACCTGCTATGGACAAATAAAATCCCGGATTTGAGAAACATAAAAACATTTGGCTGCAAAGCTTACGCTTACCTCGATAAATCCCAAAGAAACAAGCTCGATAACAAAGCAATTGAAGGAACCTTTGTCGGTTACGACAATAGATCAAAATGTTATGGAGTTTATATTGGAAATAATAAAATAATACGAGCACGAACAGTAAAATTTATTGAAAACTTTAATTCAAACCAAAAGGTTGAGATAACAAGTGACATTAACGTTCAAAAACAACCCGAAATAGCAGGGGGAATTCTTCTGAAATTGTTATAAATATGCAGGAAAATAATGAAACAAGCGATGAAGATATTGAAATAAATGAACCTAGAAGATCACAAAGATCAAATAGGGGTGTTCCACCTGAAAGATTTGCATATTTTTCTAAAGAAAACAAAATATTAGAACCATCAGAATGGAAGGATATTGAATTAATTGATAATCCCTATGTTAAAAAGAATTGGTATGAAGCAACTAAGGAAGAAATTGTTTCTTTAATGAAAAACAAAGCATGGGATTTAGTTAATCCTCCACCTAGCGTAAAAGTAATAAATTGCAATAGTATTCTCATTAAAATATAATTCAAATGGTGAAACTGACAAATATAATGCACGTTTAGTCGCTAAGGGTTTTTCTTAAAAATTTGGAAACGATTATTAAGAATCTTTTGCACTAGTAGTATCATATACAACATTGAGGGCATTTTTAGCCTGTGCGGCATACAAAAATTTAGTTGTAAACCATCTTGATATAAAAACAGCATTTCTGCACGGAAATTTAGAAGAAGACTTCTACATGTCTCAGCCAGAAGGGTACGTTGTACCGGGAGAAGAAAATAAAGTTTGTAAACTAAGAAAAGTAATCTATGGCTCAAAACAAGCCGCAAGAGCATGGAATATTAAAATAAGTGAAAGTTTGAAAAAAATAGGTTTTGTGCAAAGCACTGCCGATCCAGGTCTTTTCATGCAAAAAATACAAAACGGTACTAATTATATCATCATTTATGTGGATGACATGTTAATTTCAGGGGATACTAAAGAAATAGACGAGATAATCACTCAACTTAGAAAAGAATTTGAAGTAAAAAATTTAGGAACTGTAAATTATTATTTAGGTATAAATATAAATAGAAATAAAGAAGGAATTTTTTTTCTCGATCAAAGAAACAAAATAAAAGAACTAGTCGAAAAATTCGATCTAAGTGAGGCAAAACCTTGTGATACTCCGATGGAAGCAGGTTATCTAAACATACTTGATGAAGAATACTTACTTCCAAACAACAGCAAATATAGGCAAGCAATTGGGGCATTGTAATATATAGCTACTATCAGTAGGCCAGATATTTCAGCGGCCGTTAATATTCTTAGTCGAAGAAACGAAAAACCGAGAGAAAAAGATTGGAATGCAGTAAAAAGAGTTATATAATATTTAAAAACTACCAAAGATATTAAATTAATTGTTTGCAATAAAATAAAGCCAATCCTAACAACATACGCAGATTCGGACGGCGCAGGAGATAAATATGATAGAAAATCAACCAGTGGAAATTTATATAAACTAGGAAATACAGCTATTTCTTGGAAAACAAAGAAACAAAATTCAGTTGCTCTATCCTCAGCCGAAGCTGAGTATATATCAGTTGTCAGTGCTGCCCAAGAAACAACTTGGACAATTAATCTTTTAAAGGATTTAGAGTTAAATAAGACTTTGTCAATAACTATTTATGAAGACAATCAGTCCTGCATAAAGATGACACAAAATGAAAGCTATCATTCGAAAACAAAACATGTGGACATAAAATTTCACAGTATAAGGGATCTTCGAAACAAAGGGATTATAGACGTGGAATATTGCCCAAGCAAGGACATGACTGCGGACATTTTTACTTAGCCCTTACCTAAGGCTGATTTCATTAAACATCGAATCCAATTAAACTTAATGACTATAACAGCTTCACAAATCAAGCACGGGTGATAGACATATATTGATTTACTGAAACTATAAACATTTATCCTATTTCATTTAATCAAAGTATTTTGACTTTCAATATGTAATCGCGTTTATTTCTAAATATTAATGACTGTTTTTCCCCCTATAATTATGTATTTCAACTTAGTGATGCAATCTATGTGACGTCAGGGTGAAAGTTCATTTCTTTGTCAGTATTCTATTTTTCTCTGTAACAACAACAACAAAACTAATGTTTCTATAATTTTAAATGTCTTTTTACTAATATATTTGTTTAAATTTTATTAAATGTAGTGATTCAAGAAAATATAGTTTTTCAAAAGACTTTTGACCGTGCTATTGGATTAAACTGTGTTCTGTGAATTTTTTATCAAGTAGGATAACGCCGTTCGGATAACTTATGAATCAACCAAGATAGGCCAGACTACTTTATTATTATTTTGATTGTTGATTTATGATGAGAAGCAGAAAATACTAAAGTTGGAGTTAAACATTCAAAATATTATGAGAAAGAACAAAAACTGAACTTAGAAATATTGCTCTCTTCTAAAGAAACAACAGCAAAACTGAAATAAATTAAATTAAACTATAGTTGAAAAATAATTAAAATAAGTTTTGAAAATTAGTAAAGGTTATAAAAGTTGAATTAAGGCAGAAACAAAAATAAAGAATATTGCTATAGAAGCGTCAGGTCATCTTCAGTATTTTCCTACGTGAATGTCCTACATTTCGATGCTTTATATCAGCCTTGAAGATTTGTATAATCAATTATTAAATACAGGGGTTGGACAAAAATATGGAAACACCTTTTGAAATGCATGTTTGAAAAGAAAGATTGATTTTAATGAACTATGTTGATGGCACTGGAGTTTTCGCCTACTGACGCCAACTATACAACTTCGTAAAACGGCTGCACCGTTCAGTCGTTGTTGGAGCACTGTTATGTGAGATTATCATTGCATTATGTCAGAGTTAACAGACTTCGAACGTGGACAAATTGTTGGCGCGCGTATGGTGGGTGCTTCCGTAAGCAAGGTAGCCGAAGTTTTTAGTGTTTCAAGAGGTACTGTGTCGAAGATTTACTCCGCATATTTGAAATGCGGAAAAAACATCATCCGCTAAATCTCAGCGCGGACGAAAGTGTGTGCTGAGTGATCGTGACAGACGATCATTAAGGAGGTTATCGCGAAAAATAAGCAGTCCACAGCTGCAAAAGTTACTGCTGTAGTGAATGTCGTGTTACCAAATCCTGTGAGTACCAAAACAATTAGAAGGGAGCTTCATAAATAGGGAATTGCTGGCCGTGTTGCAATTGAAAAGCCATCCATCAGTAATGCTAATGCCTGTAACAGGAAAAAGTGGTGTTTAAGTCATAAAGCCTCGACTATAAAGCAGTGAAAGAGCGTAATATTGTCTGATGAGTCTTCTTTCACACTGTTCCCCACTTCTGGCCGACCTTATGTCTGGAGAACGCCATCTTAAGCCTATAAAACAGACTGCTTGTTGCCAAGAGTGAAACATGGCGGGGTTCGGTGATGGTTTGGGCAGCCATATCTTGATACTCTTCTGGCCCCATGATAACTCTGTAAAGGCGGATTACTGCTCAGACTTTTGTGAACATTTTGGCCGGTCAAGTCCATCCAATGGTACAAGCTTTGTTCCCCAATGATGATGGTATCTTCCAAGGCTACAACATCTCCGTTCACACAGCACATTGTCCAGGACTGGTTTTCTCAGCACGAGGGTGAATTTTCGCATTTCCCCAGGCCACTAAAGTCATCAGACTTGAATATTATCGAGCCTTTGTGGTCTACTTTGGAGCGGAAAGTGCGTTCTCGCTATTCACCGCTAACATCATTATCTGAACTTGCCACCGTTTTGCAGGAATAATGGTAGAATATTTCCTTGACAAACATACAGAAACTGTATTTATCCATTCCGAGAAGACTGCAAGCTGTTTTGAATAACAACGGGTACCGTATACAATACTAGGCAAGGAAACGTGTTTTTTTTTTTTAAGGTGTTTCCATATTTTTGTCCAACCCCTGTATATATTCAAAACACTTTCGTTTTTTGAAAAGTAAGACTATTTGAATTGCTGAACTAAAATATCTGATGTAATATGATAAGAAAAAAAATTTATTATTAATTTTCGAATGTATAATTATATACATATACAAAATATAGGAATTCGAAAAATGTAAATTTATAATGTTTAATTTCCAGGTGATATATATTTTTCTCATGTGTTATCAATGTGAAGGATCAAATTTAATGGAGTTAGATTGCATTTCATCATTTCAATAAATAGCGTATTTAGAAACGTAAAATACTTTCAAAATTCTCCCAAAATATGAAGGTTGTTTAAAATGAAATTATCTCATTGGAACTTTACGCAATGTTATTGATTTTATAGAATTGTTTCATCTGTAGATTCTAAATGAGGTAACTTTAATTAAGTATATTGCTAAAAGGCTACTCTCCCTAAGGGTTCATAAATTGTCAAAAAATAAATAAATAAATAAATAAATAAATAAATAAGTAAATATTTTTTTTATTTGTTCCTGAGAGAAGTAAAATTTAATAAAAAATTAAAATTTCATATTTAAACACCATAGATGTTTACGTTTAAATATGATTAAAAGGTAGAGTGAGATTAAAAAAAAAAAAAACGTAAATTCAAATATTTTGGGCGATTAGCAAGTTTGAGAATTTAAGTAAAATACTTTTATTTATCTTTCAATATTTTGGCATTTTGAAATAGCACTATATTTTAGGAATCCCATAAAATTTCAACCAATCGTATAAATGAAATTCGACATTCCGACAATGTATACATTATCCAATTTCCAAATGTAAATGTTCTGTTTGGAACACTTCCAATAATAAAGGAATAGAAGAAATAAAAGTAAAGTAGATCAGGCGATGTTTTAGATATTTTTAAAAATTTTATTTATATATTATGAATGCCAGTTTAAATACACCTATTTAAAGATTTTTGTTTTAAAGTTGCAGATTACATATAAATTTGATAAATGTTAGAGGAAAACTTTTGCTGATATTCTGAAAAAATTATTTCTGATTAAGTTAATAAAAAATTGAATTAAAAAAATAAAAAATTCGATTGCATAAAAAGAGCCTGAAAAGAGGAAAACAAGATGATGTAGGAAAATAGTAGAGAGTGTAATGGAATTCATTTTTAGTTAAGTAATTGCAATCGGAGTCATGATATTCATACTTTACTGTGACTTTTGCTATTTACACGGTTGCCTCCGACTGCAGTTTCTTATGTAAAAAGGATTTCTGTTACACACTCTTTATTTTCTCACGCCATCTTGTTTCTTCTTTTTAGTTTTACGCAATCAGGTTTTTGTTTTTTGTTTAATTTTTTATTGGCGAATATTTAGTTGTGTTTAATCAATTTATATTACTTACCTATTTTTAGCTCACAGGCTATCATAGCCTGAGAGCTTATGTGCCCGTCCGTTCTGTATGTACGTTCGTGCGTAACGCCATAACTCATGATAAAAATATCGGATCCACTTGAAATTTTGTATATGTTACAGGCCAAACCCGATTTTAGGCCAAACTAGATTAGCCTAGGCCAAACTAGTCTATCCTAACGCCCATCGGATAAACTAGTTTTTCCTAGGCAAAACTAGTCTATCCTAACGCCCATCGGATAAACTAGTTTTTCCTAGGCCAAACTAGTCTATCCGAAAGCCCATCGGATAAACTAGTTTTTCCTAGGCCAAACTAGTCTATCCGAACGCCCATCGGATAAACTAGATTTCCTAGGCCAAACTAGTTTGGCCGAATGGTCATTAGGATAAACTAGTTTAGCCTGCTATTCATTGGTTTGAACTAGTTTATCCTAGGCCGAACTAGATTGTCCTAGGCCAATTCAATTTGGCGTGATATTTTTTAATCTAAACACCGCCACGGCGCCAACTTTCTAATTTTGATCTATTTTATCCTAGGCCGATGCAGTTTGACGCGATTTTAGCTCACAGACTATTAAAGCCTGAGAGCTAATGTGCTCGCAGATTCTGTGTATGTGTATGTAACAATTTAAGTACGCATGGCCGTATGTACGTGTGTACGTAGTGCGATAACTCCTGATAGAAATACAGTGGAGCATCGTTTATACGACGCCGAAGGGACTAACGAAAAACGTCGTATAAACGATAACGACGTATAAACGATTTTCACTTCCAAAACTAGAATTAATTTTGTTTTCACTTAATTTTAATGTTTAACGTGATGATTTGCATGAATTTGTAAATTAAACAAACCAAAATGAAGATAACAAAAAAAAGGGGGAATTAGTATGCTATTTAAATATACGTACCTTTAATTATGTTTCCTCATAATTAAAGGTTCCTCATTTGCAGTACATCATTTCCTTTCCATTTAAAGTCAAAGATCAAAAACCCCGCGTGGCCAACTAAAAGTCGCCAATACTGATAACAGTTAGAAGGATAGTCTATTTGCAACTTAAAATAGGTCGGGAAAGCTAACTATTCCCGAAAAAAGAATGACCCCTCCCAGTGTAATCTGTTACATGTAAGCTGATTTTTCAGACTAATTGAACACCAGCCCACATTTTTATAATGTGGAGTGCATTTAAACACGCTCTTTGGTGTCATTCATAGCTGCCAACTTCCGCTTGTTCGTAAAATATACAAGAAAAATAAACAAAAATAAGCCTATACAAAATCGAAAAATCGACGTATAAACGATTTTGAGCGTCGTATAAAATATATATTTTTACATTAAAATGAATAGGAATGAATCGGGACCACATTAAAACGTCGTATAAATGTAAACGTCGTATAAGTGATCGTCGTATAAACGATGCTTTACTGTATCCAATTTGCTTCAAATTTTGGACATAGATTTATCCTGATAATGAATTTTCCTGATTAGTTTCAGGGGTTCATTGAATAAGAATAAGGGGAGGAGAACAAAAGACTAATCCGCACCCCCCCCCCCCCCCCACACACACACAACTCCTTAATTTAGTTAAGTCAGTTTTCCATGCAAAATGATCACATTTTATTAAAATTTTAGGTATAATATCATTTTGATGAGGTACATCCATGATCAGTTGTGGGTATTCATTGTTTACGTATACAGAAAGGAGCAATGGGAGGTAACACTCTTAATTTATGTAAATAGGTTTTTCACAGAGAATTTACCGATTTGTTTCAAATTTTGGATGTATGTTCCTTCTGATAAGGCGTTTACCTGATTAATTTGGGGGGTTCTAAGATATAAACGTAGAACGGATTTTTTTTTTTTTTTTTTTTTTTTTTTTTTTTTTTTTTTTCAATCGGATAGAGACTTTCGGTTTTATGAAAAGATTTTTAATTCGTAACAGATATTGGTTTTTGCACACATTGCTTCAGGCGAAATTGTTCATATTAAGAAACTAAATATCCGAATAATTTTAAAAATAAGAAAAAGCTTAAATAAAGCATGACACTTGAAATTTAGGATGGGGGGGGGGGGGGGTAAAGTAAGAGGACGCTAGATTTTTTTTTTTTTTTATTTCAGCACTTTTTAAGGTTTTAGCTGATAATTAAATATTACCATTATTTGAAACTTTTCGAAACATAATAAATCATGATGTTAAATATTTAAGAAAAAAGATGGCGCGTCAAATACCTCTATTTTCTATTAGTAATTTTTGTAAAAATGTCAAATTCTTGTTGAAACTGTTTGAAACTTTGTGATAGTTTATAACACATGATAAAAATTGTAAAAAAAGTCCCATTACGAAAGGGAAAGAGAGGGGGGCAGAGAAAATCAGGAAATATAACGGAAATTCTAGGTTGATCTAGTTGAAACTTTAAGATAGTTTATGACACATGATATAAATTTATAAAAATATGTTCCGCGTTTAATGCCACTATAGACGAATAGTGATTTTTGAACGATTTACATAAAAATGTAATCAGAATCAATTTATATCAGAGACTATCTGAATATAAATTTATATTAAATTCCGTTCATTAGTTTTTGAGATACAGCTATTGTAAAAATTGTTAAAAATGCAGCATAGCATAGCCATGTTGAGTGATTTATTTCAAAATAGAAACAACACCAACTCATCTCATGGACGAACTGAATCTGATGTTTGATGGAAATTTGTGTATTAGTTTAGATAAAGCTAATGCGTAAATCATAAAAAATGCAAAACAGCAGCTCCACTTGATAAGCGATTTACACCAATAACTAATCAGCATCAATTTAGATCAGAGACTACCTGAATGTAAATTTTTATTAAATTTCGTGCATTAGTTCTCCAGCCGCATCCCTACAGCTTGCGACAGCGTATAGCAGGTGTGCTGCACACATACTGCCGAATGCCCTCTTTCTTTTCGAACGAACTTCGAAGCGAACGAAATTCAAATCGTAGCAAGCGTGCTGAGTACGCACCGCCGAATGTAATCCTCCTTTTCGAAAGAGTCTCGAAGCGAACGAATTTCAAACCATAACCCCGACCCGCTGCATAGGCCAGTCAGATAGCGGGCGAAGCCAGCAAGATTTAACTAAGCCACGTTATATTAGTTTCTCATTCCAACACCAAGGAGTGCACTCTATTATTAACAAAACTGTATCTGAATGAAACTTCGTTAAACAACCTAATAGTAGATACGTTACTTGAGGTCGCGGTGCTTTAAAAGCTAGAATTTCCGTTATATTTCGCGATTTTGTTCGCATCCACACCCTCTTTCACGCCGAAATGTGACTTTTTTTTTATAAATTTATATCAAATGCCATAAATTGTCAGTTTCAAAACTGTAAGTTTCATAAATTGTAAGTTTCAAAATGTTCCAACAAGAATATAACATTTTTACAAAAATTACTATTAGGAAATAGCGGTATTTCGATGCGGAATCTTTTTTCTTAAAAATTTATCAGCATGTTTTTTCTCTTCGAGGTTCATTCGCTTCAACATACGCCCGTTTCGAGATTTTATATAAAACAAGGGGCCCGATAGCGGGCGAAGCCGGGTGATTTGAACTAAATCGCATCCAAATTCCAAATTCCAACACTTGGGTGCTTGTGTTATATTAATTCCACATTAGTCCGTAATATTAGTCGCTATATATTAGTCCGACGTACGTACGTACGTACATAAGTATGTACATACGTACATGGTTACATGCACACACACAGAATCTACGAGCACATTAGCTCTCAGGCTTTGATAGTATGTGAGCTAAAAGCGAGTCAAATTGCATCGGCCTAGGATAAATTAGATCAAAACTAGAAAGTTGGCGCCGTGGCGATCTCTAGATTCAATAAAATCACGCCAAATTCAATTGGCCTAGTACAGTCTAGTTCGGCCTAGGATAAACTAGTTCAAACCAATGAATAGCAGGCTAAACTAGTTCATCCTAATGACCGTTCGGCCAAACTAGTTTGGCCTAGGAAAATCTAGTTTATCCGATGGGCGTTCGGATAGACTAGTTTGGCCTAGGAAAAACTAGTTTATCCGATGGGCGTTCGGATAGACTAGTTTGGCCTAGGAAAAACTAGTTTATCCTATGAGCATTAGGATAGACTAGTTTGGCCTAGGAAAAACTAGTCTATCCGATGGGCATTAGGATAGACTAGTTTGGAATAGGCCAATCTAGTTTGGCCTAAAATCGGGTTTGTCCTGTAACATATATAAGTATATCCTCATAAGGCGCTTCTCTGATTAGTTTTTGGAGTTCATTTGATATGTATAAGAGGGGGAACGGCGGGCTCATGCCCCTCCCCTTAATTTATATAAACGGGATTTTCATGCAGAATTAACAGTTTTCGTTCAAAATTTAGATATAGGATCATTCTGATGAGGCAATACCGTGGCTGTTATTAGGTGTTCATTGAATAAGTATAAAAAGGGGGAACGGGGGTTCTAATGTCCCTCTTCTTAATTTTTATAAATGGGTTTTTCAAGAAGAATTGTCAGATTTTGTTCAAATCTCTAAATAGTTTTGGAAGTTTAATGGTTAAGTATAAAAGAGGGGAATAACTCTTCTTAAATTATATAACTGCTAAATGGGTTTTTATTAAGAATTATCCGATTTACTCTGAATTTTGGATGTAGATTTTTTATATTATAAAGCATGTCCTTGATAGTTTAGGAGGTTCAATGATTAAGTATAAAAAAGGGGAAAGGGGAGAGCTGTTTCCCCTTCTTAATTTTGTTTTTCGAACGGAATTAACCCTTGAAAATATAAGGCTGTAATGTGCAATTAGTATGCGTAGCCTGTGAGCTCAATGCCATCAGTTTAACTGGGCAATACTCTTTTTATTTTTACTAGCATACGCAGCCCGCTTCGCCGGGCTTAATTTGAAAGTTTATTTAATAATTTATGTGTATGGTACGCTTCTCTCTCAGCTGGCGACGGATCCCCCGGTGACTCTACGCTTCTCTCTCAGCTGGCGACGGATCCCCCGGTGACTCTCCCCGGACCATCGGCACTCCACGTGCGTCGGGTGAGCGTCAGAACAAACTTTCAGCATATACATATGGGTGGTTGTACTTGAATGCACAGACCTGCGCGTTTTTTTCTATCTTGCTTTTATACCTCTGGACCGAGTTGGCGCATTGCCAAGATTTGCTTCCTCTGGACCGAGTTGGCGCATTGCCAAGATTTGCTTCCTCTGGACCGAGTTGGCGCATTGCCAAGATTTGCTTTCCCCTGTGCCTCAATTAATTAATTAATTATCCTCAGAATTCCTTTTATTTATAGAGATTACTTTCTTCTATCTTTACAAGAAGAAAGTATTGGATTCATGAAAATTTTCGACTTCCGGTTTTCGACGGATTTATAAGTTTTAGAAGGTCCTGAACACGTTTTGACTATTTTTAGAAAATGTCTGTCTGTGAGTCTGTCCGTCTGTCTGTCTGTCTGTCTGTCCGTCTGTCTGTCTGTCTGTGTGTCTGTCTGTATGTGACAAAAAATTTGTGGGCGCTCTATCTCAAGAACTAATGCTCGAAATTTGATAAAATTTTATATTCAGTTAGACCTTGATATGAATTAGTGCCTATTGGTTTTTGGTGAAAATTGGCCTGCAGGTGGCGCTGCTATACTACGTTTTTCATCATTTTCAACATTGCTATATCTCAAGAACTAATGCACAGAATTTCACCAAACTTCAGATTCTGTGACCCCTTGATATACATAGACGCTGATTAAGTTTTGGTGTAAATTGGCCAGCAGGTGGCGCTGCTATGCCACGTTTTTCATGATTTTCATGATAGCTATATCTCAACAACTATCGCACAGAATTTCACCAAACTTCAGATTCTGCGATACCATGAGATGCATAGCTGCTGATAAGGTTTTGGTGTGAACTGCCGTATAGGTGGCGCTGCTATGCTACATTTTGCACGATTTTTGCGATAGCTATATCTCAAGAACTAATGCACAGAACTTTATCAAATTTTAGATTCTGTTACACTAAAATATATAACATAATTAGACGCTGATTACATTTTGGTATTAACCTTGTAACAGGTGGTGCAGCTATGCTGCATTTTGCACAATTTTTCCGATAGCTATATCTCAACAACCAAAGCACAAAATTTCATCAAACTTCAGATTTCGTTACAAAATGACATATAACATAATTACACGATGATTACGTTTTGTTATAAATCCTTCAACTGATGGTGCTGCTGTGCTATATTTTACACGGTTTTTTTTAAACTAACTATATCTCAAAAACTAATGCACAGAATTTCATCAAACTTCAGATTCTTTTACACCATAACATAATTAGACGCTTTTTTACGTTTTGGCATAAATTTTCCAAGATATGGTGTTGCTGTGCTACGTTTTGCAAATTTTTTGTTATAACTATATCTCAAGAACTAATGGACGAAATTCTATAAAATTTCAGATTCTGTTAGGTCTTGGCATAAATAGATGCTTATTAGGTTTTAGTATAAATTACCAACATGAGGCAATACTAAGCTCATTTTCTCAGAATATTAATTAAATTTTGCGTTTTAGGTTTTTCGGATACCAGAATCTCATTAGGCTAGGTCAAATGTTCGAGGAAATTCGATAGTGGGTAACTTTGGGGTCACCACATTTTTTTTTTTTTTAATATTAAAATGTACTTATGAGATAGAAGAAAGTTTTGGGATTGACACATCCAACTAGTTTTTCTTGTATCGATGAGTTTTAATTTGTGTTTAATTGTTAGTTCATATCTACAAACACTATTTAGATGAGGCCTGTAAATAGAGTTAAATTTAAAGGATAGAGTTAAATTTAAACTAGAGATCCTACCTACACAAATTTCCGCTTGTGTATTATTTAAACGGAGCTTCTTATAAGGTTCTAGGAAACATCGTCTTCATTTTGAAAGACCTACCGAATGTTACAAGTAATCGTTTTGATGAAAGACGTATAAAAATTTTCGAAATTGTTTATTTTACAGAGGGAAAATAAAAGTCAATTAGAAAACATACATTTTGTAATAAAGAATGAAGTTAATTTTATAATTAGTGGCCAAGATATTTGTAATCATATTTTCCACACGCTTCGATTTTTTATGAAACTGCATTTAATTAAGATTTGAATTCAAAGATATATTTCGTCTTCAATTTGAAATACCTATAATGAGGAAGCACTATAATGAGGGTAATATAATTGGAATTGTATGCCCCTCATTATAGTGCTTGAGTCTTTCCTCTTTACTACCATTTTGTATTTTAAGGACGCCATTTCGAATTTATGAGACAAAACCTAGCCTATAACCATTCGATGGTTAAAATGAATTGATAGAGACGTCATTCATTAAAATCTATCCAGCCGTTGTGATGTTTCGAGTGTATAAAGAAATCCCCATGCCCACATGTATATCCAGAAACGCGTCAAAAACATAACCTTTCATGGCAAAAGGGTAAAAAATACATTTTTTAGGAATTCTGTGATTATTGAATATGATTTTGTGGAAGAAAACACCTTATTAAAGTTTTAAAGAAATGTAACACTGTGTGGATTCTATGAATGCTAAACTAAATACTGAAAAAAATGAGAAAGAAAGAGTTATTTATCAAAACGAGAGATTGATTAAGAATTAATGTGCATGACACATCTGAAAAATACTCTTTCCCGTGTCTATTTTTTTCCATGGTATACAAGTATTTCATAAAATTCATTTTAATATACATACAATTTTTGCACGAGATAAAAAATAATCCTTGCTTTCTCAGCCTACAGGACCAAGTAATATCGAAGTTAACTAATAATTTCATCAACAAAAATGTAAAGGAAAGAAAAAGTAATGGTTGAGAATCAATGGTGACAGTTTCTGTACCAACAAGGCTATATTTCATTCTGGTGCCAGTACCGTGGGTTGACAAGAATAACAAATGTTCCAAATGATTTTAAAAACTTCGTAAATTATGCTTTCTATGGAATATTAGGAAATATTAAGCTGATTTCAAAGTTAATGTGGACAAATTAATGGCGAAAACCGCTGTTCCAACATAGGTATTCTATGTAATTGCGTACTAAAAAGATTGTTTCTGAAAAATTCAAAATTTTAATGAACACTGTTTGTGTTTAGGATGACCAATTCTCTACACTTGGGATAGAGATTCTAAAGGAGGGAATATCCTCCGTTGGGGGTCTTTCTAAGGGAACTCAATTCAGATTTACGCAAGGAAATGCAAGGTTCAAGGAAAATAGCGGAAAACTGCGAATGGTTAGTCTGACGGCCACGAACCTGCCGTCTAACAGTTTTGGAGGCAGAACCTCTCCGCGACTGGTGCGACCAAATGAATGCTGAAACGCTGGTTTCAAATAAGCAATAAAACTTTCTCAATTTTTATTTATTTAGAATTAGTATTAGTTCTTCTTATTAAAGTCTCATTTCTGCCTAATGTAATGTAATAATGAAGTTTAGTCAAACTGCAGCTTAAACAGTAATTTCTGAAATACTTCTAAAGATATAATTTCTTATAATAAAAATTAAGACATTTCACTTGGAGTACTTTAACTATCTTGCGAGCAAAGCGGAGGCATTTGTTAGTAATAATAATAAAGAGAACGAATAAAATAAAATTATTATTTTTTTTTGTTTTTTGCGAATTTATTGTTTGAAAAAACAAAACATAAAATCTTTGTTACATGCTAATGAAAAAAAAATGAAGACTCCAGACAAAGACATTTTGTATTATAAGTAAAAAAAAAAAGGAACAGGAAAAAAAGTAAAGCTGTTGTTTTCACCAAACTGCCTTTAAGTGGTTCCCGTTGACGTGTGTCATTATTGGCTGAGCACTTAAGCCGGCCACTATAAGTTGAGTTCAATGGAGTGAATAAAAGGGATTTTACTCAGGCCTTTTAAGGATTCTATTTTATCTGAGATTGTTTTCAGTCTATATAAATCGTCTATTGAATATCGCAGGTCTAAAAAGCTACTTTAAAATATGTATATTATAAAACAAAACGCATGTTCATAAGTAACGCTTGTATTACATTGCCAATATCATTTATTTGGAAAATTTTTAACTTAAAAGTTACGTACAATTCCAGTTTTTATACAGTCGAACAGAAAAAAAATGTGTTTACACATGCATTTTTTAAAAACTATAACTCAACTTAATTGATATATAATGATAAAGAGTATTTTTCAGGCAAGATTCTTTAAAGCCTGTCTAAAAAATGAGCGTGCAACCTTATTACTGAAGATTAAGACGTTTATACTTAAAAAATATATTTCAGTCGATATTTAAGCATTTATTTATTAATCCGAGGAAATTAGGCGGTCACCCACCCCAATACCAGGTATCTAACCCGTTGAGCTGAGTAAAAGAAAAGGAATTCAGAAACAATCTTTTTAGTACGTAAATTATGTACGGCAGGTAGGGGGCCTAGTCATCGGTTAGAAAGAAAAAACATTTATTTATTTCCTGTGAAATATAATGCAAATACATTTTTAAACGAATTTCAGACTTCACAAATAAATGCATAAGTGATAAAGTTAACAGTCATGTAATTGGACTACGCGTTGAAATGATAAAATTTTTCTATAACTACAAAAACTAATTTGAAAATACCAAAAGTGTTGTTTATGAAATAATTGGCAAACAACAACAACAAAAAAAATATATACATAAAATATAAAAATACAGGGTGTCTATAAAAGAACTCCGGGGTTTTGAGGCAAAATATTTTAATGAAATAAAAAACATACATAAGTGTTTTATACATGACTGAAAAGCTTACATTTTCAAGCTTTTTTTAACATTTAGTAAAGTTCTATATGAGCCCCGTTAGTGGCACAGCAGACGTCTAAACGGTATTCAAACTCTTCCCATGTCCTGGCGAGCATGTCTGGGGGGACGGTTGCCACACAATTGACTATTCTTTCCCTGAGATGTTGAACATCACGAATTTTCTCTGCATACACAAGATTCTTGATATGCCCCCAGAAGAAATTTCCATCGTTTCTATGAGCCAAATAACACATTGAGCCTTTTGTTGCGGAGTCGCCATCATTTCAAGGTCAACGCCCTGCAGCGCCGCCAACAGTTGATGCAAACATTCCCAATTCGTATGAGTAAAACTTTTTGAGCTACTCTTTTCAGAAAAATCGACTAAATTTTGCTATCTTTTATAGTTAGTGAGATATGAATTTTTAAAACCCCGGAGTTCTTTTATAGACACCCTGTATCATTAGTATTTTAAATAAAAAAATATTTTCACCTACCTTTCTGTTCATGTGCAATAGTATTTTTGAAAGGATAGCTCGGAATTGTTTATCTGACTTGCTTAAAAGAAAAATATGATAAAATTAAAACATATTTTCTATTTATCCTGTATCTCAAATCACCCATTGAATAATATTTATATTTAATAAAATGTGTTTTGATAACACTTGGAAACAAGGTTATATCACTCTACGTATTTTTGTGATTTTGTTTATAAAAGGTAAACATTTATTCTGTTAATATTTGTAACTATATAGAACGTAAATTATTGTCTTATGTTCTATAGCTTGATTTTTCTTCATTTACAAACAAATTCACAAAGGCAGAGACTATGCCGAACACAAGGGAAAAAATAAATTAAGAGGAAAAAATCATTAAAATTACTAATCCATAGTTCTTATAATCAGTCAAAGAGGACAAAATTTTAAATACAAAAGATTTTCAAAAGATATTTATGGCAATGAAGAAATTTTATGCATTTAAGGAGCTTTATATCACGAAATTTGGTTTCCATGATTCAAAGCAGGGTGACAAAAATATTTTTTACTAAATAATAAAGAACATACTGAAAAGAAATGAAGAAAATTCCTAATAAATTGAATAATCGAACTAACTTTTTAAATGTAATGCTGAGACACAGCGTTAAAATGTTTTTTCGTTTTATCCAAACTTAGTAACTATATTTTGAAGTTATTAAAAATATTTTTCTCTTCCGTTTAAACGGAAATATTGGAAAATCGAAAGTTTTAGTTCAGATCTTCAATAGAATAACACCGGATGTGAAATTTTTCAGAAAGGTAGATAAGGAAGTGCGATTTCTTTGACAATTCTTGAGTCTAATCCCGTGCTCCCGATTTTTGGAAATATATAGAACAATTTAAGAAATATTTGGTCAATTTAAACTATTCTCAGTTAAAAGTATTCTACCAAGATTCCCAATCACTACTTTACGCATATTTTATTCATTAATGGTTACAATTATAGTAAAGCAGTATTTTGCAGAAAATGTTTTAATAGAGTGCCCATCTTGCAAACCGCGATATTTTATTCTGAAGATTTGAAATGACATAGAAAATGGGTACTACTTGATTATCCCCTCCATGATTTCGTCAAATAATATAAATTGCTACACTTATTCGCCTACTTAAACAAACTAATATAATTGTCTGAGCGAAGCGAAGTCTTTATACTCAGAGATACGTAAAGATATTAAAATTCAAAAAAATTCTTTCGTCAAGCAAATCTCAAAAAGTACTTGTAGGATTTTGATTCTG
The DNA here is from genome assembly GCA_964019185.1 of Maratus speculifer. Lineage (NCBI taxonomy): Eukaryota > Metazoa > Arthropoda > Arachnida > Araneae > Salticidae > Maratus > Maratus speculifer. The sequence goes on along the minus strand of OZ025294.1, from coordinate 27,044,922 downwards.
TTTGTACCAATAGGTACCTATGAAGGTAATCTGGTGAATGCACCTACTTTTAAAAATTAATTCCAAATAGTTTAAAAGTTATATTAAAAAAACTGATAAAAAAGCACAATTTATGTGCATACGTCACAGAAATTTGGTGAGCGTGATTTTCACCGGCTGGACATTTTCGTAGATAACCGAATCAGTACATGGAGTAAATAGTAATCATTTTCGCACTCAGAAATATTGAATGCAATAAAACATTTTAAAATTTAATCATGCAGGAAAATAAAACTGTTATTTTTTTATATTAAAAAATGTCATAAAAACTTTGATTTTGAGATTTTGTGATAATCTCTTAACAGCACTTTTTGATCGCTAAAAGAATGTTTTACATATTTCGCGTGTGAAAATTCGAAACAATTACGTTTTTAAATAAAAAGTTTCTTTTATGACATCATTTTTCCTTTATATTTATTTTCATTGCATGTTTTCTTTTAACTTATATTTTGTTTGTGTATGGAAGTCAATTCTGGTCACTAATTTTTCGGCACGGATACCACAAGCGCATCAGATTTGGCGCAATTTTTTTCAAAGCCCATTTGGCGAAAACTCCCTTTTCAAATAACACTTACATACACATTTTTAAATTATTTTCTATTTTCAAAAAGAACTTATAGTAAATAAAATAACAATAATAATTAATAACTATAAAAAGAAATATTTTATATAATTACTAGGGGGGCCCTGCCCCCCTGCTCGCTATGCTCGCCAACCCCCCGCGTAATCGCTTCGCGATTCCAAATTATTGGCTACCCCTGCTTGCTGCGCTCGCCAATGCCCCATGGTGTGAATAAGCAGTTGCAGACCTTTCAAATGATGTGTCACACGACTGGTGTTGTAAAGAAATTAAAAATGTGTCCCCCTGGGGGGCAGAGTGGGAGGCGACACAAAAGACATCCATAATATGAATAAGCAGCTGCAGACCTCTCAAATGATATGTCACACGACTGGTGTTGTAAAGAAATTAAAAATGTGCCCCCCTGGGGGGGCAGAGTGGGGGTGAAACACAAGGCATCCATAAAATGAATAAACAGTTGCAGACTTTCAAATGATGTGTCACACAATTGGTGCTGTAAAGAAATTACAAAATGTGCCCCCTCTGAGGGCAGAGGGGGGTTACACACAAGATATCCATAATATTAATAAGCAGTTGCAGACCTCTCAAATGATGTGTCACACAATTGGTGTTGTAAAGAAATTAAAAATGTGCCCCCCTGGGGGGCAGAGTAGGGGATGACACACAACACATCCATAATATGAATAAGCAGTTGCAGACCTTTCAAATGATGTGTCACACAACTGGTGTTGTAAAAAAATTAAAAATGTGAGCCCCCCCCTGGGGAGAGCAGAGTGTGGGGGTGACACACAAGACATCCATAATATGAATAAGCAGTTGCAGACCTTTCAAATCTTGTGTAACACGATTGATGTTGTAACGAAAATAAAAATGTGTCCCCATCTGGGGAGCAGGATGGGGGATAACACACAAGACAAACATTATATGAATAAGCAGTTGCAAACCTCTCAAATGATGTATCAAACGACTGGTGTTCTAAAGAAATTAAAAATATGGCGAAAAATTACAACTATCGCCAAGTTGGCGTCACTTTTGACAACTAATTTTGGTCGCCAAATTTGGCGACATATCGCCAAGTTGGCGACAAACTTGGCGATTGTTGGCGATGGTAACCTTTCCTCTCTTTATGGTAACCCATACGGCGATCCATAGAGGGAGCCCTTTCCTGATTGGTCTATTCGACTCATGGAAGGAGTGGACAACCCGGATTCGTTAGTTCCGGAAATCTTCCACATCAGCATCATTCCAGGAGTCATTCCTTTTAAGGCTAGTTTTTTTTACTATAGAAGGAAAAGAAGGAAGTGAAAGTAAATAAACATTTTATGAGTAAATAAACAAATAATAAATAAATAAAGCCGGGTTACCATCTCAGGTAAAATAACGCCATTTTGACGCCAATTATGTACCCTGGTGCATATGTGACATTTTTCCCCATTTTTCATCCGTTTCCTGTTGGCTTACAGCTTTGAAATATGGAGTATGTATGCATATCTGGGAGCAATACTGGAATTAGACATTGATTTTTTTTAATTAGATCCAAAAAGGGGCAACGGGGCTATTTTTTAAAGTTTTATACAATTTATACTGCATAAAGGAGCCACTTACCTATTTCTATATACCAGAAGAAGTAAGTGGTGTGTAAAAACAATTATAGTATACATAAATAAAATACTTGAGATAATATACTAGAGATATAAGCACCGGGTTTGGCGAGATTTTTTATGCCAATTAGGCGAAAACATCGTTTTGATTACCAGATGCATATAGCATGCTATAACAACACGTTATTTATTTATTTCAAAATAAATGAAAAAAAGGAATAAATGAAACATTTCCTGTTATTAAAAAAGATATAACAATCAATAAATGATAATATTTTTAGAACAAACAATTTATTATAACATTTATATGATAACCAGCATGTTAGGCAACTAAACGCCATTTTGGCACCAATTAGGTACCTCGGTGTATATAGGGCATATATGTGCCATATTTATTTGTAAAACTGAGCATGAAAGTTTACCAGGTGTGTTTTCATAGGCGCTTATATCTTTTTGCAACATAGAGCACCTTTCGAAGCCAAAACTGCACAAAAGAAAAAATAATCAATATTTGCAGCATTTTTTTTAATGTAATGCACATTTTGTAATCAGTAGGCTCGATAATCACCCTCGTTTTTTTGCTTTAAAAGATGATATTTCATACGACGTCTTTTTTGGATTCGTCGTTTTTCCATATTTGATAGTATGTGTCTACTCGTTTTGTACCTTTTTTTTTTTTGTAACTTTCTTCTTTATTAACAGCGACATCTGGATTTCCTATTTAAATAAAAATTCTTCTAAATACAAAGAATTTTGTTAAAATAAACAAATAATAGGAAATGCGGACATATATTGCTCAAAACACAAAATTTTTCCTATTGAGTTAATAAAAATCAGTAAAAACATAATTTTTATGATAATAAAAAGGTGACTTATGTAATAACAGAGTCATATATTATGTACGTTATGGATTAAGTATGAATATTTCAATGAAAAGTGATATTTCAAAAGAATTATGAAATTAGTTAAAAACCATTTATTTTAAACTAAATGAATAAAAGATTTATATTTTTAATGAAATAAATGGGATTTGAAAAATTATTGGAAATTTATCACCATAGATGTATCAATATTACAATCAGTACCTTGTATGCAAAAAGGAACAATTAGCAATACTTTTTGTACCCGAAAAATGGTCGTTACTTTTTTTAAGGTTAAAAAGTAGATTACGAAATATTCCTATATAGAGATGCCAAACCCTCGCTTATTGCATAGCAGAATTTTCTTATAGGAAAAGTTATTTTTTAAATCCGCAGAATGTTCTAATTTAATAAAACATTTTCTGTATTAAAATACCGGTACCCAAAATGCCGGAGACTTGGCAGCTCTGCCTATAACATTTTAATTAATCACGGTACTTTTTTTAATCGGATTCAAATTTAGTGAAGCCAACGTTTTTTGGCCGAAAGCAGCTTTTTTCCACATGTGTAACTACGATACAATTCCTTGATATTGACTTATGAATGTTTTGACTTATGCTATTATTGCTTCCTCTCATTTATTTATTTGAATTTTAAATAAGATGACTCAAAATCGTGTTTTTTAAATATACGAAAAAAAAAAAAATGCATTTCGAGAGAGGGCAAAAAGGACAATATTTGGCGATTTCTTACCTGCGTTTGGCTAAGTGTCTTACTACCTTGTATTTAATACTCTTCACAATACTTCGCTGTTATATAGACTTAGGCGCTTTTATAAAAAGTTTGACGAAATTCGGGCTTAAGAAAGTGAGTTTTTTACTGAATAATACAAATAAATGAAAAATGAATACTAAGAAATACTAATAAAAGAAAAATGAAGCATTATATTGATCTATGTATATTTAAAAATTCCTCTGCTAGCACTAATTAGATAATTTATGTGCAGGGGTGAGGAAATTTTCCAAATTCTTACCAGCCAAGGATTTATTTCGCCAGCCCGCAAGATGCAACACACGCAGTTGAAAATAGTTATAACAAAATCGCACGCGATTACAGACAAAATTACTATTTCTACAATGCATTTTCATAATTCTTTTTTGTATAATATTAAGAAATATATGTAACAAAGGTAAGATTAATATTAGATAGAACTTAATACCATACTTACACTGTAATAATTTGGAAAGTTAAAATATCTAGATTAAAAAAGTGTTTCTGATAATGTGCCTATTGCCTACAGTTTTTCAAAAACTAAAAATGCGCTCGCCTTATGAGAAAATCCACTCGCCACTGGCGAGCAAAATGATGTATTTCCCCACCTCTGTTTATGTGTATATAATAGGAGATAAATAGCTTTTGATTCTGTATTTCTATGCTATAAAGCATTAACGTTTGTGTGTTTTTCGTTAGCATTGGGAGTACCTAGCCGATTTAAAAAATAATGTGGGCAAAAAATGTTGGTAACGATCTTTGCTGCAAAATATACTATATTTTGCGTAGGAACAATAATCACCATCAATGCACGAGCAAAAAAAGTTCTAAAATTGAGAATTCTTTGATGTTAATATAACTAAAAATTTAAATTTTTTTTTTTTTTTTTTTTCGGTGGCAACTTTTAAGATATAATATTCTCGTTATGAACGATTTCTAAAACATTCGACAATTTAATTTCACATATTAAACATTTTTTTTTCTAGAAAAAGTTTTAAACCCAATTTATTGAGAATATTGCAATTTCTAGGATACTGTTGGGGTCAAAAACTATAACTTTTTCATCACAGTAACTTATAAGATGTAAGTGCTCGTTTAGGACAAATTTTTAAAAAAGGATTCCTTAACTCTTATCGACAACCTCATTGCATCCTTGGAAATGATTGATTGATTTTTGACGTCCGATTATCTGCGCTAGGGATATAGGATCAGGGGGGGAATGCCCTTCGTGGGGGTCTTTCTAAGGGAACCTAACCCGTATTTACGCAAGGTTCGAAGAAAACCACGAAAACTCCGAACGGTTAGGCCGACAGCCGCGATTGGGTTCGAACCCAGCACCTGCCGTCTACCAGTTGAGAGGTCCGAACCTCTCGGCCACTGGTGGGGCTGCATCCTTGGAAAACAGATATTCAACATTATAAACTATTCGCACGGATTTCACACCATATAAAATACACTCCAATTCTCTTCAAACATAATAGTTTATGTTATTTATAGTTTCTCAAATCGGTGCGAAGCTTCTGTTTATGCTCATGACATCATTTCAAAGAGCTATATTCCCAATATAGGAAAATTTGGTGTTTTATTTTCTGTATTACTTTTAACATTTTGCATATTTCCAATTTTATATCCATGCATGGTTTGCTTTTCTTTTATAAAAATAGTATATGTAACAAGATTTTGTAGTTCTACGATTCGATATGCTTATTTTCATCATTATACTTTATCACAATGAATGACCAATTAAAGGTAACATCTCATTTTCTTTACTTATCGCAAGTTATTAAATGTGTATTCTCAGCAATATCGCTCAGACTAATCCCTCTGAGGGAAGTCCTAGTTTTTATTTTAGAAAGTGAATGAAGAAATGAAACTGTAACATAAATGTAATAAAAATACAAATAAAACTTAGAATTCCAAATCACTTGTTGGAATAACGAACATGTGTAGCATATGTGATTTCAGGTGAATGTGACATTTACAATAATCCATTATTAGCATTTAACTTCGTAGTTTTGCCATAGTTTTTTGGTCGACTGGATAATCACTTAATACCAGAAAATATCCAAAAATGTGAAAATGATTCTTTCGAAATATTTTCTTTTACTACCATTCCAACTTTCAAAATGAATTTTGAAATGAACAGCAGGGAAAATATTTGTGTTTAATCCACTGAGTTCCGCGATTGAGCAGAGTTTCTCAATGCATTGGCTAACTCCAAGATCTATTTCCTGTCTCGACCGAATCACACTTTGAAGTAATGAATCCTGCATTTTTCTTTAACTCAGAGAACTTTTTTTTCAATCTTTTCTTCATGCCTTTTTAACTCTTTTGATTATTTTAACAATTTTTTTCCATAATTTTAATCGCAATAGAAATAATTTTCATTTTTCGGCGAATTTTATTTAAAAATAATACCAAAGTTATGAGTTTAAATAAAATCTGCTGCTTTTTTTAATAAAAAATATAGATCACCAAAAAATGTAACAATTTCGTCAAATATTTTAGAGAAACTCCAATTTGATAATCTCTACCTCATACTACTTCTATTTCATGTGAGGAAATCTGTTTTGCAAAGAATGTTTCTTCTAAAATTCTATGATATTGTATTCATGGACGAAATGCTAAAATAAGTGTGACGGAATAAGCAATTAGCTCCTACACTATTGTGGAGACAGTGGTGAACTATCAGATTCAGAAGAAGAAAAAACTAGTTGTTGGAAACCACCGAATGCTTACCCATTATGGAAGAGCATAATATAATATATGAAAATTAACCATGTGTCAACTATTTATAAAATGCATTTCAATTCCAAAACAAAATTTAAACGTATATTTAAATATTTTTAATCTACATAGTAATGCTCTATTAATGAATGCTGATGAACCAATTTCGACAAATTATATAAAACGCCAAACTACTCAAGTAGTACCGAACTGCGTAAAAGAAACATCCTTATAGCTCCAAAAATAATATCCATATTAACTAATAGTATACTGCGATGGATTAAGCGTCTTATATCCAATTAAAATATATCTTTGAATTGAAATTTTAATGAAATATAGCGTCATGAAAAATCGAAGAATGTGGAAAACAGGATTACAAATATCTCGGTAACTAAAAATCCGATCAATTTTGTTCTTTATGTAAAATTTTTGTTATTTTATTGTTTTTTCCATTCATTTCTTAAAATAAAAAAATCGAAAATTTTTATATACTTTTCATCAGAACGAATTTTTCGAGAGTCCGAAAAAATAGTTCCGGATAATCGAGATTACTGATATTAAAAGGGATTCGTTCCATTATTACATACTCAGTACTTAGAAAAGTCTCTATCTCAATTTGTTCGCTAGATAGAGCGCTTACAGACACACAGACAGACAGATGCACAGACAGACGCACAGACAGACGGACGGAAAATTATTATTTTTTTTTCTAAAAAGATGTTTTTCGGAATCTCCAGTACCTGATATGTGTAAATCCGTCATTTTTTTTCGATTTTCAAAATGATTGCGAGATTTACCCTATATTATATATGATAGGTAAGTAATAAATAAGTAAATAAATTGTATATTAGCAAGCACAAGAGTATGGACAGAATATATTTTAAAGTGACAATCATGAAATTTAGGAAAGTGACTTATAAGATTCAGCAAAACAAATTACATATTGTGAGAAAAGTGATGCATGAACAAATTTCATTTGGGCGATTGCAGAAGTTACGTTAGGGTGCATCATTTGGTTATACATATTAGCTTGGTTATCATGATGAAACACAAAACAAATATAAAAGGTGGTGTCATTGAAGATGGTCTTAGCAACTCCAAGTAATTTTAACTGCAACATACATAGGAGCAAGTCATTTAGCCAATATTATACAGGAACAAATGATTATCAGGCTGCAAAATTAGTGAATGAAGGATTTTTCGGAGAATAGACACACATGTGAGAGATGTTGCATTTAATATGTCTGAAGTAAATAACACCAATAGATGAACGTTATGTTTCTTTTTTCAACAAAAAGAAGAGAGATAATCATCCGCGGAGAATATTGTTTTCCAGCTGTATGAGTATCAATTTCATTGTATAATTTGTAGTCAGCTATGATTTAATCGAACATTAGTTGCATGTATCAGTCCCAAAATTTCCTTGTACCTCATACATATTAATATTTCAAAAAGTAGTTACACATTTTAATACTTCAATTTTATTAGTGCATTACTATACTAACTTTAACTTTCATCTTAAATTTCTGGTTCAGTTAATTAATCGTAATACAAAAAAGTCAATCTAAACGATGATATTTATTAAAATGCATAGATTTTCCTTATTATGTTGTCATCAACTTTTTGCAAATAGTTTGCTTACCTGGACGTGCGTTTTCGTTACTGTGTGACCCGAGGGACAATAAAGCTACGAAAAATCGAGATAATGATACAAAAATCGATATCACAGAGCTCTTTTTCTCACGGAATATTTCCAAATTCAAGGAAGATATGCTGGCCATAGGAAAAAAAACACAAACATTTTGGTTCAATTCTCTGCCTAACTTTATGCACTTTTTTGATGGTACAATAATGGAAATAGCAAAAAATTGCGCCTTCAGACAGATTTTCACTTTCTTCAATCTTCAACAGAAGAAAGTATTGTAATCGAAAATTTTTTTCCGACTTCCGGTTTTCCAGGGATTTACATGTTTTAAGGATGGGAGATTCCAAAAAATATGTTTTTAAAAATTCTGTCTGTGTGTGTCCGTATGTCGTCATTCTACCATCAAAAAGTGTATGAAGTTATGCTTAGAATTGAACCAAATTTTTTGTGAACGTTTTTGGCTGTGGCAAGCAGGTCCTCCTTCACTTTTGAAATATTCCGCTGGAAGGGGGCGCTGCAATTGCGATGTTTGTGCCATTTTCAATATTGTACCGACCAAAATATATGAAGTTATGCATCAAATGGAAATTCTTTTTGTGTAAGTGTATGGCTAAGGCTAGTTGGCCCTACCTGAATTTGAAAAAAATCCGCCGGAAGGGGGCGCTGCAATTGCGGTTTTTGTGCCATTTTCAATGTTTTACCGACCAAAAGTATATGAAGTTATGGATCAAACTGAACAATTTTTTTTGTATAAATGTATGACTATGGCTAGTTGATTCTACCTGAATTTGAAAAAGATCCGCCGGAAGGGGACGCTGCAATAGCGAATTTTATGCTATTTTCAATATTGCACCATCTAAAAGTGTATGAAGTTATACATCAAATTGAACTAATTTTTTTGTGAAAGTCTAAAGCTGTGGCTAGTTGATCCTCCCTGAATTTAAAAAAAATCCGCCGGAAGGGACGCTGCGATAGCGAATTTTATGCCATTGTTAATATTGCACCACCTAAAAGTGTATGAAGTTAGTTCTATAACTGAACTAAATTTTTTTATATGATTATTTTTTGGTAAGGCAAGTTGATCCTCCCTGAATTTGAAAAAAAATCTGCCTATCATTCTAATGTCCATCGGCTCGGGCAGAGACGGAATTCGTTTTTACTCCAATTAATTGACTGAATCAGAAATTTACACTAAAATGAGATAGAAGAAAGTTTTGGAATTATCACATCCAACTAGTTTTTTTTTCAATTCAGGAAGAACGTTCCTGTTATAGCCAAAAAAATATATAAAAAATTAGTTCAGTTATATACATTACTTCATACATTTTTATGGTGGAACAATAATGAAAATGTAACAGACATCGACAAAAAAAAAAAAAAAAAAAAAAAAAAAGGTCCAATTCTATGTATAATGTCATAGACTTATAGATGGCACAAAATTGAAAATGTCTTAAAAAGGGTGATTAAAGCCCCTCCCTCTTCCTTCCGATAGAACAGGCCTGTCCAATCTTTTAATAAGCAGGGGCGCATCTCAGTTTTTGGCAAACCGTGAAGGGCGCCATTATTAACATGGCTCAAAACACGCAACAGAATTATCTAAGGGTACTAATACCGATGCATATATGCAAATTTATTTAGCTATAGAACACATAATGCCCCTAAGGATGTGAAACCTTACCACATAGAAAATCTCTTCGAAATAACTATAAATCGTTGTAAATTTTGAATTATACGTTTTTCTTCGAGGGGTATATAAAAAAAATATTTGAAGGAGCCAGAAAACTAAATCTCGCCTATTTGTTAAGATAAAAATAGTATGTTAAAATAAAATGGTAACCAGCGATATTGTTAGATTTTTTGGGGAACAAAAATATAGATTTATTTTGAAGGTGTAAATTTGTCGGTATGAGAAGTAAAGAAACAAAGACGGGCATTATATAGTGATCAAATCTAAGGGAGGTTCTAAAGAGACAAGAGACCGTGGAAGAGAATGAAAATAATTTCGCATGATTTTATCGATAAAAAGAAAATTACCTAAAATTTCAAAGTTCTGAGAAAGAAAATGGCAAGCCCTTTCTCGTCTTTAAAACAGATAATGGGCCAGCGAAACAACGATAATTTTTTATCCGTGAAATACATTTGAATAGGTTTTAAAAATATCTCAAGCAAATATAAAGGATTTTTAATAAAGCTTGCTTTAAAAAAAGAATTTTATTCTGAAAAAATGCTAGTAACGTGCAATCTTCAAAAGGGCGCCAAGAAAACTTGCAAAGGGCGCCATGGCGCCAGCGGGCGCCTGGTTGGACAGCCCTGCGATAGAATATTTCTAAGTTGAAAGAGAATCTGCTTTCCATAGAGAAAAACATACACAAAAAAGTACTTCAACTTTATGCATATTTTCATACACTTTTCGATGATATAATGGCTAGACACGACATACAAACACACGGATATACAGACACACGGAGTGACGGACACACATACATTTTGTATTAACATGTTTTTTAGAATCCCTGACCCCTAAAACGTGTAAAGATTCGACAACTGAAAGTTGAAAAGTATTTAAAGTAGTAAAAGCCCTGCTTTGTTTGGATTCGCGAAGTATTATTTCATAAGATAAATATTTGAAAGCAACAATATATATTTTTTAAAAGTACTTTTCCATCTTTTTAAAACAAAAACGTTATTTTATGTTTCGACTTGGTGGCAGCCTAGCTGCCACCAATTTTATTCAGTGATTTTTTTCACTTATAAAATAGTGTAATTTAAACATTAGTTATTAATGTAACAATACATATTAGTGTTATGTTACACCGTTTATGTCGGTTATGCCACCATAAAATTGGGTGTCAGAATAGCTGCCACAAATTTAATGGAATAACGTTACACAAATGTTTTACAGTGTGTGTTTGATATTCTTCTTTTTTACCAGAAGAAAAAAATAACAGAGACTTTTTTTAAAGAAAAAACCGTTATTTATTTTAATCATACACTATTACTCATCTTACATCACCGTTTTATGCAATTTTTCGGTTATGCAATAAGGTTTATATAGTAAGGTTTAGATAATTTCATGTGAAATTGCGAAACAATAGCAAAGTTCTTTCTGCCACACATGTTTAACATATAATTTTCAAGAATTGAGTGAACTAATGTAATGAACTCTATGAACTAAGTACATTTATCGAATATTTATACTATAATTAACAGTTTATTATTAAAAAATTTAAACGAACATATAATCAAAATTTGCCTTTTTTAATATGTTACTCTGGATATAATTCTGAATTATAATTCTGGAGCTATAAATTTTATTAGCCGCAGTTTAGCGAGTACTCTAAATCCTATTTGATACTAAATACTATAGCTTTATATTAACGATGCCATAAACTAGAGTAAACGACGAGGATTTCCTAACATCTTTTTGTAATTTTTGTGGCATTAACTTTCTGCCTGAATGTGATAAAAAGTTTATTCCATTTACACAACACTTTCCAGCTTTAAAAATAAAGCTTTAATGCAAATATTGTGTTTATAATGTATAATGTTATTATATGTTTATAATAATATGTATAGTATTTATAATTATATGTTGTTATGTAATTATATCTTTATAATGTATAATGTATTGTGTTCTATAAAATGTAGGTACATTTATTTTTTCCAAACCACAGATTTCTTTGTCAATATATCTATTGAAATCTATCATTAACTTTATTACCAGACATTTAAAATTCTTAAATTAATGACATACACACACACAAAAAAAAAAAAAAATTTCTGCAAAGATACTAAATTTTTTCTAGGAAACTGGGATTCCTAAAACTTTTCATGTGACGGTAACAGATAAAATTCATGGAACCGATTTTGTTACACGAAATTTTATTGTTACTGTTACATAAAAAGTTCTGGGCATCCGAGTTTCCTAGAAAAAGTGTAGTAATTTTACAGAATTTTTTTACAGTGTACAGGGCAACGGAAATATTAGGTAACACAGCTTCCTGATGTAATAGAAGAATACAATGAAAGTAAAATGTTCCAGAGTATTAGTACACATAATGAAACAACGGTTACAACTAGCAGTGATTAAATATCTTGAAACCAATGTTTATCCTTACTAATATTATAAATCGGAAAGTGAGTTTGTTTGTTTGTTTGTTTGTTCCACTTTCATGCCGTAACTACTGAACCGATTGCTCTGAAATTTTGCAGACGTAACGTTAGAAGTCCGGATTAAATAATAGGGTACTTTTTATCCCGGAAAAAATTTATATTCCCGAGGGGAAACAAAAATATAGTTTGCTTGATGGATGGATTGGCGCTGTGTGTCGTTTAAAACTGGATAAAATATTGCAAACGAATATGAACATGTAAATTTAGAAGCTAAATGATACGATAATGAATCCCCGAAAATGAAGAATTCCTGAGGGATGACGTACAATTTGTTTTATCGTCTAAACTGTTTTTTTACATCTAGTTATATATTGCAAACGAATATGAACATGTAAATTTAGAAGCTAAATGATACGATAATGAATCCTCGAAAATAAGGAATTCCCGAGGGATGACGTACTATTTGTTTTATCGTCTAAAATGTTTTTTTTTTGCATCTACTTATCATGAAATAAATATAAGTCAACGAATTACTAATTGATATAAGTATTAGTTACGTTATTTAGTTCTTGAGGTATGCGATAGATGGCGCTGGGTGATTTTAAAACGTGGTAACAATGTGCAGTAGCTGTATAATAGTTAGGTTAGGTTAGTTTAGTGCTTTTTTCTAAGTAGATATCTAAAGTAGTTATTGTTTTTTCAATAGGTAATTACGTCGCTTTGTTCGTCGTTTAGATTGTTATAGTTTAGTTTGGGATTTTAGTTTAGTTTAGGTTTATAGTGTACTCATATTTTCACAATGCCTCGCAAACGTAAATCTAATTTGTCGAGCACCTCATCTAAAGCTCGGGCAATGAAAATTGCCCGATCTCAAGAATCGACTGTCCATGCTGAATTAAGAAGGCGCGAACAAGCAGAGCATCAGGCAGCTTCGAGAGCTGCTGAGCTACCATGTCAGCGCCAGCAAAGACTTGAGGAGCAAGCCGCTCGCCAAGCTTCTTTGAGGGCTTCTGAGAATGATATTCGTACTCAAGCCCGTTTATCGCAACAGGCTTAACGTCAGCATGGTCATCTCAATGTAGAGTGTTCCCGGGTTTCCAGTGCCCAAAATCTGCATGTTTTTGCTCCACAAGGGAAAACATAATATAGTGTACCATTCAGTTTTGGTTTAACAACTAATCGTATCCAGCGTTACATCGCGCTTCTTACATTTTTCCGTGGAAATGAGAAGTTTTCTTATAGTTGTGCTTGATACCGCAATATAAACGAATTCCACGCGGGCGAAGCCACGGGCGGAAAGCTAGTTAATTAATATTTATAAAACAAAATGTGAAAAAATACGTTGAGAATTTAATTATCATTTTAAATATACATGTAAAAAATTAAATATTATTAATAATAAAATGATGCTGCTCACTGGATTTCACGGTAAGTATCCTCATCTGAAAATTGACACCTTACTGATATGAAACTAGTTGGATGGGCCAATCTTAAAACTTTTTCTATTTCGTACGAGCATTTTAAAATTTCAAAAAGTAGTTACACACGCTAAGGCGACACATGAGACATATCGCTTGAATTCGGGGGATAACTGATTTGAAACAGGTTTGAAATAACTTTTTACTTTGTTTCCACCGATTTTTTCACTCCATGTTGCATTACATTTTCCCCTTGTAATAGAATAGCAGGTAGTGTTGACTGAAGAAAGCAGAAGATGATTCAAGGAACAAACATTCTTGCCCTTTTTAAATTTATTTCACACATCGAACACTCACGTAGACTATCGTGACACAAAATAACTAAAAAATTAATAGCATTTCTATATAACATATTCCACAACAAACCAGAAACAATGCTACGCCATCTCACTACACAAAATCCGAGCTGACACACCACTCAACTAAGAATTGTTCTTTTTGGAAAGTTCTTTTCATTCGCTTAGGACGAGTAGCGCCATCTACCGTAGGCTTAGGAATTAAGTTATTGACACTCTGTCGTCTCAGTGTGATATGCATCTTATGCTTTCATATTATTTGTTCAGTACTAAATCAGCATTAAACTATGATCTATGGCACGGCCACAAATATACACACAAAATTTGGTTCAGTTCTATGCATAATTTTATAGAATTGTTGATGATATAATAAAGAAAATGGCACAGGCATTGTTATTACTGCACACTCTTCAGGAACATTCCATTTTTCAAATTTAGGGAATACATATTAGCTATATATAAACACTTGCACAAAAATTTGGTTCAATTTTATAGATAACTCCATACACCTTTCTATGGTGCAATATTGAAAATGTCACAAAAATCGCTATTACAGCGCTCCCTTCTGCGGATTTTTTTTCAAATACAGGGAGCACTTACTAGCCATCGTCGAACACTTACACACAAAAAAAATTGGTTTAATGTTATGCGTAATTTCATAAACTTTACGACAGTACGATATTTTAAATGACACAAAAATTGTTTTGACTGCGTTTTGGCGAAATATTTTAAAACTGAAGGAAATCGTGTTTGCCATAGCCAAAAATATACACAAAAAATTTGATTCAGTTACATCCATATCTTCATGCACATTTCGAGGGAACAATGACGACGCACAGACACATGAACATATAGACAGACAGACAGATATTTTGTAAAAACATGTTTTCTTTTTTTTTTACCCTTGAAACGTATAGGAATTAAAACGTAGCACCTGAAAAATGCATAAATTTATGCACAGAATTGTGCCAAATGTTTTGTGTATGCTTTTGGCTATGGCAACAGAACTTCCTTAAATTTTGAAATATTCCGTGGAAAAGGAGCACATAGAGATTTCTGTATAATTTTCTCGATTTTTTGTAACTGCTATAAAATGCTAATATTTCATGAAATAAACTATTGAGTTGAAATATGATGACGTCATCGGTTTCGTTATTCTTACGGAATAATTTTAAGATAAAAAAAATAATATATATATATATATCCTTTCTCTTCACGAATCATGTAAAACTATACTTTCGAATTAAATTAAAACTTGAAATCCCGTAATGAAATTGCAATGAAATATTGTTTTACCTATAGAAAAATATTGAAACATTATTTTTATTAAATGCTAAATTTCAAGTAAGAAAATGTAGTTAAAATGTAAGCTAAAATTAATGTAAAATCTTATTTCTGAAATGCATTATCATTATTTTATTATTTTTTTCGACGCAGGTGACATCACTTTGTAAAATTAATGTAAATATATAGTAATGTTTTCTAATTAAAATAAATGCTTTACACGAAAAAATGTTACATCATATTTACCCGATAAAAAATTTAACTAAAAACGATCGTTATCGTTTTTATTGTCATCCTTTAAAAATGATTAATTAAAATAGTATACAGTTTTTAAAAATACAGTTTGTAGTAATAAAGGGTAATAACTATCCACTTAAACGTACGAAAGTTAAATTTACATCCTTGGTTGTAAATTTCAATATGTTGACAGACGATTTTCGCTTCTGTGGTAGAATCTCATTAATGAACACTTAATGCGTGAAAATATGTTTTTAGTTTTAGGAAAATTTACTTTAATCGTGTTTTTATACCATCTATCAAATTGAAATGACATTCCTTTTAGTTTTAAGGAAAAAAATAACGTCAAAAATACATTAATCAGTTTTATTTTCCCCTTTTTTTCCACAAAAAATGTCTTCTACTGATAATTATGAGTTTTGAATGAAAATTTTCATTTGTATGTAACTTTTAATTTATTAATTAGTATTAGTAAAAAAAACATTTGTCATTCATTTTAAATATGACTACATTATTTTTCTAGTTCCATTAGTTACTGATATCCATGCTCCTTGTATTTGTAACGACTACTATAAAATACCTGTTTTATTTTTTCAATTATGACGTGATATTTTTCCAAGTGACATATTTTGTTAAAAATATAATTATTTTTCTTTTTTTTTTACTTTGAATTATGCCGTCATTACTGTCGGAAAACTTCTTATTGAGAAACAAATATCCATGTATAATATAGAATAAAAAATACTCCCTTTATTTTTTTTTCAAATATGATATATTTATTTTCTTAAAAAATTTTTTATTTTCATTTTACATATGAAAATTTCGTCATTAAAAATTTATTGCCGCTGCGAAATTATTATTCCAGATTTTGATTTTCTTGGCACGGGAAAGGAAATTGGTTAAATTTTATCTAAAAAATTCCTATTGATTCTGCATGAAATATATGGAAATTTTGAATTATTACGGAAAATATTTGAGTAAAATAAATAAAACATAGCTTATGTCATTTCCTGCCTATAATCTATCTATCTGTAAAGATATAAATAAATTAATTCATCTTACTTCGTTCAAACTTTCGGACACACTTTCACATTTATAATACACTATATGGATAAAGATGACCGGCTACTTGCTATTTTAGACATTTTGTTAAATATCTAGAAAAATACATGAGGAATTACTTTGAAACTCGAAGTGTGTAAATATAATAGTACGAGTCATACATTTTCATGAAGATTTTTACCCGAAACTCCAAAGGGGACCGTCAACAAATTGAAAAAGAAGAAATATATTTTGGATAACCCTAGTAAATGTAGCAAATGTAGCAAAAGCACTAATGTAGCAAAAGCACTCAAACTGTAGAGTATGGTTAAATCAAAATTTCACTTGCATATTTTGTAAGCTAAATGTATAGAACAACTTCTGTAAAACTTTCAGAAACATAGCTTGAAAATTGTAAAAGTGACCGCGTATAGAATAAGATCAAAATCCTTTATTCCCAAAATAAAGCAAAAAAATGAGGGGTTTTATAAAAATTTAATAGTATATGCCACATTGTGTATCCTATATTAGCACTAATCAATGGATATATAGGTACAACCCCTCATATTTTTGCTTTACTTTAGGAATAACGGATTTCAGTTGATTCTATAGACGATCAATTTCAGAATTTTCAACCTATGTTTTTGAAACTTTTACAAAAGTTACTCTATACATATAGCTAACACAATTAATAAATAAAAATTTGATATAGTTAACGCATGCGCAGTGAAAAAGTATTTAGTAAACCTGCTGATATATTATACAATTTTTATTATTTTTTAATTTTGATGACAGGGTTTTATGTACAATGTTATTTGCCATATTTTCAGAAAATAACATTATTTTATATACTCTGCAAATTATAAGCAAAAAACTTGGAAAAAGTTGGACTGTTTTTATAAAAACATTAATTTCTCTGCAAGTATACCTGCTGTCTGCATAAAAGTGAACACAGTTTATTACAATAAGACGACTTAATTATAATATTCAATTTGAGCGCTTTTGGTACATTCATGCTGACAGGGTTATCCAAAAAATATTCGTTCTTTTTCAATCTGTTGGCGGTCCCCTATGGAGTCTCGGGAAAAAACTTCTCGGAAATGTATGACCTGTAATATTATATTTACATGCTTAGAGTTTCAGGACAATTCTTCGTGTATTTTTCTAGATATTTAACAAAACGTCTAAAATCACAAGTGGCTGGCCATCTTTGGCCATGTAGTGTATTATAAGGATTAACATGTGTAATTTCTTTTCGAGATATTAAAATGTGCGTGTGAAATGTAAGAAAGTTTTGAGATTGGCACATCCAACTAGTTTTTTTTTTCATTTCAGCACGTTTTCGATTACATGCCTGATATCCTTTTGTTTTATTTCGATTATTTTATCGAAGTTTTAACTTCATTATGAAACATCGACCAGAAACAAATTGCAAACTACTTATATTAAATTATGTACAAACGGATTTATCTTTTATAATCCGTCTGCATGCAATAGAGATATTTTTTTTTAATTCATGATTGAAAATTTTCGGAACCAAAAAGAGTGAATAAGTGGAAGTACACTTTTAGAACAATTTGCATTTCTAAGTACATTTGTTTTCTATTCGACAGAGAATGTTGGAAACATCGAAAGTGTGCACTGTTTAGAAGTTTTGAAAAATTATATTAAAAGTGAAAATTAATCGTCGTCTGTTGCCAACATTAAAATTATGTCAGCGTTACGCGCGGGCATGTTTGATGCTTATATTAGAGATAAATAGCATGCTAAAGGAACGACAAACCAGGAATATACCGAATACATTTAACATAAATTTCTTCCACCTATTTGTGAAAAGACATTCTATAGACTTAATTGTAAAGGTAAACAGTTGAAGGAATGAATGATAACAGCAATTGAAGTCCTGAGTTCCATAACAGCACCAATTCCCTTTTTGGCACTAAATGAGTTATACAGGATATCCCAAAAATAGCGCTCAAACTTCGAAAACCAGAGTTCTCGTTGGGGGCACATTAAAAAAGTCCAAAGAACTGTATCTCGATCCATTGTTTACGAGAAAAATGCAACAAAGAAAGTACGACAGACATATTTTTTAACAGGTCACGGAACGTACTATTGATTACGGTACGTTCCGTTCACTGTAAAATAATATGTTAAATTACAGAGAATATACTGGTAATCCAATAGCTTCTGTCTTGTGTAAAATTATAGAAATCAGAAAAAGAGAGATCCTGTTAAATTACAGAGAAATTATTGTTTATTTTCAATGATAATAATTAAATTTATTTTTAGAAATTAGGTAAGTTCGAAGAATTGAAAATTTTCGAGTGAAGTTTAATTGCTGTGCCATTTAATTTTTACAAAATTTATTTCGAGCCTGCCGGGATTCCATCCCAAGTCGTCTGGTTTTGAGTTCAACATTTTTTTGCATATCATTGATTACGATTTAGTTGTTGTCACCTTCATCATATTGGATAATAAATATGAATTGTTTGTTGTATGTTTTACGAAAATGGCTACGATATTTTGTGAGAATATGCAAACAAACTGGCATAAATTTCAACTAACCTAAAAATATTAAAAGTAGTACGAGCATATAAAATAATAAATATATCAGTAGACATTTTATTTAAGAATTTCACAAAACTTTTTTTGTATATATTAAAAGTATTAAAATAAATAAATAATTGAAACAGTTTAAGATAATCTTGAAGGTAAATTTTTGATCATAAAATCACTATCTTTCTAATTTTTTATTTATCTTTCTGATTCTTTTCAAAAAAAGACTTTTAAAGATAAGAAATAGAACAGTTATTTCTGTTGTAAATGCGAATTTCTAGCTTCGCGTTTGTCAAATATTTAATTTGTCAAAGTATTTGCTATCTTTGCTTCACCATACAATCTTTTTAAGTACCAACATAATTAGATTTCTTTAACCGCTTTTAGGATTTGATAAAAACTGTTTTCGCTCTAGGAAAATAAATTTGAATCTGTCTTATTTTCTTAGCAGAGAAAGTTTAAAATAAGATATATTTCTGCGCTTTAATTTTATTGTATATATTTTAATCTCTTTTAACGCAATAAGAAAACACCCTTTTAATAGTAGTAAAATAAAATATTAAATTGATATCATTATTATTTATGTTAATTTAAATTAATTTATAATTTATTATTTCATTAGCAAAAAGAGTTATCTATACTTGTATAAAACTCATTATAAAGTATGTTTTTATAAAAAATTGTATAAAAATAAGAAAATCACAACACATTACTCGAACTTCTGAATAATGTTGCACAAAGAATATGTTAACTACAATAAAAATTGAAGTATTGCTAAAAAAATATAAAAGAAAATGTGAAATAAGAAACATGTGGAAAGAATCAAGCCATGCATATCTTGCTTTTCTTGTGAATATATTTCTGATTACGAATTTATTATAGCAAAAATCCGACTATCCGGTTCGCAACTACCCGACTTCCCGTACTATCCGGCATATTAAAATAAATCACAAATGGTTATAATGATTAAGAAGGAGAAATTCCGAGCTGTACATCAACTACACAGTCCACAATTACGGCAACATGAATTTTTTTCCGGAAAAAAGCAGGCTTGAGTCGCATGTTAAATACCAGGTGCGACTAATTACAATTTTTCATTTAGCAGGCTTATAAAAAAAATTGACACTTTACCCTTTGCAGGCGCATCTCGTTTTCAAGGCTATTTTGGACGCTTTGGGCTCGGCTCAAACTCATCTCCGCTGTCCACAACACTAGACCCGCCTGCCCAGAAAGAGCAACCAGGCTGCGGAGAACACACAGTTACACAACAAACTTTGGAATACCAAAACCGTATCCCACCTCCACCTTTGTTATATATCATTAAAACAATGCAGGCATTTTGAAATAGTGTAACATCATTGTGCTTGAACTTGCTGAAGCATACGTTCAGGAAAAATAACACAACAGTGTGCTTTAAGTATAAGATATGTCTGGAGATAAGGCACATATAACAGAAAAACATATATACAGGGTCCAATTTTTTGTGATTTTTAGAAAACGTGATCAGCAGGCTGAAAAATTGGTTCTTGAATTCATGCAGGCATTTGTGAACTTTTAACTAAAAAGCGAACCAATTGCATAAATTTTAACAAATTTATAAATGATTTGAGCAAATCATGATTTTTAAATAAATAATTTCGTCATTTTTTAAAAATTAAATTCAGTCTTCAATTGATTAGCGACTGAAAATTTCGGATAAATAAGTATCGGTATAATCGTTTATCGCTCCAAATTCCACAAAAACATGATCTTCTTTTAGAATCATGCAGTAAAGATCGCTAGTATAGCAAGCTTTATCAAAAACTGCTTGGTTGTAGCAGGCGTGACAATCCATAAGGTCACAAGGCTGCTTGAAAATGACAAACCCGCTAATGTAACAAGTCCCGTTTTCTGTGTAATCGAAGTTGTACAGCAGGTAAGAAATCTTAACAGGATCAAAACTGGGCTCTGTAGGGTCCACATTCGAGTGAAATATCCACCGCAAACTCAACATCATGCTGCTTCCAAATCACAAAACTCCTCTGAATTTAGATGATTTGGATGCAGCATTATATACAGGGTGTTTTCATTACACTCAAGCTAACATTACGCAGGCAATCAGCAATTTTTATGCAAGCCAATCTAACATGCGATAAACACAGGATCAAATCCGCCTGACTAAGCGGAACTTGATTCCAATAACACTCGAAACACGCACAATCAACTACTCAAAGTGCGAGATCAATAACACAGGTACAAAGACTCATCCACTGCCCTCCCTCCCTCTTTGCAATTCAACAGATACCTATCTCACTTTCTAAAAATATAGTCACGTGGTCGGCTAGCTCTGAGTCGTGTCACGTGATCAGCAGGCTGAAAAATTGGACGCGGTCTACGCAGGCGTGACGTTATTCTGGACGTTTCAAAGGTCAATTCTGATAAAATCTAGTATGTTTCTCAAGCGAGTGTGAGTGGAATGAAAAAAAGCAAAACCATGCTGAAATGTAAGCATAAAAAATCGAAGAAACTTTAGTTTAATTGCCGCAACACTTAGCGGGAATGGCTTCTCCGTTACTGATCCGATATTGGAGGAAAAACCACTGTAACTTTTCCGACTGTTGGAAGGAGAAGATTCAGAATTTACTGCCGGAAAAGGATGATTAGATTGCTTTATAAACGATTTAGTACTCCTCAGATTATTACAAGTGAAAATAATTTATCTGCTGATAAAGATACTGTACCTTTGTTAAAATATTGTCTTGCTAAGCTTATTCAAAAAGAGGACATTTCTCGGAAGCAGTTGTACAATTGCAATGAGGTCGGTAATTAGGAGATGATTCTTACATAGAAGCAATATGACAAAAAGCAAGGAACGAGTCACCATACTGACTTGTATTAATGCAACAAGCAACCATAAATTTTGGTTGGCTTTAACAGGAAAGTCAAACATACCTAGAACTTTAAAAAACTGGAAAATCAGGAATCACTTCCCTTATATTACACCCATCAAAAGAAAGCATGGACAAAATTAGGTAGTTTTAAAAACTGCTGTGAAGATGTATTTGTACGGATTATAGGAAAACATTTGAATGACAATTATATGCCGAGAAATGCTTTGCTAATTCTTGAATATGCACCTTCGTATCCGTTCATTGATGAATGCGCAAAAGGAGACATCAAATGGGAATTTTTTACCGCCCAATGTGATGGCTGTTTAGGAACTGATGTACCAGAGCATCCTTGAAATGATACAAGAAAAAAATTCGCCGGTGGCGTTTTCGCCGTTCGTTGATATCAGCAATTGATAATAATAAAGACTACATTACCACTCTGAAAAGGATTGACATGTTTGATGTTATAAGATGGATGGCAGAAGCATGGAAAGAAATTCCAAACATACAAACGGCAAGGATTTAGAATATTTTTTTGGGTCATAAAGGTAACCATATCGGACAACTAAAGTGCAAGGTAAAACCAATAACCTTTTTTCATTTCTTAAAATATAACAGGTTCTGACGTCGCCAATGGAGAAATAGATAATAAACGATGAAGTTAATGAATTAACGGACAACGACATAGTAGAAATGGTAACATAGATAAAAATAACAACATGAAAAGATGGGGAGGATGGCAGGAATGATCTAATTCCATTTTTACATCGCTCTATTTGATTGAGTCATCACTGCAGTACATTAGTCAGCACGAGAAAGCGCGCCAGCTGATATCGTCTGCTTTTTTTTGTCGAGGAACATTGTGTCGCGGAAAAGGTTTAACAGCGAGAAGCAGTCATCTATCAAAAGTTTTTTTCAAAAACTAAAAAAGTAATTTTTATTTTTAGTAATATTTCATATTTCTGCATTCACTTATTAATAAATAGCAAAATAAGTTTCACTCATTTTTTTACGAATTAGGCATGCGTTTTTCATTAATGCTTTGCTTATTTTGAAACTGTATGTATTGTCTATATTGAAAGGGATAAGTAAGACATTCACGGATATCTGTCTCGTTGGACAACATCATTGTTGCGAAAATTCGTAATTATTGTTACAAAAAAAGTGTAGTGAAATACTTAGAGAAAACCTAGATACATCTAACTATTAATAGTTCGGTGTAAAAAATATTTTCACGAGACTATTTGAGAATAGCAAACTAACATATATATCATTATAATTAAATGTACATCGCCCAGAAAGCTTCTGCCTCGAAGCATTAAAAAAATGTTACTTATGAGTTATAAAATGAGTTAGCAAACCATTTTATATTTTTTATAGAAATTGAAATCATTCACAATTCATTTTTAAACAATATCAAAGCAATCAAAATTAAATGTATAATGACTTGATGTTCTGGCTGTTCCTTGTCTGATTGTTGGCTGTGGTAACTTTGTCATATCTAGCACTTCAACCCAAGCGTTAACTTCTTTCTTAGGAAAGAAGAAAAAATTACCAGGTTTTCTGTTTATAAATAAGTTTATAAACAAAAAATAAAGGATAATTATAGTAAAAATGATGTTTATAATATAATTATCCTTTTCTGTTCTGCAATTTGTTTCTCTTACTGAACATTTCTCATGTCGGAAACACTTTTTTCTTTGGAGAATCGATATTCGAGATTTGCCAGGCTGCCATCCTTTTCTTTTATTAGTTCTACTAGTACTAGCTTTTGGGTAAGTTCGTAAGATTTTTGTTTGCAAAAATACTATAAAATGTTCTAATATAAAAAATTAGAGATATTTCACTTCAATAAAAATTAATATTAAAAATTTTTGGTGTAACATGGTTGCATTAAGAATGCATCGTAAAAAAATAATAAAAGCTAATGAAAAAATGAAATAAAAAAGGATTTAGGTTGTATCAATGGGCCCCGACATAGAGTGTATCAATATGCCCCATACAGCTATTTTGAATAAAATGAGTCTCAAATCCAACTCTTCATAATTTACCTAACAATAAAGAATAAGGAACTGATAAAAAGTTGTTTTGCTTGCCAGGGAGAGTATTATTTTCGGTTGAATATACTGGAACAGTTGTATAATAACATTGCAACTGTACAGCTCAAATTTACTTATGACCTACAAAAACAATAAATCACTTGTCCCATTTCATTAAACTATTGAATCATGCCAAGACATTCTGCATGTAGTTGTGTACACTTGTATCACCTTTTGGAGCTGTTTTGAAACTTCATGTAATCACCCTGTGAGCTGTAGAGGGGGTGTATCAATGTGCCCCATTTCCCCCTACTCGACTTTCAAAGAATGGTAAATTGCAATTTACGTCCCAAAATTTTCTGAATACACAATTAAAAATAAATAAAATTTCACATTTAATTGCAGGGAGTTACAGTAGAGTTCCATTAATTGCAGGGAGTTACAGTAGAGTTCCACAAATTCACCCAATTTGAATTCTTGTTTTGTGAAATATATTATAACCTTACTCAATGTTTATTAAAAAGTAGCTTAAGTAAATGGCTTCATAAATTTATTTTCAAGAACTGGAAGTTGGGTGTCCAAGATGTCCCGCCCAACACTGTATAGTTAAACCCTAAAATGGCAAGCATGGCCTTCAATGATTAAAAATATCGTGAAAAATTACCTCTGTTTTTAAAAATTATCTATTTTCTGTCCAATAAAATCGTCTCATATTCATTTATGTAGAGTTCCCATTAGTTAGAAAATAGACAGCTTTTAAAAACAAAGGTAAATTATCATAATATTTTTAGGAGAGTATAGTTATAACATGGGTAAACATGGAAAACGTAATGCTGTATTGCTTTATTTAACTTTGAATGTATGGGAGGGCAGGTTTTCTTACAAATTTCATTTTTGTATTTTTTTATTTCTATCTATAGTTTGAGATCTAGAAGATATAAATGTATTTCCCATATCTTTCTCTACAAACTGGCACTAATTAATTCCTATAGATTTAAGGCGATAGTTGGTGTTTCCGAACTTAGCTACTCAATTAATATAAAAGAGTTTTAGGTTTGTAATTCTTAACCAATCATGAATGTTTCTTTTTAGCAGAAGTATAAATAAAAATATTAATTTCAATGGATATTTATTTTTACAAACTGTAGTTTCAATTTTTGAAAAAAAAAACAGTATTTAGTAATTTCTAATTTATAGATTGTTTTCAAAATCTTTAACTGTATATATATATAAATATTTCAATATACGCAAATAAGCATACAGATACACGCTGATACATTTTCACAAATAGATTAATGTATTTTCGTTTTAAAATAAGGTAGCAATATTGTATTTTAGAGTTCATTTAATAATAATTTTAGAAATAGATGAAACTGATTTATGCGAAAATTTCATATTCATCATAAAAAAATACATTCAGAAAGCTTGTGTAATGCTCCCTTTGATATCAATCCTTATTTATCAAAGTAAATGTGAGCATGCATAAATGGTTACCTTATAGGCTTACGTATATGATTGATGTTATGTTAGATGCTGGACAAACATCCAAAGGGATTCATCGCTTTCATCATCATATATCTTATAACATAAGTCGAAAATCCTGCCAAATAGTATAACTAATATAATGTCTTATAATAAGTCAAGCTCAGTGCGACAGCATCGCATATTATACACGGTGACCCTTCCTATCGTTATCCAGGACCTAATTCATAAACCGTTAGTTTATTGCCAAAAGTCTTCAAATATTATTGTTCATAATATGAAAAATTATTTCGGCCATTTTGAACATAGTGTCAAGTCTGGTACCGCACGGTTTTTTAATAATTATCTTTTTTTTCACCAATCTATTTTTATTTTTTATTCAATTAAAAAAAAATATGCAATTTTCTCAAAATTTAATAATTTACATGAATATGTACTGTAATTATTAGAAAAAGTTCTTGTATAATTTCTGTGTGATCAAAATCTTGTAGCTAAAATCGTGTGTCTCTCATTTCAATTTATTTTAAGTATTAATGATAAATATGATGTTTCGAAATTTAGGGATATAAGTTACTTCAAAGTAAGTTGATTTTAGGAAATTTAATAAATTTAAAGCCGAGTATTTTCGGTATTTTTGTATGGTAACGAACTTGACAATTTGCCTTACAAGCCAACTTTAAATAGCATTTACATATTATATTATAGGGCAAAAGGCACAACGATTTTTTTTCATGTACCTTAAGCATTTACTTACATGTCTCCATTTTTAAAAGAAATTATTAAGTTTGAAAAATAAAAATAAAATTTTGAAATGTAAGCGAATGGTGAAAATGGCCCATTTACTTCAAAACAGTTATTTTTTTAAGTTAAAATTTTACTCATTTTCCCGGTCTTTTGATTTTAAAAGTTGTATTCTGAAATACTTTCTTCCCACTCTAATCAGTAAAACTGAAACCATTATATTCTTCTTTTTACAAAACTTATCGAAGTTATACTACTTTGATTGCTATAAAATTTTAGAACTTTTTGGATCTAAAAAATTCGTTTTTCCATTTTTAGTGCTACAAAATGCTAAAAATTCATAATTCCACGATATCTTAACACTAAATTTTGATCGTAGAATATTTTACTTGTTAGAACGCAGCGAAAATTTCTATGAATACAAGTTATAAGACTCTCTCGAAAGTCATAAATTTGAATTCAGTATTTCATTGAAAAAACGATGTTCTTTTTGTAAATGGATTTTAATTTTTGGTCAACAACATGTGAAACATTTTTGTTATTGGGACAACATTTGTAAAATTATATCTCTTTAGAAATTAGTTATTTGTTTGACGATAAGAAAAGACACTCCGAACAATAATCTATCACCTATTTAAAGATAAAATTAAAAAAAGTTCCTGTTTATTCTCAAGTTTAAAAAAAATTGTGAATTTTTTTTATAAATTTAATATTATAAAAATTTTAATTTCTCCTTCAGTAATTATAATTATTAATGAAAAATAATTTTGAATTTCTTTAAACTTATTTGTAAAATACAATGCAACCATAAATATAATGAAATAAAGTGATTAAAAATTTAATGATATCTGAATTATTAAAAAAAAGCCGAACATTTTAGTTTCCCGTTTAATACGTAAAACTGTTACAGGAGAATAATTTTTAATATTTTTTAAATACTATATTATTTGTAAAATACAATAAACATTATTATTAGGAAATTAAGTGATTGAGAAATGACTTATATTTATATTGTATATACTATATATAAAATTAAACTGAATAAAGCGAGCATTTATCCAAGTCAATCAGAAAAAAATGCGTTGGTGTTATACAGAGTGTCTACAAAAGTCCGTTCCCACTCCCTTAATTACCGAAAGGCTGAAGCTGTAGTTTTGAAAGTGGCGTCTTGGTATAGTAAAGTGGTTATGAACTACTAGATGAAACTCCTTACAGCGCCATCTAGTACAAAACGGCAGAGTTAGCGTAGATATCTGGCAAACGGTACGAGATATAGAAAATAAGTTAGTTACAATGTTATGGAACATCTTTGATTTAGTAAGAAGAGACACGATGTGTTTCATAAAGTGCTATTTAAATTTATACAGTGAGTCACCTAGCAACATACACACCAAAATATAAGATTATATCCAAAATATAATATAATTTTTCTAATTGCGAACGATAACTGTGAGTAAAGACATTATCTTTTTATCTCTGCAGCTTTTTCTAAACTGTGTGAAAAAGTATCGTTTGTTTTTCTTGTTGTGATTCGAATTGTTTTATGAGAATGTGCGTTAAAAAGTTACGGTTTATAATGGAGTTGTTTTTTGTTAATTTATCTGTGTTCGAAAAGAACTGAGCTGTGTTTTTTCGTGAAAATAAACTGTTTTTAAAAATAGAGATGAGAAAATTTTTGAGTTTGAGTGAAAAATAATTAATAATTTCGAACATTGGGTAAAGACGATGTGTATATGAATGCTTAAAACAGAAGGCTTAAAAGACGCATTTTTTAGTGATTTCCTACAATTTGTTAAGACGAAACAATCTCAGAAAAAAAGACAACTAGTTATCACACGATAGCTTTTTTCGATGATCCGGCTTTCCTACGACAGATACAATTCACAGCTGGTCCCTTGTCTCAATTTTCACGATGAACACACATTGCCATAGCGAGTAGCATATTAGTACAAGCATCCGTAAAGAATCATCGGAGGTCCCGCAATGTAGACTGATGAGAGGTAAATGCATCCCATTCGACAAAAAACCATTTTGGCACAATTCCATTGCGAAAATATTAAAATGACTCACCGACACCGGAATTTAAGTACAAATTTATTGAAAATAAGAAAAAAGCTATTTCTTACCATACGTACTAAACGGAAAATCTTGTTCAGATATATGTAAACAATCCAGAAAATATTTTCCAATATTATATCAGAATTCTGGTATTATTGTAGCATTTCGGAATCATGCTGGGTATTCAATGTGCTGGAACACTAAAACACAAAAGGTTAAGAGAGTGGGAACGGATTTTAGTTGGTACTCTGTATACTGGCATAATTGTCAGCGGGAAGTTACTGTGCATAATTATTATTTCTCCAAATCTTATCTTGAACTAAATTCATTAAACATATATTCTGCAAAAAAATCAATAATAATTTTAACTGTATTGATAATTTAATTCTAATATCAAATGGATACATTATAATTTGAACAGCTTTTATAATATGAAATTTAAAGTGTGTCAATTGGCCACACTATGAATTGCAGGCTTGAGATATCATTTTATGATGTAAAAATAGCTCCATAATATAATGCGTTAAATACGTCTTAATACGTTATTATAAGACTATTTCTAGTTGCATTGTAAATTATGCACTCACAAAAGTATTACATCTTATACTATAATGCGAGCAAAAATTGTGTGTGTGTGTGGGTAAATTTTATCTCAAAAACGGCTCTAACGATTTTCGCAAAAATTTGGATTTTACCATTTTCGGGCACGAGAAGACCATTGGGCTAGGTCACATGTTCGAGAAAATTCGATTATTGGGTCATTTTGGGTCATAATGGGTCAAGATCAAGCTATTTATATCTAGAGAACGGCTGGATCGATTTTAAGGAAATTTTCTATCCAATCGTTTTTTGGCACAACAAAACTATTGGGCCGGGTCACATGTTCGAAAAATTTCGATTAGTGGGTCATTTTTGGGTCATTGTGGGTCAAGCCATTTTTATCTAAAAAACGACTCTAACGATTTTGACCAAATTTTATATTGTATCGTTTCAGATTACAAGAAGACCATTGGGTTAGGTAACATGTTCGAGAAAATTCGGTTAGTGGGTCATTTTTGGGGTCACTGTGGGTCATGCTATTTTTATCTAGAGATTTTCTCATGCAATTTTGACTAAAAATTGCATTCTATGGTTTTCGGGCACGAGAAAAACATTGGGCTAGGTTACATGTTCGAGAAAAAATTTTAATGGGTCATATTGGGTCATTAAGAGTCTGGGTCAAGCTATTTATATTTAAAGAACGGCGTGATGGATTATAACGAAATTTTGTATGTAACAGTTTTTTGACATGAGGAAATTAATGGGCTAAATCACATGTTTGAGAGATTTCGACTATGAGGGTCATTTGTGGGTCATGATGGGTCATAATGGTTCATGGTCAAACTATACCTACATAACAGGTAGATCGATTGTAATGAAATTTTGTATGCAACATTTTTTTGGCACGATAAAATCATTGGACTAGGTTACATGTTCGAAAAATTTCGATTAATGAGTCATTTTGGGTCATTAAGAGTCTGGGTCAAGCTATTTATATTTAAAGAACGGCGTGATGGATTATAACGAAATTTTGTATGTAACAGTTTTTTGACATGAGAAAACTAATGGGCTAAATCACATGTTTGAGCGATTTCGACTATGAGGGTCATTTGTGGGTCATAATGGGTCATGGTCAAGCTATATCTAAAGAACAGGTGGATCGATTTTAATGAAATTTTGTATGCAACATTTTTTTGGCACGATAAAATCATTGGACTAGGTTACATGTTCGAAAAATTTCGATTAATGGGTCATTGATCATAAAGGGTCTGGGTCAAGCTATATATAATTAAAGAACGGCAGGATCAATTTTAACAAAATTCTGTATGTAACACCCTTAGCAAAAAATGGCATAGGATTTTTTATGGAAACACATGGTTTTATATGGAAAATCATAAAAAAATTATGTCATTATATGTAAACATATTGTATTCATATGGTAAACATTCATCGCTCTGTGGTATTGCAGAGCAATGTCTATGGTAAAGTTATAGAATAATGATATATACCATACATTTTATGGTATCCAGAGAAATGTGTATGTTAAAGTTATAGGATAATGATATACACCATACATGATATGGTATTCCATAACCAGGTGTATGGTAAAACTATAGGGAAATGAAATTTACCATACATTCAATGGTGTTCCATAGCGTGATGTATAGTAAAATAATACATAATTGTTTGCACCATAAATTGTATAGTATTTCAAAGCATGGTGTATGGTATAATCTTAATGCCTTTTGAAAGTTTATAATATATTAGATTTTGTGTAACTATAATGTAAAATTACTCGGTTGTGGTCATCTCAAAACTTTCTACTATCTTTATGTATGTCTTATGCACTTCTAAAAAATAGAATCATAGCAACGCCACTGGTTAGATAGTTTAAACCAAAATCTATTTAGGAACAACTTATGTTACCTTATAACCAGTCTAATGAAAATCCCTTGATCTCAAATTAATATAACATAAAATAACATATTATTTTATTCTTATATAATTCATATATATGAGTGTGTAAATGCGTTAAAAATAAAAAATAAAAATCTTGAGAAAAATAAATTATTCAATAAAAATATATAATTGACATATTTCCTATAAAATTCTAACAGCGATTAAAGGAGTCAGAGACACACATAAAAAAATACTGCATTAAAAATTTTATCTCATTTTTTATGCTTATAATGAAATTTTTTTAAATCATATTTAGAAAAAAAAATATTATGTTTTTTTTTTTTTTTTTTTTTTTTTTTTTTTTTTCGTTATTAGCATCTAGCTTTTAAGCATTGATTGTCATGGATAAGACTTCTTGTATGCGTTTTTCTTCATGATGGGTTTTCAAATTTAAATTGTTATAACTCAAGAACCGTTAAACATAAATACTTTAAAATTAGAACATGCCTTTTTTTAATTGCTTTACTTTAATTTTGATTCAGCAAATTTGAAAAAAAATATTTATTTTTGAAAGTATTATTTTTTTTTCAAACTTTTACTTTAAATAAATTTTTTATTAATATTTTTAAAAAGGCTGAATCAAAATTAAAATGTAGGTGTTTCTGTTTATTTAATTGCTAAAAAACTAAAATTCTACAATTATTACATTGAGTTACAATAATTTTTAATTTACCTCCACTTTTTTTTAATAAATTTTAAATAAAAAAAAATATATAGAGAAGTTTTATCATGTGAGTTTGTTTTAAAACGGTATGTTTAATATCACAAAAAATTGCGAAATTTTAATTCAATAAAAGATTTTTTAATGTGTCCCGGACCCCCTCAAAATAAACAAATTGTCAAAAATAGCCTATAATTATTTAAAGAAAATCTTTTTGAATTTATTTTAAAAAGGACCTACAAATATTTGAATCACCAAAAGAATTTTTGAAATATCTTTTAAAAATATTAACAACAAATTATTAATACATATATATTAATATAATATATTATAATATGCTAATTAAATATTAATAAACTTAATAGTAAAAAAAAAAAAAAAAAAAAAAAACTGTTTATAATTAATTTACGTTATTTGATAATTTTAAAGTCACTTTATTTGGAACAACAAGGATTTTTATTTTATTTAAAAGTTAAAAATTATTAAAATAATTAAAAATTATTTTACGATCTATAAAAATATCAAAAAATCTACCGATATTTTTATCGACCTCAAATTATGATAATATATGAAATAATAGTGTTATTATTTTGTTCTTATGTATTTCATATATGTGAGCAGAGTCTATGCGTTATAAATAAAAAATCCTATGGGAGAAATAAAATGATTTAACCAAAATATATATTTGATGACATATTTCCTATAAAATTCTAACAGCGTTTAAAGAAGTTTGTAATTACAAACTTCAAAATTACAAACCTCTGTAAATATAAACACATTCTTAAAACTGCATTAAAATTTTCTTTATTTTTTCTTATGCTTATAATGATGTTTAAATCATGTTTTCTATTATAATTCGAAGAGACAATAGTCAGACAATAGTAGTATTTTTTAGTTTTGGTTTTTATATTCATTTATATTCTTTTTATATGCAACAACAAAGTTTTTATTTTATTTAAACGTTAATAATTATTGAAAAGATTAAAAATCATTTTACAATGTATAAAAATATTGAATATATCTATTAATCTTTTTGGTATTAAAATTTAAAAGAAAGATTCAAAATTTCCGTAAAAATTATCTAAAAAATAGTAATATATTTTTTTTACTTTAAAATTAAAAAATGCTCGTAAGTAAAGAATCAATATACTACATTAATATAATCATTAAAAATATATTATATACTAAGTTATCAAATGATTTCTTATTCTTATTAAATATTATTTCTTATCGACTTTCTATTTTTTTAAAATTAATTTTAATAAACAGAAAATAGTTTTTCCTTTAATTAATTGGATTTTATAACTAAATAATATTTGCTAAGATATTTACTCCGTTCATTAAAATAATAAATTAACTTATAAATACATGTCTGTAAAACAATTTATAAAATAAAATAAAATAAAATAAAATAAAACCTTTAAAACTACCTTCTTTTGTCAACCATTAACTTAGAATGACAAATAATGATGATTTACCGAAACGCTTTATTCATACAACGTTTTATAAGCACAGCTCATCACCCCGCATGGCCGAATGGTTAGGACGCTCGTCTCCCATCCCTACCGTCCGTGGATCAAATCCCACTGCTTCCCAAGGTCGAAGTGCATTAGTAAGCTTAGTTCCCAGTATTCCTAAAAGATGGCGCCACCAAAGTTGATATCGTTATTATTTTTTAATATATAATACCATAAAGAATTACCATACACTTAACGTTTATATGGTTTTTCATAAGAATTACCATACACTTAACGATTATATGGTTTTCCATAGAATCACTTTTACCATAGGCAAAAATCCATATGATTGCCCTTATGGGTTTTTTTATGGTAATTCTGTGCCTTTTTTTGCTAAGGGCAATTTTTAGAAACGAGAAAACTAATGGACTAAGTCACATATTCGAGAGCTTTCGATTATAAGGGTCATTTGTGGGTCTTAATGGGTCAAGGTCAAGCTATATCTAAAGAATGGGTGGGTCGATTTTAACGAAATTTTGTATACAACATATTTTTGGCATGAGAAAATCATTGGAGTAGGTCACATGTTCGAGAAATTTCGATTAGTGGGCCACTTTTGGGTCATTCTAATTTTATCTAGACAACGTTTCGCGCAATTTTGACTAAATTTTGTATTTTATCGTTTTCGGGCACAAGAAAATCATTGGGTTATGACAGATTTTTGAGAAAATTTGATCAATGGGTCATTTTGGATCATAAGGTGTCAGTCTCAAACTAACTATATCTAAAAAACGGCTCAATCGATTTTATCTAAATTTTGTATCTAATGTTTTTTCAGCATGCTAAAACTAATGAGCTAGGCCACACGTTCGAGAGATTTCGATTATAAGGGTCATTTGTTGGTCATGATGGGTCATGCTAATTTTATATAGAAAATGGTACTCACCATTTTGACTATGCTTTATATTATATCGTTTTTGAGCAAGAGAAAACCATTTGGCTTGGACACATGCGCGCGAAAATTCTATTAGTGGGTCATTTTGGGTCTTAATGAGCTAGGGTCATTCTTATTATATATAACAACGACTCAATCAATTTTACCTAAATTTTGAAACAAAACGTTTTTTGTCACGAGAAGACTATTGGGCTAAGTCGCATGTTAAACAAAATTATATTAGTGGGTCATTTCGCTTCATTGCTGAATGCTGCCAAGCTAATTTTACCTAAAAAATGGTTTAAACGATTTTGATTCAATTTTATATTCTACTGTTTTTGATTACCTGAAGGCGATTGAACTATGTCACATGCTTGATCAAATTTGATTAGTTTCTCATTTTGGGTAATACGGGTCAGGGTCACGAGAATATGGCAAAAGCCAATAACTTGGTGATATTTGACAAAATATCGGCGACATATGGCTAAAAAATCGACTATAAAAATTACGAAAACCAAAACACGTATTTGGAGCCAAATGAAAGAATGCCTCCAAATTTGGCTATATCTAGCAGAAAATATTGTCTTTCAGAATATAAAGAATTTTTTTATACATTCTTACGAGGATTCGAGATGCATGGTTAAGCCAATCAGAGTCGAGCTAAAAAAGTGATTTAGATCGATGTCCTTTCGTTGTAAATTTTAAAATAAAGTAAAATTTATAAACATGCGCATAAAAACATAGTTTTCTTATTGATTGTTTTTCTAAATAAACAACATGTTTTACAGTAATAATACCGAGTGAATGACACAGTGAAAATACTATATCGAGTTGAACACAAAGTTAATTTTGACCGAGCTAAGCTCGGTCTCCCCTGCTAGTACTTATAATACAAATAATATACAACATATTTAAAATACAAATAATACACAGCTCATTTACATACGCTATATGCCACTTTAAATTTATGGAATGCATATAAAATATGCATTATACACAGTACATGTTTATCTAATATGTCTAAAATCTTTTAAAATATATGTGATTTATTTACTTATTAATATGAATATAATATTAGTACTGCATTAAAATAGATGTAATATGAAGTGCACATGCATTTTAAAACATTCACAACGTTAGCATGAATGTTTTTCCCTGACAATACTTTATACATATTTTATCATGCGTAAAGGTCTGCGATATATTTCTAACGAACTAATGCGTATTATATTTTCCCGAAAGGCACTTTACTGTACATTTACTTCAAATGTAAAAGTAAAAGGAGATATAAATATTTCATATAGATAGTGTATCGGTGATCTTTATATTTGCAGAATCATACAGAGAAGAGGATTTTAAACTGTGGCTCGCCGGGGGTATTTTACTAGCTTGAGGCGTTGTTTGGATCATTATAAACGAAACATTTTCAGCGAAGTTGAAAGCTTTCGGAAACGCCTTATTAGGGTAAATCTATAGCAGCACACTTTTACATTTTTTATTTCGCCTCAGCTAAACTTGTTTTGAAAGAGAAAAATATTTTAATAAAAGGATTTTCGTTATTATGTGACACTAATTTGACTTCATTTATAAAGTAAAATTTCCGACTCAAAATGTATATTTA
The DNA here is from genome assembly GCA_964019185.1 of Maratus speculifer. NCBI lineage: Eukaryota > Metazoa > Arthropoda > Arachnida > Araneae > Salticidae > Maratus > Maratus speculifer. Next base: position 27,009,329 of record OZ025294.1, on the reverse strand, counting down.
CTCTGAAAAAAAAAAACATTATACTTTTGAGCTATTTTGAATTTCTTCTTTAAATTAATAAAAAAATAATAAAATCTATTCAGTGTACATAATTTTTCTGTATAGCAAGCCATATACAATCGAACAGAATTTGTCCCTTTTGCGTTTTTAAAAGAGGGAACATTTAATATTAGTACAGCATTCAGTATTAGCAGGCAGGCATGTTTTTAATAAAATTGAAACTTTCTTATTTATTATTTGTAATCTTTAGTATATCACTTTACTTTAATGTTTAGATGTTTTCTAATTTACTTATAATTTACGATCTTGGTTTTCCTGGAATTATAGAAGCTATCACTATCCTTAATAGCTTTGTCTTTTCTCTATCAGATAGAGACATTTCCTTTATATATTTTTTATCTCTATCCTTATAAAAGCTTTACTACACTATTATGGTTAGATTATTTTTTATGGCTCTTCTAAAATGTGCTGCTCGGAGACCATTGATCAGGCCCCTAACTACAGGGATTCGACCCAGTTTAAAGGGTATGAGTTGCCTGGAGAGCGGGACGGAATTCGCCTGATCATGGAATGGGACGATCTACTACACTGTTAAAAGTCTTGTTCTAGTTTGAACCAAAAAAGGTTGTTTTTTGCCGCTCAATAGCTGCCACCATAAGATGGTGAAATCTCGTACCAACATTTGGAGCTTCCTAGTTCAACCTCGTTCCAAGTATTGGAACTATGCTTCAATGGGAGCTCCAAATTTTGGTTCAAGATTTCACCATCTTACGGTGGCAGGTACCGAGCACCAAAAAACAACCTTTTTTGGTTCAAACTAGAACAAGATTTTTAACAGTGTATGACAAGTGCCTGGGTTGTCTGCTATGGCTAACAGCTGCTGATCTGCCTTGTTTATTGCCTTGGTTATGTATCTGTGTTTTGGCGCTGCACAAGCCACATTCACTCGTCATACTTAATGGACTGAGTCTGGAACTATTTTTGTTCCATAACGGTGGCACTAACTTAGCAGAGCACAAGGGGGCAATTTTGAGAGAATTTAAAATAAAAACAAAACCAGCTTAGATTGCCAAATGCTAAGTAGTGCTGTATTCAGCACTACTTAGCATTTTATATTCCTTTTATACTCCAGCTAAAAGGGAAAATGTAAGGCAGACGGAACGCTGTTGGTGGTGACGAGAGCCTGCCTTTCTACCGTACCCCACCGGGTAAAATGTGTTGCTCAATTACCAACAGGGTGTAAATTGTTTGAAACTCGAAATCCCATCAATGCATCACCTGGTTGTTTGATCACTAGTTGGCATGTTTTTGAAATTACACATGCAGATCCTGAATCTCTTTATCTGACTGACATGATTGAAGACAGACTAACATGCTAAATTAGACAGATCGTTTGCCATTAGGGTGACTTTTTCCATTATTAAGCCTTAGAAAACAATAAGTACGGTAAAATTTCGATTACGTAGGCTAATAAATCATTGGAGTTATGTAAAATTAAAAAAAATGTATTAAGTGATGTATTCTTTGAGTTTAGATATCACCAAAGTTCAAATGTCGGTGGCTTAATACACTTAAAATCAAATCTGATTACTGGATATCCTGTACCTCTGACAGTATTACTGAAAATACGTAAAATAGATTTTCTTTCGTGCCCATATTATCAGATTACATCACGGAGCAACAATTTAAACATCACAGAAAGTCTCTTACACCTTCTTTAACTAAAATAGAGTATATCTTTTAGATTGAACTAATCATTTAAGTTGAATATTATATTGAGCATTAGGTGTTTAAAAGAAGCACATGGTCAGATAATATATCCTACACTTATTCGTGAAAGGGAAGGAAACTGTAAACGCACAGATAAGGATTTTGGGATAAGAAAGTGTCTTTACTTTTTATTTATTACTTCCCCATCATACGTAGTATAGGATAAGTCTTGCAATCGTTTTGAAAATCAAAAAAATTTTTTGGCGGATTTACACGTTTCAGATAGTGGGGATTCCGAAATACATATTTTTAGAAAAAAAATTTGCCGTCCGTCCGTCTGTCTGTAAACGCCCTATCTCCCGATTGTATGTACTTAGTATGTAAGAATAGGACGAAGCCTATTTAATATCAGTAACCTCGATTATCCAGAACTATTTTTTTCGGACTCTTGAAAAATTCGTTTTGATGAAAGGTATATAAAAATTTTCGAAATTTTGTATTTTAAGAAATGAACGTAAAAGGCAATAAAATAACACAAATTTTGCATAAAGAACAAAGTCGATCGGATTATTAGTAGCCGAGATATTTGTAATCCTGTTTTCCACATTCTTCGATTTTTCGTGACTCTATATTTCATTCAAATTTGAATTCAGAGATATATTTAAATTGGAAATGAGACGCTTAATTCGACGCAGTAAACTGTAAGTTAATAGGATTATTATTTTTGGAGTTGTAAGGATGTTTCTTTTACGCAGTTCGGTTCTACTTGAGTAGTTTCGCCTTTTATATAATTTGTCGAAATGGGTTCATCAGCAATTCATAAATAGAGCATTACTATGAATATTAACAATGTTAAAATATACGTTTAAATTTTGTTTTCGAATTGCGAAGCATTATATAAATAGTTTTCACATGTTTTATTTTCCTATATTATATTATGCATATTCATGATGGGTAAGTATTACTATGGCCTCCAACGACTAGTTTTGTTAAAGACTTTGCGTGAACTAGAGAAAGTTTAAGTTGAATGCTAAAGCGTAAGAGAGAAGAAAAATAGATATTTTTTTTATCAAAAGAAAGGGATTTTTTTTAATTAAATCTACCTGAAGATGATGACAGCTAATTTTAATTTTAATGTTAATAATGTGGGATAATTAGTCATTCACCTCATCACAGCAGCTTATGTTTCATTGTAAATATTTAAGTGAGCTCCCTGAGGAAGAATTTGAGGTCTGAGGTACTGTATATCAATCCGGAATAATAAGCGAATATTTTGCATCACCAAGTAAGCCAAAGATGGCGCCACAAGGCTTTTTCCAAAAAGACTTTTGAAATGAAGATAATTCAAGCAGTTTCTGACTACTGCTACGATTGTTGAACACTTTTATCAACTATCATTCTGTTGAGAGGGAAATTTTCGTGTCGCATTGCATACTCATCAGTAAATTTTTATTATTTTGTAAGTTTTAATGAAATGAATGTTAAATTAAGAAGCTTATTTTAAATCCTTCGAAGCACTCTTATATAATCATGCTAGTCTTAGAAAAATAATTAGACTAAAATGGATTGAATATCTATCATGAGAAACCATGATACCTAGTTTACCGCAACTTTAATGTGGTCTTTAAAAATATTTTGACATGTGCAAGCCGCCGGGTCATAGCATCAACAATATAGATTGTAAGAAAATCATTATTTATATTTTTGCCAAGAAACATCAACTTCTATTTTCGTGAATAACTTTTCAATAAGGAAGATAGTGTATAACGATATCTTAAAATAATTTTTATTACTATAAGTAAAATGTATTTACATTACGAGAATTATTCAAAATGTACACTTTTTTTAGTCAGCGATATACCGTTGCGTGACAATTCGTATTCTTAAATAGTAGTTTTATGTATCGAATTAATGTAAAAGTGGGATTTCCAATTTTTTTTGGTTCATAGCTCCAACATGATGATGTTTAGAGGCTATATATATGATGAGTGGTAATTGTCTGTTTCCATTTATAATTGGCAAAGATTTCTTAAAATTAATAAATCGATAACATTTTATTGCTGGATACAGCTGCAATTTTTCAAAGCAGAGATTCTTTATTACATAAAAACGAAAACAACATTTTTTTACTAATTATTAGACGAGACGTACTATATATGACTGAATAAGTTCTTCTTAATGTAATACGTATGATTTAGTAATGTAAAACATCCTTTGACTTGAATCCAGACAAATACATGTGTGTGTATCAGATGCTGTTGGAGTCGCCAGAAGTGTCATTGCAAGGCTGTGGAATGGATTCCAAAAAACAAGAAGCGTTAGACGTAAACCAGGGAAAGGTCAACATGCACCACTTTAGCAATTAATGACCGACATATGTTGTTAACAGCTCGTCAAAAAATAACTGACAATGCTACTCAGCTTCAAAATCAGTTGCTCTTGGCAACAGGACAAAGATTTACCAGCCAAATTGTACGTAATAGGCTTCATCAGGCCAAAAGTCTGCATTCCGTTTACCTCAAGCCACCGTTTGGCCCGAAGAAAATGAACTGCTGAAAAAAAGATAGGGGACAACATGGTTGGAGCCATTTGCAGTTTACAGACGAATGCCGATTCAGTCTGGAGTGCGACACTCGACGTGTTTTGGTATGGAGTTAAAGAGTCACTAGAAATAAACCCATATTAGTTCGTGAAAGGTCACAATACAGAAGAAGTGATTTGATGGTATGGGGTGGAATCTGCAGATTTGGACGTACGGACGTGTACATCATTTGAAATGGTACGTTGATGGTCCAGAGGTATGCAAATGAGATACTGAGACCTCATGTCACACTTTATGCTGCAGCCATTGGAGATTCCTTTTTTTCCAGATATAATACGAATTTGCATACAGATCGTCTTGTGGAGAGCACGCTTGAATCTGAAACAATACAGCGTGATCTTCTGACCTGAATCAGATCTAGAATGTTTGGATCATGCTCGAACGACGCATTGCTTCGAGAGCAGAACCTGAAAATTGGAGATTATACTTTTTGCGGAATGAAACGTTATTCCCCAAAATCTTATCGATAATATCAAACACAATCAAAGAATTTTTAATTTTAATTTTTACTTTTGAGAAATATTAATAAATTTGTATTAAAATATAAGTTTGGACTTATATTATTTTGGATATATACAGAATGAAGAACGTAAGAACATTGCAATGTGCAAGCCCAGCTAATTTCATTCCATCATGAACTTTTGAAAAAAAAAAGAAAAAAATACCTATGAATATCTGAAGGATCCGTCTGTTATGCCAGAGTTCACCAGACTGTAGTCCGTAGGTCAGCCTGTAGTCCTGGTCCGAAAAAAAATCATGACATTATTTGAAAATTTACGTTATATCAATAGTAAATCAACAATATTATTTTTACATTTAAAAGTTTTGGTTGTTCAGTTTTGAAATTTTTTATTGTAGTTGGCATTGGTAAATAATTATGCTTAAAACAAATAATTATTTACAAACATCATAATAATTTTCAAACAACGTGCCTTAACTTTCTGCACTACACCTGAACAAAAAATATAATTTAGATTACCACAGTTAGATTAAAACAGTATAAAAAAACAAGGATTATTAAATGATTCAAAATTCCTGCGAGTGAAATTCTTGTTATTCACTTATCTCTTGACATGATTCCACGAAAAATTTATATTTTTGAATTTTTAAAATGAAAATCAAGACTTTAATTTCGAGTCATTAATGCTATTGTTGTATTGTAATGTATTGCATTAAATGTGTGCATTTCGTATCCATAAAATTAAAGTCCACTCATCATTTTTGTACTAAAGAGTTTATATTTTTAAAAATACTTATATTAGCTGTCCGTGGGAGTTTAAATTATGAATTTAGTAGTCCGTGTGACTCAAAAGACTACTTTCCAATGCATTGTATGCATTTAATGAAAAATATTTTAAAGGAAACCGGAAAAGTTGTACATTTTTTTAACTATTCAGATTTTACAGAATTATCCAGGTTACAAAATAAAGAATCTTTTAAGTTTTTACTGTTAAATCATAATATTTTTTTCTTAATTTAAGGATACAGCTCTAATATCATATTTTGTTATGCCCATCTGAAGACAAGAACTTCCGTTCTCAAATCTGCTAGACGGGAGGTGCTGTGTTGGTTCAAACCCAATTACGCTCGTCTGCCTAATCGTTCAGAGCTTCCGTGGATACATAGAACTTTAGATATCTTTGCGTAAATACAGGTTAGATACTCTTAAAAAGGGCATAATTCTTATTGACCTATATCCCTCCTGTAGATAATTGACTGTCATCAACAATAACAATGTATTCTATTATGCAAAAATTCTAAAATTAAAAAGATAAATCATTTAATAAATTTAAGGATGAGTTATGTTTGAGTTATGAGCTTGTTTTTTTAAGCTTAACATTTAATTTGGAATTCCTGTAAATAAAACCAATTTTATAACTTCAAAACCTTAACGCAAAATAAAATAAAAAAAATTGTATTGAAATGAAATCAAAATGAAAAAAAAAATGCAAATTACGCATTTTACATAAAATATTTCAAAAAGGTTTTTTTTTTGGCTGAGTTTTCCCCAAATTTTGTTTTTTTTCCTTTTTGAAAATCTCAGTTGCGTGTCACGTTTTCAAATCATCTTAAAAAATCGACTTACTAAACAGTTATTATTTCTGGTATAGTTAAATCTAAGTTATCGTAAATATCCATTTTATAGCACTTTTCATTCAATCTACGGCATCATATTCAATATTGCAGCAAAAACCAATATTAGATACTTCCAAAACTTTTACCTTAAGCCGTACAAATTTACTTGACAGTACAATATTTTTTACATATTTTGTCTATAAACTTTTGCATATAGTTTCACTGGAATAGTTCAATACGCAACTCAGAAAGAATTGCATAATGAAATTTAATGGTACATTCCACCAATAACTCATATTCATATATTATAACGGCATGTTAAGATATATCTCAGTTGCAATATGATTTCATTCAGTTTTAATCTTATTTAATTTTTAAATGAATTATCCATTTAAAAATAATTATTTAACTTCGATACGATCTTTTAACGTGATGAATGGTATCTCTTATAGTCAGATTAGAATAGTTCTTTATTAAAAGATTTTTTTAAGCATGTATAAATCCTAAAAACATCAATATTTTAAATAAATATCACCATCCCTATTTTTACAGCAATTTTTTTACTTTTCAATTTTAATCAATGTACTTTTACAATATCGCGTACATCATCTTATCCATTTCTTCATTACATCATCTTATAGATAGAAGTCGTTCTAAATGTTTTATATATACAAGGGGATGCTGATAAGTTCCTGGTTTGAAACGAAAGAAGATAGCAAAGTTAAGAAATTAAACTTTTATTCAACATGTTCTCCCGTAAAACTGATGCACTTGTTATATTGTTGTTTCAGTTTTTCTAGTCTAGTAATAAAATTCCTTTAATTTGTCATGAAACCAGATCTTAGCAGCCTCTTGACAACTTTAGTGAACACAAACTAACGATGCTTATGGGGTTTCGTCAAGTATGGGAACAGATAATATTCTGTGGGTACCATGTCTGGTGAGTAGGGTGGATTACGGATAGTTGGAAGACCACTGTTATCTAGACACACGGCAGTGTGTCAGATAAATTCACAAAGTAAAAAGGTGTGACACCGGTTGTGGGTTATATTACACGAATCATTTCGGCCACTTTTGACCCTCCTAATAACTATTTGACCTAGACACTTGCAATTTTTGTATCATGTAACACCATCTTCTAATCACCAAATCCTATAAATAAAAAAAAATCTCTTACCATTCACGAGAATTTGACGCCCGAAAATCACTATTATTACCACTGACTGACTGACTCACTGATTCACTCATCAAAATGCTTGACTACTTCCAGGTGACTTAGGAAGTTGAAATTTGGTGAAGAGGTGGGTTATTGGATTTATAAATAGAGAAAAATCAAAAATCCCCACATTAAACATTAATGATTGGTTAAAAAATAAATTATTGGATTATAATGGGAATTTATGGGAACTACGCGAAATATCTGGAAATAGTACCAAGTTGGCGTCACCTTTGTTGCGTATCGGGGCTAATCTTTGAAACTACCTAACCGATTTCAAAAGTAATAGTACGAAAATGATGGTATTCGCCTTGGTTCAAACATAGGCTATATCTTATGTCAGTGACACTAACCTAAAAGGGGGTGCAGGAGTAAAAATGTTCTAAAAATGTGATTTTTGTGTTACTGAAGGGCCTAGAAACATAAAGTTTGGCATGTTAATTACTTACAAGATATAAATGATCACTAAGAGCATTTGCTAAAAAATACAAAACTTAAAAGGGGTGAAAATCCGCGAAAAGCGTTCTAAAAACATTCTAAATAACGATTTTTAAACAATCTCAGCAAATAACGAACCTATTTTAAAAGTAATGATATTAAAATGATGGGGACAGTCCTTGCTCCAACATAGGTTACATCTTACGTCGATGTCACTAGCCCAAAGGGTATGCAGGAGCAAAAAACGTTCTAAAAATGCGACTTTTGTCTTATTGACGAACGTAGAATTATAAAATTTGGCATGTTAATTATTTATAGGTTAAAATGAGGGCATTTGTTAAAAAATACGGAATTTGAAAGAGGTGAAAATGCACGAAAAGCGTTCTAAAAATGTTCTAATTTGCGATCCTTAAACAATCTCAGCAAATAACGAAACAATCTTAAAATTAATAATATCAAAATGATGGTGACACTCACAGTCCTTGCTCCAACACAGACTATATCTTTTGTCAATGCATGTAACCCAAAGGAGGTTCAGGAGCAAAAAACGTTCTAAAAATATGATGTCTGTGTTACTGAAGGCTCTAGAAACATAAAATTTGGCATGTTAATTACTTATAACATATAAATGATCACTAAGAACATATTTCTTACGTTATACATAAGGTCATTATATGTACAAATATTTGTTAACATATACAATATTTAAAAGTGGTGAAAATGCACGAAAAGCGTTTTAAAATATTTTTAAATGGCGAATTTTAAACAATCTTGCGAAGTTAATGAACCGATTAAAAAAATAATGATGCCAAAATGATCATAACAGTCCTTCTCTAACAAAATTATGGGATTGCAATGGGAGTGTATGAAAATTTGGCGAAATACCAGAAATAGCGCCAAATTAGCATAACTTTTAGCAAGTAATTTATGTCGCCAATTTGGCGATATATATCTAAGTTGGTGACAAACTTTTTTGGCCGACGAGATATCAAGTAGTACCGAATTGCATAAAAGAAATATCCTTATTAGTGGGATTTAAAGGAACATAAGCAGCCCTAATATTCATATTTTTAAGTATGAATGGAATTTTTTCCGAAACATTCTTGTAATAGGGTTGAAGAGCAATGCACTATAACGTTACAAATGTGCAAGAAAACATAGAAAATGACAGCAAAAAAAAAAGCATTGCGTAAATGCAGGGAAAAGTTGTAGGATTAATATTAAATAAAGGTAATTTAATATTACGCCTATTTATTTCAAAAAGGAAACATAAACCTACTTATTTCACAAAAAATGATATACCATCAAAAACATAAATGTGAAAGATTGCCAAGTTCGTTAACGGTTTCGTGAATAAAAGAAGTGATATCTAACTGGAAATCAAGTTCTTTCGAAGCTCCTTAAATCATAGCCTCGGGTATGCGTAATGTTCTTCGATTGCTTAAAATGATTTGTTATGTTATTTGATATTCAATGGAGCGACTTTGCAAGTTTTCAGCCACCAACTTTTATCTTTGAGTCTCTGAGTATAATTTAGTCTAGTAGTCATCGGCAATGATCTAGTCAATGAAGTATTCGAATAAGTATATCGAATAAGTAAAAGTTAAGATATTGATAAGTTAAGGAAGCGATTAACTTTAAGTTATGAGCAACTAAAACTAGAGAATTTTGAAAAGAGAAAACTTGCCAAGTAGCTCCACTGAATAGCAAGTAACACAAAAAATCATTTTAAGCAATCGAAGAACAATATGCATGACAGGAGCTATTATTTAAATAGCTTCGAAAGAACTTGGTTTCCAGTTAGATCTCACTTCTTTTATTTTTATTTAAACCGTTAACGAACTTGGCATTCTTTCACATTTTTGTTTTTGGTGGGATCAATTTTACATCAACAACGATGGACATACGTGTTCAAGTGCATTGTCATATTATCAATTTGTTTGGTCAAAGGTTCTCGTGGTTTATTCTATATTACCTTCTTCAAGTGGTTCTACAGCTTAGTTTAAAATTATCAGGTTATATTATTTATCTGAGATAAATAGTTCACCAACGGAAAGGAATCTTTGTCCCTAAAAATTGACGCCTTGACCTTTACAACTGATTTCTGTGTGCAAAACATCTTCGGCCGTGAGGATCCGCTCTGGCGCTATTTATTTTAATTTCCCTTGGCTAGCAGATTATATATTAAGTGCCTGGTTTAAGCTTTAATCACTAATATAACCAAAAAGTTTATTCAGTTTCGAAAAGAGCCAAAAGAATTGTGGATATCTGAAGTAGCTTTTTCCGTTGATCACTGTTCAAATATTTGGGCTTTCATTTCCAGTGAAGCAGTACCTCGTCAAGAAATTTGGCAACCAAACAATCGTGTATGGTGGTTTCGAAGATTGACCTCCAGTTCACCTGATCTTACTCAACTAGATTTTTTTTCTGTAGTGATACCTGATAAAGCACGTGTATGCGTCCCTCCATAAACATTGCAGTACCTTAGAGGATGTATTCAAGTGACTGATGACGTGAATCAAGTGACTATAGTTGGCTCAAAATAAAAGTCGGTGGCCTTGAAAGAGTAAGAGATCCTGCAAGAAAGTAGTGTTAATAAATAGATATGGTGCAGAGAATAAATTATAAATTAACCCTTCACTGCACGATTTTCCCTTTTTTATGAAAAAATTATTCGAAATCTATAAACCGGTCTAATAATGAAAAAAATAGCAATAAAATTTAAATTTCAAATTGTCAGCTAAAATTTGATATTTTATGGCGTGTATTCTGTATAGACAATTGGGGTTTTTAATATTGTATTGCTATAATTTGCAATTAAATGAACTTAAATTAATTGATTTTATCTGCTTCACACGCTACAACTTTTTTATACTAATATTTTTATGCATTCAGACAAAAAAAGTAAAGCAAATTTTGCCTTAATAGCTTGACCGAAACTTTTCTTTGCTTTCGAAGAGTAAATCCTAATTTTTTGTCAAAAGTAGCCACCTGACAAGGAGAAAATAAGTGTTATTCCATTCTTTAGACTGTTCTTGATCAGTTACAGCGAATCTATTGGCCAAATTCATGGCACATAATGAGAATTATAGTGTTTTTAGGTATGTTTTAGGTTTAGTTAATTTTTGCTATATTTTAATTTTATTACATTGAAGTACTTCATTTTACTTTTTATAAGACAAAAAATGTATCGTAAAAATATAAGAAAGTTTAAATTACTTCCATTGAATAATTCTTTTCTATATGGACTCAGAGTGAGAGCTCTGTTTACATGTTTTTCGATACCTAAATCAAGACCCTAAACCCACCTTATGTAACCACCATGATGCTTCATTTATAAGTGTTTCAGAAAATGTTTTGCAGTAATTTTTAAAGGGAAATTTTAAACCGTTGAAAAAACAATAATTAAAATACAAAACCCAGCAAAGATTTAGTATCAAACTTTTTGATAAAAAAAGATAATTTATGTGTCACGTAGCATTTGAACATTTTACTATTTACCATGACAAATCAGAAGAATATTAATTATTTGACTGGAAAGATTTCATTCTGATAACTGTAAATAAATATTTGAATACGATATTAATTAATTAATTAATTTCTGCGTTTAGATTATCTTACAATTCATTTTATTATTTTGTTTTCTTGCATGTAAAGTAAAAGTTCAGATTTTTGGGGAAGAGTGGTTTAAAAATAAATCTTTAAGGGTTGTTTCGCCAAATATCGTTCTTATTAATAATTAAACATAAAGTAGTGTTTTAATAATTTTAATAAATAATTTTTATTTATATACCTTTGGTTTAAATGATCAATGGAGTTTTGGGATGATATCATTTGTTATGCTTTCTTTGTGCAATTGTTTAAAAATTTATGAAGACTTATAAATAAAAAATGTTGAGTTTTTTAATTTTTATAGAAACAAAAACGCATTTTTAAAGTAAGGAAAAAGAAAAACAGTTTATGGCATTTATTTTTCGAGCTTTTTAATTTTAGCTCAAGTAAAGAGAACTAAAATTATTTCATGTTTATCAATATTTGGCGCATAGTTCTACTACAGTTTTTAGCTCACAGGCTATCATAGCCTGAGAGCTTATGTGCCCGTCCGTTCTGTATGTACGTGCGTTCGTGCGTAACGCGATAACTCATGATAAAAATATCGGATCCACTTGAAATTTTGTATATAGGTATATCCTGATAAGGCGCTTCCCTGATTAGTTTTTGGAGTTCATTCGATATGTATAAGAGGGGGAACGGGGGGCTCATGGCCCTCCCCTTAATTGATATAAACGAGATTTTCATGCAAAATTAACAGTTTTCGTTCAAAATTTAGATATAGGATCATTCTGATGAGGCGATTCCGTGACTGTTATTAGGTGTTCATTGAATAAGTATAAACAGGGGGAACGGGGGGCTCATGCCCGTCCCCTTAATTAATATAAACGGGATTTTCATGCAAAATTAACAGTTTTCGTTCAAAATTTAGATATAGGATCATTCTGATGAGGCGATACCGTGGCTGTTATTAGGTGTTCATTGAATAAGTATAAACAGGGGGAACGGGGGGTTCATGACACTCCCCTTAATTGATATAAACGGGATTTTCATGCAGAAGTAACAGTTTTCATTCAAAATTTAGCTATAGGATCATTCTGATGAGGAGAGTCCGTGGCTGTTATTAGGTGTTCATTGAATAAGTATAAACAGGGGGAACGGGGATTCTAATGCCCCTCCCCTTAACTTGTATAAATGGATTTTTCAATCAGAATTGTCAGATTTCGTTCAAATCTCTGAATAGTTTTGGAAGTTTAATGGTTAATTATAAAAGAGGGGAATAACTCCTTTTAAATTATATAAATGCTAAATGGGTTTTTATTAAGAATTATCCGATCTGCTCTGAATTTTGGATATAGATTTTTTAATATGATAAAACAAGTACTTGATAGTTTAAGAGGTTCCATGATTCTTAATTTTTTTGCGAACGGAATTAACAAAAATACAAGGCTGTAATGTACAATTCCTATGCGCAGCCTGTGAGCTCAGTGCCATCAGTTTAACTGGGCAATATTCTTTTTATTAAATATCCTTTTTTGACTTGCTTATTAAATGAAAAATATTACAAATAATTCGGTTTTAGCCTTTTTGACTCAGCAAGTTCGATTTGAAAAATATTTACGCATATGTTAGAATACATCATTTTAATCCTATAAAAAATAACAGAAAAAAATTGGAACATAAAAAATATTCGCTAAAATATACCCTTTTTTAAACACAAAAAATCCCTCTTGGCTGGGCCTATGGGCGGAGGTAGATTTCGAAGAGTGCTCATTTCAAAAAAAAAAAAAAAATATATATATATATATATATATATATATACATACATATATATATATATATATATATATATATATATATATATATATATATATATATATATATATATATATATATACACATATATATATATATATATATATACTTGTATATATATGATTAGAGATAAACCCAGTTTAATAATTTCATTTGGCCGTTTATGAAAATTTTTTAATCAGAATCAACTTAAGAAAAATTAAGCTCAAATGCCCATTTTGACAACATATTTTGAAATAAATTCTGAATTTATTAAAAAATCGACCAAAACAGTACATTATACAGTTCCTAAATAACAAAAAACTGTCAGTTGAATGCATTTGAGAAAAAATTGAATTTAAAAATGAGTCATAAAATGACCGATTTGTTATTTGAATACATCCTTAATTCTTTAATCATGATTGCTTCGGAAAATTTTGTGCGAAATATTCACTTTGACAGCATTTTTAAAAATATATTCTATCTTTATCAAAAAACTCGCCAGTGAGTCACAATATATAGTTCCTAAATAAGAGGATCTGTAAATTGGATGCGTTTGAGAGCGAAAATAGATTTTAAAACGAGTAATAAAAAACGCAATTTGCTATGTGAAAACTTCCTTAAATTTTCAAATCGCGAAGACTTCGGGAAATTCTGTTCAAAATACCCTTTCTGGTAGCTTTTTTCAAAATATATTCTGTCTTTATCAAAAAATCGATCAATGCATCACATTATTTAGTTCCTAAATAAAAGGATCTCTAAATTGGATGCTTTTGAGAGCAAAAATGGATTTAAAAACGAGTCAGAAAAAAACGCAATTTCTTATTTGAACACTTCCTTAAATTTTCAGTCACGATGACTTTGGGAAATTCTGTTCAAAATACCCTTTTTGGTAGCCTTTTTTGAAATATATTCTATCTTTGTCAGAAAATTGACCAATGCGTCACTTTATACAGTTTCTAAATAAGGGGATCTACCATTTGGATGCGTTTAAAATCAAAAATGAATTTAAAGATGAGTCAGAATATAAGCAGTTTGGATTTGAGGTTTTTTCTCCAACTCTTATTTTTGTTTAATTTCTTTTTGCTATACGAATTGGTCCATGAAAAACTTGTCAATATAAAAGTTATAGATATTTTTGAGAAGATGTAAAATAAATATAATCAGATTTGATATCTTAAAAATTGACGGAGTTATGGATTTTTCTCTTTTCTCAGCGCCCTTTTTCTTTTCGTTTTTAATTTTTTTCATCGGTAAATGTTGGTCCTATCAAAAACTTGTAAATACAAAAGTTTTAGATAATTTGAAGAACATTTACAAAAAATTTAGTTGGATTTGATATCTTGAAAATTGACGAAGTTATGAATTTTTTTCTTTTAAAATCCCTGTTTTTTTCGCCCCTTGAGCCCACTTCTAAATTTATCAAAAATCTGTCATGCATAAACATTTGGCCCATTTTTAAGGAGTAATATAAACTTTAAACCGATTCGATATCTACTTTAATTAGGTAGATTTCGTAAGAAATACTACCTATTGCAATCGCACCAGTTTATCTATCTATCTATCTATCTATCTATCTATCTATATATATCTCACTTTTTTATGGACACGATAACTTCTATAATTCTTCACCAATCTCCACCAAACTGGTACATAAAATCAATGGAGATAAAATCTTGGCTGAGTTCGTTAATGGGCAAAATCGGACCAAGGGGGTCGGAATAAGGGGCGTTTTTGTGAAAACCGAAAAAACGCCTTAACTTCTTAATTAAAGTAGATATCGAATCGGTTTAAAGAGACGTATGCTTGCTTAGACTTACTTCAAATTTCGCGAGACGATTATCAAGTTCTTCTAATTCACTTTCTATTTTGGGTAAGTCCTTAATATCAGGGATATCATAGTGTTTATCCCGTATTTTGAATGTTCTTTTTGAAGTTCAGGTAATTTTTGAAGTTTTTTTTCGAGCTCAGTACTTGAATAATTACTTTTATGCGTGTTATTCTTTACGAAACTTTGTTATGATATCTTTTAGAGCACTTTCCGCTCCATTTTATTTTTCCATAGCAGTTATTCTGCTACGAGGTAGACGAATCAACAATATTTAGTGGATAGTGTATGAGTTTACGATTATGGCAAATTATTGTTTCCTTTTTAATATATTTTAATTATACAATACAAAAATCTAACGAGATGAAAATGGTGATGATCATATAGGACTATAGGGTGAATTTAGGGACGGGGGATAATCTACCATTTTTTTATTGAAGTTCGTAAGACATTATGTGGAGATTATTCCCGATATGAATCAAACCAGAATAATTAAAAACAAGGCCAACTAAAAACAGAATGTGCTACAATTGCAGCTAGAGAACAACAGCGGGAGTGGGCCGCATGACTGAAAAATTAGAGAGCGCAGAGGCTCCAAGCAGGGAGAAAATATTCCACATTTTTAAAAAATATCATAATATTTATAGCTTTAAAATGTGTTTTATTTCGTTGAAACAAAGAAAATATAATCAAAATTTTTACGATGTTCTTCGAATCTACAGGGTGTTTCACTGCCAGACCGACAAACTTTGAGAGATGATAGTACACATGAAGACAAACATTATTAAATAGGAAACTATGGGGCGCAAACGTCTTCTGTAGGAGCTAGGGGCAGTTAAAGTTTAGGGTCCAAAACTTCAAACGATGATAGAAAACGGAAAAAAGGTCGATTCGTTTGCAGTTTTCACTAAAATCATTCTTTATATTACGATTTCTTTAGAAAAAATTTTTAAAGATTACTCTCAAAAATTATCGATAGAGAGCGCTTTAGACTTTAGAGTAACGAACAACTACTTTTTATCGTTATTTTCTGCATGGGGTTTAAATTATTCTAAAGTTTAGACTTTAACTTAAATTTTAAACCCAAAATCGAAAACATTGCGGTCGGGTAACTAGCAAAAATTGAACAGTGAACAGAGGGGGAGATTTTAAGCGCGCATAAATATTGGACAAACTAATCGATTTTGTTGCGGTTTGCGTGAAAATCATTTCCTTGGTAATTATTTTATTCAAAATGACGTACAGCTTTGGTGTCCTCATTTTTTGATAGAGGGCGCTTCCGACACATCTCCGACTTTTCAATGGCATTACTCATGGGTGTTTTACTACCAGACCAACTTACTTCCAGGAAGTGTTAGGGACACAAAGATGACTCAGAATCACAAAGGAATGTAACGTTGGAAATGCTTTTTTTGCCAGTTATGGTTAAAGGAAGCAAAGAATTCAGCAACGGAAACAGCAGAAAAAGAGCAACACATTAATGTGACAGAAAACAGTTTATTTAAAGGTTTTGCTACAAAAGGCGTTTGAAATTACGACCAGAAAGCGTCCGGCAAGTTTGACAGCGACGATACATGGCGCTGCGGTTTTCTTGCGGTAGATGACGCTCAACGGTAATGAGTGTGAATAGCGATCACGTTGAAGTGATCATTCGCGAACCGGCTCCAAAGATAGCAGAATGAAGAATTTGAAAGATGAACAGCCCGATGGGACTCCTTCACATTTTACCAATGATGTTTGCCGACACTACAAAGTAACATCTAGGTAACGGGTCGTGGTAGCCTGCCAGATCGCCGGACCTATCATGTATCGACTTCTTCTTCTGGGGTCAAATGAAATTTTGGGTGTATGGGACTCCCGTACGATCAGTTAAAGACCTTGCATCTAATATTTCTCTAGCTAGACAGAAAGCTATGAGAGATGCCAGGAATTTTTTAAAGCGTGAGGAATTGCATGCGACACCACTGTCAAGCATGCCGAACTACTTCTGGTCGTAATTTCGAACACCTTCTGTTGTAAAACATTTAAATAAACTGCTTTCTGTCACATTAACGTGTTGCTCTTTCTCGACTGTTTCTGTTGCCTTTTTTCTCTGCTTCCTTTAACCGTAATTTGCAAAAAAGATCTTTTCAATGTTACATTCCTATGTAATTCCGAATCGTCTTTGCACCCCTAACACTTCCTGTAAATATGTTGGTCTGGTAGTAAAACACTCAGGAGTAATGCCATTGAAATGGTGTATCGGAAGCGCAAAAAAGCTCTATCAAAAAATTAGGACACCAAAGCTGTGCGTCATTTTGAATAAAAAAATTACCAAGGGAAGGACCTACACGCAAACCGCAACAAAATCGGAAAATCATTAGTTCGGGAAATCATTAGTTTGTCGAATGTTTATGAGCATTTAAAATCCCCCCTCTATTCACAGTTCAATTTTTGCTAGTTACCCGATCCGAATGTTTCCGATTTTGAAATTAAAATTTAAGGTAAATTCTAAACTTTAGAATAATTTCAACCCCATGCAGAAAATAATGGTAAAAAATAGTTGTTCGTTACTCTAAAGTCTAAAGCGTCCTCTATCGATAATTTTTGAAAGTAACCTTTAACATTTTTTTCTAAAGAAATCGTAATATAAAGAATGATTTTAGTGAAAACCGCAAACGAATCGATCCTTTTTTTCCGTTTTCTATCATCGTTTGAAGTTTTGGACCCTAAAATTTAATGGCTCCTAGCTCCTACAGAAGACGTTTTCGCCCCATGGTTTCCTATTTAATATTGTTTATCTTCATGTGTACTATCATCCCTCAAAGTTTGTCGGTCTGGTAGCGAAACACCCTGTATAGCTAATCACCATTTACATAAGCCACGGTTTGACAGAATATTTAGTTTGGAGAAATTTAGCCCATTTCATCTTGAGACATGGCTACAGTAAAAATTGCGAGATATACGCCGGCGAGCATCACCAGCAAGGTGGTATGCACTCGACTTTAATCAACCTTTATTTACGTTAAAGTCTATGAAGTTTGTCGACCTTCCACTCATTAGTTCTTAACGTATTTACATTGTTAAAATTAGCAGTGTGACCTGTTTGGCAGAATACACCCAAATTTATTCAATAACATTTTATGTCAAGATATCTCAATCTCAAATTTGATCATTTTCGTGTATTAATTCTTGAGAAAGAGCGGCCATAAAATTTGTGGGATACATAGACTAATATACTCAGAGAAATTTTCCAAACATGGACCATTCGAATTAAGGAAATACCGAAACACGTAAATAAATAAAAACAGGAAAAGGAAAATTTTCTTAACTCCAATGCTTTTTTCTTACAAATAGAAGAGGAAAAACAAATGCACATTCTAATAGTGTCAAAAATTTGGTACTCAAATACAAAATTGATCTAACATATAAATGCTTATTTATTAACTTCAAATATAAAATTTGGCACATTTTTACCCAATAGAAATTGAGATATCACTATAATATTCATCCTGAAAATGTAGAAAAACACAAACTTCTGTTGAAAGTCAAAATTTAAAAGTGATTCAATGTAATTTTTATTAATTAAATTATATATTAAACATGATTAAATTTTATCTCATAGAATTTCAAAAGTGCTATCACGAAAAAATACAAAATCACAACACAGCACTGCCCACTGTTCAGCAAGATACATCCAAAACTAATTACTGCCAAATTAAGTCAAGGTATAACTGAATACAAAGTTTCTTAATATTCATTCCATATGGTTGCTGAGATATACCTACCTTTAAAATTCTTAAATCACCACAAAACAGCACCATGTGTTAGCCTATATATCGCCAAATCTAATCAGTATCCATTTATGACAAGATCTAACTGAATATAAATATTTGATGAAATTTAAACATACTATAAGGCAGGGCTGTCCAGCGCTGCCCCGCGGGCTCCATACCATCGTTTGAAGATTTTCTAGACGCCTTTTTGAAGATTTCTTCTTATTAGACATTTTAAAAATTAAATTCCTTTATAAAGAATGTTTTCTTTAAAATTTTTGATTCTACAATAAGTGCATCAGATATATTTTCAAAAGTAAAAACATAATGTGACAATTTAATCACGATTCATTTTTACATTTATTGTTTATAAAGTGTTTTTATAAATGTTTAATTTCATAATAATTTGAAATAGTTCATTTTTAGAACTTAAGAAGACACTAAAAACCCTTTTCACCTTCCTCCGCCCTTTTGAAGACACATGTGCATCAATGTTTTGCGTTTTTCTTTTTTTTTCTTTTGTCACAGTGGCCCAATGGGTGTTTTATACGAGGGATAAAGGGACTTAATTTTTGTTTCTTGATTTTTAAATGTTTTGGGAATTGTTTTTTCAATTTGCTCAGAAAATTTACTGAAACAGAGCACAATGATTTTCATCTAGGAAATTACTTACAGACTGTCTTTCTCGATTCCTCTGTATAGACATGTCGCTATAATTCCTGTCTTTGTTTTTGTACTTATTATAAAACTAAATTTGTTCTATTCAAATCAGTCAAACTATTTTCACATTCTAAAAGAAACCTGGAAATATCTCTTATTTCCACGTTTATTTATTTACTAGCTGACCCGCCCGGCGTTGCCCGGGTCCGTATTAACAATCTTAAACGAACTTGAAATTTGTATGATTTTATCATTAACTCGTTACATGCAGAAATGCATTGTCTGAAATACGTAGCCACTGACTGTGTGAAAAATTGGTTTTAAAAACAACAATTAATATTAAGCTCTAAAAATACTCAAAATGAGCAATGAAAAACGCGGGAGGGAATATGTATCCAACGATTGCATGATTTTCGTGTTAAAAAGTTGATATTTACCCGTAAAAATCACTGTTAAGTCACGTAAGGAATTATTATTTTCACATACACATCCCAAGTGAAATATTTTGAATTTCAAACTAATTATATCACACTTAAATCCAACTATAACAGGAATGAAATCGATACACGATGATAGATAAAAGATTGGTATATAGCAGGGCTGTCCTGGGGGGCGCCCGCAGGCGCCATGGCACCCTTTGCAGGTTTTCTTGGCGCCCTTTTGAAAATTTCCCGTTACTAGTCTCTTGAATACAATTTCCTTGTAAAGCATACTTTATTTGAAATCCTTGAAATTTTCATGACATATGTTTTAAAAATATCTCTAAGTGTATTTTACGTATCAACAGTTTTAACGTACGCTACGCATTAAAAGAAAGACAACAAAACGCATGATTAGTTAAAAAAAAAAAAAAAAAAAAAAAAAAAAACTAATTATGCTCTGTTGCATTTCTTTACTAATTTATAGTTATTTAAAATATTTTTATGGAAATTATGACAATTGGAATTAAGGAATGTAGGCAATAAGTTTTTTAATACGTTAAGAAGTAAAATGTAGAAAAATATAAGCGATCCTTCTTCTCTTTCGTGCAGAAATTTCAGAATTTTTGTTATTGTTATTAACGTTGTTTCACTGCCCGTTAGGCTGTTTCATAAGACGGGATAAAGGTTGTCTTTTTCTCGCCCAGACCTTTGACAATTTAGGTAATTTTTTTTTTCCTAATCTATAAAATTGTATGAAAGGATTTCCATAAATGTAAGCTCTTTCAGGCTCTCTCTGTGGAATTACCCACGGCTTCGTTTCTATGCTTTTTAGGATAGCAAATTTACACCTCCAAAAAAAAATTGTATGTATTGCAGAGTATTTGCGTCTCACAAAAACCTAACGATATTTCTTATTATTATTTTATTTTAATAATGGATGATATTTCATTTTTTGATTCCTTCCACTTCAAAACTGTTTGAGGTAAACTTATTCGAAAAACTTATCAGAAAAACTTATTCGAAATTTATTACAATTTACTAATATTTTGATTTTTTTTTAAATATATGGCGCTTTAGATCTATAGGGGTATTATGTCTCATTTGCATATATATATATATATATATATATATATATATATATATATTGCTTCTAATAGTAAAAGATGATTTTCTCGCCTGTTTTGACCATGTTAATAATGGCGCCCTTCATTGACAGGCCTGGTATATAGTATTATAATTTCAGAGATATTTAACAAACGTGTTATTTTTAATCAAATCTTGCATAATGTTCACTCTGTGTATAAATTCCTAACCTTAAACTTTTGTACCGTAACCAGAACCTGTCTGTAACCTAACAGCGACTTAACAGTACCCTACCGTAAATTAAATATAACAGAAATGTAACATAGCCTTCACTTTATTGTAACATATCCTTATTCTAACCATAACATAAATGCAATTTAACTTTAACCTAACTTTAACCTAAATAATATAATAGAAAAAAAAACATTTTAAAAAATTACTATTTCTTCTTAAAATATGCTTCAGCTGTAATTCATTTCCTTCAATTCGTTTTATTAATACAAAATTCCTTCCTCGTGCTTTTGTTTGAGACATTAAAATTTCAGCGATAAATGGTTTAATATTGCAAACCTTCACCTACTTCGCCTCCACCTATCTTTTTCTCCATGGTGTACAGCAGCTGCGATAAAAAAAATATCCTCATTTAAACTGACAGTTTGCCAGTCTATGAATTTTAAAGGTCTGTCCCAGCTTTTTTAATTATTTCTGCGAAAATTTTATGCAACCAATCAACCATAAGAAAATGAAAGGGGAAAAAAGCGAAAAAAGGCGATTTTTTATGAGAGTGAGCTTTGGAATTTAATTAATTACTCAGTTAATAAATAGAATTTTGAAATTCTGAGCTTCAGGTGCATCAGGAGAGACATTGGGCTACTCTCAAAAAAATTTTGAGCTACGTACGTGCTGTAGATTTTGCTAGCCATCGCAGACGCACAGACACACACACAGACAGACAGAGCATTTTGTTCTTTTATTAGTATAGATTTATGTCGTTGTTATAATAGGTGCCAGCAAAGTTTCTGTCCTTTTATCCGACAAACATTTTTGAGATAGAAAAATATATAATTTCAAGTTTAATATATGTAACTCCATACTGTAGCGGCTTTTGTCAGCCTCTGGTGGTATAGCCAAGGTGGGGGGGGGGGGGGTCCAAATGCTCCGGATATCAATAATTTTGTAAAGTTTGTTCGTCTTATCTAATTCGAGAATTTTTAGCTATTAATCATATCGAAGAAAAATGTACTATATTACTGGTAATTAGAGTATTTAGACCTGTTTCCAGGCTACGGCCATAGTTATTAACATGGTGAGTGCCATGATGCCTGACGCTGAACTTTCCGTTTATGCCGTGTCAGTCATCCGTAGCTGACAGTGAGAAATATGACATAAAACTAAAAAATATATATTGTTTTAAGTAATTATTAAGAAATTATTATCTTGTAAAAAAGAAAAGTTAAGTAGTACATTTTAAATAAATTTTCAGTAATTATTTAAAACACTATAATTTTTTTAGTTATACATCAAATTTTAGACTACCAGTCACCGGTGATTGACGCGGCCTAGACAGAAAGTTTAACATCAGTTATATCTGACTGACGTGGCACTCAGCGCGTTAATATTGCACCATAATACTGCCGTATGTTTTGAGTCAAGTGAATAATGACACCCTACATTGAGTGCCAACAGATAAGATGCGCCCCAGCATATTGAAAGATTGGACAGGTCTGCTATAAAGAATAGTTATCACGGAAATTGTTCAAAACACAGCATTAGAAGCATCAAATCCAAGGAATAAGAGTAAATCTATCAACATGTAAATCCATTAAACAATGGATGTCGAAAATATTTGCGATTCTTATATTTTCTTGTATACAGGGTGTCCCAGAAATAATGAGACAAAGTTAAAGGGGAGGTAGAGGTCATCACAAGGATTCAAATTTACATAGGAACCCATGGTCGGAAACGTTTTCTTGGCATGGTAGTGATGACACAAAACGCAAGAAGGACAAGACACAAATAAGAAGAGAAAATAACTTTATTATCATTAGTACAACAGAAAAGTAAAAAAAAGAACATGAAAAAAACACCGATCGTTATCAAAGTAGGTGTTTGAAATTATGACCCCGTGCCCTGATGCATGCAGGCGCATCTCCGGTGTATGGAAGATCTAATGTTCTACTGAAAACAGCAGGAATGTCCTGAACTTCCCCAGCAGCTAAAAACGATGCGTACAACTAGTTCCTCAGAACCTTACAGTGTTATTCTGGTATTTTTGCAGCACTTAGAATAATAAACATGTTTTTTCTCCCTGCTCGTGTCTTTTCTTTCATGTGTTTTGTGTCGTCCTTACTGCGCCAGGAAAGTGTTTCCGACAATGGTCACTATGTAAATCTGAATCCTTGTGATGACCTCTACCAGCCTTTAAAGTTTGTCTCAGTATTTCTGGGACACCCTGTATAGAGAAGAAAATAAAGATTATCCTGTAGTTCAATATACTTTAATTTTTCTTTGATTCTTTTGTTTTTGTTGAGCATTTCTTTCATATTCTTTACAATCATAAAGTAACAATATATATATGTATATGTATATACATAATTGTAACTTCTATTTGAGAAGATAAACGAAATATCAGTCTATTACATTTTTCCGTGTTTCTTTTTTCTTTTAAATGAGAAAAAAGAAATACAGAAAAGAATCCAAAAGCACACATCTTTTTATAGCACAATAAACACATCTTTTCATCAACAGTTGTAGAAAAAATCAGCGATCGCCATATAAATGTAACACTTTTTTTATATAAAAGTAATTTTCATTTGTCTTAATCTATTTACTGAAATTTTTTATTTGATCAGATACATCAATGTCCAAAAGAAAATAATGTTCCTTTAAGATCATGAAATGGAGCCGAAATGTAAACATTGTAATACCTATAAAGATTTAATAAAATTTCTTATTGATAATTTAGTTTTTGTGTAATTTTCTCCTTAAATCATTTGATACACCTTTTTAAGAAAAATAATTTATTCAAATAAATGATTAAAGATTTTTATATGTAGCTGATTTATTTTAATTAATTTCAAAAGAGGATAAAGTGTTTTACAACTTTTGATAAAAAATACGCTCATGGAAAGAAAGCATTATTGTGTTGTGCATTAGAATTATAAATGCTTTTTCATTAGTCTCTGATTACTATCATATATTGGAAAAAAAGGTTAACTTATCAGGAAGTGGATTTCGGAACTCGCTTTATCCAAAATAATAAAACATGTTGAAAATTGCAGGTGAAGCGTATCAAATGCGATGTGTTCGTACTATAACGAAGATTTAAAAATATTCAGATCTTACTCTTATAGTATACAGTACTTTGGATACAGTATAGTGGTCAAAATCTTTTGAATATTCCTGTAAATACTATCTGTTTTCTTTTACACAGTAAATAGCTTATATTAAACCCCAGCAACGTATATCGATTTCATGAAATGTGAAGTAGTTTAGTATAATTAAAACAAGCTCCAAATCATTTTCTCCTGTAACTTTACATAATTTTGTGTGGCCGGAAAATTAATAATAAATATTTCTTGCATCACAGATTGTACAAAATGCATATTTTAGTATATACTTCATGGATTCGTGTCAATTCTATGATATCTGTGAGAGTGCAAAATCATTATAAAAATACTTGAAACTATTTTTCCTGGAATACTTTTGATTGTCCCTGTAAATAAATTATGCATCCGATTTTGATAAGATTTGAAATGACTTTACAAAAAATATTTATGAAATATATATTTTAAATTTCAAACGATTTGGTTGAGTAGTTTTAGCTCTGTAATATGCGGACAAACAGACGAACGGACGGACAGACTGAATGACGACTATAGGTGCTACGTAACAATATTATAAAGACCAAACGTATCTGTAAGTAACGCATTACTTCGAAGTCTAAATACTATGCAATTTCAATTGTTACATGATAAAACAGAAATGAAATTAACTTTAGGATGATATTTATTTGAAAACTGACCCATAATTTAGCGATATTTTAAATTTATTTCAAGAATGAATAATTTTTCAAATCTATTTCAAACAACGTAAAGAGTACAAAAAATAGATTGGGTTATCTATAGCATTTTGTCACTAACCTGAAATCTGCTAACCAAAAAGACAGATATTCAGTTTATGTGGAATAATTAATATCCTTATCATTAATTAATATCCTGTCTAATTGTCTGAAGTACACTTTGAATTAGATTATAATAGGAATTCTATTTCCTTAATTTTAAGGATCCATTGCATATGTTACTTTATGAAAAATAAAGTATCCCCGCATGTGGAATTGAGGTAGCCATATCGATTATTGAAAGGGAACCAGGAAACCAAGTAAAGAAATTATTAGTCGAAATAATTAAAATTTTGTTTTATCTGCAGTTTATCCTAATATTATTGAAAAGTATTTTCTCCATTTTTACTTACGAATTATTTAGTTTAAAGCAAAGAATATGTTTCTGAAGAAATTGAAACAAAAAATGATTGATGAGGGCATTTTAAAACTTTTTTTTTAGGGTCGCATTTCGATGGGTTCCATCTTGTATGTAATAATTTTTGTCCTCGATTATTCTATAGGTGTTGAAACACCAACCAATATTTCATAAGGAAAAATATCCCTACAATTAAGTTTGAATTTCCGAGATCTCTTAACAAGAAATTTAACAAGCATTACTAATCCCGCATTTGATGAAAACACATATCGTCATTTAAATTTTTTCTTCATCACTGGTCTTGTGATTAAGATGTTCGATTCGAAACGCGCGTTTTCAGCTTCAAAACCAAGGGGATCCTTAGAGGAACTACGGAAGAATTTTTTTAAACTCATTTTTCCAGATTACCGCGATTTTCTGTGCTGGAACGGACAAAGGAACAGAAATTTCTTTGATTCTTACTGATAATACAGGGTGCGACAGGCATTTGAGAACATTGGTTATAGTGAAATATCAACTTGTAAATCGCAGTTAGAAATCTTCTTCTGTTATATGTAAACATGTCAGAACGTAGACTAAAGAAGGAAATGAAGGGTCATGCTGTCATGGGCTCATTGGCTATTAACTATTTTGAGTTAGAGATTGCCACATTCTTGAGAATCGCCCGGTCACTTGTCTTTAATGTAAGGAAAGAAATGAAGGCTTAGAGGTGAGTTGTCATTAATTTAACCTCCTGACCGCCGAGCAAAAGGGCAAAATTTTAATGTTTTTTTTGTCTGCAATTTATTTTAAATGTTAATAAAAGAGAAATTTTCTATCATGGTATAATTTTTTTTGTTACGTATATGCTTATAAGCTTTGAAAATATCAATTATAATTTAATTTCTTAAAACTGGATTAAATTTGTAGAATTACATTAATTTAAATAAAGATTCAACTGTAGTGAAACTTGCAGCCTAGTGAACAAATATATCTGGTCGCGGCAGTGGGAAGGTTAAGGAGAGGAAGGAGGTTACCAGGTTTCATATGGCAAACATTTCATGCAGGAAACAACGTTGTCACCAATATGAAATCATCAAGATACCATAATTTATCTTTAAGTCGATGATAATCCTAACGAAATCGATAAGAGCACTCGCTAGGGAAATGCAAGTTGATGAGGCCACAATATGATGTCTAATATATAAGGATCTTTGTTAGACCAGGTTTAATCGTCTGACCAGAGAGAATCATCTTGTTATCATGCTGAAACATTAAGAAGAACCAGAAATGCTTTTATTCTTTCCAATGAAAAAAAAACTTTGTCCATGTCAAAACAGTGAACCGCCAAAAGATCGGTGATGGCATAAAATCCCTGAGGAGATTTTGATAGACGTGTAGAGAAAATTTCCAGACTCGTTGATGATTCTGAAAATTCCTGAGAAGCAAAGATTATCTATTTAATCGCAATTTGTTTTTTTTCGAGGTGACAGAGTCGACACTGTTGTTTACATTAAGATGTCAAACACTAAATCTGTTCTGCAACACGTGGAGTAACATTTTTTTAATAATCCCATGCATCGCACACGAACCGAAAATGAATGGCGAAAGAATGCATGGCGATGTCATCCTCAACTTGTTGGCTTCAAGCTACAGAGATATTATCTGAATGGTATATTACGTATGTGGCATAATTGAGAGGGACTCCAATAGTCATCCAAACAAGAATTTTTACCCGTCAAGACAGCCATTGTGCATGCAATTTCAAATGTTCCCGATACTTATCTGATCATTATCTGGAGTTAGCTTTAACATCTTGTAGAGGCGGTTATTGCGATTATCAGTGGCTTCAATGAATGATGCCATGCATTGTGCATGTGATGATCTGCACAGAGTATTAAAAGAAAAAAAATCCTGTACCGATGGTGTATATTCATGTTTGAGAGCAGTCGTTGATTTTGTTCTCAAATACCTGCTTCACCCATCGAAAAAGCCCTCCCTTCCCTCAAGAAAATGGATTGTATTTTTGAGATCTTGACAAAAGTGATGCAGAGATAAGGACTTTTCAAATAACATTCTTTTGTAAGATTTTTAATCGGATCACCGAAAGAAAATAACAAAAAATAAAACCTCCTTTATTTGCTAATATTTTTAAATACGACACTCGATTTTGATAACGAGCCTTTCCAAGCATCCTATTGCTTCTTTAAAATGAAAAGCATGCTTTAAATCAAAGCAAAGTGATCAAATGTATAACTGTACGTACCGTATATTTTTCTATAGAAACTGATCCGTGTGTATCAATTATACGACTTTTCAGTGAAAAATCGTCTAAAATCGAAAATTCTTTATAAGCCGATGTTAAAAAAAGATGCGGAAAAGTTCAGTGATGTAAAACTAATAGAAACCTTATATATATATATACAGGGTGTCCGAAAAGTCTGGAAACGGTCGAATAACTCGAAAAATACATATGAGATTGAAAAACGTAAATATACGTGTTAAATATTTTTAAATAAGCTACTCAGAGATACCAAATTTGACCTTCGTAACCGACCCCCTGGGGGTCAGAGGGGGTTCAACTTTGAATTCTTAAATTATAACCCCCATTTTTTATTGCAGATTCAGATTCTACGGACAAAAATACGTAACTTTTGTATTTGATGTTTATTTCGAATCCTCGTTTATCACGGTGTAATTGAGCATATTAAATCGATACATATTTCGGCTTTTCCAACGGGATTTTCCCTAATCGAAACTAATTGGGGAGAATTTATGACATCCAATTCCTCGTCTTTTGCAATAATAGCGTTTCCTGAAAATCACCCGTGCCGATTATTTCGGTAGTGCTACACAGTTAAAAATTTGATCCATTTGCTGTAGCGTCACTCCACAGCTTTTATAGAATACCTCTTTCATGACCAATGAGAATGTTCCATAACACAGTAAAGTACACTGTAAAAAATTGACCCTTTTGCTGCATCGTCACTCCACCGCTTTTATAGAAAACGATTACTTTACTGTGCTATGGAGCATTCTCATTGGTCACAAAAGAGATATTCTATAATAGCTGTGGAGTGACGCTGCAGCAAATGGGTATCAAATTTTTAACAGTGTAGCACTATTGAAATAATCTCCACGGGTGATTTTCAGGAAACGCTATTCCTACAAAAGACGAGGAATTTGACGTCAAGAATTCTGCCCAATCAGTTTCGATTAGGGAAAATCCCGTTGGAAAAGCGGGAATATGTATCGATTTAATATGCTCGATTACACCGTGATAAACGAAGATTTGAAATAAACATCAAATACAAAAGTTACGTATTTTTGTCCGTAGAATCCGAATCTGCAATAAAAAATGGGGGTTATAATTTAAGATTTCAAAGTTGGACCCCCTCTGACCCCCAGGGGGTCGGTTTCGAAGGTCAAATTTGGTATCACAGAGTAGCTTATTTAAAAATATTTAACACGTATATTTACTTTTTCAATCTCATATGTATTTCTCGAGTTATTCGGCCGTTTCCAGACTTTTCGGACACCCTGTATATGAATGCGCTCTCTAAAATTGTTTATCTTTCCTATTTCGTTTTAGTTTTGCTGCCAAGTCTGTTTAAGTGATTTTTCGCTAAAATTTTAAATTCGCTTTTTTAAAATTAAGTTTTATATAAATTAAATTAATTTTTTTTAAACCTTGGTAGATATAGACAATAAATTACCACGTCTGGGACATGTGTGTTACAGGTAAATAATAATAAAGTAAATTAATTGATCACAAAATAATTCAAACTGATAAATGTCAGCCTTTAAGCAATATTAAAGCAAAATTATGTTCTACAAATAACACATTGCTATTATTTCTTATTAAAATGTTCTATGAGTACTATGTAAATACTTTATAAGTAAAAATTAAAAAAAAAAAAGAAAAAAAGAGCATTAAAATGCGAAAGGGACTGTAAGAAAAATTAAACAAACAAGTTTAACCCAGTTTAAACAAATTTAATCTCTAGCTAAATAAAATATTATTAAAAATCAACGCAAGTTTAAATTGTTAATGTATTAAGTTTAATTTCACGCGATTTTTAATCATGAAAGTTAGTTGAGAATGCCAGCCAGCGTAATTAAGGGAAGATATCTTTAAAATTGTTACTATCTTATTGCAGTTTTATAATTTTGAATTCCAAGGTTATGTTACTAAAATCCCTCCCCTATTTTTTTTATAAAGCCATTTCAAAGCGTTAAATTCTTTTCAAACGAAATATCCTTTCTCTTTTTTTGTTTTTAGTTTTATTATTTTCTGATTATAAAAATTCTTTAACATATAGCTTTTTTCTTTGTGTACGTTTGTTCACAAAATCAATTCGAAAATTGTAGAATCTGTAATTTTGTACTCCTCCAAAGAATATATTGTAAATCAATTCAATCTTTTCATACAATTTTTTTTCTCCAATTTCCTCTTTTAGGTAGTTTTCATTACAAAAAGTCCTTTCGGAGTGCCGGGAGGAAGGAAGCCTTTCATACACTGTAAAAAATTTTTGTAAAATTCCAGTAGATGTACCGTAAATTTCACGGTACTACTACCATTTTCACTCTTTACGGTATGAATACCGTATTTCTAAGTTATATTAAGCGTAAAAAAATAGAGTTTGTTCTCTTTCGATTGAAAACGGTATTTACACAGTAAAATGATTGTTTCTCAGTAAAAACTCGGTATTTATACCGTAAAATAATTATTTTTCAGTAAGATAAATGGCATTCTAAACATTTTCGTAGCATTTCAATAGATGTACCTAAATTTTACGGTGCTTCTACTGCTTTCATTCTTTACGATATGAGTACCGTATTTTAAAGGTATATTAGGCATAAAAAAATCCAGTATCTATGCTATTTCGATTATAAACAGTATTTGTACCATAAAATAACGTTTTTTCATTAAAAACGCCATTTATACTGTAAAATACTTATATTTCAGTAAGGGAAAAAATGGTATTCTCGCCTCGATGAACGGCAACTTATCAAATGATGTTCTTGCTGCTTAATGAGTGCTGATCTGAGGAGAGAAGGGGTTGGGGGGGGGGGGGTTCAGCCGGCAAATTGCTTGGAGGACCAAGAAGCTTAAAGGAGCCCAATCGTTACAATACACATTGTACATTATAATTTTTACGTATACCATAACGTAACAATAAAAAAGGAAAGGTCTATAATTACTTTTGTTAAATAGTATTAATATCTAATTAGTATCTTTAAATTCAGGAAAATAAACAATTTAATTTATGAGAGACGAACATAGTAGTCTTCAAAGTCGAGGAGGTATTATTAAAGATTCACATGCTTTTTATGTATCTGAGAGTCTGTATAAGAGGGAAGGGGATGTGTGACTGATCCTGGGCACGTCACGACTCTCGACGGCCTGAATAGATGTCGTTTTTCTAGTGTGAAATTTCAATCTAATATATTGAATGAGTTCAATTAAGCCTTAATTTTTATTGAAGAATTATAGCATTCGTAGAAGTGAAATTCTAGGATTTTAAACTAGTGTAATTAATCAGTTATTCAAAGTCATGTAATTAAAATTATAATATTGTGTACCATTGAATATATACCAGTGATATACATTAAAAGGATTTATTCATCTTTCTATGCTCTCTGTGTTTCATTCAGTTGGATTGTTTTACCGGACGTACGAGACAAAGAAATATGTAACATTTTAATTATTTTTAAGTGAAAGTAATTAGTATGCAAGTATTTTTATTGCATTTTTAACTTGCATAAATTCTTAATAAAGTTCTTCTTTAATGTTATATATCTGTCTTATTAATTTATTTTAGCTCTAAAAGACATTTTTTTAGGTATGACAAATAAGAAATTACTTAAAATTCAAAATTTATTGAAAAAAGCTAATAATACAATGTTAAAAATTTCCGTTCAAAGTTGAGTTAATCCATGAAGCAAAATAAAGAGAAACACCGATATATGGTATTTCTTATTTTTCGAAAATTCCAAGTTGTGCAGCACGACTGTTTTACCATATTTTTTTCCGTATTCAGCAACACAATTCCTTAACGTTCCTTACAATACTAATGCATCGAAAGTCGCATCGCTCAATATTGAAGATCGGTGGCTAGTACGTGTTTAAGAAAAAAAACGATATGGTATCGGGTGTGCTCAGATGGTGAAATTTTGGAGACTATAAATACCCACCTCCCGCGAATAACTCCCGTTAAAATTTAGACAAAATTATCATAAAAGCAGAAAAAATACATGCTTATTAGAAAAATATATTAAAATACCAAACAGTCAGTTGGCTTAGATTTATGCATAATCCATCGGTAAAACTACAAACACCGGTCCCCTTTCCTCTACCATTCTCATAAGTAGCTAAAATTCAAAAATTCTTTTCGCATACGTTGTTTAAATTTTAACGACCTCAGGCCACATACTTGATGAGCTCAGAGATTTAGTAATTAACAATCCTGTTGCCCTAATTTTTATAAAGGGGGAAATTTTCAAAATCTCAAAAAGTTTTAAATCAAAATTTTAGAACCTTGTTCTCACTCAACATACTGACAATAATGCTATTTCGCCATACGGCGCAGTGTCGAATTCAGACATTATTCACCGGGAGAGATTTTAGTGGCTCCGGGGGGGGGGGGGTGACATTATGGAATTCCGGGGGGAATGGCACTTTTTCACCAGTAAAAACACAAAAACTCAATTTTTCCGGCGGGGGACATTTCATTGCTTAGGGAATGGGTGTTTCCCCACGAGCACCTCATGAATTCAACACTGATACGACGAGACTGCTATTTTCGTTAATGAAAGGGTCTCTCGTACGGTAACTCACTCTCTTTCTACCCCCCCCCCTAAATTCTGGAAAATTCTAATATTAAAAACCATTTAGACAGTTAAAGTTAATTCTCAATCTTATCCGTATGTCTCTAAACCTTCGGCAATCCCTCCCCCCTCCACCGGTCGCTCTTCCGTCCGTCTTGGATAAATTATTCAGGCTAGATGGTAAATAATACTTTCATGTTACTTCAGTGTTCATCATTCGAGTTTTGACGCAAAAAGTACCATCGATGCTTTGCCTTCTACGCCTCCTTCCAACATCCCCTATAGTGGGTGTTGCTCCTACCTGGATGGAACGATTAGTCGACCTTGTTCTTCTTAACACACTGTTAAAGATGTCTGTAAAATAATGATTCTCTGATCGTATATTTTGCTCTCAATTTACCATCTTTCAAGTAAATTATAGAAACACGATTAATTTACAAAAATTCCATTCGACCAGTAAGGGGCTAATTGTTAATTTTGGATCCTCTCCCTCCCTTTGGATATCATACGTTATCATCCATCAACTCCTTCCCCCCGATAATGATATCGTTATCAAAGTGTAAAAAAAAAATATTTTTAGGATTTAGTTCTTTTGTTTGGAGTAATATACAAAACTGGTTAAATTTATTTTTCGCAAACTTTATTGATTCAAATGAAGATAATTTAATGAACTATCGCTTTATTCAAATAAAATTTTAAAAAAAGTTACTATTTAAAAGTATATTATTTTGTAATAGTTTTTTCTTACATGGTGCATTTAACAGTAATTAAGTCTTGTTGAACTTGCCCTTCGAACGAAGGAGGGATGAGGGTGGGGGGGAGACGCAGAAATTCTTATTAACGTAACAAGTGCATAACATTCTTTCGCTTTTATTTATTAGAAAACACAAGCTGCATTTCAAATAAATTTCACATAAGATTTCTCGATCCATGTTTATATATGCATACACATAAAGATGAATAGGAATGTCAAAACGTTGAGGTATACCATATTTTAGAATTAAATAATTTTACTACAATTTAGTTATTTTAATGATAGCTTTGTATTTTCATAAAAATAGATAACTGAATTAAAAAAAACATAATGTAATTTTTTTTCAACAAAAATCCACGTTACAAAGAAAAAAAGTTTTGATTGGGTCAAAAATGATATCAATATCAAAAGCCAACCCCCTCCCCTCCGTAGAGATATCTTACGATATTATCTTTCAGACAACCCCTCCCCCCCAAAATAATAATGTTATATATGTACAGCCCCTAATAAAAAAATTATCATTCTTGTTTCTAGTAAAACCATCGTAATTATTGACTAATCAAAACATTTTCCATGAAAATGTCTAGATTATAGGTAAGATAATGCAGTACACGAAAGTTTATTTTCGACGGAAGTCTTGGTACCAGATTTTCGAGTCAAAAGCCTCCTTTACGGGTAGTAGTATAAGTCTCAGTGTTTGCCAACCAACCAACCTAATGGTGTCAACTTGTTGATGTGGATCAGTGGCAGCTTGCGATCTGAGTTATTCAAAGTGAGTTATTCGGTTATATTTCTTTTTTTTCCTATAACTTACATAATTAGATAAATAATTTGAACTATATATATTTTAAATTTCTTTGTCTTAAAAGTATGTAATTCATTTGTTTGTGTACACTACCTAAGAAATGGATAATAAATCACTTTGTTAATAAAAAGTGCGCGTTGTATTTTTTTTTTTTTTTTTTTTTTTTTTTTTTTTTTAATAGGGAAATTAACATCTGTAAGTTTTAGAATATTTTCTGTTCAACATTTCAACTATTTCTCTTTAAATTTT
Source organism: Maratus speculifer (assembly GCA_964019185.1). Taxonomy (NCBI): domain Eukaryota; kingdom Metazoa; phylum Arthropoda; class Arachnida; order Araneae; family Salticidae; genus Maratus; species Maratus speculifer. The sequence goes on along the minus strand of OZ025294.1, from coordinate 26,975,097 downwards.
ATCCTTTTAATTAGAATATTTGCATAATATTAGTAATTTACACTTATATTATTTAAAAGATGGAATTTGACTTATTTCATTCCTCCTTTTGCTAGACTGTCCCATTCCCCTCTACTATTGTTTTTATGTTAAACTGCTAATATAAACAACAGTGCTGTTGTTAAATTTAGTTTAAATTATGGATAATATATAATATTAGGTTTTCTAAAAGGGGAACTATTACAGCTATACTTAAACAAGTCATTAATATACAGCAAACATTAAAATTAAATGAAGCAAATTTACTTTTTTTAATAAACAATTTTTTTAATACAAATCTAAGTTTATGTTGATCAGCAACTTTTTTCAACAGAATATAGCTGCATCTCAGTGGCGTAGCTAGGATAGGTGACACCCGGGACGGATGTAAATTGTGTTACCCCCAGCCACCATGGTGTCATCCCCCCGCCGATCCGTTATATTTTTTCATTCACAAATGTACGCTATTATAACAAATAACTACATCATTCCTCATTTACCTTTTGCTTTGCACTACTAATGAAAAAAACAAAACAGAGTAACGACTTTTTCTCAACCCATAATTCGCATAAATCAATGTGGTGTCTGTATGTAGAAGAAAATTCTTTCTTTTAAAGTTTGCTTTTCTTATTCACTCGTTGGATAGGTTAGTTTTTGTTACCTGGTGCATATATCTTATTTAAACACTCCAGTCTGCATAAAATTTCAACTTCTCTAAGAAAAGAAAATTAACTCTATTTGTCGTACGCTAGAAATTTAATTTTATTTCAGAATCCTTTTCCAAAATCACATCAGATTATATATATCTATTTGCAAATAAATATCGGGTAACACCCTTTAAAGGATAACACCCGGTTCGTTACCGCCCCCCCCCCTCCCACTAGCTACGCCACTCCGTCTATCTAGTATGCGATTGATGCTTAGAATAATACATAACGAGAAAAAATTTCTGTCCCATTCCATCCCATTCTCCCTTACTTACTAATACTGTAATAAATTTTAGTACTATTTATTACTAATATTAGAACTAGTACTAACTAATATATCCCGTACTACTAATAACAATAATTAATTAAAGCTTGAAACATAGTATATTAACACACGCAAAAGATCCTAAAAACCCGATTTAAATTTGAAACAAAATCTGATTTAAATAAAAATATACATAGATATTTTTAAAACAATGATTGTTATACAGCTTAGTTGCTATTTAAAAGCGTGCATATTCATTCATATGCCATTCATAATGCTGATTTTAAAAATAGTGAGAAATGGTGTTTATATTAAGACTTTGTTTGGTTTTAAATGTTTATAAAATATAAAATAAGACTTGTCGATTAATTGCTCTTAAAAGTAGAGTCATCGTTTTGTTTAATTTTATAAAACGCAGAAAAAAAGATTGGGGGGGGGGGGGGGGGGGGTTAAGTCAATTTAAACCAGAAAAACCAATTTCTATGGAACTTTTAAAAATCAGCTGGCATATTTGCAATTATGATTACAATTCTCTGACAGCTCATATCTACGTGTTATTAACAGTATTTATGTTTTCACTAGTTAGAAACTGGGTTATTTATTAAATTCTAAGTCAATTAAATTTCATTTAAACTAGTGTTTGACTAAATAGTCGATTCGGTATTTTGGGATTCAGCATGTTATACTCGAATATAAGTGTCATTAAACTAATTAAAAAACACTTAAAAACGTGTTACTTATAATTCAAATACTTCGCTAAATAAATGCGAATTACGGCCAATATTGATCCCACCCCCCGTCGTCCCTAGGAAAAAAAAAGCAAGCAGTTAAAATCTAATTACTGGAGTGATATATATATTTTTAACACGTTCGCTGCCGCTCTCTCGAAAGTGCGTGGTATAGCGCCAACGTTAAGGGGCCACTCATGCGCCAGCGCGGTATGTGGGGTGATGTCCAATAGCCAGTCACGCGCTGGCGCGTGAAATTCTTTTACTGATTCTTTGTTATAAAAAGTAAATCGGCTTCTGGGAAAACCCCACTTCTACAGTGCGGCATTATCTAGCATCACATCTTTACGTCAGCGGCAGCGAACGTGTTGTCTTTTTTGCACACAGAGAGAGTTTATTAAATCGGATTTAAGTCTTTATGTTAAAGGTTTACTTTCTGTTAAACCTTTTTTTTTTAATTTGGATGGTAAAGATAATGAAATGTCTGATTTTGTGAAGGGGTCTATTATTAAATGAATTTTTTTTCTTAAATAGGCCCCAAATTTTGCTTTAATTGAGCCTGATTACGTAACTTTACATTCAAAATTTAGAGTTTTACTCATTTAGATCTTAGACCAGGGTGCAAAAATATAGGCACCAGCAGAGTCACTCACGCGCCACTAAAATTTAATAGCATTCTAGCAAGTAATGTATACAAATTATTAGATGATACAAAACGAAATAAATTTTATAGTAATAGCATAGGAGCAACTAGAGGGAGCAACTGGCGCAAAGACTTTTAAAGAGAAACTTTGCAGAGAGATATGCTTTAATTTATTTTTCTTCGGAAATGCATGAAAATAGCAGCTGTTGTTATTCAAAAAGTGTCTAATTGCACTCAATTTTCTGTTTTTAAAAAAAATGCAATAGATATTTTATAGCAAGCTTTCAAAGTTGACATTTTTTAACACATTCCCCGACAAATGCAGAAAAACCGGTAGAAAAGCAGGAAAAAGGGTGATTACGTGATCGAAATAGCTAAGCACTAGACAGGTAATTTACTTACATAAAATGGAAAATTAAGTTCGATTCGAAATCTATTCCATAGTCAGCCTTCCAATTTTATATCTTTCTGTTAAAAAATGAATTTGCATATGTGTCCAAATGTTTTGCGCTTGTTGAGCGGAGCAGTTGAGAACTCCCTAGCCGTACCTTCCATTCCACATTTTATCACATCTTTTCAATATTGGAAGGTTTACGGGAAGTGTAAATTGTAATTATCATCTATTTGGGATCTTCGAAATCAGCCTGCGTAATTTTTGTCATAAAATATTAATAACTGTAAAAACCATTGATTTACAGCATAACTATTTAGTTTCTTACACATCAAAACCTTGTGTGATTTTTTTTTTTTTTTGATTGATTATTTAGAGAAGTGAAAGAACATGGTTTATATCTTTATATATAAAAATCTTCTGTGCGTGTGTATGTAATTGAACTCCTCCTAAACGACTGGACCGATTTTGATGAAATTTTGTGTGTGCGTTCCAGTAGATTCGAGAGTGGTTTAGATTCACATTTCGTCGAAATTGATTCAGTACTTTTTTAGTAATTAGGCAAAAACTAATAGTTAGTGATTTTCTGCTAATTAAAAGTGCTATATATATTAAAGAAAGTCAAGATTTCGTATTAATAATAGCACAAAAAAATCTACCGATCCAAAAATCTCGAAAATTGGGGTAAAAATACTTCTTATAACATCGAGTGCCGCTAAGAGGGGATTTTCGAAAATTCCACTCCTAAAGGGGGTAAAAAAAGGGAACGAACTTTTAAAAAATTCCTTAAAAATCGGCTTTTATACTTATTTTTCAACTGATAACATATTTAAGTGTATTTTTTCATGCTGAATCGAATGGTAGTAAGCAATTTCTTTTAAATCCAGTAGTTGGTGAGATAATTCACATTTTCCTAATTTGGCGATGTCTTCGGCGCAAAAACATGAAATTTTCAATGCTCATCTTTCTATATAAAAATCTTCTGTGCGTGTGTATGTAATTGAACTCCTCCTAAACGACTGGACCGATTTTGATGAAATTTTGTGTGTGCGTTCCAGTAGATTCGAGAATGGTTTAGATTCACATTTCGTCGAAATTGATTCAGTACTTTTTTAGTAATTAGGCAAAAACTAATAGTTGGTGATTTTTCGCTAATTAAAAGTGCTATATATATTAAAGAAAGTCAGGATTTCGTGTTAATCATAGCACAAAAAAAATCTACCGATCCAAAAATCTTGAAAATTGGGGTAAAAATACTTCTTATAACATCGAGTGCCGCTAAGAGGGGATTTTCGAAAATTCCACTCCTAAAGGGGATAAAAAAAGAACGAACTTTTAAAAAATTCCTTAAAAATCGGCTTTTATACTTATTTTTCAACTGATAACATATTTAAGTGTATTTTTTCATGCTGAATCGAATGGTAAGCAATTTCTTACACTTTATTACAGAATATCCGGTACATACATTATCACATGGACAACACAGACACCCATGCCGCTAGCTGGACTCGAACCAGGGTCCAGCGGTGTGGGAGGAGTTGACGCTACCACCCAAGCCGCTGGGTCGGCTTACTTTTCAACTGATAACATATTTTAGTGTATTTTTTTATGCTGAATCGAATGGTACCAAGCAAATTCTTTTAAATCCAGTAGTTCGTGAGATACTTCACATTTTCTTAATTTGGCGATGTCTTCGGCGAAAAAAACTTGAAATTTTAAATCCTTATCTATATATATATAAGAAAGTCTGGATTTCGTATTAATCACAGCACAAAAAAATCTACTGAACCAAAAATCTTGGAAATTGGGGTAAAAATACTTCTAATAGCATCGAGTGCCGCTAAGAAGGGATTTTCGAAAATTCCACTCCTAAGAGGGGTAAAAAAAAGGAACGAACTTAAAAAAAATTCCTTAAAAATCGGCTTTTATACTTATTTTTCAACTGATAACATATATAAGTGTATTTTTTCATGCTGAATCGAATGGTACTAAATTTGATTCAAAGTTTATTTAGAAAAAATGACCAGTGTAGCGGGCGAAGGCTGCTAGTATATGTATATATTTTTTAATTACATTTGCTTTTCGATAATGAGTAATTTTAATATGACGGAAAAGGGAGGGGTCTTCATCTGGTATTTTATATATTTATTTATTTATTTTACAGTCATTATCGTCCAAACTCTTCAAAATTTTTTGGAATTAAAACATGTTTTCACAGTTTTTGACAAGCAATCCAGAAGAAATATTAATATTTACTAATAAAATGGCTGGTATAAAGATTTTTTCATTTGGTATATTTAAGGCATTAAGAAATAATATATGTTTATTTTCAATAACAGGAAATTTGAAATGGAGAAGGAATATTGCTACCCAATTTCATTTTTGGAGTACGGTGGAGGAGTAGACTTGGAATTATCTACTACCCAGTGGCAAAAAATATCTCGATGGTCTGCGACAGGTAGACTGCTACAGAGGCAGAAAATAATCCATAGGTAAAATGTTTTGCAATTGCAACGTTAATTAAACACTTGCTTGTAACGATTTTATTCGTTTTATTCACTTCTATTAATTACTAACTCAAGTTTTTGGATTAAGTAATAAAGTGTTAAATATAATAGAGAGCAAAATAAATATCCATGAAAAAATAATCTACAAAGAAGAAGAAAAAAATCTGTAACACCTGTCTACATTCTTTAACTTTCAGATAAATGGCTTGTTATATGAATAATAATTGCAACAAATAGTGGATATGACTGAATATCAGCACTTTTTTATTGCATAAATACTAATCACAGTTTATTTTTTTAATTTTTCAAAAAGAAATACAATCAAACACACATTAAAGTCGATATCTGATTTTGTTTATTAACGGCTTGATACATTTCTTGTAATATTTCAAACCCACAATTCTTATGATAAAATAATGACTTTCAGTTATAACTAATACCATAATTTTTTTTGTAGGTACTTTACCATTCACACATAATTCAGTTAAAGTAGCGTCTCAGTATTATCATTGTTATACGCATACTTTTTATTTATTTCTAGTTAGAATTTAAAAAAAACTTTTTAACCTCTCTTCCATTCTCCAAATAAACAGAGGTATTAAATTGATTTCTTTTCCATACCCTGCTCTTCATTATAATTACAAATTCACTGTCGCCAGATGCCACTCACGGCTAATTTTTTTCCTGCGACTTGTAACTTCTGGTGTTTAAGGGTGCGCGGGACACAAAAATATTAAAATTTTACTAAACAGTTTTATTGCATTAAAAAAATTCTTCTTAAAATGACGATTAAAACCTTTAACGATAAAACATGGTTTCTTTTTTAACTGAATTAAGAGATATTTTTTTTCGTTTTGGTTTCTTTTTAGAATCTAGCTTTCAACGCAATCGTTCTCATAGAAATGACTTTTTCCGAAAATACTTTTTTCTTTGTGAGTTTTTTTCACCATTTCTTGTATTTAAACTGCGATAACTGAAGAACTGTTAAGGAAAAATTGTTTAAATTTGGAACATGTCTTTTATAATTGTTTTATTTTAATTTTAATTCAGCAAATTTCAAAAAAAAATATTTAAATTTGAAAATATGATTTTAAAAAATTACATTTTTTCAATTTTTTACTTTAAATATTTTTAAATTTTATTCAAATTAATATTTTTTAAATTCCTAAATCAGAATTAAAGCTTATATATTTCTGTTCATATAAATGAAAAGAAATTCTACGAATAATATTTCGAGTTTTAAAGATTTTAAGTTACCCCCACTTTTTAATAACTATTAAATTTAAAAATTAAAAAATATTATGAGAAATTAAGTCACGTGCTTTTGTTTCCAAATGATATGGTAAACCATCAGAAAAAAAAATTCAAAATTTTAACTCAATAAATAACAGTTACTTGAAAATATGTGCGTTACTGAGTGAATATATTAAATTAAGGATTTAAGCTCCGACATTTCCATTTTTGTTTAAACACATAGCCTACACTCGGCTCGGTAATAAATGTTCAATCTGATATTAATCCTGTTGTAGTGTTATTTACAAACCTCTTGCCTCCCCCCTCTACTTTTAATATTTTTAATTTTTAATTTTTATTTATGCATTTATTTATTTATTTATTTATTTATTTATATATTTTTTACACAGGATACAGTATCTATTTTTTACTATGCATTTCTACTTTTTCAACTCTTTGTTACAGTTTTTATATGCAGATGATTCTACTTTGAAAGCAGTTCTGAAAATAAAATAAATAAAATGCATAAATAAATTGTTACAAAAGTTGAAAAAGTACATACACACAACAATAGATATCAATTTAAAGTATCACATCCAAAAAATAATAATAATATAAAAATATAAAAATACAAGTGAGACATTTGTAAGAAATTTCCCCGTGATTTTAAAATTAATATAGGAATTTAGCCACGGTACTGGTGTAGGTTCTTAAGAGTAATGGGAAGGTCCCACACCAGTCACGGGAATAAATGAAAACACTAATGTAAATTCTATGGGAGCGTTACTTTCAGGTATTTAATTTGGATATTAATATTTTGAAATGATTTTTGTGTAGGATAAATGAAGACGATCTACCCGGGATAGTTTATAATTTTTAGATGTTTTCTTAATTTGTTCTTCACTTACAGGACTGGTTCTGAAATTGAAACTACCCAAATATATATAAAATTCAATAATTAATGTAGGAAAAAGAAAACTAGCCCAGTTTTAGATCATCTTCATCAATTCTATGTAATATATATATATATATATATATATATATATATATATATATATATATATATATATATATTAAAATGAAAGAGAAAAAATTGAAAATAATGCTCCCTTAGAATTATTATTAGCATTCTTGTTCCTTCTTCTGCATAATGAAATAACCTCTTAAGATAATTTTGTGAAACCATTTCTACAAATTACTTTTGTATTTTCTTCAATAATTTATTTTAATGCTTATACCATGTTGAATGAATCTTTTTCTTTCAGGTATTTGATGTTGATCAACCCTGTGTTTGGTACAAACTACAACAAATCAATTGGCGGATAATAATAATGCTGAAAGTGAACAAAACTATTGGAATTTGTAAATAAAAGTAAATGACACACTGTGTAAAAAAAAATAAATTGTATACATATATATTATAATTATGTATTATGATGTAGTGTGTTAATGTAATTTAATCGTTGTAATAAATATCTTTTTTATATTTTAATTGCTTGTTTTAAATATGTCTGAATCATAATGATATTAATTTATTTTGTAAACGTTCTAAAACATTTTTATTTTGAATTTTAATATGATTTTTAAACCCTCTCCTTAACAATGGAGAGCTTTGATACAATTTAAAAAACTTTTAAGCATGAATGTATAAATTTAGTCTTGACTATTTAGCAATATGGAATTAAATTGCATTTTTCGTTTTTTATTAATTATTTTTCGCGTTATAAGCAATTTTGCCCACGACAACTAGTTTTTTACTTTTCTTGATCTGTGTGGAAAATTAAAGCTTGTTATTAAGTTTGTAAGCTATAAACTGCATATTAATTCTTGTAAGAATAGCATAATACCACATTTCCATAAAAAAATAAATCTATAAATAAAATAAGAAATACAAAAAACGGTGATTTGCTAGACAGTGGCATTCTAAACCTTTGACTGAATGTAAGAAAATTTAGATTTGTGTGTTGAGAAAAAAAATAAAATAAAAATCCTAATTTCCAAGTAAGTAACAAGAATATCAATATATATAATTTTGACCACTTTTATTAATTTTACTTAATTTTTTAAAAATTTATGTCATTTGTATTCTCTTTACGCCCTTCTGATCCTTTAGTTTTTATAATTATGACTTTCAAACAACAAAAGATGTGTGAAATAATTTTTCGTCTGTCAGTATTCTTGAATTATTTGTTAACATTAAATAAAATTTAATAAATTGTTACAATTTAATAAAAATAATGCATGATCTATTAATTATTTTAAGTTATAATAGTTTATAGAAATGTAAGAAAGAAATTTAATATTAGCATTTTATTTTATCAGATATCATCTCACATTATCATAGCGGTCACAAATGTAAACACTTCTTTGTAATTTTTTTTTAATTCTCTAAGTGCATACTACTTTTATAGCATTTTTATGCCTATATTTTAAAATAATAATTTTTGTTATATATTTAAAACTGAAATGTAACAGCAGTAGCTGTTTTAAAATAATGGTATGAAAAATAAATATATAAAAAGGTGTAGAAGTTGGCAGCTATGTAAGTATAATTGCGCAATTCATCGTTTTAGTTACATTTTGCCATTTTTTTTAACAATTGTACATAATGACAAAAAAACTTCCTTAACAAATAAAGAAAATTGAACATTTATAAAAAAGAAATATAAAATATATTTTTTTGTTTTTTTACCAGTATACATATCTTTGCACAACTTGGTGACCCACAAATGGTCTTATTAAAATTTTTATCAAATGTTCAATGTTCTATGAAATATCTTATTAAAAATTTTTTAAATGTATCCTCACATATCTAATATTTTCCGCCAAAATAAATTTTTGTAATAAGTAAGACTTTGTGTTCACTATGTATATTCGGCGATTCTGATTAGAGAATAACACATAAGAATATCCCATGTTTGGCAGGATAATATAAAACAAAAAAGGACTGTAAAGAGAAACTTGTCTGTTTTAAAATATACAATGGGTATGACAAGAGTTTAAAATGACTATGTTTTAGAAATGATGCTTGGTAAGACACTTTCCTGTCGTCATTTCTGAAAAATAGGCATTTTAAACTCTCGTCATACTTATTCTATATTTTTAACAAATAAGTTTCTCATTGGAGTCGTTTGTGTTTTTTTATCCTGTCAAATGTGGGAGGTTTTTTTTTGGATCATTTTGTATTTTTACGGTATATATACCGTATATTTTATTTACGGTACACATACTGATTACAACTGCTTTTACGGTACATATACCACACATTTAATTTACGGTATATATGTTGTATAAATATTTTTTACGGTACATATACCATATATTTAATTTACGGTATACATACTGTATATTTAACATACGGTACAGGTGCTGTATAAATATTTTTTACGGTACATGTACTTTAAATATTTTACGGTACATATACCGTTCAGTTAAATTACGGTACATATACTTTAAATATTTTACGGTACATATACCACAAAATGTTTTAATTTATGTTCAGTTAAATTACGGTACATGTACTTTAAGTATTTTACGGTATATATACCGTCCAGTAAAATTACGGTAAAAGGAAGTGGCACAAAGTTGACGGTATAACCACCGTATTTTCTAACCAAAATTTTTTACAGTGTATACTTACTTATTTGTTTTAAATTAAGTTATATTATTCAAATATACGAAGCTCAAATTAGTGGAACCCGATTATATAACATTGAATACTAGTTTTTGTCAATACTGAATATTAATGGGAATTTTAGAAATTAGTCATCTTTTATTCAACCTGGTTTTATTTTAAGCGATTTACAGGGTCGTCAAATTATATGATATCACGAAGTGTATGCCTTTTAAAGCAACATGATGGATAAAACAAACCAATGAGCTTGGTCGAAATCTTAATTCATGTGCACATGCACACTCACATCGAAATCGATTAATATATACGAATGCTGTCACGGGCAAGTTGATTTTTAAAAAAATGTCACCCGCATTAGAAATTCAAACTGCTATATCTCAGGCGTTTTTTAAGGTAAAGACAGTAAAACATATTCCGGAATTTATTATTAAGACAAACAATTTAGAAAGAACCTTTTTTCAAATTTCAAATTTTTTGTTTGTACAACAGTATACATTTAAAAGATTTCTGACAAACTTAAATGGCCGCCATTTTGAAGCAAGATGGCAGATGAAGTTAGCCGTAAACTCGGTCAAGACAATGGTATGTTCTAAGTACACACGGAGTTATATCCAAATCAGTTTATAAATATGCGTATTATCACGTGACAATTTTCAGACCGTTTCAAAATGTCAATCACCCTGGAAATTGAAAGTATTAAAACTTCATCTTTCAAGAAATTTTATGTGCCATTATTCAAAATATAGATGAAATAAAAAATGCTCTGGAAGCTTTGTACCAAGATCAAACACAGAAAAGAAAAATATTTTTCAATTTCTTACATTTTTGAACCTAATTTAAAAATTTAAATAAAAAAATTAATATTCCGCCATTTTGAAAGAAGATGGCGGTTAGAACTGGCCAACGGACTTGGTCCAGGCATTTGGTACGTACTATCTAAGCATCAAGTTTCATCCAAATCGGTTTATAAATATGCGTGTTATCGCGTGACGAAAACCAGATCATTTCAAAATGTGAGCAACATTTGAAATTAAAAGTACTATAACTCAGCCATTTTTTAAGATACAAACGAAACAAAAAATGCTCTGTAGTCTTTGTATCAGGTTCAAATGCATAAAAGAAAAGACTTTTTCAATTTGTCATTTTTTTGTATCTAATTTTAAATTTTAAATTTTTTTAAAAAATTTAAAAGAGCGCCATTTTGAAACAAGATGGCGGATGCAACTGGCTAACAATCTCGATCCAGGCTTCATTGTGTACTATGTACACACCAAGTTACATCCAAATCGATTTATAAATACGCGTGTTATCACGTGACAAAAATCAGATCGTTTCAAAATGTCAGCTATAAGAAAAATTCAAAGTGCTATAACTCAATCATTTTTTAAGATATAGACAAAATAAAAAGTGTTCTGGAATCATTGTTTTAAGATCTAACACATAAAATAAAAACATTTTTCAACTTTTCATTTTTTCGCATTTATATTTAAATTTTTTAAATAGCCGCCATTTTGAAACAAGATGACAGATGATGCTGGCCAACAAACTCGGTCGAGATATTTGTATGTACTATGTAGGTATCAAGTTTCATTCAAATCGGTTCATAAATACGGTAGTTACAGCATGACAAATATCAGATATACATGTATACGGATGTGTATATATATACATATATGTGTGTGTGTGTGCCTGTCAACATTTGAACGGAGGGTGGTGTTGGGGTCAGGATTACATCATCGGTGAAAATATACCAAAATTTTCCTGAAGTGCTTCCTCCGAACAGCTGCAATAGTTAGCTTTTTACTTTTTGTAATGAAAGCTACTGAAATGTGAGCAACACTAGAAATTCAAAGTGCTATAACTCAGCCATTTTTTAAGATACAGACGAAACAAAAAATGCTCTGCAATCTTTGTATCAAGGTTAAATGCATAAAAGAAAAATCTTTTTCAATTTCTCACTTTCTTGTGCCTAATTTAATTTTTTTTTAAATCTTTTAAATGGCCGCCATTTTGAAAAAAGACGGCGGATGGAACCGACTAACAAATGGGATCAAAACATCGGTATGTACTATGTACGCACCAAATTTCATCCAAATCTGTTTATAAATACGCGTTTATAAATACATGTGACGAAAATCAGGTCATTTCAAAATGTGAGCAACACTAGAAATTAAAAGTACTATAACTCAGCCATTTTTTAAGATACATACAAAACAAAAAATGCTCTGGAATCTTTGTATCAAGGTCAAATGCATAAAAAAATCTTTTTCGATTTCTCACTTTCTTGTGCCTAATTTTAAATTAAAATTTTTTTAAATGGCCGTCATTTTGAAACAAGATGGCGGATGGATTTGGTTAACGAATTCTGTCCAGGCTTTATTATGTACTAAGTACGCACCAAGTTACACCCAAATCGATTAATAAATACACGTGTTATCACGTGACAAAAATCAAATCGTTTTAAATGTCAGCCATAAGAAAAATTCAAAATGCTATAACTCAATCATTTTTTAAGATATAGACAAAATAAAAAGTGCTTTGGAATCGTTGTTTTAAGTTCTAACACATAAAAGACAAATATGTTTTAACTTTTAAATTTTTCGCATTTAATTAAAAAATTTTTTAAATGACTGATGACGACGACCTCGGCGACCCCAACGATCTCGGTGGAGACATTTGTATGCACTATGTACATACCAAGTTTCATTCGAATCGGTTCATAAATACGTTAGTTACAGCATGACAAAAATCAGATATATACACACACACACACACACACACACACACACATATATATATATATATATATATATATATATATATATATATATATATGGTTATATAAGACCATTAATAGTAAACAATATTAAACATTTGAAATTAACCATTGAATTTAATAACTTGTATCACATTGAATATGGAAGGAAAAAAGGAAAATATAAATGCAAATGGAATTTGTAGAACCAAAGCAGAATCTTCAGGTCCCAAATACTTTGGAACTACAAATGGAGTGTGTGGTTTTATCTTTGTATTTGCCACGAGAAAGCAAAACAATACGAATATGGGACTACCAACACACATCAAAATTAATTAAATAAATACCAAGTAATATATAGTGGATATGGAGAAAATAAAACAGTTATGAGCTATAAAGTAGAATAAATCCCAAATGCACTACCTTAACCCTGATATCGCACGTGGTAAATTAAAACATGAAGTATTCATATATCATATGACATAATATTAAATTCATAAATTAATTAAAAGCAGAATAATGTAATAACAGAAAAATTAAACCATACACCGTAGTTTACTCTATTATTATTTAAATCAATAACATTTATTTTGACTATGATAGGCTGAACTCAATATCTTAATTAAGGAAGATTAAAGATTAAAAAATAGCTTATTAAGAAATGTACCCTATACATTTAGTAGTGATATCGTACACTCATTTATTAAAAGTGAAGTGCAATTTGATAATGTAAATGATTAAAATTATTAATATAATAGATATAAATAAACAATAATCCCTACATTGGTGTTATTTAAACTCCATAGAAATTTTGTACCAAATTAACAAATGAATTTCCCGCTCTCATTTTTTTTTCTTTTTTTAAATATATTAAATTAACCTTTGCGTATTATCCAGACAACACTGCCCTCCACCGTATTCTAACATCTACTCACCCAACCAACCTATTATATACATTTGTATATATATATATATATATATATATATGTTTTACATTTTTAATTTTTTATTCTTATTTTTTATGTTTTAATAATTTTTTTGTACTTTTTTACGCAAAGTGTTAATTAATTATTAGATCATGTACTTACTAATTGTATATTAAAGAATATATGATTTTTTTAGGAAAACCATTAATTACAGAAACATAAACAAGCTTTTTATTATTTGTATTAATAAAATGCGAAGAACATAAACATTTTATTCTATATAAATGATTAAGGATAGATTAATAGATAGATGAATTACGATATACAGAATTATGAAGACAGGATTTAAAATTAGTAAATGTATTAACTTTAAAAATACATTCTTTCCGTTTGTCATATATAACAGTTATTAATTTGTTTTCTTTTAATATAATTTTAAGATCTAAAAAGTAAATGGTATTATTAAAAAGCAAGTTTTTTATAATTTCTAGATTGGATGGATAATCAACGTGTAATTGAGATATACTGGTATTATCAGTATCAATTAAAATTATATCATCTATATATCAATATAAATGTATTTTATTATTAAAATATATACGTTCATAATGATACAAATATAAGTCTAATAATATACTAGATGTACTACCACCTTGTGGTATACCAATTTTTTTAATATATATAATGTTATCTTGCATGATAAAATTATTATAGATAATAAAATTAGTTAAAGTAAGAAAATAATCAGTATCAACATTCGTTGATAGATCCAAATCATTTTGATATCATATGATCATATCCATATCATTTTGATCATGTTGATATTTTTTAAAAAGATCATTTATGATATTATGTAAATCTATATATGGTTATATATATATGTATATATATATATATATATATATGTCAACATTTGAACGAAGGGTGGTTTTGGGATCTGGGGGGTCATGATCGGTTAAAACATATGAAAAATTTCCGGAAGTGCTTTCCTCCGGACGCGACGGCTGCAATAGGTAGCTTTTTACTTTTTGCAATGAAAGCTACCTATTGCAGCCGTCCGGAAAATTTTGGTATATTTTCACCGATCATGACCCCCATATCACAAAACCACCTTCCGTTCAAATGTTGATAATATATATATATGTGATATTTGTCATGCTGTAACTATCGTATTTATGAACCGATAAGGATGAAACTTGGTATGTACATAGTACATAAAAATGTCTCGACCGAGTTCATTGGCCAGCATCATCCGCCATCTTGTATCAAAATGGCAGTCATTAAAAATTAAAAAAAAATTAAATTTAAAATTAAATGCGAAAATATTAGAAATTGAAAGTTATTTTTCTTTTATGTGTTAGAACTTAAAACAAAGATTCCAGAACACTTTTTATTTTATCTATATCATGACTGAGTTATAGCACTTTGAATTTTTAGTGTGAATTTGTGTGTGATTTTGAAATGGTCGGATTTTTGTCACGTGATAATACACGTATTTATGAACCAATTTGGACGTAATTTGGTGTGTACATAGTAGATACTGAGGCCTGTACCGAGTTCGTTAATTGCCATCTTATTTAAAAATGGCGGCCATTAATTTCTTTTTTTAACTTTAAAATATAAAATTGGGTACGAAAAAGTGAGAAATTGAAAAAAAAAATTCTTTTATGCATTTGACCTCGATACAAAGATTCCAGAGCATTTTTAGTTTCGTCTGTATCTTAAAAATGGCTGAGTTATAGCACTTTTAATTTCCAGTGTTGCTCACATTTTCAAATGATCTGATTTTCGTCACGTGATTACAAGAGGACTTATAAACCGATCTGAATGTAACTTGTATGCACTATGTACATAACGATGCTTGGACCGAGTTCGTTGGCCAGTTCTATCCGTCATATTGTTTCAAATTGGCGGAATATTATTATTTTTTTAATTAAATTTTAAATTTAGGTACAAAAAAGTTAGAAATTGAAAAAGATTTTTCTTTTATGTATTTGACATTGATAAACAGATTCCAGAGCATTTTTTGTTCTATATATATCTTGCAAAATGGCTGAGTTATGGCACTTTCAATTTCCGGTGTGGTTGACATGCTGAAACGGTGTGAAAATTGTCACCCGTTAATACACATGTTTATAAACTGATTTGTATATAACTCCGTGTGTACATAGTACATACCAATGTCTTCACTGAGTTCACTATCCAACTTCATGCGCCATATTGTTTCAAAATGGTGGCCATTTAAGTTTGTCAAAAATCTTTTAAATGTAATATGAATTACAAACAAAAAAATAGAAATTCAAAAAAGATTCTTTCTGAAGTGTTTGATCTTAATACATGGATTCCGGAGTACTTTTTATTTTGTCTTTAACTTAAAAAAGCCTGAGATATGTCAGTTTGAATTTCTAATGTGGGTGACATTTTTTTAAAAATCAATTTTCCCGCGACAGCCATAATATATATTAATCGATTTCGATGAGACTTTGCATATGCACATGAATTAAGATTTCGACCAAGCTCATTGATTTATTGTATCCATCATGCTGCTTTAAAATGGCATACTCTTCTTGATATCGTGGAATTCGGCGACCTAATCACTTTATAAACCCAGCTTGAATAAAAGATGATTAATTTCTAAAAATTCTCATTAATATTCAGTATTTACAAAAACTAATATTTAATTTTATATAATCAGGTTTCACTAATTTGAGCTTCGTATGTTTGAATAATATAACTTAATTTAAAATAAATAAATAAATAAATAAGATATATGAAAGCTACCTCTTCTTCCCGGTACTGAGGGAAGGACTTTTTTGAAAAGGAATCTTTATTTTAGCGACATTCAAGTGAACCATGCAAAATATAGGTTTAAAAGATAGCATAAAGAAAACATTTCAACACCTTAACATGGATATTATCATGACAATGATTTATTTTCCAAAAAGAAGAAGAAGATGAAAGAAAGTCAGTTTAGACTTTTTCATGAAATTTATATCAGATTTGATTTCAGGATTTTGAAAATAAAAAATAATAAAAGAACGTCACAAAATGTCAGATTTTGATCATCTTCGTTATTGAAAGTATCCATTCAAAATAATTCAAAATGTCAAGAGGTAAATTTGCTTTCTATTAAAGAATAAAATTATTTTCATGTAAAACTGCTAATTTTTAAAGAAATTAAATACTAAGATAATTTTTGTGTACTTATATGTCATTTCTTGGCATATTATACCAGATTAATGATATTGTCACTCTAAAATATTTTTTACATTTCTGTTGTTGTTTTTTTTTTCAATTTTTAATTTTAATATTTTAATTTCGTATAAAGGAATATGTCTTCAATATAACAGCTCAAATTACATGTAATGTTCAGTTTTATTATAGACTGAATAATTTATGAAAGCCAGGAAAATGACGTAATGAAAGTCTACTCAATGTTTACAAAGACTTTAATCACATTATTTTCAAAGAAATATCGAAAAGATACTGCTCGTAGCTATGATTTTGCTATTTCTGACTTGATTTATATATAAAATAAAAAGTACTCTGCAACACCATATTTATATAATAATGAACTAAGATACAGACCAGGAAAATGACATTTATTTACAGTGACAATCATGTTTCAATTATAAAAATGCATTTGTAAAATACAGAGTTTGTTACTTTCCTTTACTTTCCTTTACCCCTTTGTTACTACTCACTTTACTTTCATATATGTTTTTATAAGGTATAAATAATAATTAGAAATTTAAAAAAAATAGAAAAACATATTTATAAAGCTTTTCACATCCTAGCGTGACATGCCAGGAGAATGAAAATCTGAAATTCTAAGTCTTTTAATTGCTATTTTTATATTATTAAAAATCTAATGTTTTGTGAAAATATTTCTAAAGATATCTTTTATTAGAATGTATATAAAAAAAACTGCATTATATAACATATAAGAGGAATTTTACTGTGCAGACTGCGATTTCCGTTTTTTATATTCACCCTGGTACCCTTTATGGTATAACACGATAAAGATTACAGATTTTCAATTTTACTTCATACTACACGAAAAAGATTTATATAATTAAAACACAAAACAGTTGTTTTCGTCGTCTGATCCATGCTTTCTACTTAACCATTTTGATAATTACATTTTTGAACTCATAGCTATTCATTTGTAGATAAACCCACATTGACTATTTTTTAAACTATTTTCATTTTTATAGTTAATATTAAATTAACAAAATTTCTTCAAAGTGGTATCTTTCGATTTCCTTGCATTGTTGAAGAAAAACGTTAAGTAATTGGGACTATTATATTTTTATTGATCATGCTTTGATTGATTGATGTTTCTCATTACATTTATAAAAGAAAAAAATATATATTATTTGAATACAGTCGGACCCGATTAACTCTTTATACTAATTAAAATGTTTAAAGAGAGTAGATTAGGTTGAGTAACCGAAAAATAACAATAATTTAACAAATATTCAATATATATACAGGGTGAGTCATAAATATCTCCTTAAATATTGCCTCTAGACCCATACTTCCAATTACAAAAACTCATAAAAAAGGTGCAATTTTAGATAATATAAGTTGCAAATCCATGGGGGGGGGTCTAGTTGAAAAAATACGAAAATTAAATTTTTATATGACCCCCGTAGAGCAAAATTTCCAATTAGGAAATTATTCCTTATCCATTCCTAAATTGAACAAAAAAAAAAAATTTCATCTCCCTATCTGAAAACCTGACAGAGATATCAAAATCTAAAATTCTCAAAAATTCGTGACTTACACCACTTTACCATGCCTGTAAACAAAGTATTTTTCATCCATTTTCAAAGCAAATAAGGGATCGTCCACAAATTGTAACGTTATTATATGTCGGTTTAAGACCGTGCCTCTTATTTGGCCATAATAAAGCAGCGTATTGATTTAAAATTGAAACTTGTTTTTAAAACATACTGATCGTTAGCACTGGAGGTCTGAATAAATCGTAATATTTAGGTTCGGTCCTAAACCGACCCATAGGGAAAGAAGTTCAGCCCCGCATGAAATAATATTAAAATCATAATCCGGATGAGCCTGAAAAAAAAGCTTAAATCGTAGCCGGCTCAGCCGTGAATTTCTACATAGTTTTTTACTTCAGTATAGTTAAAAATTGTTTTGCGTGGCGGAGTTCTGACCAAAAATACTTAATATAGAATTTTGTTTTTTATATTTATAATTTTTATTATTAAAGATTCGCCAAAGGCTGTGTTATATTTATTTTATCAATGAATCTATGTTTGTATGTAAATGCTTAACTTATATTTTATTATCGCTAATCCATATCCCGTGCGTTGAAGACTTTGAAAAATGTTATACAGTAAAACCTTTTAAGACGGAAACACATAGGAAAGAAAAAATACGTAATAGACAAATGCCCTTCCTATGAAGGTTAAATGGAGTTTATTTTTTTCTCAGATATTATTGCATTAACTTTGCATAGATCAACACATTTTCTGAAGAACACAGAATTCCGTCATAGGCAGATTTTTTTTCTCTGGTTTTATTTTGTTTAATTTTTTAGCATTTAAATATACTATTCTTAAAAAAAAATTAAGTTTTTTTTATTGTTTTGTAAAATAAAAGCGGTTTTAAAATTTATGTAGTTTTCGTAAAAATATTGATTAAACCAAATTTTATGTACGTATTAGGTCTGTGATTTTAATACGGATTGTTCGAGTCCGGAATTAAAAATGTCGTCCAGTGCAAGTCTGAGAAAAAGGAAGCAGTCCCCTCCGATATGAAAAATTCATTAGACCCGGATAGCCGAGTCTTCAGAAAAAAGTAACGTCTCCGTCCTGATCTGACCTGGCCCAGAATACAGATTTTTTAACAGCCTCTACAGGACGATAAAAAGCTTGAAGTTGTGAGTGCTAAATTTTTAAAAAGGACTTAATCTGCATTTTAGAAAAGCATTCTTTTAAACAACTAATGGGCAGTAAAACAGTACATTTCGTTTTTCTTTATAATGAAATTTTTTCCCGACTATTTCTTGTTTTTAAATTATTAAAAGTTAAGAATTGTTAAAGAAAAAAAGTACAAACTTGAAAAACGTCATTTTTAATTATTTTACCTTACTTTTGTTTAAAAAAAAATGAAAAATTATTTACTTTTGAAAATATGATTTCTTAAAACTTATTATTTTTTTAAATAAATATTTTTACTAGCTCTAAAATAAATATTGAAAAACAAAAACCTCGAAACAAAACTAAAATCAGATTTTCATTTTTAGTTAAATAGAAAGAAATTGAAATCCGATAAATAATGTTTGGAGTTATAACGATTTTTAACTATCGCATTGAAACCAGTACTAACCATATGAAATTTTTATAAATTTTATGATAAATTTTAGCATGTGATTTTCTTAGCAAATTATATGGCTAACATACACAAAAAAGAAAAAAAAATCAAAATTCTAACTCAAAAGATAGATTTTTTACGCGTTTCCTACAACTGTTAAAGTAACATTGTCTTTTGAATTTCGCGCATTTCAATTTGTGTCTAATCCCTTAAAACCTGATGAATTATTCAAACGGTTATAACTCAGCGAATTTTTAAGATATGAAGATGCAACTTTTTGTGTATTATTCAGGACTGGATAAGGAAAGTTTCCCTAATTGGAATTTTTATCCTACGGGGTCCGTATAAAAAGTTAATTTTCGTACTTTTTCAAATAGACCCCCTCCATGGAGTTGCAACTTATCTTATCAAAAATTTCATCTTTTTTTTTATGAATTTTTGCAATTGGAAGTATGGGTATAGGGGCAATATTTTAGGAGATAGCCTATTGTTTCGACATTTATGACTCACCCTGTATATACGTATATCCAAAAGTTACACTGTAATATATATATATATTATATATATATATATATATATTACAAATTTAAATTTTATTTCGCCAAAATTAAGCTTTATACTATATTAATTTCCTTTTAACAATATTCCGTACTTAGATCAACTTATTCAATTAAAATCCTGTTACTTGACCTAATCTATTAATCTTTATGGAAACGATATAAATTCTTAATTCGTCTTAAAAAACATCATTTCCAATATTCGTAAATTAAAAAAAAGATGGTTCTAAATTAAAAATATTCTTAATTAAACTTTATTTCTTAATATTCCAAATAAAACTCATTTTCCCTGTTTTTATCAACCCTTTATAAAAAAAGTCTTGTTAAATTTATTCCAAAACCATAACTTTCAAAAAATATCATTCTTTTTATCTGTTTATTTTTCCCCTTTTCAACGTTTGATATTGTGCGTATCAATAAATTCATTTCTTTTTCTTTTTTTATTTCAAAATATCGTCTGCAAGATATCGAAGTCAGTGTTCGATTATAAATTATTTAAATAATAATTTCTTAAATTAAAAATTATCGTCTGAATGAATTAATCTCGACGATGGACATGAATTCTGTTTGCATGTAAAAATCATGGTTAGAGATTAGAGAAAGTTCTAGAAGCTTTTTATTATTGACTTGAGTGAAGAGGCCCAGAGATGGATGGAATCTTTTATTCGATGTTTTCGGGTACGAACGATTTAAAAGCTAAAGGAATGTTTTTTACGGAATATTGCTTCGGAAGGAAAAGAGCATTTTCCCTTTGCATATGATTGCATTTAATAAATCTTTTGGAACAGTAATTGTGGAATTTAATGAAGTTTCTACGTTTATTATTTTACTTAATTTTTATCTCGCCTCGACTCCTGTGACAGAATATGGGGAAACTTACAAATAATATTAATGGCTCCTATCTCAAAAATGTCATATATATATACAGGGTGATTCTAAATTCCTGGTACAAACTTTAAGGTTTGGTAAAGGACTTTGTAACAATCATTAACTGTATGCGAAAGTGACTCATTGAGGTACAAATACCAGGAGGCCAATCTGGTCATTTTTTATTTCAGATTTTCTCATTCATACTTATACAATTCTTTTCTTTAAGACAGACATTTCATGATTACATCAAGAAAAAAAATCTTTGAAAGTTTCCAGTATATGAAATAATAATAATAATAATAATAATAATAATAATGATAATAAAAACCGCAAACTTATTTATTTTATGTCTTTGACAGATTTGTCAATATTGCGTCTTTTAAATGCGAAATGATTTCCAATTCATTTCGGAAATTTTTAAAGAAAAATTTTCTCTTTACATCATTATAAAATGTCGGTCTTAAATAAAGAAAGTATAGTATAGGAATTTTCTCGTATGAATGAATAATTTTGAAATAAAAAAAGGAGCAAATTAGTACCCCAGTGTTTTGTACATCAGCATGTCACTTGTACCCACATTTTTGATTTCATATTCCTAAAAACAAGTGGGTAAGTGTGATCGCAAGTAGCACAGAGAGTTACGTTTAATATCTCCTTCAAAATACTTTATAATTAAATTAACAAATGAAAATTGTCAAGAGAAAATTAATCATTCCTTACATAAATGGCAGTGCCGCTATATTTAAGCAGTATAAATTTAAGGGAGACCAAGCTGGTCACCAGAGTCGGCTGGTAATTTAAATGAATAGGTCTTTAATAAAAAAAAAGTTTCATTTCTCGTTTCAAAATAGTTGATAAATATGATGCAATATGATAAAATAAAACAAATAAGGGCGTTTTTCTAGTGATTTATTGAATCCATTAATTTATGCTACATACATAATAATTTTTATATCTATTTAAAATTGCGGTTTACTGTTGATTAGCCTACTGGATTGGATTGCTGGATTATTTACATATATTGATCACACCACATTTACCATGTATACCACATTAGTCATAGTACATATATCACATTCCATTTTCATTAAACATTTTGTTTTCAGTTATTTTTAATTATTCCATTTTTTATATTATGTGCCAATTATTTTATGCGATTATATGTGGATGTGAATCCTAATTGTTCACTTCTATGTTTATCATTGGGATTCTACATAAAAGAATTTTATTTTAGTTCTCAATGAAAGTCGTTTCACTCATTCTCACCCTATAATTCCGTTCTTGGATCAGAATTTACTATAGATACTTACCGCCTTTAAACGCCAGCCATCTTACTTTTTGAATACAAAAACGTCTTATCATATCAATATTTCTTCATGCATCTATTGCTTCAATCCTTATTAACGTAGGAACTCTAATTTTGTTTTCTTTTAGATCAGATCTTACCAATCAATTCAAGCTTGTCACAGAAAAATTTTCTTAAACTGTCTTCTTTCGAAATTACGATGTTCAACTGAACTATACAAAATATAAGCTTAAAAAATAAAATCTAAAAAAATCTTTCTTTTTCCTCAGACCTAGAGAGTGTCACGACAATGACATTTCTGCAGAAAAATGTCAACTTAATATTTTTACTAATACTAATATCAGGTTTGATTTGAAAATCTTTAAGAGAAAAAAATACAAGAAGGCCTATTCTTTACACTAACGCCGAAATATATGTTGGACAGGGAAAAGCCATCTAGCCTTCTTCGATTTAAAATGTAATGATCTATATTTACTTTTTCTTTAATGGTTTTGAAAAAAAAAGAAAATCAAAATTTATTATTCTGTATTGACATAATATGTTTAAAGAAAAAACGAACTAAGCATTTTTTCGCGTGGAATTTCTGCATCATTAAACCCTCCTGTAAAAAACAAAATTTAGTTATGTTTTCCATTTAATTTCATGTATTTGAAAATATCAAAATGAATTATAAGAAATATCTGCCTTTTTTGACTTAGAAGAGAATATTTGTTTTAATTCTTCATTTTGTGAAAAAGGAGCCGTAAAATATAAATTTTGTATAGTTAATCATTTTTTCTTTCTTCTTCCTTTACAAGATAAAAGTATTTTATTCGTGAAAATTTTCGAATTCTGACTTTTGACAGATCTAAATGTTTCAAAAATCAAAAAACATGATTTTACAAAATGTCTCTATTTAAGTCTGTGATTCTGTGATTCAGCGACTCATTTGTCGGTCTGTATATAGCATAAATTTTATGAGTATTCTATCTCAAGAACTAAAGCATGGAATTAATAAAAAAATATTTTCAGGTAGTGTTTGATATAAGTTTATGCGATGCTTAGTTTTTGTACAATTCGCTCAATAAGTGGTGCTGCTATGCTGCATTTTTACGATTTACGCAAAAGCCATATTTCAATAATTAATACACGGATTTGTACCAGACTTCAGATACAGTTGGTTTATGACACGCTGTTACATTTTGGTATAAATAGTCCAATTACTAGCGCTGCTGTGCTGCTTGTTTCACGATTTTTTGCAGTAATTCTATCTCAAGAACACAGAATTTAATAAAAGTTTATATTTTAGGATAGTTCTTGATATAGATTGATGCTGATCAGTTTATTGTGTAAATCACTCAACAGGTCATGCTACATTTTTGATGACTTCCGCAACAACTCTGTCTCTAATTCCAGTTTCAGAAAATACGTAACATGAACTATTTCTGTTTATGGGTTGCTGTCAATCACCCAGTGGTGCTGCTGGGCTGAATTTTTCCGATGTCTACAATCGCTGTGTCTGAAGAACAAATACACGATTTTTTTTCATAAAATTTCAGATTCAGGTACAGATTGATAAATATTATACTATGGTAAATATTATAATAATGTTTTACTATAAAATGCTCAGCAAGTTTCACTTTTGTGTTGCATCTTTCCCGATATCCGCAATAAGAACCTCTTTTGAGAACTAAAGCACGGAATTTCATGTCTTTAGAATCTTCATGATGAGCATAGATTGACATTTAATTTTGAAAATATGGCAGCGACTTTTGAAGCATTAACATGCATGAAGCGTTTCAGGATTGCCAAATCCGACTGGTTTAATTGTTGCATTTCTGTATTGACTTTTAAGTTAATATATTCAAAATTTATCCTGCAAAATGATTAAAGGTTTGAAAAAAAATAATCTTTGTACTTCTTAAATAGACGGCATTGGTTGTGGATCATGGACACTTCTTGCATCTTTTTAGATTTCGTAATGCCTGCACACATGATTCTTTGTAGATGTGTTAGAAATTATATAAATACATAGCCACTGTAGTCGTCATTCAGTTCGTCGGTCTGTCAGTCTGTCTTTCCGTTCTACCGTATGTCCGCATATAACAATGAAAAAAACTACCCAACAGGACCGTTTAAAATTTAAAATATATATTTATTATATACTTTTGTCCAGTCATTTCAAATTTTATGAAAATCGGATGAATAACTTTATATCCGCATATTTACCAATTATATCAGGTATTATCGTAAGTTCAAAATGGGGGAGTTTTCCACGTCCAACTACTAAAAAATTCAAAATTCTTTTTCAAAAAATAGTATATAAATATATATACACATATAAGCACATACTCTATGTATATTTCAACATGTTTATTTATATTATATCTGTACAATTTATTATATACAATAAATCCAATTCACAATTCCTTTTTAAAAAAGTAAGTATATTGCATCGAGTCTTTTAAAATGTTTAAAAATGATGATAGTGATAGTTCGAAGTTCAAGTTAAAAACATAGATTTGTCCACAAAAAGTTGTTATGGATATAAAGTTGGCTATAGAGTTGTTAATACAGTTATTAAAGAAATTTTATAGATAAAAAACTTTGGTTTTTTTTTCTTAATCCATTTTGAATCGGATGAATAGTTCAATTACAGAGACAATCATAAGTATTCCTTAGCATTAAGCTTAATGGGAAAATTCAAGGGCATTTTAATGGTGTTAAACTCGAACATAATAAAATTGATATCCATCATTTAAGTATATACTATAATATACATTCTGTACAATGTGTGGTTGAAAGAATATTTGTTATTCATTTACAGGGCCACACAAAAGTATTCCATTAGCGAATGCTATAGTGGGAACATTGGTTGGGGTGCATTTTAATTGCATTAAAATGCACCCCAACCAATGTTCCCATTAAACTTTTACATTCTATAATATTGATATACATTACTGAGGTTTACTACAAGTTACTTCACATATAAGAGAAGAAGATAGTATTTATAGGGACACACAAAAGATTTAGGATACTATACAATATTCGAAGTACTGTATACTATCACCAAGATCTGTAAATTTTTTAACTTCGTTATCGTACGTTTACATCTCATTTGCTAAGCTTGACGTGCAACGTACTACTTAGTAGTGTCAATAGGCTTTGGATTGTACATCGTTCTTATGGAAAATATCAAAGTTAATAATAAGTAAGTATTTTTCCGTAAATAAAATGTTTTTGTTTGAATAAATGCAAAAAAACAATGTATCTCTAATTTTGTTTTCATTTAAAGAAGCTCTTATCAGCCAATCTAAAGTTTATCACTCAAAAATTTCCTTAAATTTTCTTCTTTCGAAAATTCATAAATATTTTAGCGACATTTAACTGAACAATAAAAATATAAGTTTAAAAATAAAATCTAATTTTTTTTTCTTTTTACTAAAACTTAGATATCGTCACGGGGTTAAGAAAAGATTTAATTTTTCAGAAAAAATGACAACATAACGTTTTACTGAAACTAATATGAAATTTGGTTAGAGGATTTTAAATAATAATAATAAAAAGAAGACCTATTCTTTACACGAAAACGGGAGAGTAATCTTAACACGGGAGTCGGGCTGGGAAGGAACATTAGTCTTACTTGGGTTTTGAAATGTAATGGACTACATTTACTTTTTTGCTATATATCTGGGTCCGATTCCCGGACTGGACAATTTTTCGCTCAGTTGGAAATATTCAATTCGTATGATAAATTTACCAATCAGTTCGATTGTGTTGAAATAATAGTATATCTACATATCCATCGTTATGTGGAATTCCATAACCTGCAGTTTATTCTGCCATGCTGTCTAAATGACAGACCAGATGTTATGATCAATAAGGTTGTCTGAGCGAAAAATCCCAGCCGGCTATCGCCCGGATAGCTTAACAGGTAAAGCGTTGGTTTTGTAAGCCATGTATCTGGGTTCGATTCCCGGCGTGGGCAATTTTTCGCTCAGTTGTAAATATTCAATTCGTATAATATTCAATCACTATTAATCAGTCAATGGCAAGACTGCGAACACCAACATTATTGAAAAAAAAATAAGAATGCAATGATAAATGTACTTTTAATAATTGAATTCCTTTATCTATATAGTATTGTTTCTTCTGACCGTTTACCAAAGACTATTTCTTAAAATGCTAGATTTACACTTCAAAACTTGCTTATAAAAAATTCTTACACTGTTCAATGTATATTTATTTAGGCTAGCACGATGACTATGAATATAAAGCATAGTGAATATCTAGGACTTCAATGTAAAGTTACAACGATTCGCGAATTAAAAGAAGAACAGCGGGGAGTATTAAAATAAAATTAATCAGTATGACTCAACCAGTAGTTTACTAAATAAAGTCAATGACATGTGGTTTGTATTATATTTCGTTCGTTTAAAATTTTAGCGGTAAACATACATGATTTCTACATCTTTTAATGTATCATAATAGATAAAAATGTATTCCGCTGAAATTAAATTAGCAACAAAATTATAAACAAACTAGCAAACCACGCGGCTTTGCTCGAGTAATAGTTAAAATATGAAAAAGTGATTGATATTTGTATGTCTATTTTTTATAAGAAATTATGCATTAAGGAATAATTCAAAAATTAACATTTAAACACAGTTTGAATAAGCTATATCATTGCACTACATTAATCAGAAAAGAAATGAATCAAATAAGAACAACTAAAGATAATTCTAAATAGATGATAATTTAGAAAATATTTTGAAAATGTTATGCTGCATCCATACGTTTATTTCAGTATTCATTTGAAGTTTTGAATTTTTCAGAAACCATTTTCATTGTAAGCTTTTACATCTTTAAAGTACCCATCGTTACGAATTCCAAGTTTTTTTTTTTTAAAGTTTGATATCTCTCCAGGGCTACCAGTATAAAATGCTTATGTTGAAGACTGCCACCATTAATTTACCAACATTATTTTGAAATCGATTAGGTATTTCTTCTTATTCCATAGATACGTAATTTTGGAAAAAAAAAATCAAAAAATTTTGTTGAAAGTTTGTTGTTTTTTTCAACTCCATTTGGAAGTGCACCTGCTATTGAATTGTAAATTTTTGAAATACATAGATGAATTTTGAAATATATAGATACAAATACAAACATGTATTAAAAGAATTCTTTGTCATATCAATTTTTCTTCACATATCTGTTCTGAATCAATATTAGAAACATAGGATCTCCAATTTTCATTTTCTTTTAAAGAAGATCTTATTAATCAATTCAAGCTTGTCACACAAAATTTTTCTTAAAATTTTTCCTCTTAAAAATCCATCTTTATTTTGGTGACATTCAACTGAACCAAACAATATATGAATTTAGAAAATAAATCTAAAAAATATTTCTTTTTCCATAGACCTACATACTTTCACTTCAATGTTTTATTTTTGCAGAAAAATGTCAAGTTAAACTTTTTACTGAAACTAATTTAAAAATTTGATGTGAAAATCTTTAAAAGATAAAAATAGTAGATTTTACACAAACTCCGACATAAGGATTGGTCAGTAGAGAGTCATGAGTCCTTCTGGGTTTTGAAATTTAATGAACTACACATACTTTTTCTCTAATGATTTCGAGAAAAAGAACATTAAAATTTATTCTTTCGCAGTGATATACGATAGTTAGAAAGAAAAAGAACAAAGGATTTTTCGTCCTGTGTATCTGCTTTATTAAACCCGTAACGGATTCTTTTTCTTTTAATTTCATGTATTTAAAAATATGTAAAACGAGAAAGCTTTTCTGATGAAAAAAATAAGCTGATCCATTTTTTTATTATATAAAAATGAGATAGAATCTCATTTTTGTATTATTAATTATTTTATAATTGTTACATTTGTGTATTGTCATTTGCAGTGACATGTTTAAAATATGTCTTGCAAAGGAGTTGGTGGTTTGAAACTTAAACTCCTATTTCATATTTAAAAAATATCAAAATTGCGGATCACATGCACTTTAGTTTGAAAACTTTACATCTTTTTGGCTTTCGTGTTACCTGTGTGCTCTGATCCTTTTCATGTGACATGCTAATGTTTATATGCTTTGTAATGTATGGGCCATTTTCAAATTTCGCTTACATACACTGTCCCAGAATAAAACGAAGAAATTTCAAACATAAATTACTATCTAAAGTTTGATTTGAACTATGCATTAGCTAAAGAAGATTATATTAAACATTTCTAACATGAAAAAAAAATCAATGAAAAATTTTGAGATATAAATCTTAAAAATTTTGATTCTAAGCAAAAATGCCTGCTCCATTCCAAGTTTTATGTTTTTAACTGTTTTTTTTTTTTTTTTTTTTTTTTTTTTTTTTTTTTAAATTTGAGCTAACTTTTCTAAATAAAAAGGTTTAATTATTTTAAACATGAACTGATAGTGTTCTATATTAATGAAAAAAAAAATATTGAAAAAGATATTTTCTTTAAGAAATTACCAGAAATTTTTTGTCCCTTGCTTTTTGTCAAGTCCGTTTCTTTGTGATTATTTTAGTCAAAATAGGTTTCAAATGCTGCCTAAAGTTAGCAGCAAATATTCGGCGATACAGTTAAACTATTCACTCAACTACTAGTTGCCATTTTTTACTCTTCAATTGTGAAGCAATGTAGTAGTAGCAAGAATAAGCTTTTATCAAGGTTGGTATTTTATTTTTTTTACTGTCAACAAAGTTACCGAAATTTTAATATTAAAATAATGATTTTTGTACTTTTATAATTAAATATTGTTTACTAAATAGTTTCAGAAGGTATGTATATTATTATCTAAGTCAGAAATTATACAAGATTTCATTTCTAATAAGGTACCCTAGGGTAATAATGCCCCGTTAAGGTTCTACCAATTTTCAGGTCTTAATTTTAGATTTTACTTTTCAAACAAATATAGGATTTGATACAGCAACTCATTCTCTATCTATAGAAAAAAATAATTTAACAGATATGCATCCATAAAATGTAATGGCGTGATTTCTTAAACAATGCTATTTGGCGTTATTACCCACCTATGCGGGTAATAACGCCATACAAACAAATCTATAAAATAAGGTGGAATAATCCCATGTAGAACGCCCATTTCTAAAAATACAAAGTCTACAGCCCTAGAAATTGAAAAATTGTTGACAAAAACATTTCTAAGCGATAGAAAATGTTTAATTTTTTGTGAAAAGGGAAGAAAAAGAAGGGGGGGGGGGAGAGGCAAAACAATATCAGACCTTGAGCTTCTTTTTGCCTAAAAAATACCGCTTAAATAAAATTATTAGAAACATTGCGCGGTTTTAACTATGTTTATCTAAATCAGTATTTATGTTCACATATATGCATTCTATGCGATAGAAAACATTAATTTTTTTGTGAAAGGAAAAAGAGATTGGGAGAGCATTTACAGTATATAACACTCTGGCTGCTGTTTACGTAAAAAGTCCCGCTGAAATATAATTATAAAAAAAATAAACATTGCACGGTTTTAACCTTATTTGTAATCATAATGCAATATTTTTATCCTGTAAAATTTTATAATAATTAGTATTATGCGTAACAAATATTTTTGTGAACACTGTTATAGATATTTTTTAAATACTTTTTAACCCGTAAACCCCACACTAATGTGGATTAGCTCAAACTTAAAGTTAAACTGTCGGCGTTATATTAAACATTCTTCAATTAATTTGTATTTTTAATTAAGTAAATAAGATTTCCCTATTATGAATATCCCTTATTAATGTTTACACATCATTCATGTGGTTATATTTCGTTATCTCAATTAATTACAAAATTAATTTTTAACTGCTGTAACGCTCTCACTAAACGCAGATTTTTTTTTGAGGGGGGGGGGGGAGGGGAGTGAAATTTCAGAGTTTAATTTGTGTTTTCCAATTTAACTATAGGTATAATTGAAATTCTTTTCTGTTTGAAGTCTTCATACTATTGTTAGAAATATTTAAATAGACTAAACTTAATTAAACTTAATCCTGTACAAAAAGTTTTGTTCATAAATAATACTGTATGAGTTTTAATCATTGATCGCTTTTTAACCTTTAACTAATGTTACCAGTCTCACAGACTATTTCTTTTTGCAATTTTTATAGTTTAACTTGTAATTTTCACTTTAACTACAAAAATTATCGACATTTTGTTTCATTTGGAACTTTAATAGTATTACCAGACACTTTTAAATAGATGCATATTAATTGTAATCGTCTTCTATAAAACATTTAGTACAAAATACCGTCTTATGAGTTAATCATGCCTTTTATTCATCTTTTGATCTTACGGTTCTCCTTCACATTACCCCTTCACATTAGTTGCGATACAATTTATATCACATCAGTTAAAGGTTAAAATTTAAAAATTTTGAAAAAGAGAAAGCTGAGAAAGCGGAAAGTTTAAATTTAGAATTCAATTGAAAGACCAAGTGCGAATTTAATAGAAACTTGATTTTGAAAATGTATGAATTAGAATATCGAAAACATTTTGGTATCGTTTTATTTATAAGTGTTTAAAACAGTTTTTAGATTAGTATTAAAAAAGAAAGATCAGTTATGGGTATCACCCCCCCCCCTTCCCTTTAATCTAACCATTTTAACAATGACAATAATGCTGTCTCATACGTAAAGTAAAACATAAACCCCTTTTGGATGTAGTTCCGCCAATGTAAGGAATCAACCGGGGTAATGACGCCAAGGAATGGCGTTATTTCCCCGATATTCTGATTGCGCAGTTCATATTAAACTACAAACTATCTCTCGAACATATCCAAATCTTCTACAACATTTTGAAAGCACGTGAAATGCACTACAAATTTAAATAATAAACAAAATATCTCCTGGTAAATATTTAGTCTTCACATCACAGAATTTACCTCGCAATTTTTAGATCAAGCATTAATTTTAGTTAATTCTAAAAGCATTAAGACCTACAAATGGAACAAATTAATTTTAAGCTGTTGTTTGTGTTTTATATGACTCAGAGCCCTTCTGCGCAGAGCCCACAGGTGCTATTTTCTAGATTATTTCATAATTTTGCGTAATATTAGCACTTGGCATTATTACCCTTCCTGGCGTTATTACCCCAAAATACCTTAGTTTTATTTGAATTAACAAGACCGTTACCATGAAATGTAAGCTGCTAAGTAAGTTTACTAAATAGTTTTAGAAGGTATGTAAATTATTATCTAAGTTAGAAAATAATCAAGCTAGTTCATTTTAATAGTTTTTTTTTTAGTTTTATTTGAAATTTCAAATCTGTTATTTGTCAAGACCGTTACCATGAATGGTAAGCGAATAGCTAAAATGACCCGTATATCATGTCAGGCTTATGGAAAATATGAAAGTCAACGAAAAGTAAATGTTTTGCACGACAATGTAGGTATAAAAATATTTAAAAATATATCGTTTCAAACACAAACATCTATTTCAGTCACCAGACCTGATATTAATAATACAATTTCACAGTGACATTTAAATATCAAACGGATTCTGAGCTAATAATATTCTCTCGAATAATAATCAATTACTTTTTATCAGTCAATGGAAAGACTGTGGACATCAACATTACAAAAACAAAAATAAATATACAATGATAAATGTACTTTTAATAATTGAATTCTTTTATCTATAAAATAATGTTTCTTCTTACCGTTGACCAAAGACTATTTCTTAAAATGCTAGTTTTATAATTTAGTTGCATTTTAAACTAGTAGGCAGTTTACATTTCAAAACATGCTTAAAACAATTCTTATACTGTTCAACGTATATGTATTTAGGATAGCACAATGATTATGAATATAAAGCGTAGTGAAGCTAAAAACTCAATGTAAAGTTGCAACGATTCGCGAATTAAAAGAAGTACAGAACAGCAGAGGGAAGAATTAAAATAAAACTAATCAGTTTTACGCAGCTAGTATTTGATTAATTAAAGTCAATGACATGGGGGGTTTTATTATATTTCGTTCGTTTTAAGTTTTAGAGGTAAACTAACATGATTTCTACAAATTTTCATGTATTATAATAGACAAAAATGAATCCCGCTGAAATTAAATAGCAACAAAATTATACATAAACTAGCAAACCACGCGGCTTTGCTCGAGTAATAGAGAAAATATGCAAAGCAATATTTTTATGTCTAATTTTTTTTTATAAGAAATTATACATTTACGAATAATTCTAAAATTAACATTTAAGCCACAGTTTGACTAAACTATATCATTTCACTGCGTTAGACAAAAAAGAGATGAGTCAAATAAGAAGAACTAAAGGTAATTCTAAATAGATGGTAATTTAGAAAATATTTTGAAAGTATTATGCTGAATCCATACGTTTATTTCAGTATTGATTTGAAATTTATTTTTTTAGAAATCACCTTTTTAGTAAGCTTTTACATCTTAAAATTAACCATCGTAACGAATTCCAAGCTTCTTTTTTAAAATTTGCCATCTCTCCAGGGCTACCAGCATAAAATGCTTATGTTGAAGACTGCCACCATTAATTTATCAACATTAATTTTGAAATTGATTAGATATTTCTTATTATTCCACAGATACGTAATTTTAAAGTAGATTTTGTAGAAATATTGTTGTTTTTTCCAACCCGAGGTGGTAGTGACACCGGCTTTTGAATTTAAGTTTTGGAGTTTTTCATAAAGCTTCAAAACTTTATCATGTTCAAATGTATTAGAACTCGTGGAATTTTTGTCGCAGAAGAGTGAAGTTTTTAATATTTTATCTGCTTGAGCATGGGGAAAGTTTCTATAAATATAAAATTTTAAATCTAGAGACCTTATAAAATTTTTAAAAGCGTATTTTTTAATAATAATGGCAAGTAAAATTAAAAATTAAGTTAATTTAAAAAAAAAGTTTTAGAAAAAATGATTAGGTCTTTTTTAATTTGTACTTTATGTTTATTATTTCCTTTGTAGAAGATCGGTTATTCAAGATAAACCATTCATACACAAGTTGTAGAACATGATACAATATTTTATATCTTGCTAATGCGATATTCTATGCATAATAAATGTTCCTATGAAAGGATAAATAGATATTAGACAGAATGTAGAAATAGCTATAAGTGACAGGCTAAGTATTCAATACTTGTACTATAGTCTGCTTCTAAACTACTTCTACTACTAGTACAAAAAAAAAAAGATACAGAATAAAAATCTAAAGTTATTCTTTCCAACAATGTATTTTATTCCATAAAGCTAGCTGATAATACTGAGAAGAAGTTTGATATTACTGATGGTAGAAACTTTGAAGGTATTTATTTTTTCTAC
The DNA here is from genome assembly GCA_964019185.1 of Maratus speculifer. Taxonomy (NCBI): domain Eukaryota; kingdom Metazoa; phylum Arthropoda; class Arachnida; order Araneae; family Salticidae; genus Maratus; species Maratus speculifer. Next base: position 26,940,915 of record OZ025294.1, on the reverse strand, counting down.
TTACACCTTAACCACTTAGTTTAAGTGGGCGCAGGGGTTGAAAACTTTTCAGAAAATCGATTTTTTTATGATCTACTTTGATTATTCATTTAATTCTTAACTTAATGCAAAAAACCGCATAAAGATATTAGCATTTTTAACGGAGTTATAAGCATTTATGTATCAATACTTACATAGCCGCATCCATATAATTTCAACTTTAAGTCGTGTTTTCTCAAAACTTGATTTTTGACGACTAACACCAAGATTTGAAAAAAAAACTATTTGATGGAATGGCTTAAATTTTTTTTTCATGCATATAACATCATAATCTAGATTATGAATTAAGGATATAACTATCACTTAATAAAAACAGTATTAAAAAATCTCTCAAAGTTGAAAATTTAAAAAACCCTAAAAAATACAACTTTTTTTCCATTAAAAATACTCAAAATATTAAACTATCTAAAATATATTAATTCATAATCTAGATAATGATGTTATATGCATGCAAGAAAAAAAGCTATTCCATCAAATAGTTTTTTTTTTAAATCTTGGTGTTAGTCATCAAAAATCAAGTTTTGAGAAAACGCGACTTAAAGATGAAATTATATGGATGCGGCTATGAAAGTGTTGATACATAAATGCTTATAACTCCGTTAAAAATGCAAATATTTTTATGCGTTTTTTTGCATTGAGTTAAGAATTAAATGAATAATCAAATCAGATCATAAAAAAATAGATTTTTTTCAAAAGTTTTCAATCCCTGAGCCCCCTTAAGTGAAAAAGAGAGTAAAAGCTGAGTTTTAAATAAGATAAATTTCAAAATTAATGTTATTTATTTATTTTTAACAATAAGAGCATTTCGGGTAAAATAATTAAAAATAAATTTATAAGGCGATCATAATAACAAAGCTCTGTGTATTTGTAATCACAAATCGTTAAAAAGATTATTTAAAAAATGACGTTACTTTGATGTAATTATATTAAAATGCCGGAGTTTTACACAACAGAATTTTGGGGGAGTGTAAAGGAAAATATTCTTTACAATATAAAAATAAAATAAAAAATATTTAACCAAATGCCATTTAGCAAAATTCTGTTTTCTATAGCATTACATTTAAAAGAAATTTGCATTTTTATTCATAAAACTGAAATAAACAATGATTAGATGAAAATGAAGCTATTTTCTAAATTCTTTCAGTAGTGAAGTTTACTTGAAGAGAAAAAGAACTGACTCAAACAGTATTGTTACGATGAATTTTATATATAATATAAAGTGTAAAAAATGTTACCAATGCATCTAAAATGTGAAAATACTTCGCTATTAGATATAATAATAAGACATATATGTTGTATACAATTGGAATCGGAAATAAAACGTAGCAACTGTTTGTTTAATGTAAGTTGGAAGCCTATTAGAAAACGATGTCATAATTGATACATTATTATTTTATTACTTATCCCCATGAATTGTTTTTTTAAATTAAAATCTCTATTTAGTAGATATTTCCTTTTCATTTACAATTTTTAACGAAGATACTATATCTTATAGATGCTTTAAAGGCAAACATTTTAAATTTAAATACGGAAAATACGCATATCTTTTCGGAATAACGTCATTTTCGGATGTGAAAATATAGTGAATGAGTTTCAATTTTTATTAGCTTATAAAACAAAGTACATATGTTATTTTGTCATTCTTGCAACGTTTTTAAGATGTCAAGATAAGGGGAAGAAATTGCACTAGAAAAAAAAAAGAAATATTTCTGTAAGGGTAAACTATGGAAGATGTTTGAAAAAAGGGGTAATGTGTAATCTGAGAAATTTTTAAAGTAGACAATAATTTTATCTATATTCTGAAACATATGTATATAAAGTATTTTGCAAATCGTTTATATACTGTAGATTTATGTAAGGAGTATGCACACAAACGCTTATTTTTAGATTTTGGTTTTATATAGATTTTGATTTTTTATCGTGTGATCATGGTGACAATTTTACGAAAAGTAAACAACTTGGATGCGTCATTCCCAAAAATTACTTCTATCTCATACATTTTAATATTTCAAAAAGTAGTTACACATGCTAATACTTCAATATTTTTATTTCAATACTATATCAACTCTATGTAAGGAATATGCACTCTAACGCTGATTTTAGATTTTTATTTATTTTAATATCATATAATTATGGTCGCTACACAACGAAAAGTAAACAATTTGGATGCTCTAATCCTAAAACTTATTTCTATCTCATACATTTTAATATTTCAAAAAGTAGTTACTCAAACTAATACTTCAATATTATTTTTTCAATACTTTATCAACTTTATGTAAAGAACATGCACTCAAACGATCATTTTAGATTTTTATTTAGATAGATTTTTATTTTGTTATCATATAATCATGATGGCTACACTACGAAAAGTAAACAGGTTGGATGAGCCATTCCCGAAACTTACTTCTTTCTCATACATTTTAATATTTCAAAAAGTAGTTAGGCATGCTAATATTTCAATATTATTATTTCAATACTATATCAACTTAGATTTTTCATCTTAAATTTCTGCTTAAATTTCAGTCAATTAATCAGAGTGAAAACGAGTTAATCTAGATCGTAGTATTTATTAAAATCAATTGTTATTCCTTGTTGTATTGTAATTAGTTGTTTTCGAATAGTTGTCTTAGCAGGACCCTAGTTCTCGAGCCGCCAGTGGACAATAACTGCAAAAAATCGAGACATCATACAAAAATTTCTATCTCGGAGTCCCTTTCTTGCGAAGTTTTTCCAAATTCACGGAATTCATCATAAAAGGTATGAAATTATCCATGGAACTTTAACCAAGATTTTTGCGTATGTTTTTAGCTAGGTCCTTCCTGAATCTGACAAAATTCTGATGAAGGAGGAGCTAAATTCTAACGTCTGAGCCAATTTCATTATTTTCATCACTGTACAACAGGAAAGTGTATAAAGTTATGCATAGAATTAAAACCAAATTTTTTTTTTATGTTTTTGGCTACGGCTAGTAAGCCCTCCTTTAATTTGAAAATATTCCACCGGAAGGGTTCGCCGTAATAGCTATGTCTGCATCATTTTCATTCTTGTAAATACAAATTTGTATGAAATTATGCATGGAATTGAACTAAAATTCCTGTTTGACTCTTGCTATCAGTTTCTCCTTGAATTTGAAAATACTCCGTCTGAAGAGGTCACTGTAATAGAAATTTGTGTCATTGTCTTTCTTATACCATCGGGAAGGATATAAAGTTATGAATAAAATTCAATCAAATCTTTTTTCGCTTTATTTTGGTTATGGTCTTTTTTGAGTTTGGCAATATTCCGCGGGAAATTGGCACTGCAATGGTGATTTTTGACAATTTTCTCTCCCATAAGATACTAAGAAGTTTTGGGATTGGCACATCCAATCAGTTTATGAGTTTATAAAAAAGTGATTTAAAGTTATCTTAAATATGGAATACAAAAGGATTTTGTTAAAGAGTTCATATTTTCTACAAATAAAATCTTTGAGCAATAAAACACCTTGATTTTAACAGAATATTTTCATAAAGAACTATAAATCAATTTTGGGGCATTAATATCTATAAATTTTGACCAAGTTTTGATCATCCATTTACAGTTCGAAAATGTTTTTTTATTTATTTAAAGCCACAAAGTTCTGTAAATGAAATGGCTGCAGAAAAGAACGTGTGTTGTAGAACTATGCGAGTTATAATTATGAACGATACCCTAGATTTCGCTCTTATAAAAAAAGAAAAGTTCAAGCTTTGGCTGTCGCATAAATAACAAAAGAGATACTAAGATGCACGAAATTGCTGAAGTGGCGCGGTAGCAAAAATAATGACAGAATAATATTTCCTGATAAGAAGCTATTTTGCGCGTATCATTTTTATAATGCAGAAAATGATGTATATTCAGCAATATTTGGTTGTATACTTTTAAAACTTTAAACTCTCAAATTATTTTAGAACAAGTATTCTCTTATAGTTTGGGATGCAATGCAGAAAAAAATGGAAAATTTCATCTGAATTTGATCGTTGACGGGGTAAAAATCATTATGAAGTATTACAAAAAGGATATACTGGTTTCACACAATTTGCTATATCCTAACAAATTGTATCCCAAAAAGAATTAGATATTTCAGCAAGATTCTGCCCTTTAGCACCAAACCGAATCAACACAGACTTTGCTTCGCGTAAAATACTGGAAGTGTATAATGCAAGAAAATTCACCAGCTTCTTTATTTCAACCCTTTAAGTATCTAAAAGCTTTAGACTAAAACATTTTAAGGATTGAAATATATGTTTAGCAATACAAAACTTTGGATTCTCTCAAAGCTCCCGTACTGCGTGAATACGACCTATTATCTATTAAAATGATTTGTGTCTCAGCGAATCGTTTCTGCGAGATTATCTTTGCTAATCAATAAAGGTAACGTTCGAATCTATTAAATGATTTCATAGTAAACTTTCATTTCTGATGCTCATCAGCTCATCATTTTGGGGTACTTATCATTCTCAAATTTTTATCTGTAAAATAAAATGACCTAGAGTTTGTAACGGGACTTAGTAACTGCAGTGTAAATTTTGTGTATCTCCATGATATATATTTTTTTTCAAGTGTTTTCCAGTTGTTTTAAGTGACACTTACAAGGCTAGACTGAGAAAAAGTATTTTTTAATTAAAATTTACAGTATTTACTGATTTTTGTTACATTACATTACTTATTTAATATATGTTTGTTACTATTCACTCGTTATGGTATAAGGTAAAGTAGGGTAAAATTAGATACCATAAATAAACGTTTCTTAAAACCGAAAGTTTCGATCAAGGAAAATTTGCGTAAATATTGTGTATTTATTGCAATATAATATAATATAATAGTTCTAATACAGTAACATTATTATAAATATCTGAATTTTTCTTTTACAGGTTATCAAAACCTGAGAGCTAATGTGCTCACAGGTTCTGTTTGTATGTAATGCCTTAAATCCTGACAGAAATAAAGTCAATCATGGTAACTTTGACGTATTACAATAACTTTGGGCCAAGAGAGAAAAAAGATTAAATCTGCTACATCTCTTGAGTTAACGGCAAAGTTTTAGTTTCAAAATATAGATAGCAGAACTAGTGTCAGTTTGGCAGCTTATTGAAAATATTTTGCCAAGATTTCACCGTGTCAAAATGAATCAATGTTTCGTAAAAATGGGGAAAAGTTACCCTAATTTGGCGCAAGTTACCCATATTGACAGTATACAGTTTCCTTCAAATTTTGGATATAGGTTTTCATTCTAATATAGCACTTCTTTGATTAAATTTGTGGGTTAATTGATCAAATATGAAGATGGAAAACAGGAGACCAGCTACCCTTAAAATAGATAAATGGATTTTTTATACAGAAATATCCGATTTGCTTCAAACTTGGTATATCAGTTTATTCTAAAAAGATTCCCTGATTAGATTTAGACGTTCATTTGTTAAGGGCGGAAATGAGAGAGATTATTTTTCTCCCTAATTCAGCTGAATGTTTTATTTTTGTCGATTTCCTTATTTTTGGAGGTGTATTATTCTTTGAAATAAGAGTACAAAATACAATTGGAGTGAATAGCTAGTGAGCTCAATGCCATTAGTTTATCTGAGCACTTAAAAAAAATGTTACACATTTAGTAATAAATGTTTTTCCAGGTAAAAAGTCAAGTTATACCGCACATGTAAACCTTACAGGAAATGAAAAAAAGTTTAGACGTTCTTTTGTAAAGAAATAAGTACTTTGTTTTCCTATTAAAACTACAGAATTTAACTATACAGGGTGAGTCATAAATATCGAAACAATAGGCTATCTCCTTAAATATTGCCCCTAGACCCATACTTCCAATTGCAAAAATTCATAAAAAAAGGTGACATTTTTGATGAGATAAGTTGCAACTCCATGGGAGGTCTATTGGAAAAAATACGAAAATTAACTTTTTATACGGCCCCCTTAGGATAAAAATTGCAATTAGGAAAACTTTCCTTATCCAGTCCTGAATAATACACAAAAAGTTGCATCTTCATATCTTCGAAACTTGCGGAGTTATAACCGTTTGAATAATTCATCAGGTTTTAAGGGATTAGACACAAATTGAAATGCGCGCAATTCGAAAGACAATGTTACTTTAACAGTTGTAGGAAACGCGTAAAAAATCTATCTTTTGAGTTAGAATTTTGTTTTTTTTCTTTTTTGTGATGGTTAGCTATATAATTTGCTAAGAGAATCCCATCCTAAAATTTATCATAAAAATTTAAAAAAATTATATGGTTAGTATTGGTTGAAATGGGATAGTTAAAAATCGTTATAACTCCAAACATTATTTATCGGATTTCAATTTCTTTCTGTTTAATTAAAAATGAAAATCGGATTTTAGTTTTGTTTCGGGGTTTTTGTTTTTCAATATTTATCTTAGAACTATTAAAAATATGTATTTAAAAAGTAATAACTTTTAAAAAATCATATTTTCAAAAGTAAATACTTTTTCCTTTTTTTTTAAACTAATGTAAAATAATTAAAAATGACATGCTTCAAGTTTGTACTTTTTTTCTTTAACAATTCTTAACTTTTAATAATTTAAAGAAGAGAAATAATCGGGAAAAAGTTATTATACAGAAAAAGGAAATATACTGTTTTACTGCCCATCAGTTATTTAAAAGAATGCTTCCCTAAGATGCAGATTAAGTATTTTTACAAATTTAGCTCTCACAACTTCAAGCTTTTTATCATCTTTTAGAGGCTGTTAAAAAATCTGTATTCTGAGCTGAGGTCAAATCAGGACCGAGACGTTACTTTTTCTGATGACTCGCCTATCCGGGCCTAACGTATTTTTCATACCGGAGATATTTAGGTCTGCGCTGGACGAAATTTTTATCTCGAACAATCCGTATTAAAATCAAAGCCTCTGACTGATCTAATACGTGCATAAAATAAGTAAAATTTGGTTCAATCAATATTTTTACAAAAACCACATACATTTTAATATCGCTTTTATTTTACAAAAAAAAAAAAAAAATAAATAAATAAATAAATAATAATAATACTGATTTTTTTAACAATAGTATATTTAAATGCTAAAAAATTAAGCAAAATAAAACCAGAGTAAAAAAATCTGCCTATGACGGAATTCTGTCTTAAAAAGAAAATATGTTGATCCATGCAAAATAAATACAATAATACCTGAGAAATAAATAAACTCCATTTAACCCTCCTAGGAACGGCATTTGTCTATTACGTCTGTTTTTTTCCTATATGATTCCGTGTTAAAAGGTTTTATTGTATAACATTTTTCAAAGTCTCCAACGCACGAGATGTGGATTAGCAATAATAAAATATATGTGAAACATTTACATATAAACAGAGATTCATTGATAAAATGAATATATCACAGCCTTTGGCGCTTCTTTAATAATGAAAAAGTATAAATATAAAAATCTCTGTGCTAACAATCAACATCTTTAGAGAACAAGTTTTGATTTAAATCAACACGCTGCTTTATTATGTCCAAATAACAGGCACGGTCTTAAACCGACATATAATAACGGATAATTTGTGAACGATCCCTTATTTGCTTTGAAAATGGATGAAAAACGCATCGTTTACTGTCATGGAAAAGTGGTGTAAGTCACGAATTTTTGAGAATTTTGGATTTTAATAACTTTGTTAGGTTTTCAGATACGGAGATGAAATTTTTTTGTACAAATTAGGAATTTATAAGGAATAAATTCCTAATTCGGAATTTTGCTCTACGGGGGCCGTATAAAAATTTAACTTTCGTATTTTTTCATATAGACCCCCCATGGAGTTATAACTTATATTAGCAGAAATTTCACCTTTTTTATGAGTTTTTGCAATTGGAAGTATGGGTCTAGAGGCAATATTTAAGGAGATAGTCTATTGTTTCGATATTTATGACTCACCTCACCCTGTATATATATATATATATATATATATACATATATTTATATATATATGAACGATAAACTTCATTTAAAGGATTGGGAGCATTTATTTTAAATGCTTGAAACTAATGTATGAATGGAGAAATACATCAGAGTAAAATAAATGTGTTAAGAAATAAAGAAATATACATTTGCCATATTACTTAAATTTACCTTTAAGTTTTGAACATAAAATATCTCGAGAGAATACGTATTTTGTTTATCAATGAAGCATACTTGTTTATCTATTTTATGGTACGCATTTTATTAAAAATTCATATTCTAGGGACAATTATGGCCTCCTAAGTAAATATATTAAAGTAAAAGAAATAAATCCATTAAAAGAAGAAATGCCTTAAGTTGAAGGAAATAGAGCCTTAACGATAGCAAGCATGAAAAATAACCATTCTCGTAAGCAAACTGAAGAAATATTAAATTACGTCATTGATTGTCCAGGAAAATGTAGTAAATATTTCAAAAGAAAATATCCCTAGACATTTACTTAAATGAATGCAATTTATCAAATAAAGCAATTTGAAATTTTGTTCGTCTTTAAAATTTATAACGGTTGAAATAAAATTTCCTATCGATTACACATTACACAGGCCGTTATTTCCTTTTAGTATACAGCATGTTGTTTTTGATGTCAAAAGCTATGAAAATTGAAAATTTTCTAATTTTAAAAACTATTATATCCAACATATACAAGATGTAAAAGGAACTAAAAATGCAATTTTATTCCTTTGAATTTTACTTTTTAAGAAAATACGTATTATACGGGCTGTTTCTAAATGAATATCGGAGTTTTAACGTTTGGTAGTATTTATTACACAAAACTTAAAATTATAATTAATGCATAAAATGAAAGTGCAACTCAAACAGTTTTACTTAAAAGCTTACAAAAGCTCAATATGAGTGCTTTTCGTCACACGCGACACATAAAGTCAATAGCTCAGTTCTTCCACAATGTAGATTAGTGTTTGTGCGGTTATTAATACAACAGCTGCAATGGTCAGCTGGTAGTGGAGGCACATACACACAAACCTTTATGAACCCCTACATGTAGAAATCATATTTTGTCAGATCAGGTGAGCGTCTGAACAGAACTTTTTTGCTAATCTACGTTTGGGAAGAAGTGAGCTATCGGCTTGATGTGCCCTACGTGACGAAAGCTGCTCACACTGCAAGCTTGTTAAACTGTTAAACTTGAACTGTTTGACTTGATCTTTCATTTTATATTTTAATTGTAATTTTAAGTTTTATATAATAAATACCACCAAGCGTTAAAACTCCGATATTCCTTTTTAAACCCTTCGTATTTACACCCATATAAGTGACTCACGACCATAGTAGGCCAAATCCATTAAAAAAAAAATAATAATAGAGTCCATTTAGAAGGTACATAACCCGTGCCGGAACACTTGGAATATCCCTTGGAGTATTCCAAGGGTTCCGAGGTCGATCCTTGGCTTGGACATTTTTCACTAAGTTGGTTCTGCACTTAGTCAGCAATGTGAAAATTCACGTATTAAATATTCTAAATTTTCAAGCGTAATTTCACTGTTGAAAATTATAATAGAAATTGATTAATATTAAATATATATGGTAGACATAGTTTACCTTATTAGGAAACTGTTTTGAAGTAAGAGGAAATAATGGATTCTAATGAATGAAACAATTTCTTAGTATATTTTAACAAGTTTTTTCCTTGGGTTCAATTAGTTTTAGATAGGTTATCTTCTGTTTTATTATGAACAATAATGCATAATCATCATATAAAATATTAAAGTGAATAATTTATGCTTAAAAAAGTTTGCACATATTTTTTACATGAAAAAAAAATCCATTTTCTAGTATATAAATTTAAATATTACGCTTATAAAAGTGAATTTTCGTGCGTAATATAAAACATTTTTCTTTCAACGAAGCCTTGATAATTAAACTTAATTAAGTGTTAAGTTCTTTGTTAAGTTTCTTTAAAGTATTGCGATCCATTTTCATTGGAATTGCTTCTTTAAGACTTCAGTTTATTGATGTAAAATATTTACCTCTGTAATTTCAATTTTTGATATTTTCTGAAATATGCTTCCCGGAGGGAATTTTCTAAACAGGATTGTAGCAATCATTTTCTTGTAAACATAGAATAATTCTTTCGTTCACACCATTTAAGAAAACCATACGAATTTAAATTTTCTTCATCTACAGATTTACAAGAGTTTCCTTTCAAGAAAGAGGTGATCATGAAAGATTATTTTCCTTTGATGCTCAAAGAATAACTACTTTTAAAAACTGTCAACAATCCAGTAAAAAATATCCAATCGACAATTTACAGATCATATATTATGTTATAAATCGTGAACACTACTTTTCTTTGCGAAATGTTAATTAAATATAATTAAGTACCTTTTGTAAGTGCGTATTGTAAATTTCATTTAGAGAAATATCATGCGACCTGAACAGTTTTACAAATCGGTTGTACATTTTTCTTGTAAAGAAATTATAAGTAAAAAAAATCCTTTAAAATAAATAAAAAATATACTTCTGATGTTATACTCAGAGGAGCAACTAAATAGAATAAATTTTGATGTTACTAGAGCAGAAGCTAGAAATAGTTGAGCATGCAAAAAATGAGGACAGGTAAGTATGTTTAGAATCAAATACATGTCAGTACCCTAAAGACCTTTTAAGAGGGTTTGAAATACATTTTAAAGTAATTTTTATTTATTGACTTAAACTTTTGAAATTTTTTGTGATCTTTAACAATGCTTTTTCTAAAAAACCACAAAAAATATAATTTTCAATACATTTGAAGTAGTGCAATGTCATTAAAATGCAATACAAATAATTTTTACCCATTTATCATAATGTAATGTAATTCTTTTGAGTGATCTGAACTACCAATGCTACACATTTGAAATTCAATATCGAGCATGCTACAGCAAACATTCTTGATATATATCAATTGAATGAAAACTATCTTGTACTTACATGAGTTAGAGTGTGTGAAGACAAAAAGACGGGCAGACAAATCGGATTCATAAGAACTTTTAAACTAGGTAGTAAAGTGTTACAAAAGCAGGTTAATCTTGATGTTATCGATTTCTCAGACCACTGCTTTTTTCAATTTTTACAGTTTAACTTGTAAATTTCAGTTTAATTACAAACATTACCGAAATTTTGTTTTATTCAAAGCTTTAGAATTATCAACAGAGACTTTGGAATAGAGAAATTTTAATTATAAAGTCCTGTGCAAAAAAAAAAAAAAAAAAAAAAAAAAAAAAAAAAAAAAAAAAAACCATTATATAAGTTAATTATGTTTTTTCTTCATCTTTGTATCTAGTGGTCTCACAGATACTTCACAGTAGTTACTTGACAATTTCTATCATATTAATTAAAGGTTAGACAAAAGGTCAAATTAACAAAAAAATTATTTTGGTGCCAAGCATTCTATCAACGAAAATGAGAAACAAATTTTCTTTTGATATTGAACATGAAATTAAAATTTTACCAATTTTTCATTTAAAAAAGTGTATCAGCTTAGCGGTATCTTGAGAATGGTGCCATCATAAAAATGAAACATACCGATCTAAATAAATAAAAGCATTTATTTTCCTTGTAAAAGGATTTTCATCATTTTTATTAAATATTAATTGAGTTTCATGAAATTACTATCAAGTTAATTTAAATTAATTAATAATTACAATTGAGTATACTCGGAGTTCTATTTTTTTGTTATTTATAAACATATGTTGATGATATTTCAACATTCTTCCTTCGAATTGTTTTCTATTATTTTATCAAAGCATAAGAGGATAAAAAAGAAATAAACTTATTTTGTTTACTTCTTTTTGAGATTAAAACATCAGACATAGGGGATTCACAAATAAATGTTATTAAAAACGCTTTTGTATACGCAAGCAAAAAGTAGCGCACATATAATTAAACTAATTATTTCACTCCATGTCTATAAAAAATAATACGTCAAATAATAATGAATGTTATTAAGAGTATATATGACTCGAGTAACGATCATCATTAAGGGTGTAATTGAATGGATTTTATATAATTATGTTATAAGGATAAACTATACCCAAGGGAATTAGTTGTTTGACTTTTAACATCAATGTTATAACTAATGCTGGGCTGTTTTCTAAGAAGTATTATTAGTACTAAGTAAACGAAACCAGGTATACATACATGCATATATATATATATATACTGTTTATCTTTCAGGAAGATCATGCAAGAAATAAAACAGAATTATTAGCTTATGTTTAATGTGATAAAAAATACTAAATGTTTTAGAATTACGAAAAGGTGGTATTCTTTTTATCTTTTATCTCTTTTAAAGTGTATAGAGTTTATAAATGGCTACCTATTATTTTTCTAAAGGTAAATATTATTTAAACATTGTAAAAGAAAATATGGAACGAAATTCTGATATAATCGCATTAAAGAGAAATTTTCGCTTTTTTATTTATCGAAAAGGCAACTGTTTATTCTTTTAGGGTGTGACAAATTATTTTAGTACAAGAAGCTTGATAATCTGTAAGTTTTATAATTTAATTTGCAAATTAAATAATTGAAACTTATAAAGCCACATTTTTATTAAAAACAATATGTATATAATTTATACGTATATGTAGATATATAAAAAACAGGCTTAAAAAACTATAATTCCTTGGATGACCCAAAGCATTTTACTTAACACGAAACAAATTACCATTTCCGATTCTCCAGGTACCGTAAAGGTACCAGGACTAAAACTAGAAATAGTCCTACTATGTATTTTATAATGCGAATACAGTTCAGTTTATAAATATCTATTGAAAAATATAGAATTGGTTACACTCACTCGAACGTTTGCTTTAAAAGTACTTAAACTTTGATCAAATTAGACAAAGACTCATAAAATAATTCGTTTGAAGCCTCAGCAGATAATATTAAGACTTACTTTAATTTAGTTGCTTGGATATCTCAATTGCGTAAAATAAGTCCTTCATCAATTATATTGATGTAAAAGTATTTATTTTATGCTGTAGTATAAGTATGGTATTGCCAATCTTCTTGAAAATATTGAGCAGAAATAATTCAAGACAATTTCCAGTTTTTCACTTTTTACGGATGGCATGATTGGAAATGAAGATAACATGACAGATTCTTAAACATATACTGCACAATTACACCATAAAATAGAACTACTAAGAATGTATTTGTAAAAAATACAAGAACTTGCTCATTGGTGCACAAAAACAAGAACTTTAATACGAGCATGTCCAATTAAAATAAAATAGAATATAGAATCAACGTTTCGAGCTGTCATCTGTGCGGCCACCTTCAGAAAAATATGATGATGAAATGACTAAATATTTGTTTCCTGAGCGAGAGCTAATATTTCTAATAAAACGAAACGAATCGAAAGTTTGAAAATGTTGCCATCTACACGTGAGGAAAAATTAAATGACTGCAAATACTTTATTTTCCTAACAAGAGATGGGAAACATTTGATTCCTTTCGATTTTAATTTATTAGAATTATCATCTCTCGCTTAGGAAGAAATCTGTTAGTCATTTCACCATCATATTTTCCTGAAGACGGTTCGAAGCGTTGATTTATTTTATTTTATTTTAACTGCACAAGTTCTTGTTACAGTGCTTGTTTTTGTGTACCAATGAGCAAAGTTTTTTTAAATGCATTGACAAATAACTCCATACGTAATTTATTGGTCAGCTCTATGGAGCAATTCATAAAAAAAAAATCCAGTCAAATATCGTTAAAATTTAGAAAGATATAGGCGATAGGAATGAGGTGATTTTTATTTCTCTCTAAAAGTATCCAAATGATAAGGAATTTCCCACAAATTTTTATTTTTAATTTAATCTTTTTTAAATTTTCGTTTCTTTATTGATGTTTTAGTCATTTGATTAATAACAGAACAACATATTTGATGGTAAAAAGGAGTATCAAAATCGAAGTATTTTTTCCTAATCTTCCTTCTAATATTATTATATACTAATTTATCTGTAAAACCTAGTTTTTAAAATTGTCAATTTGTGGAAAACCTCTTATCATTCAGTTGCTTTCATAGAGAATCAAAAATCAGCTCAATCCTGTTGCCGATATTTTTCTGAATTTTTGCAATATTTGATTGGACATTTTTTAGAAGTCGCCAGATGGAGTTGACTATTAAGTTATGTATAAAAATCAATATTATCTTTCTCGCAAGCGTGGATAAAAAATTATTTCATACAGTTACACAGATTTCATAAAATATTATGTACAATGTTAGAAAAAAAATCTTGATACTTGCGATTTTAGACTTTTTTTAAATATCTAGAAACATACATGAGGAATTATACTGAATCTCCAGGTATGTAAGCAAAATAGCATATGTCAAATATTTTCGCGTTGAGTTTTTTCCACATTCCCATCGGGGGCCGTCAACATACTGAAAAAGAACGAGGACCTTTTGGATAACCGTTTCAAAACTAATGTATCAAAAACGTCCAAAATACAGATTATGATTAAGTGGCTTATTGTAATAAACTGTGTTCATATTTATGAAGGTAGCATGTATACTCGTTGAGAAATTAAGGTTTTTATAAAAACTGTCCCAAATTAGGCCAAGTTTTTGCTTATACTTTTCAGAGTTCTTAATAAAAAACAATGTTCTTTTCAGAAATGTTCTTTTTGACAAATAACTATGTACATAATACTCTGCAATCATAATTAAAAAATAATCATAACTGTATGAAAAATAAACATGTTTACTAAATAATGTTTCATTGCGCATGCTTGAACACAATCAAAATATAATTTGCACAATATGTTAACTAAATTTATAGAGCAACATTTGTGAAATTTTCAAAATCGTAGCTTCAAAATTCTGAAAATTATCGTAGGTAGAGTAATCTTAAAATCCCTTATTTAGTAAAAGACTGTATCAAATATATTAGTACGTGCAATATTTTGTGTACACTGTTAAAAATTTGAAACATTTGCTGCATCATCACTCCACTGCTATTACAAAAAACGATTACTTCCCTAAATTATGGAGCATTCTCACTGGTCAAAATAGAGATCTTCGAAAAAAGCAGTGAAGTGAAGATGCAGCAAAAGTTTCAAATTTTTAACAGCGTATGCTACAGTGCCATTAATCAACGGAATATGGATACAGACCCTCATCTTTTTGCTTCATTTTGGGAATGACGAAACTTGAACATATTCTATCCACGATCATTTTTGGAATTTTCAAGCTACGTTTTTGAGACTTTTACAAAAGTTCTCTGTACATTTAGCTAACACATTATGCAAATTACATTTTGATTGTCTTCACGCATGCGCAAAGAAAATATATCTAGAAAACCTGTTCATTTTTCATACAATTATTATTTTCTTCAAGTTTGATTGCAGAGTTTTATGTACAATGTTATTTACCATATTTTCTGAAAAGATCATTGCTTTTCATTAAGAACTCTGCAAATTATAAGCAAAAAACTTGGAAAAATTTGGGACCTTTTTATAAAAATCATAATTTCTCTGCGAATGTACATGCTATCCTCATAAAAATGAACACAGTTTATTACAATAAGTCACTTAATCACATTCTGCACTTTGAATGCTTTTGCTACATTAGTTTCGACAGGGTTATCCAAAAGATCTTCGTTCATTTTCAATTTGTTAACGGTTCCCTAATGGATTTCGGGAAAAAAGTCTTAGCAAAAATATAAGACCTGTACTATTTTGTTTAAATACCAGGAGTTTCAGAATAATTCCTCGTGTATTTTTCTAGATATTTAACAAAACGTCTAAAATCGCAAGTGTCAAGATTTGTTTTGCGGGCTTTGTAGTTGTATTCCATTTGCACTATATTGTTTCTACTATATTTGTGAAATTGGCGTTAAAGTTAGTTAAAATCCCTGCATGATATAAGCTAAAAACATGCTAGAATTTTTTAAACGTTTCAAAATATTGCTTTATTTTCATGAATATCCGTGCTATTCTTGCAAAAAAGCAATGGGCATGTTTTACAATATCCACAAGTTTGTATTCTGCAACGACAGATAATTTTCTTCATTTTAATCTACAAACGGATTCCAAATATTATTATTTTTCTATGTTTTTGTCGGTCCCCTAACTGTCCTCCTTACTAAATTGATGATGATAAATATGAGATCAAGCATAATATTTATAATCCTGAAGTTCGAGAAGAAACAGACAAGTATTTTCTTTTAAATATTCGACAAAATGTCAAAAATTGAAGGTGTCCGGTCATTAATTGCCATATACTGTGCATTTTAATAACCGCCTACGATATAAATATTTACGGGGTAAGATTATGTTTAAGAAGCATATTTTTTTCATAATAACTACGTCAGAAATTTGCAATCCAGACACAGTTTTTCATAGTTAAAATGATTTAATGCAGTTGTCATTTAGTAAATACAAACACAAAATAAAAATTAAAGTTAAGTAATATTTTAGGTTGCCAGTTATACGAATCTAATTTGAAATTTTCAATTTTATTCACTTTATCTTTTAAATATGACAACATAAAAGTCTCGTGAAGAATTAAATGAAGAAAATAATTTTGTATTATACTTAAATTTTTATTTAAAAATGTATATGAATCTTATACAGTTGGCAAAAAATTATTTGTACACTCCATTTTTTAAAATATAATGAAATTAAATAAAACATTTAAGCAAAAAATACTGCAATGCATTAATTTAATGCATTATAGCAATATCAAAGCAAAAACAAAATAAAACAAACCGATTTTTTACAATATAATAAACAAATATACAAAAATATAATGCAAAAAAAGTATTTGTACACTACATTTATGTACTATAATTAATGAAAATTTAGTTAAATGATACAAATTAATATTTTGTGTGAATTCCTTTAGCGTTTATGATTACTTCTAGATGCTGTGACATAGATTCCACCAACTTTTTTATAGCGGTCTGGTTTATGTTATTCCATGACTCAATAAGAACTTCTTTAAAACTGTTTTTTCCTGATACATATTTTTTTCCGGATTTTTGCATCCAATAACATCTACAAATTTTCTATTGGATTCAAGTCTAGAGATTGTGGAGGAGTTACCAGTCCCTTCGAGCATTGTAGAGTAACTATGTGATGGTGATCACAGCAGTATGCTTTGGTCGTTAACCTGCAGAAAGTGAAAAGCTTCCTCTTTACGTAATTTTTTAGCACTGTTTAATAAATTATGCCGCGACACATCAATGTATGTTAAAGCTTTCATTCCAATGTCAATAAATTCCAAATGTTCTGCTCAATTAGAAGCTATACACCCCAAAACCATAATATTCTCCCTACTATGCTTGATAGTTTGAAGTATACTTTCTGGATCTAGAACAGTTTTATTTTTATGCCAAATTTTTCGAATGCTTGATGGTAAAAAAATTCCAAATTTTCTCTCATCAGAAAAAATTACTGTTTTCCAAAAATCCAATGATTTACTTCTTTATGCGAAAGTGGATTCTTTGCGTTTTCGCCTTTTTGTTTCTCTGATGAATCGAGTTTTCCTTGAGGTTCTTCCTTTTAAATCTGAATTGAGAAGAATATTTCTTAGTGTTTGAGATATTACTCTGATGTTAAAAGATGTTGCAAGGTCTCCAGCAAAATTTCGAACTGAACCCATAGGACTTTTTAAAGCTTTTTTAACTACACTCCTTTTTCCCCTCATTGTTAATTTGTTGAGAAGTCCTGCTTTTCGTTGAATTTCGATGCATCCAATTTCTTCATACTTTCTCACTATGCATCCAATAGTTGTAAATGGTAATTTAATAGCTTTTCGAAATTCTTGTTGCGAATTTCAATTTTTATGATGCTCGATAAGGATTTCATATATCTAGAGGTACCTCTCCAGTTTTAGGTGCCATTCTCAATTACTTCAAGAGCAAATTAGATTAAATGTCAGACAAATATAATATGAAGTTAAAACTTATTAATAACTTCTGTATAAGTAGTCCTTTGAATTATAAACACCATAAAACACAGTGTATATCAGGATGGAAAAATGTACAAATACTTTTTTTGCAACAAATTGTTAAACTTTTCCTATTAGAAAATTATTTTACATCTTTATCGAAATTTTCTCTTGTTTAATTTAAAACGCACGGTAAACATACTGTATTAAAACTATTTTTGAGAAAATATCTGTTTTTATTTAGTTAAAAATTAAAAAAATAGGGTGTACAAATATTTTTTTCCCAACTGTATTTCAATAATGTTAATATCAAAACTGGCAAAGGCTTAACTAAGAAGGATTATTTTTCAGATAAATAATCTACTCTTGATAACTACGAAAAGAAAACATAAGTAGTTTCTTTACTGAATCAAGATGACAGGGAAAAATAAGAAAAAATAAATAAACCATTTTTTCTGTCATGTTTATCGACATCTGTGCGGAAATACCGGATATAGACTCCTTTCGTTATTTGCTTTGATAGACTAACTTGAACTTAATAGCGTTGCTCAAATTATGTGATTTTTTTACAGCATCTATTGTATTATTGACATTAGTTTAGATATATACATTTTACTACGTTATGTTTTAGCTGTATACGTATTTGTTATTCTAAATAAAAAATCAGTAATTTTTTTCTTTGCATCTTAATCTAATCTTATTTTTCAACAAATTATCAATACATTTTATTTTCGTAAAATAAATACATTTTAAGTTTTAAATTGTAAAAAAATTAGTTCATACGATAGCAAAACAATTTACAAAGTGGTGTTTATATCATAGCTTTTGAGGATGTGTTATCTCTAAATTTAAGGGGTCTCAGGAGTCTTGCATTTTACCAAGTAAGTGCAATTTAGCAATGTGTCACATTTAATTTTTTTCTTCTCAGTAACTACAAAACATAAATGCATATATTTTAATTATATATAAGATAAGTTTAACTTAATATATCTTAAATATATTTAAAAAAAGAAAATTCACAAAATTCTACATTGAAAAAATATTCTACATTGATTATTTTATTTTTTTAATATTTAATCTTGATATCAAAATTAAAATTGTTTTTTGAATTGCATCCATTGCGCACAAGATTGTAGCAAAATTATTGGTTCAAGATTTTCCAAAGATATTGGTAATGATATAAAACTAATGTATCTTGAAAGCAATTTATTTATTTTTTTTATTTAAAATTTAAATTCATTTAAAAAATGAAAAAATATATAATTTTTTATTGAAAAATTGCCCAATATATATAATTAATGCAATTATAATAGTAAATTTGAAGTATAAGTTAATATTTAATTTTAAATGAAGATATTTACTAAGTTTGATGCAGATTGCTTTATTAGTTTTTGAGAATTGTTGCGCGCAGTCAAAGAATTTTTTTATCAAATTTTTTATTATCGAAATGAAACACATAAAAATATAATACAAATTCTATGTAGAATATAAAAAAAATTTAATAGAAGTGATATTAAGTTATTTATATTAAAAAAAATATGCATTTATGTTTCATAGGGACTGAGAAAAAAAATTAAATGTGACATGTTGCTAAATTGCACCACCTGGTAAAAAGTAAAACTATTGGGACCCCTTAAATAATTTTATTGCCTTTAAATGGCTTTAAAGAATCTATACTCTGTTTTAATTAAAACACATTTAATTTTTATGAGTTAAAAAGAAAATCAAGGCTACACCGTTGTAAAACTGCGATTCTTTTCTAAGCAACTGGTAATCACTATATGGAGAAAGTAAAATTATTCCTCGCATTCATGATGTGTTCACGATTTATCTTAGAAAAGTTTGCGTTGCTGAAAAATTCTGCTTTCCTGTAATATTCAAGATGTTAAACAAACTCTTCATAATTACCCATGAATCTTTTTCTTAGGGAGGAGGGTAGAGGGACCATTATGCGGGGCCTCGCAGATCATTTACGGAAATACGTACTAAGCTGGACAGATGTTGTCCGAGTCCCCGTTTGAAGGTTATGAATCAACTGACTAAAAATATTTTTTCGCGAAAACTATCTAGCTGTCTTTAGTACGACCCAATATATTGTTCAAAACATCATCTTCCCGAATAATTTGTGGTTGGTGCGACTTATTCAGGAAATTGAAGAGTCAAATCTCGATTACACGTTCAGTGCTGTCAGCACATTGATTCGTTGTTTTAAAATAGGGCCAGTCATTATTGTTAAAATTTTCTGTTAAACGTTTCTCCAAAAGGTGATACAAGTGTACCTGTAACTATAATTTCATAAAACCTTTCTTCATCCTTTCTTACTTTATTTGAACCATAATTTGGTTAAAATGTGTATACACATTGTACCATAATTTGGTAATAGGTTAAAACATATTTTGGTAACAATACTAAACTTAGTTTGGAAATAGGTTGAGTCATAAACGAAATTTTGGCTGAGCCATACTTTGGAATTTGAGTTGAGTCATACTTACCAGACATATTTTGGAAAAAATTTAAACCATAAATTCAATTCATGAAATGCTCATATGTTTTTATGAAGATAATCTCAAGCATTTGTTTCGAAACTAAAATAAAAAATGATATATTTTTTGTAAATTAATCATGACATTCATATCATTGTATAAGTAGTTAAATTTTCTGCAAACGTAAATCACATTTCAAATAATCTGTTTAAGGCAACAGATTGGAGACAATTAAACTATTTCTCGACGCTTTAAAATTTCACAATTGCGAATTTTGAAAATACATATATGTAGTTTAAATTTTTTAATTAATTCTTTAAAATTTCTTTCACCAAATGTATGAACATGATTTATGTTTAAAATATAGTGTCTCAAATTTAATGCCTTGTTTCCGTAAGTAGTAATGTTTTTGTACATCATTCAAAAATATATATCGAATTTAAATTATTACTATTTTGTGATTTACGTTTCCGCATTTTTATTAGTATCATTCTTGAAACATTTTCAAGACCATGAATAATGAATATTTATTTGTACTGTAAAACCCAGCGTGCTTGAACGGACAAATTTATTTCATCAACCAAAATTATTATTTAATATGATAGTAGAAATTCAGTTCTTAAACTTTGGTTGAAAGCTAAGTTTATTGCATTTCTAATGCAAGAAATATAGAATTATGTAAGAGTTTATCTGACACTTTACCTTCAGATAACTTACCTGTTTTAATCATTTGATGTTGATGCAAGCATTGTTCAGATCACTACACTCATTTTTAGCAAACATAAGAAAATATTGAATCCCGTTTTCAATGTTTTACGTAATACGTAAACGCTATCAAATACTGTACCAGACTTTGACTTAAAAACCATTTTTATCGGGATTTCTTTATGCTAGAGATGAAAGAATAACACTTTTATTTAATTTCGATATTAAATAGCTAATATACGCTTTATCATGCACCATACTAATATAATACATTTTAAATGCACATTAAAAGTAAACAGTATCCAAATTCTATATGAATCTAACTTTTAACTTTATGATTAGCTAATTAGTAAAACTTAATTCATAACATGAGTGCCTGATCCATAATATACGCATTAAGATTAATTTATGAAATGCAAATTATAAGAAACAGAAATCCAATCACATATCCATACATTATTTAACTAAGTATGATACAGACACATTGTAAATTTTATTTTACCAACATTACACAAAAATGAAATAAAATTAATGATTAAAAAGAAAATATACTTCATTCATAAGTTATAGTTAGAAAATATAAATAAATCCTTATATATTGTTAAAATTAAATGAAAGAAAATAGAAATGCTTAATGACGACTTTTATCGTACACATATACGCAGATTAAATGACGGACGATCTGTGACTGGCTACAACGCTTTGCCGTAGGATGGTAAACGGTTGAACATTGCTCAAGTATTCAGGTGAAACCAAATTTTTCAGTTAGAGATCAATCCATCTTTAGGTACTTTTGGTGACTATGAACCATTTGATAGTTCAAGATTGAAAGGAAATTTTTAACCGTGCAGATTATCCGTACTTGACCGTACTGTAATTCACCTACTTCAGTTTGTGGATGGCTTGTGTAATTTAATGTAAGTTTTGAGAGACAACACTTTAATTGTTGATCAAATGTTGCTGCTAATAAATAATCAACTGTATAATTTTGAAAAATTACCAAAAATAATGCAGTTAAAAGCACAAAATATAAAATGAAAAACATTAACGATAAAGTTTTATACACATGATACAAGCTGGATTAAAAATTTAATTGAAATATTTTTTTCAGAAATTTAATTACGAAATCATTAAACGTAGTCTTTTCTTTTGGAAATGTACATTTTTTATATGAAATTTAAGTTTTAATTATATGTTCCTGAAATTGAAATTCACCAAGCGTTCATTCAACAGGTCATTAATTCCTTTATGCAAGAAATAATTTTCTTTGCATTATAGAAATAAATGACCAAAAACCAAATAAACAATTATTTCTATATGAGCGTCTGGAGAGCTATTTATAAGCGTGGGACCAGACTTTTTCTCAAGCACATCAATGTATTTATATGCATCACGAGTCGTTAAGGAGTAATTGAAAATGATGGCTGTTTCATTTCCGTATGTTTGAAATCAATGTATAAAGCACTCCAGGGGAACTTTTCTTTTTTTTTATTTTCTTTCTTTCATTCTTTTTTTTACTTTTGCGTCTAGTATACCAAAAAATGTCTTCTGCGTTTAAAAATTGGTGGCATTAATTCTTAAAGAATAGACTATCGCTTTTCATGCATTTAAAAAAAAAGAAAAAGGCGTTTAAAATAAACAATAAAGTAATCTAATAAATATTTTTAGTAGTTACATTAGAGAATTATTGAAAATTTAATTCTAAATTCATTAATAGATATCTATTTTTATTAGGATTGGTTGAAGTAGGTGGAACCTCTTTTTTAAATACTTCTTTTTTTAAATCTTATACAAAAATTTTGAAAAAGTTTATTTAAAGAAATTTATAGAAAAGTTATTTCATTTAATTGTATATTCATAAGCAAAAGTTTATCATTAGTTTCTAAAATAATACTGTAAATATATTTTAAATGATTTTCTTAAATAAAAATAAATAAATAAGATGGGTGTCTCAGTTACCCCTTATGAAGAAGTAAGTGGATACAAAGTTCTTTATTGAAATTTATGGTAAATATAACTAAAGAAGAGGTTAAGTGGGTGTTACTTCATAAAGTATAAAGTTTTTCTATATTAAATATTTTATTGTAAATATATCTATTTCCGAGATAAAAAGCTCGAGATTGATTTTGAGTTAACATTTAAAAAATACTCAAGTTGGCAATCATAGTAAAAATACAGATAATTTGGTACATAGATTCAGAAGTTTTAACGCCAATAGTCACATTTAAAGTAGGGGAAACTAGGGCACATTGATACAGTTTTTTTTTGGTATCCAGAAAGTAGAAATTTAAAATTATTTTTCCATGTGGTGTCAGCAAAACTTGTGTAGTGTATTATAAAAATGCAAAATCGTTATTTTATGTAATATTTTTCATGTAATTTAAAAAAAATCGAAAAAAGTAATTTGTATCAATGTGCCTCATCCCCGGGACAGATTGATATACCTCATGGGGCACTTTGATACGTTTGGGAAAAATGGAGACAAAATAACACCAATGCATATTTTTCATAGAAAATTGGTTAACAAACCATTCTATAATTATTTATAGAAATTCAAATCACCCACAATTTATTTGTAAGTAATATTAAAGTCATCAAAATTAAATGAATAATAACTTGATTTTCTCGCTGTTCCTTGTCTGATTGTTGGCTCTGGTAACTCTTTCATATCTGGTGCTTCAACCCCAGAATTATCTTCTTTCTTAGGGAAGATGAAAAAATTACCAGGTTTTCTGTTTATTAATCAGTTTATAAACAGAAAATAAAGTATAATTATATTAAAAATTCTGTTTATAATATAATTACCCTTTGCTGTTCTGCAGCTTGATTCTCTTACTTAACATATCTCGTCACGAAAATAATTTTTTTTCTCTGGAAAATCGATATAAATTTAAGATTTGCCAGGCTTCCGAGTTCTTTTATTGTTAGTTCGACTAGTACTAGATGTTGGATAAATTCGTTCGTCTTCAGTTTGCAAAAATACTATGAAATGTTCTGATATAAAAAATTAGAGCTATTTCACTTCAATAAAAACTAATATTAGAAATTTTTGGCGAAAAATGGTTGGGTTAAGGAGTGTATGGTAAAAAAAAACAATAAAAGGTAATGAAAAAATGAACTAAAAAAGGATTTATGTTGTATCAATGCGCCCCGTCATAGACTGTTTCAATGTGCCCAATACAGCCATTTTTAATAAAATGTGTCTCAAATCCAACACTTTATGATTTACCTAAGAATAAAGAATGAGGAACTGATAAAGAATAGCTTTACTTGCCAAGGAGAGTATTCTTTTCGGCTGAAAATGCTGGAACAGTTGTGTAATATCATTTCAATTGTACAACTCAAATTTACTTTTAACCTACAAAAGCTGTAAATCACCCGTCCCATTTCAACAAACTACTGAATCATGCCAAGACGTTCTGTATGTAGTTTTGTACACTAGCTTCACCTTTTGGAGCTGTTGTGAAACTTCCTATAATGACCCTTTGAGCAGTAGATGGGGTGTATCAATGTGCCCCATGCATCAATGTGCCCCAGTTCCCCCTATTACATATTAAAAAAGTTTTAATTAAGATGTATTCTTCAATAAAGAAAAAAAAAAGAATCCCACAAATATTTAAAAAGAAACATTTGCACTGAACTGGTCTTAATGGATTTAAAATATGTTTTACACCCGGTATGAAGGCGTTGCCAATATGACGGGGATATCAACAATTCGGAGCGAAAGTAAAACACGATGAAAAAAGATGTGTGGGTCGGATGGACATATAGTTTGTAGATAAATATTGAACGCGGTACAAAATTTTGTATGACCAAAAAAAGTTTATAAATTTGTAAATAGACGGCACTATTGTAGATAATTCCATGGAGGAATTCCAACAACGCAGGATTTGGATAAAAAACATTAGAAAATATTGCATTTCCAATTTTTTTATCCAAATATTGCATTGTGTAAGCTCTATGGAATTATGCTATGGAATTGTCTGTAGTAGCACCCTCTATTGTTTAGATTTTGAATTAAATGTTTACTTGTGTCATCAAAAGTCCGTACCACGATGAATACTTATTTGAAAACCGCATGCCTCTCTAACCGATAAATTATTATTTTTTTTATCGCGATTTATTTTCGCCCCAAACTTTTGAAACACCCGGTACATAATATATGTCGGTTAATAAGTATGATTAATTTCAATAGATAAAGAAATTTTTTTTATGCATATACCGTTTTACATTATTGAATCATCTTTCTTTTACTCATAATAAACTCAAGAAAATGCAGATAGACAACACAAGAATCATCTTAAAATCTTATAGACGTAATACAAAAGATATTCAGAAGATAAGCAGCTTTACATGAAATATTCTCCACAAAGAAAACTTTTACATTATACAAGTTCTGTTGACGTGTTTTTTTCTTTTATGCTTCTGTGGAAACTGGCTAGAATACTGATGTAACATATTTATCTTTTCACTTATGATCACTAGTACATTCTGCCTGAAAACTATAGAACCTTTTACTTAGACATTTATTGTGCATAAAATACCGCAATTTTTTGTTTATAACGCTGTTCAGAAAATTCTACTGCATATATATAGTGTATTTATGTTTAAGCTGTTTTATAAGAAGCAGACAAATCCGGAAAAAGTAGAAACAAACTTTTAAAACTTCTTATTTAAGTTAGTTATATTTTTCTATTGCAAATGGAAATATTTTCTGACCAAGAAACTGAAATACATTTTCTTTACATAGCTTATTTTAAAGTAAGCTAATGTATGTCAAAAACGATAAAACTAATTTAAATAGAGATATAAAATACGTTTATTTTGATTTAAAGAGAAATATAAAATACATTTATTTTGATTTAAAGATTTCATTACTTAAACAGTGTAGCATTTATATCAAAACCTTTTTGATACAAATTCTTCAGTATTTTTTTAAAATGAATATGGTAAAAAAATTAAAAGCAATAAACAAAATTCACGTGATCACATGCATAATGAAATCAAGCGCTTTAATAAAAACAGACACCATGAACCATTTTATGTTCTGGTTCTTATTTTCAATAGCTCTCTTTCGAAATGCTACACTGTTAAAAATTT
The DNA here is from genome assembly GCA_964019185.1 of Maratus speculifer. NCBI lineage: Eukaryota > Metazoa > Arthropoda > Arachnida > Araneae > Salticidae > Maratus > Maratus speculifer. The sequence goes on along the minus strand of OZ025294.1, from coordinate 26,914,702 downwards.
CTGTAAATTCACAGAAAAAAAGCAACCTTCCTGTAAATTAACAGTAATTCTCGGTTAAATGCATTCGATCGAATTTCCCGGTCATCATTTTAGCGACATTTTTCTATAAACTACTGTTAATTTGACAATATTTTGATTATACTTATTAATTGCCTTATTTTTATTTTATTTATTTTTTAAAATTTTTATCAAAAAGTTGCATAGATAAATAGGAATAAACCACATTTCTCTCTCTTCTCTTCAATAATGAAAGCCATCTACTTACCACCAATTTGAAATAAATTTAGAACATATCTTTTAAATTAAAATATAAAAATGGGTTTATTAAAAAACAGCTAAATCGGGCACAACTTTTTTTGAATATCTTGTAGTTAAACAAAAATATTTGTAAAATTGGCATTGTAGAAAACTCAAAGTCTATGATTAAGAAACTTCTTTGTGTTTTAAATATGTAGATTATATAAAATTATCAGAAATTAAATTAAACATATTAAGTTACTTTGATAAAATTATAGCAGTATGTCTTAAAAATAGGGATGGAATTTCATTAGTCGAGAGAATTTTTGAGAAAACCTTGGAGATTCTGAAATTATTTTAAACCTCAAATTATTGACAAAATTATTTTTGTTTTTCGTCTGACTCGACGAAGCGAATTCATCCTGACAGGAATAATCAAGTTTTTGTGATATAAATCGTCATTTTTTGGATAAAGACTTTTGAACAAGCACACTGCATGTTACAGCTCTTCTATAAAGACACTTTAATTTTTTGCAAAACATTTTTTATTAGTGTGTGATTTCCATTACATTATTTTTAAATGCAATGTATTTTTACCCATGAATAATTTCAAAGCCGCTGGAATGAAATGACGCAATTTTACAAAACACATTTCAGTTTTAAGAATTAAAATACACGCTTTATATATATATATATATACATATAATGACATCATTTGCATTCGCTAAACCATTCGATTCTTACGCTCCAGTCTTAAACAACATCTCTAGAAAAGTATGCATAAGTCGTAATTATCGCAGAATAATACACAAACCCAAGAAAAAAGCAATATCGTTATTAAAGAAGTTTGACATAATAAATTGGATATTCAGCTAAAACAAACAAATGAATTGAAAAATGGCTTCAAACAAACTCCTTCGTTTGTTTGTTTCAAATAGATCATAGAAAATAATCATTTATTTATATTTTTCGAAATTCAAATATATTTTTACAACGGAGAAATGAAATTGTATTCTTTCAGCTTTCTCATACGAATAAGGTAAATGCGAAAAAAACAAGGGACCAAGGGACAAAAATATAGTTTTAAATATATTTTCATAAGGAGAAAATATCGTATCGTTTTTAAAGCAAGCTTGCGATAAACTAAAGATCATTTAAGGGATAAAACAAAAAGAAATAAAACTAAAATTCACCGGGTTGTATAATAAACGATATTCTTGACATAATATATATTTTAATTCCATTTTTTTTAGTTTTAATGAAAATCGCAACAAGAAGATACAGTAATCTTTTGGTCCCTAATCCACGTGACTGTTTTGTTTGGGCTGAATGATGACGATTAAATTTGAGCGATTACGTGCATCATATTACAAATCATTCTTTACCTCATACTGCACCTCCATCTATACCATTCCTCCATGCATCTACTATTATGTTTTCAATTTACTTTTAATAGAAATGAAGGACTTCAGAGGACACATTTACAAAATTGGTATCAAATTCATAAAAAAAATTAATATCTCAAAAATAAATTGAGTAACAGCTTTTTGCATGTTAAAGTATATTTTAATATGCAAAAATAAAGTATATTTGCTGCATAGTAAAGATTGCTGCATACATGCTGCATAGTATAGTACATTTAATTGCATATTAAAGTACATTTTTTTCTCTATACGACAGTATAAACATTGAAAATGTGCGATGTTTAGAAGTTAAAAAATTTCCAGTTATGTAAATTATAAAACTGAAATTTCATTTTAAATTTGAAGGTTTTGCTACACTGTTAAAACTACAGGTGATACATTGCATCTTTTAGGGGTCAAAGGCTTGTCTCACTGGTGAAACCCCTAGGGAAGCCAGAATGGCATCGCTAACTCAGAGTACTCAATAATAAAAAGGAATTATAAACTGACTTTAATCCCGTGAAAGATTCGAACCCATAATGTCTTATTGAAAGCTCAACGCTCTAACCGTTCGGCCATCGAGCTCACTGAAAAATCTCCCTGAAATGTTCAAATGTCCTGAATTTCAAAAGTTGGTTTATACTAAAAGCTTTCAAAAAGTTTTCCATCCAAAATTCTAAACGAAGTTTGGATAGCGCATGCGCAGTGATAGTCTTGTAGGGAGAAATTGCTGTTATGATCCACCAGTGAGGGCGAGTTGAAGGGGAAGTACACACATCACAGATCATGCGCAAATGACTAAGGGGTGAAAATCTTCCAACGGTATGCATTGTGCGGTACCCTAATTAGCGTGAATCACCCATTGAGGGATCAAACGGCACCCCAAACTTAATTTCAAGCCCATGGGTGACAAATGGTAACACCTTTTCACTCCTGGGCATCAAATGCAACTGGTTTGTCACCTTTATTTTTAACAGCGTATTTGCAAAATGACATATGTTTATGTATAATGCACAGTTATGTATGTCCTTTATAATCCACTCACACACAGACACATATATATATTGCTTAAATACTGTAACAAATATTTCTTTATGTAAGTGTGCTTTTATAATGTGTGATTTTACAAATGAAAGGTATTTTATACTTAAGTTTTCCTAATTAAAACATTACATTGCTTCTTTAATTATTTGACGAGAAAAGACAAATTTAATGATTAGTGTTATCATTAATATGTTGGTGATTATAGTATATAACCTTTTTCTGTCAGTTTGATTATTTATTAAATGAAGAAGAACCCTAAGAAATTTAAAGTAAAGAAAAACGTAATATTTAAGATAAGATTATATATGATTATATATGATTATATATGATTATAAAATTAGAAACTTTTAAATAAAATATTTTAAAAGTAATTTGCTTTACGTCTATGATAAATGGTTTTTATTTGCTTAAATTTCTTCAAAGCATAGTATTATATCTTAACCACAAAACGAATAAAAAATGTGTAAAGACTTATGTTTAATGCTTTTGTAATTCAGATTCAAAAACTGATAATGCGTCTTATCATTTAAATAGCAAATATTATATTTGCCCAAATTTTAAATTTTATCATAATGATATTTTATTCAATGAAAAAAATATTTTATGACATTCGATAAAAACCAGCAAGGCATTGCAAGGCATTATAATTGTTTATTTTTTTTTTCGAAAATGAATAGAAAAAAAGATACAAAAATTTTTTATGAGGTTTTCATATGTGGAAGTTATCTTAACAATAATTTGAAATATGCAGCGTTGGAAAGAGTTGTCGGGTTCAGCTAATGCATCTCTGGTTCGAATCTTTACCCGAATTTTAGGTAGATTTCGTAAGAAATACTATACTTTGCAGTCATTACAATTGTACGACTTTTGAAAAAATTCTTCATAACTTTTCATTATATGAGTTCAGGAACCCAAAACTACCCCCCTCTGAAATGTTTATATACACACGTGACGATTTAAGGAGAAACTCGAATTATTTTCACTGGTTCACTGGTTTAAAAAACACACAGTCATGGCAAGCGAGGGAAAAAACAAAATAAATAAATAAATGTAGAAGATCCAATAAATTACTCATTGGCTGCTGCAAGCTAATTTATTAAACTGTAGTCATAAGAGAGGGAAAGGCTCCCTTTGTAAGCCGTCTTTAACCAAAACTTTAAAAAGAATATTCCATCTTTACTTCAGCAAGCCGTAAGCATCGAAGAAAAAGCCAAGAATCTCCCTTCTCACTTCCAGGCTTCCTTTCTTAAATCTAAAAACAAACTTCTAGAAAATTCTCTACTCTCTAACCATCATTTTTCCATGTAAACATAACCCATGCCCAGAGTCGAGATTTTTATTCTTCAGACGATAATTTTATTTTTTAAAAAATATATTATTTAACTAATTTATAATCGATTTAGAATTTCAAATACCCTGCAAACGAAGTATTTTTGCAGACGATTGATTTTAAGAGAAAAATAAAAGAAATGAATTTATTGATATGCATACATATCGAATGTTGAAGGAGGGACAATAAATAAATAGATGACTAAAAATAATGAATCTTTTTGAAAGGTATAGTTTTGGAAAAAATTAAATAAGACTTTCTTAAAAAGGGTTGAATAAAATTTAATTAAGAATATTTTTAATTTAGAGCCATCTTTTAAATTTACGCGTATTGGAATAAATGTTTTTTAAGACGAATTAAGAATTTATATCGTTTCCATAAAGGTTAATAGATTAGATCTGGAAACAAGATTTTAATTTAATAAGTTAAACTAAGTACGGAATATTGTTATAAGGAAATTAATATAGTATAGTATAGTTGATTTTGGCGAAAAAAATTTAAATTTGTAATATTATCCCCCCTCCCCAAAAGTTTGTATGAAATTGATATTTAAATAAAACAACAAGTTCAGACAACAGAAATCTAATAATTTAGAAAAATTAAATTTTGGAATAAAACTGTCAAACCCAGGAAGCTAAGAGATGGAAGAAAAAGAAAATTAACGCAATATAAAGAATAATAGCGATTAAAAAATTAGTTAAGAAAAAATTAAATAGAATTAAAATTAGGTAGGAGCGTTTCCCTGAAAGAAATGCAATAATGTTACAATATCACTTACCATTTGTAAGTGCATAGGGGATAATACACACAATAACAGTAAATAAGTTACAAATATTAATGAGCAAGAAATATTAAAAATATTAAAAAACAATAAAAAATCTCTTTCATGGGAGTTTATGGAATTTCAATGACTTAATCAGTAGTTATTTCAGTTCAAAAATTAAATTTATTAGATATAGTCCTTGTAGTAAATAAAGTCTTTAAAGGCTACAATAAACGTTCTTCTCAAACTTAGTTGACAACATACAGTCTCCAAATCAAGTCTCTAAATACTTTTAAAAATGTAATTCTTCAATGTAGTTCACTAGTAAATTGTATATTTTTTGTAAATCTAGTTTAATCTTTGGTTTTAATCTTATGTTAGATCCAACATCTTTTAATAATCAATCAAATTTTTAATAATAAACAATATCACTCTCAGTATCAATAATAAATAATATAGAAAAATTTAAATAATAATAATAACACCAATAATAATGAGTAGTATTATAAGACTCAAAATTTATAGCAACAATAGTAATAATTCTCCTTATCGTAATGTTCTCAATAAGAATGTAATTTATACCATATTTCATTATACACTGGCGGAAAAAAAATCCCAACACCAAGAAAAACTTATAGTAGACTAATAAAATTTGGACAGTGAATTTGTCTAGTTAAAATGTTTAATTGATTAGATTTTCGAGATCATAGGTTAATTTAAGGTCAATAAAATGCATTTCAAATGTGAAATGCTGTTACATTAAAAGTCGCTATAACCTCCAGAATTTTGAATGCATACTTGCACACGTGCATGCATTGTGTCATACAGGTGTCGAATGTCACTTTTTCGTATGGAGTTCCATGCTTGTTGTACTTGCTGTGCCAATACTGTGATGGTCAGTGCTGGCTGGGGATGACACCGGAGTTCTCATCCAATGATAGCCCATATGTGCTCAATGGAAGACAGATCTGGTGATCTCGCTGGTCAAGGTAACAGGTCGATACTCTGTAGAGCACGTTGCGTTACAGTAGCGGCATGAGGGCGCGCGTTATCCTGTTGAAAAACGCTCTTTGAATGCTTTTCTTGAATGGCAGCACTACAGGTTGAATTACCGGACTGACTTACAAATTTGCAGTCAATGTGCTTGGGATAAGCCCGAGAGTGTTTCTGGTGTCATAGAAAATTGCTTCTTAGACCATGACTCCAGGTTGTAGATCCAGTGTTTTTAAGCCGCAGACAGTTTGATTGCAGGCGTTCCCCTGGCCTCCTTCTGACCAGCACACGGCCATCACTGGCACGAAGGCAGAACATGCTTTCATAAGAAAACACAACAGATCTTCACTCCAACCTCCAGTGAGCTCTGGCTTGACATCATTGGCGTCGCAAACGGCAATGGCTTAGAGTCAGTGGAATGCATGCCTTGCATCGAGCTGTCCTTGAAGTAACCGATTTCTAACCGTTCGTTGTGTCATTGTGGTACCAACTGCGGCTCAAATTTCTGTCGCAGGCACAATACGATAAGCCACAGGCGTAAGCCGAATACGACGGTCTTCCCTCTCATTAGTGCCACGTGGTCACCCGGAACCTGGTCTTATTGAGGCAATGCCATCCTTTGACCATTGCTTCCTACAATCATGCACAGTGGATACATTCTGTCCAAGTCTTCCTGCAAAATCGAGGAAAGAAAATCCATTTTCTCGTAGCCCTAATTTACGACCTCTTTCCAATTCGGGGAGCTGATGATAATAGCTTCTTCGTCTTCTTAAAGTCATTCATGATCAACCTCAACTCAATTCGTCAAATTTTGAAGAGAAAAAATGCTCACGAACTTTACAGCACTCGTTTAAAGCAAACCTGACTTTAAAGTTGTGAGTGGCGCTACTAGCACCACACTTATGCGCGAAGCCCGAAATTTGAATCAATGTCATCTTTCAGATGTATAAACACGCCTACAAAATTTCGTTTGGCTAACACAAGTCTTTCTTGGTGTTGGGATTTTTTTTCCTTCAGTGTAGAAATCATAATGATAATAATAAAAAAACAAGAGTATAATCAAAAGAAAATATCACAGTTTCTTTATTATTGATAGGGAAAATATTGGTTAAGGATAAAAATAATTACATAGCAACTAAATAATTTTCTTATCTTCTAATAGCATAAGAAAGTTTTTTTTTTTTTTTTTTTTTTTTTTTTTTTTTTTTTTTTTTAAGCTATTGCATAGCTTTTATCGCGGGCTTTGAGCGCGGCGACCGAATCCAAAATTTCCGTAACGAGAAATATCCTAACACATCCGTAACGAAAAAACCTAACACACGGCTAACGTCGTTTCAGCTCGGCAGACTTCGGCATGGTATCATTCGGTAGACCTCGGCAGACACTGACGCGGTATTTTTCAGATATTTAGAGGATATCAAGTCTCAAACTTATATTTCTTATTTCAGTTACTATAAATCTATAGTTTCAATAATAAAAATTCCTGATAGACTGAGTATAGAAAAGAATCGTCTTAAGATAAAACAAGGTAGGATAATGTGGACTTTTGGACACCCGCCAAATAGTGAGGATCGAAAAATTTAAAATGCTTATAACTCGTGATCTAATTTTCGTAGCGCGGCCAAATTTTGTTTGATAATTTATTATGAGACAGTGTTAATTTTTGGTGACAGGAGACCCCCACGGTGAGGGTCGAAAAAGTTAAAATGCTTATAACTCGCGGTCTAATTTTCGTAGTGCGGCTAAATTTTGTTTGGTAATTTATTATGAGACAGTGTTAATTTTTGGTGACAGGAGACCCCCCCCCCCCATGGTGAGGGTCGAAAACTTTAAAATGCTTATAACTCGAGATCTAATTTTCGTAGCGCGGCCAAATTTTGTTTGGTAATTTATTATGAGACAGTGATAATTTTTGGTGACAGAAAATCCCCCATGGTGAGGGTCGAAAAATTTAAAGTGTTTCTAACTCGCGATCTAATTTTCGTAGTGCGGCCAAAATTTGTTTGATGATTTATTATGCGACAGTGTTAATTTTTGTGACAGGAGACCCCCACGGTGAGGGTCGAAAAATTTAAAATGCCTATAACTGGCGATCTACTTTTCGTAGTGCGGCCAAATTTTGTTTGGCATTTTACTATGGGACAGAGTTACTTTTGGTGACATTAGACCCCCCCCCCACTGTGAGGGTCGAAAAATTTAAAATGCTTATAACTCGCGATCTAATTTTCGTAGTGCGGCCAAATTTTGTTTGGTAATTTAGTATGAGACAGTGTTACTTTTGGTGACAAGAGACCCCCCCCACGGCGAGGGTCCAAAAATTTAAAATGCTTATAACTCGCGATCTTTTTTGTAGCGCGGCCAAATTTTGTTTGGTGATTTATTATGAAACAGTGTTAATTTTTGGTGACAGGAAACACCCCACGGCGAGGGTCCAAAAATTTAAAATGCTTATAACTCTCGATCTAATTTTCGTAGCGCGGCCAAATTTTGTTTGGTAATTCATTATGAGACAGTGTTAATTTGGTGACAGGTGACCCTCCACGTTGAGGTTCGAAAAATTTAAAATGCTTATAACTGGCGATCTACTTTTCGTAGCGCGGACAAAATTTGTTTGATGATTTATTATGAGACAGTGTTAATTTTTGTGACAGGAGACCCGCTCACGGTGAGGGACGAAAAATTTAAAATGCTTATAACTGGCGATCTACTTTTCGTAGTGCGGCCAAATTTTGTTTGGTAATTTACTATGAGACAGTGTTACTTTTGGTGACAGGAGACCCCCCCCCCCACTGTGAGGGTCGAAAAATTTAAAATGCTTATAACTCGCGATCTAATTTTCAAAGTGCGGCCAAATTTTGTTTGGTATATTACTATGAGACAGTGTTACTTTTGGTGACAAGAGACCCCCCACGGCGAGGGTCCAAAAATTTAAAATGCTTATAACTCGCGATCTTTTTTGTAGCGCGGCCAAATTTTGTTTGGTGATTTATTATGAAACTGTTAATTTTTGGTGACAGGAGACACCCCCCCCCCCCACGGTGAGGGTCGAAAAATTTAAAATGCTTATAACTCGCAATCGAATTTTCGTATCGCGGCCAAATTTTGTTTGGTAATTTATTATGAGAGAGTGTTAATTTTTGGTGACAGGAGACCCCCCACGGTGAGGGTCGAGAAACTTAAAATTTTTATAACTCACGATCTAATTTTCGTAGTGCGGCCAAATTTTGTTTGGTTATTTATTATGAAACAGTGTTAATTTTTGGTGACAAAAGACTCTCTCCCTCCGGTTAGGTTCGGAAAATTCAAAATGCGTATAACTAGCGATCTAATTTTCGTAGCGCGGCCAAATTTTGTTTGGTAATTTATTAAGGTATTGCATAGCTTTTATCGCGGGCTTTGAGCGTGGCGAAAGAATGTAGAAATTCCGTAACGAGAAAAAAATCTAACACTCCGGCTAACGTCGCTTCAGTTTGGCAGACTTCGGCACGGTATCCTTCGGTAGACTTTGGCAGACATTGACGCGGTATTTTTCAGATATTTTGAGAATATCAAGTCTCATATTTATGTTTTTTATTTCAGCTACCATAAACGTATAGTTTCAATGATAAAAATTCCTGATTAACCTACATGTATTGTAAGATAATAAAATATTTTAAACGATTTTTCTTTTATTGAACTAATGAGAATTAGTTCAATAAAAGAAAAAAAATTTTTTTATCGGTCATCACGCTGAAAAAGTGTAACTTGAATTAATATCAAAGACAAAAGAAAACTGCATAAATAAAAAATAAATAAATAATTATAATTGCATAAGTTGATAAAAAATGCTATGCAATAGTTTTACCGCGGCAGTCCCCGAGTGCCACACGTATTTTTATTTTATTTAATTTTTTTTTTTTTTTTTTTTTTTTTTTTTTTTGCTAGCCGAAAGTATACATAAAAATAATAATTATTATAATTATAATTCCTAAATCCAAATAAAATTAAATCCAACTATTTAGAAAATGGACTATCTACCAGTATTTCCTTACAATAATTTCTCTCTGATACTTTTTTACAAAATTGTCAAGTTTGGTTATAAGTTTTAAGTAATGCCAAATGTAGAGTAATGTTTTATCTACACATGGTTTATAAACTTTAAAAATAAAACAAATAGGAACAAAGGGTGTCATTCTTAATTGAGAAACGGAAATAAAGATAATTTACTTTTTGAAAAACTTTTAATATCTGTAGTTTTCACAATCACTGAAAATCACATATTAAGTTATAGGTTTGAGTAAAACCATCAAGTTTTATAACTGTTATCACATAAATATCTGTTGAATAAATAGCATAATACTAATGTAAAATAAATGAGTAAATATAGTTAGAATTAAATACACTTAAAATTAATTTATTAACATCAATTTGAAAGCTTTTACAATCAAAGTGTACACCTTATGTCTGCATAAGGAGCCCAATTTAGCACCCAAAACTCCCAAAAACAAGTTATATTCTTGTAGCGCTCCAAGAACATACCTGCTTATGTTGAAAATTATGGTGATAAAGTATTTAAAGAATGAGAATTAAAATTTAATCTACCGTCTTGATTTTATTTTGATCTTGATTGTGATTTAATCTGAGGTTTTGTTTGTTTTTGGGGTTGCTCATGAAACAATTTAAAATCTTCGGGTGAAAAATAGTGTCTTAATTAAAAAAAAATGCCAATAACTAAATTCTGTCCTGTCTCATAATTAAATTTATCTATTTCATAAGTTACACCAGAAAGTTTATTTATAAATTTGTATGGCCTAGAGAAAGTAAGTTCTAATTTTCGAGTTTTAAGGTATTTAAATTCTTCAAAAATTACAGAGTTTTGCAGAGTCTTGTATCTTTAATGGGGATTCCACAAAATTTCGATCATAGAGTCTTTTACTTTTAAGGTGAAATTCACGAGTTCGCGCTTTTGCAATTTTGAGGGCTTTGTCTACTGCAAAAAATGCTATGCAATAGTTTTACCTATGTTAACATTTTGATTGCCTCACACAGAATTATTATCCACCATTTAAAAAAAACTGAACCAGAATTATTGTGAAATTGTGACTATATTTAGCTTTTAACTTTAACCAGAAATTTTATCTAATAAAAATAGAAATGGTAAAGATCATATTTATACCTTAAATCGGGATCAAATTTTTAATTCTATTATTTTATAAATCATAAACAGATTCAAAAATTTTAATAATAGGTAAATTCTTACTAAAAATCACAAAATTTACTGACAAAATTAATTATATTTATCAGTCAAATCTCTAGCAGCAGCTTTGTACAGTTCCATATTTCTTACTGAATTTAAATAAATTATAAGGATCCGGGAACTAAAGTTCACTGCCACCAGAAATTCTAACAAATAAAGGGAAAAAAATAAATGTTACTTTGTTTTCTAGCTCAAATGTCTAGTAGTAGGAACATTATCATGAAAATACTGCATTCTGAGAATAGTTCTTGATAACTAATGAATATCAATAAATTAGAAAATGTACTTTTTAAAAATAAACTTGAGCTTCTAAGTTCTTTTATAATTCATTATTATTACAAACTTACCTTTAATCATGCATAAAAATATCAAAATAGTCTTTAATAAGCAATAGTAAATATCTTAAGAACATAATAATAATAATAATAATAATAATAATAATAATAATAATAATAATAATAATAATAATAATAATAATAATTAATACTCATAAATAGGTAAGTAAATAAGACTCACAGACAAATAATCAAATAAATAAACGTGACAAACAGAGAATAATTAATCTAAATAAATACATAAAAAAGTATTAAAAAAATAGTAATCAAAACACCACGGAACAATTTTCACCGCAATCATAGTAGGCACGAATATCTCGAAAAAAAAAAAAAAAATCTGCGTATTCACAAATTTACAAGTAACTGTCGCGTAATTATTTTTTTTCTTCTTTTTCTTCATCACGAGGAATGTTTGTTATCTCCTATTTATTAACATAAAATGGAAAATAAAAACTTGCAATAAATGATCCCCGAAACTTGGTGAACAAAAACATAAATTCTAATGCTAAATCTCAATGACTGTCACGAAGATTATAGTCAGTCGAGGAATCAAGAGATAATGGCAATTCTTGCATAATAATACTCTCAACCATGGCGGGAAATTTTTTCGGCGATCTATAGGTTTTATCATCACTTCGTTCTACAGTAAATTCCTTTCAAAATCGAAAAAGGCACTAGCACAGGCATTCGCTATCCTGTGCGACTTTTCAATTGGTTGTGACGATTTAAGGAGAAACTCGAATTATTTTCATTGGTTCACTGGTTAAAAAAACACACAGCCATGGCGAGCGAGGGAAAAAACAAAACAAATAAATAAATGTAGAAGATCCAATAAATTACTCATTGGCTGCTGCAAGCTAATTTATTAAACTGTAGTCATAAGAGAGGGAAAGGCTCCCTTTGTAAGCCGTCTTTAACCAAAACATTAAAAAGAATATTCCATCTTTACTTCAGCAAGCCGTAAGCATCGAAGAAAAAACCAAGAATCTCCCTTCTCACTTCCAGGCTTCCTTTCTTAAATCTAAAAACAAAGTTCTAGAAAATTCTCTACACTCTAACCATCATTTTTCCATGTAAACATAACTCATGCCCAGAGTCGAGATTTCTATTTCACAGACGATAATTTTATTTAACTAGTTGATAATCGACTCAGAATTTCAAATATCCTGCAAACGAAGTATTTTTGCAGACGATTAATTTTACGAGAAAAAGAAAAGAAATGAATTTATTGATATGCACACATATCGAATGTTGAAGGAGGGAAAATAAATGAATAGATAAATAAAAATAATGATATTTTTGAAAGGTATGGTTTTAGAATAAATTTAATAAGACTTTCTTAAAAAGGGTTGATAAAAACAAAGAAATATGAATTTTATTTAGAATATTAAGAAATAAAGTTTAATTAAGAATAATTTTAATTTAGAGCCATCTTTTAAATTTACGCGTATTGGAATAAATGTTTCTTAAGGCGAATTAAGAATTTATATCGTTCCATTAATGGATTAGATATAGAAACAAGATTTTAATTTAATAAGTTGAACTAAGTACGGAATATTGTTATAAAGAAATTAATATAGTATAAAGGTTAATTTTGGCGAAAATTTTTTTAATTTGTAATATACATATATACAGGGTGATTGTAAATTGTTTTTACAAAAAAGAGGGGTGATATTACACATCAAGACGAACAATATTAAATAAGAAACCAATGTTCCCAAACGTTTTCCGGAGGATAGCCGCTATTAAAGTTTAAGGTCCAAAATTTTAAATAATCTTAAAAAACAGAAAAATTAGTCAATTGATTTGAAATTTTCACTAAAACTATTCTTTATAATAGTATTGTCTTGACAATAAATTATACAGATAAATTTCAAAAAATGCCGACAGAGGGCGCTTTAGACTTTGGAGTAACGGACAACTATTTTTTACCGCTCTTTTTTGGATCTCAATAAATTTTTTAGAAGCTTAGACATAAACTTAATTTTTGAGCTTAAAATCTGAATCGTCGGTAGTAATTAAATAGTGCAAATGAACTGTGTTCAAGGGGGAGGGGGAGGTTAAAATTTCAAATGATTATAAAAAGCGGAAAATTGGCCGATTCGTTAGCGTTTTCAACTATCCTTTATGTCGGTATTTCCTTGAAGATAAATCTCAAAAAATTCCGTTAGAAGGTTCCTTAAACTTAGAGTAACCAACAATTATTTTTAACAGTTATTTTTTGTACGTAATTAAATGCTTGCAAAAGCTTAGACTTTAAATTTGAGCTCAAATTCTGAAACATTGGAGGGGCTAAGAAGAGCAAACTGAACTGTGTTCAGGAGTTGAAATTTAACCTGTTTAGCTGGACAGACTTCGGCCTGTTGCAAAGAAGCTGAACAGAATTGCCTGGTCTATTTTGTCGAGCTTTTAACAGTATATTCTGCTCATCAGTTACTGTTGTAGCGCGTGGACGACCTTCCCTGTTCGATGTCTAACATTTTCTGTTTCAGGAATGTGTTCCACGGCCTTGCAACGACACGTTGACTTCAACAACGTTTGCGACACTTTTTTGTGTTTGCCCGGATTCAAGTTTATCTGTAATACCCCATGCCATGGGTTCTGGTAAATTATGTTGTTGAGACATTTTGAAGTCACCTTTTCTCAAACAAATAAGCTGAGCAATCGAATTTCAGAGTTAGGGCAGTAAAACACGTTTGTGCAACATTCTATATTCTGCCCTTATTGTTTTTTCCCCTCGTTTTTGGGATCATGTATTTTGATTTGCACATGAAGTTTTCTTCTTCTGTTTCCCGCCAGGCTTTAAATTATGGAAGATTTATTTTATGTTTCTTATTCGTATAAGTATCTACGTAATTTCGTTAAAATTATGTGCTCTCCTAATAATTTTGAGCAGTGGAGTTATGCAACTTTTTTTTAATCAAAATTCCTATATTCTCTTGATTTTTCTATGAAAATTTGATATAGTTATATTATTATGACAGAATTTACAAAAATAATTAATTGAATTGAGATAACACCAATCCTTCAATCAGAATATTTGATCGGAAATATATTGCACCAAAAGAACAAAAATATTTATTTTCGTTATTCATCCAGAGAAGCTTTTTCAATTTATAGTGAAATAGAATAGCATATAGTTATATATCCTTTAATAAAATTACGATTTGCTTTTCAACTTTTCTTATAACTCAATTTATTGTCGCATATTAATGTACGCAGAAATACAAGCATATCATGAATTCACTTTTCCTATACACGAGAAGACTAACTAAATTAAGTTCCTTATGCAATGATAAATTTTCAGTGTAGTTTAACTTCATCTTCTCCATACATTTAAATTGATACAGCTCTGTATTATCTGTCAAAAGTCTAACTATAGTCAATACTATAAATTTGTGAGAATAAAAGATTTATCTGATTGGAGAATTATTGTTTTACTGCGATACATGCTCGAATTTGAAATTTCAATATTTCATAGGAAGTATATATAATTATAAACTTCATTATACGTTAATATAAATGTATATATTCCGAATACGAAATGCAACCATTCTTAGGAATTCAGTTTTTTTTAATTTCGGTATATATATATTAAAAACATACAAGATATTTCATATATTTTTAAGATTGAATGGATTTCTCTATCTTTCATCATTTGTAAAAATATTTTTTTTATGAATTAACAAAAAATTGTTTTAAGAATTTTAGAAGTACATTAATATTTTAAAGAGACATTTTCATTATATTCCGTATGCTATTTTTATTCCTTAAAGCGATACATGAAATACAGTTAAGCAAGTCGGCAACAAAATAAAAACCTGAAATTGTTTCTCAAATGTTCATGCAACTTTGAAGCACAAAATATGGCAATAAAGTTCAGTGAATGTTTTCATAAACAAAAGATACTTATCTAAATAAGGAAAAACAATTTATAATACTTTTACTTCAGAATGTTTACTTCAGTGTTTTATTGCTTTCAATGCACTTTAGAAAAAAAGACTGAGCAGTTAGACAAATTGAGTGCAAAGTCCTTTTACGGTTTTGCAGAGAGAAAACTCATCGCAAGGTTTTGCATTTATCAGATACATTCATTGCAGACAGTTGCATCCATTAGTTAATCTCCATACTCACCTGGTCTTGCCCCAGCAAATTTCTTCTTTTTTTATTACACCTGCCATTAGCATTAAAAATGAAGAATTTTAGATCGTGAAACCACTACCATGAGGGGTCATTTTGACCCAAGCAAATTGAATGTAGAAAATTCGAAATATTTTTTGTAAGATATGATAAGAGCATACAAAACAAATATAGGCCAATTAAATAAGGTTAATAGTTTTGACAAAATTTCTGGTATGAAATGCTTTTTATAACATTTGAGTGAATTTGTCGGTGGTTCTACTGTTAAATCTATCTGACGAGTTTTCTATGCGTTACTGTATTAGAGCCTCACCCAATTGTTTTCATGAATTGATCAGTTAACTAAAGAGTGTTTCAAAATAAAATAGCACTGAGAAAGTCAATAATTTTTTCATTAATTCGATTTGAATATTTTCTTTATGAAAACTTCTATCGATCTTAATTGTTTCCATAGCTTTTATGGCTAGAGCAACATACGATAACCAGATATTTGGAAAGTTTTATGCTATAAATTTCACCAAAATCTCAAATAAGCTCATGAAAAAGTTTTTAACCACCACCACCTACAAAATCACATAAACTCTTTCTTTAATGAGAAAACATCATCATTGTAAAAATGGAATACTTCTGTTGCCAAAAAATCAAAAAAGTAATAAAAACGTAAAAAGAAAAATAATAGTTTGAAAACAAATTGAGATAAAGATTTCAAACTAATTTCATTTAAAAGTGAATTTTTTTCTCTACGAAACGGTGTAAAAATTTAAAACGCGCAATATGTAGAAGTTTATGAATTTGCAGTTCCGAAAATTGTAAAACTGAAATTTCATTTAAAATTTGTTTATGATGGGTCCAGGAATATTAATGTTTAATTGCATGTCGTACGTAATATGAGGCGTTCAGAAGTCAGTCTGATTAACTCCACCAAATAAAAACACTCATTTTAAACAGTTAAAGTTGTCTATCTTTAATCTACTGTTTTTTTTAACCATTTGTCTAGGAATATTAATGTTTAATGCACGACATACGCAATATACGATTCGATATAATCATCCTAAAAACGATGTTTTATTATTATTATTAATTTAAAAGAAGAATTTATTTATAAATCTTTAAAATTTTATTCTTTGAAAATATAATTTTCTAAATAATCGTATCAATTTCTTAAATTACGGTACTTTTGTTTTTCTGGAAGTAAATTTTCATGACCTTCTGTATGACCATTTCAAAGTGGAACTTCAATTAAAACAACCCTGTAATATTATGAGAATATATAATTATATGATGAGCGTGCGTGCACTGTTAAGTATTTGAAAAATCATGGTAAATTTTTTTTTTCAATTTTTTTTATATTTTGTTAGTCAAAAACACGATTAAAAAATCAAAAATTAAAGTTATCCCAAGGCTTGGATACAAATAATTTCTGAAAAGATAAAAAGTTATTTAGAAAAAAAATACATTTACTGAGTAGAATAGAGTAGTTCAGATTTCTATAGAAAAATCAATAATAAAAAAAAGTAAATTTGACCTTCGGCTTTATAGTTTGTTCACGAAATTTTTTAGAAGTATTTTTGATTTTAACGTACATTTCTACAAACATAGTCAAATGTTTGCATTTGACGTTATTCCGCCCTAAACCACACATAAATAGAAATGAAAATTATTTGATAAATTTTTATATTATATCACTTTCGTTCGTTAATAAACAGTTCAAGGGTAAAAAGTTT
Organism: Maratus speculifer; assembly: GCA_964019185.1. NCBI lineage: Eukaryota > Metazoa > Arthropoda > Arachnida > Araneae > Salticidae > Maratus > Maratus speculifer. The sequence continues at coordinate 26,897,497 of OZ025294.1, read as the reverse complement.
TCATTTGTTCAAAAAATCAGCTAATTATCACCTATATTCGTGTTCTGAGACATTTTTGTTGTTTGAATTGTTTTGAGTTTTTCAATTCGTGCTTCTCTCTGAGGAAAAAATGCAATTTAACAAATATTTGCAAAAGGATTTTTTCAAAGGTTAAAATTTAAGACTTATAAATAAATTGTATATTTTACAAAACACACATGGTCCTTTACCAGGTCCATGGTCCTTTTGTATAAATAATTCAACATTACATTGTTTAATTTTTCGTGACTGTCGCATATTTCGTAATCTTTGGGATCGATAATCAGGTCTCGTTTTTTTGCATTAAAATACGGTCTTCCATACGAAATTTTTCTTTGGATTCGTTTTGTTTCCATACCTGATAATTTGCGTCTACCCATTTTGCAACTTTTTTAGTTTCTTGTTTATTAAAAAATACATTCTTTTCCTATTTGAATAAAAATTCTTCTAAAAGTAAAGAAATTCATAAAAAAAGAAAATAAGAAGAAATAATAATAGTAGTAATAATAAATGCCATTTTTATGATGATCAAAACGGGGCTTACATAATAATAGAGTCATATATTACGTATATCATGTACGTTAATATTTCTGGACCAATCATAATGAAATTTCTCTTTTACAATTATCGGTACTGCAAATTTTTATCTTCTAAACATCACATATCTTAAATTTTTACAGAGTCGTATGGGGAAAAAATGTACTTTAAAAAGCAATTTTTTGAAAGCTGTATCTCAATTTGTTTTTGAGGTATTGACTTTTTTGTAGTTTTTTTATACTTTTTTTTTGTCATCGTGGCAACAAAGGTATTTCATTTCTGGACATTAAACATGGACCAATGAGGAAACGAATAAAATCCGGACATTACAAGGTTTCAGATATTCTTCAGACATCCCTATTCTCGACCTACAGAAAAACTCATTTTCCAAATGGTTATAAAAAAATGAATTTTCGAAGCACATATATAAAAATCTAGCTCGTCATATAGCAACAATGTATTGTCAAGATTTAACTTTATCTAAGTAAATATTTAGATGTATACTTTTGATGCAGAAAAGATGTAATAAAAGTAGATTCTATAGCAGTAAAAATAATAATTTGCTTGTTAATGTAATACGTTTTGCAATTAATGAGAAATATCAAATGAAGTTTTCTGGATATTTAAAAAAATAATTTCATGGATTAAACGGTATTAAGGTACCCTGGGGTAATAACGCCACGTTAAGGTTCTACCGATTTTCACGGCTTAGTTTTAGATTGTATTTTTCAAACAAATATAGGATCTGATACAGCAACTCATTGACTATCTATATAAAATAAAATAATTTAACAGATATGTATTCATAAAATGTAATGGCGTTTTTTCTTGAGCAATGCTATTTGGCGTTATTACCCACCTATATGGGTAATAACGCCATGCAAACAAAACTATAAAATAAGATGGAATAATTGCATGTAGATAGCCCAGTTCTAAAAATACAAACTCTACAAACTTAGAAATTGACAAATTGCATACTAAGCTATTGAAAATGTTCAATTTTTTGTGAAAGTGTAAGAAAATTAAAGGTGTGGTGTGGGAGGAGGGGATGAGGCAAAAGAATATCAGACCGTGAACTTCTTTTTGCTTAAAAAGGACCGCTTAAATAGAAATATGAGAAACATTGGACAGTTTTACCTGTCCAATGTCAACCTTATTTGAATCAGTATTTAGGATGTTGCTCGGCCACTGTAAGGAATCAACCAGGGTACTAAAATCAAGGATTGGCGTTATTACCCCGGTATAGTTATTGCGCAGTACATTGTAAATTACAAATTATCTCGAGAAGATATCCAAAATCTTCAATAATATTTTAAAAGTACATGAAATGCACTACAAATTTATGTAATTAACAAAGTATTTCCGGATAAAAAGATAGTCTTCACATCACAAAACGTATCTCGCAAATTTTAGATCAAGCGTTAATTTTAGTTGTTTGTAAAAACAATAAGACCTAAAAATGAAACAAATTAACTTGAAGCTGTTTTTTGCGATTTATATGACTCAAAACCCTTCTGCGTAGAGCACATGGGTGTCATTTACCTGATTATTTCATAATTATGCAAAATATAAGCACTTGGCGTTATTACCCCACCTGGCGTTATTACCCCAGGGTACCTTACATGAAAAATAATATTTCCTGTTAAAATACTAATTATGTTAACCGTGGAAATCCTAAATTTAGCAAGAATTATAAACCATACATTACTCGAAATAAATGGGTGAATTAATTTAGATGGCTGAATGAATTTAGATACTGTTGGACTATGTAAACAAATCTGCATGCCATCAATAAAAATTCCCTAATTATTTTAAATATAATCATTCTTATACAAAATACTTGATGTTAATATGTAATCCAAGAAAACAATAGAAAAAGTATTAGTTAATCGATATGCACAACATAATAGAAAAGAGGTAATGCTATTTATGTAAATATATTAATATTATTAATAATAATTTATTTATGAAATCGTATTTTTTCAAAAATTAGTATGAATGTAACACATCTAATTAATTAAATTACTAATATTATTATTATGCTTTCTAGAAATTGTTTTCTCTTTTGATCTACACGAATTCCTAATATGTTCTATAAGCTTGTTAATGCTTATTACATTACACGACTATCTACACATAGTTTGCTTATCTAAATTGAGTAGAGTGCTAATTTCCTTTGAGGCAGAATGATGCACAAAGATGTTTTGTGATACAAATAATTCTGTTTCCTCTGTAAGTAAATGATATATAATAAATATAAATAACAAAAATAGAAACTACTTGTCTACCGTGCGCGTGTAAAAATGTCACAACTTAAAAGTTTAATTATCAAGTAAGAAAAATCATGCGTTAAGCATAAATTATTGATTACTTTCAAACACTTCTTTAATTTTTTAACAAAACTTCGTTATCCATGAGAATAACGTGTTACTGTCTGTAACCAAATATGTATTCCGATACTTTTGAACGGCCCTGTATTTGATTTGTCGGTTGATATATATACTATATAATGAAGAAATTTAATTTAGCAAGAAAACGCCTTGCTGGATGAAATTTTTTTTGTAGCAATTTATACTAATATATAGAAACATACTTCAGTACTTTTGTTCAGCCTTGTAGTTTACCTAGTACCTTTATTACACGAAAGTGTTTTGTCAAAATTTAGTTCAAACAGCAATATTCTTTAAACTATTTAAATCACATTTTGAGAAATAATCATCCAGAGGCTACACTGTATCCAGTTCTTTGCGTGATCCTGTATGTCATTTTATCAATAGTCTACAAACATTTCATAGTAAACTGAATGCGATTCAACATAAAAAATATATAACTTATTTAAAAACCACCTTTAAGTAAATTACGCTCATAGTCATTAACCTTTCCGAGTTCTTTTATGTAACCCTGTATATCTGAATTGTGTAACTATTAGCATTTATACACACCACATAATGTGCATACATTTAGTGAAACCTACAAGAGCATATCATAATTAAAAATGCACTTCATGCATCGAACAGTCATTATCCATAATATAGAATACTTCGGATAAAATATATTATTTGAAATCTTTTGTTTGTCCCTGTAAATGCTATGCACTTATAATATGAAATGATATATATGAAATAACTCATATTATGTCTCAGTGATGTATATCAATTTGATTACACACTAAACCGTTTACCATTATTAAAATATGTCGGAAATAATTTCCTCTGTTATTATTATTAATTAGAATTCTTTTGTGTGACCCTGTAAATGAACAATAACTATTCTTTTAACTGCAGATTTTACAGAATGCATATGTTAGTGCTTTTCGTAGATGTAAATAAACATGAATATGTTTGAGCGGGTGTAACATCTTAAAAATTCATTTGAAACGATTTTTCTCCATAGGCCCTAATGTAAAGGAAAATTTTTGACTATCTCTGGAAATAAACTGTTCGTGGAGCAAAATTAATTTTCAATAAGGTTTGTGCTAGGATAAACGTCAATAACTTCCAAAGATTTCATGGCAATCTGAGTATATTTACGAGAGTTAGAGCGCAGACAGATGGCCATACGGACAAACGGACAGGCGAACAGACAAATCAATGCATAAACATTTTTCAACTTTCTTGGAATGTGTTAAAAATGAACAGATTTCCCTGATGAGTGAAGTTTACTCAGTAAGATTTTTAAAAGGATCTGATTTATCGAGGTAGTAGGAAAAATAGTTCAGACAAGAAGGTTAGTTTTAATTTAATAAAACATTGTCATTTTCGGTTTTGAAAACAAACGGTCACTGGACTGAGTTTTATACTTTCAACTTGTCAAACAATGTGCGTTTCTATTGAAACGGAGAGAAAAAAAAACGAAAACAAAACCCTCCAGTGACTTAGCTGTACTTTCCTAAAACTGAGAAAATGAATAAAGGAATGATTAGAAAGTTCTGACACAATGGAATCGATTGGATTTCCTGTTCGATATTGGAGATGTTGCCACAGCATTATATATGCTTAATTATATTGCCATTATATATATTACTGATACTCTGTCACAATTCTTTATTGATTTTCCTTATAAATTCTGTCAAAAATTCTTTTTAAAAGGATTTTAGAACTTATTAAACACCAGATCCGTCGGCCACTTTGTAAGAAAATATCCGCGATTACTTGCAGCAGATATTGCAGCGGTAATCTATAACAGATTATCCAAAAGAATACTCAGTTGAAAATATCGTTTAAGAGCCATCGTATCCACTCACTCTCTTTCAAACAAATGACAATAGTAATTTTTCTCTAAACTATGTGAAAAAATTAAAAATTTTGAAAACTTACCGTAAATTTATGAACATTTCATAAAATCATTCAGGTATAGTTCTTATACGCATGATTTTTTATTTTGTTTAAAAAAAGTATATATGATTCTCGGAAGGTTTTATTACCCAGAAAAAATAAATGAAAAAAATCAGAAATACAATTTTTATGTAATACTTTAATCTTCTCATCTTATGTTGTATTTCTGCAATACAAGTAAAAATTACTGTCTGGTGGCTGCTTTACGATGAAATATTGCAAATTAGTAAATATCTTAATAAGTATGAAGCCAAATGCTGCATTTTATATAATTATTTATTTTATAAGACTTAACATTTATCAGTTTCATTTCCATGATGGAATAGGTTTTACAAATTACGTAGTTCAGAGAATCTGACTTTACACCAGAAAGTTTCAATAGTTGATTTCGCTTTATTTAAATACAGAATGTCCGTTATTAATCAAAGCAAATATTGCTATTTTAATTTTCTATTATAGGAATACACGAATTAAAAAATCTGTTAAATTTGAAATACTGTTTTTGCATACATTAAAACTGCACACTGAAGCATTAAAAGAAACTGAGGTTATACATTATAAGATTTGTCATCAGTGAATTTTAGCAATGTGTGTTCAAAATTTGAACTATCTTCTGCAATTTACAACAAACTCTTCGACACTTTGACTACTTTCATACGATAAATTGCACAGCAGTAGGGCGATTAAATAATTTTTTTATTAAAAAAAACTAAAAGAACCGCACAATTTTGATTTAAATATGATTTTTATTTTTTAATAATAAAGAGTGAGGCAGATAAAAAAAGATTGTCGTAAATATCCAAATAAATCTAGAACAATGAGTAAAACAATACAGCTTGCATTATTTTAGTTTTAATGATAAATTTAAATTATTACAAGTTTCGGAGATTATCTACACTAATAAATACACTGATAAATGGTTGCTTTGTTGAATTTCTTTGTTCAATTAATAAAGTTCATCGCTGTCAACAGTTTTAGTAAGACATTGTCATTCTTGCAGAATTTAAAATAAAAAAAGGATAAAAAATAAAAATATTACATAATCCTTCTATAGTAAAAAAAAAAAAACAAAAAAAAAAAAAACAAAAAAAAAAAAAAAAACTAGCCTTAAAAGGAATGACTCCTGGAATGATGCTGATATGTAAGATTTCCGGAAACAACGCGTCCGGGTGGGCCGCTCCTTCCATGAGTCGTATAGACCAATCAGGAAAGGGCTCCGTCTATGCATCGCGAGGCGATTCCAACCGGGATTGCAAAGCAATACCGAACAGAATCGCGAAGCGATTCCATGGGGTATTGGCGAGCGCAGCAAGCAGGGGTAGCCTACATCTTGGAATCTCGAAGCGATTATGCGGGGGGTTGGCGAGCGTAGCGAGCAGGGGGGCGGAGCCCCACTATAGTTTAAAAGAACTGTAACTGCTCATTCCAATTATGCATGTTTGGGGCGCCGCACCGCACTTTGTCCCCCCCCTCCCCCCCAAAGAGGGCTTTTTAGATTTTTATCCACAGCACTCGAGTTGCATATCTTTAGAAAGGTCTGAAACTGCCTTTTCCTATTATGGATGTCTTATGTGTCCCCCTCCGTTCTGCCCTCCAGGGGGGGCACATTTTAAATTTCTTTACAACACCAGTCGTGTGACACATAATTTGAAAGGTCTGCAACTGCTTATTCATATTATGGATGTCTTGTGTGTCACCCCCCCACTCTGCCCCCCCCAGAGGAGGCACATTTTTATTTTTAATTTCTTTACAACAATAGTCGTGTTACACATCATTTGAAAGGTCTGCAACTGCTTATTCATATTATGGATGTCTTTTATGTCATCCCCTCCACTCTCCCCCTCAGGGGGCGCACATTTTTAATTTCTTTACAACACCAGTCGTGTGACACATCATTTGAAAAGTCTGCAACTGCTTATTCTTATTATGGATGTCTTGTGTATCATCCCCGAATCTGTCCCCCCAGGGGGGCACATTTTTAATTTCTTTACAACACCAGTCGTGTGACACATCATTTGAAAGGTCTGCAACTGCTTATTCATACTATTAGGTATTGGCGAGCGCAGCAAGCAAGGGTAGCCTACAACTTGGAATCGCGAAGCGATTATGCGGGGGTTTGGCGAGCGTAGCGAGCATGGAGCGGAGCCTCTCTAGTAATAGATAAATTTGTTTAGGAAATACTAAATGAAAATTAAATTTTGTACTTTATCACAAAAAATGTTTTTGTTATGTTTTTGATTAATTAACACAGTTTAAACATAAAAGCTATTTAGCTATTGAAAATTAAAAATGTAGTATTTATTATTTTTATTTTATTGGCAGAGTTATTGAAAATAAGTTTGTTACATTATACTTTATCGATTAAAACTATTTGTGGTGTGTTTTAATATTGGATATGAATATCTAAGTTTCACTAAAAGTTACTTACTGTAGAATATGGTGCACCAATCATTATTAAAATGATCACACACAAGAATTAATTTATAGTGTACAAAGAAGACACATTTACAACGTATTCGAATTATGTTATATTATTTCGTGTATAACTTGATATATATAAATTATTATACATTACTTATGCATTACATTATAAGATACTTTGCGTAAAAAGTGATATGTTCACATAATTTACCTTTTATATATACAAGGGATACAAAAAGTATCGGAAAGAGTACTTTCTAAAAGCGATAATTGCTGTAATTTCGTTTTCAGTTATGTTATGCATTTTTTAAGTTTAAATAAATTCCTGCATACTACATAGTGCCAATAAATTATATCGTATAAGCCAATAAATTTTAAAGCAAGGCTGTGTCTGGATGAATTGTTTAATGGTGGTCTTTACTTGTGCCTACTTGTGCCATTAGCACAAGTAAAAACCAAATATGGGTCTTTTCATAATGAATTATATTTTTCATACTAAGTGATGTTTGTAAAATAAAAATTCATGCATAGTGCTAGACAATAATAATAAAAAATAAATAAATGAAAAAAATGTAATTTAATAAATTACAGTGACTATTTGGTAAATTATATTTTCAAAGACTAAAATTTTAGACATAAATAAATACTTAATAATACGTAATAAATATTTAAAATAATAATAATAATAATAATAAACATAACTTTAATGATGATCAAAACGTGGTTTACGTAATAACAGTGTCCTATATTATATACGCCATGGATTAAAAATTAATACTCCTCTACCAATCATATACAAATTTGAAATGAAATTTTAGCTTTACAATTTAGAGTACTGCAAATTTTTAAACTTTTAAACATAACACATTTTCAATTTTTACAGCGTCATATATTGAAATAAAAACAGTTTGATTGAAAGCTGTATTTCAATTTGTTTTTACGTTATTAATTATTTTGTAGTTTTTAAATACTTTTTTGTCATCGTGGTAACAGAAGTATTTTCATTTCTGGCCGTTAATCATGAACCAATTAGAAAACGAATAAAATAAAAAACAGAAGTATTCCATTTCTAGACATTAAGCATGGACAAATCAGAAAACGAATAAAGTAAAGTAAGTTTCAGAATTCAACCAATAAAAAGATTCACATATACTTCAGATTTCCAATTCTTTACCGAGGACAGCAACTATTTTCCAAAAGGTTAATAAAAAAATAAATAAATAAAAATAAAAATAAAAATAAAAATAAAAATAAAAATAAAAATAAAAATAAAAATAAAAATAAAAATAAAAATAAATTAAAAATAAAAATAAAATTAAAAAATATATATAAAAATAAAGATAAAAAAATAAAAATTGGTTGGTTTGGTCATTGGTTGGTTTGGTCATACGTTGGTTGTAATTTCATGAAATGTGGTTTTAAAAGTTTTAGATTTTTTTTAATTTAAGCTTTAATTTTAGCTTAATCTGTGGATTATTTAAAATTGTGTAGATAATTTACTCACTGTATGTAGATTTTACAAAGAATTCGAGAACATTGCTGTGCATTGGTACATACTGTTAAATGAGAATTCTGAATTGTGTTCGCCTAATGCTTTTCCCACTAAATTAAATTTTAGCATAATTTGTAGACTACATACGAAACTATAAATCATACACAGAGATTCCTCTATGACCATAGATGGGAAATGCTGAAAACTAGTCGCCAAAAGAATTGCGTGTTTTCTGACTGTCTACTTAGGTATTTTCTTTAAATTACTAAACAGTGAAGGCCAGTGAAGTATTTTAGAAATGCATGAAAATTTTTCATATTGTACGCTTAAACCATGGCTTTTTTTTTCTTGATTATTCACTAAAATTAGCTTGAAACAAGATATCTTATGATTGTCAGAACCAAGGCCCCCTTATCATAATATCAAGGCCTCGCATTCAGGAGAAAATCTATTGTTGAAATTGTCCCTATAATTGCCAACTTATTATATGACTTTGTCTCGTATGTAACGCCACCTGGTGCATACTACTGCTAATAATCCCATAGGAAATAATGGAAAACATTTCAGTTTCTAACATTAGATGGCGTTACCAACGTGAAAATCATGTAGTTCAGCGCCCCCTGTACTGCAGTCAAAGGAAACTTGGTGAATGACAAGCCTTTATATTATGATAAGTTAGCCTTGGTCAGAACATATATAATATAAGATTCCCTTTTCTCCCATGCTATAAGTGTCCATGCATTGTTATAGCTCTTAATTTGTACAGTAAGGTATTCTATAAAGGCAATTAAAAATACACACCTGACGAAGAAAGACTAAGTTCTTTCGATGTCCTTGCGCAATTTAATTTAATTTTTTGCACCTGGCGAAGAAAGACTAAGTTCTTTCGAAAGGCTTTGCACAATTTAATTTATTTTATGGTGTTTTAAAGACTTTTTTCCACTTCAATTGAATAACAACAATTTCAACTTATTATCTGGCAATTCAAAACGTTATATATGATTATTTTAACGCTATAGCATTAAAAACAGTATTTAACGAATTCTTGTATATGTTAAAGCATTTTCTTTGAAATGTAAATTATGTTAAACATTGTTAAACCGTTTGATAATGATTTATTATAATTTAAACAGTAATCTTAACGGTCAGATAATAAATGAGTAGGACGTCGGACGCAACATCAATATAGCTAATTTTCCTCATTTAAACTTTGACACTGTGGTTCGTTTATCCAATTAGTAGTTTGCATAAAATGCATGTTAATGAGCTTTTAAGATCAAAACCTGTTACTAGTTCATGGCCGGGAATTCAAAGGAAATGTTGTTCAGTAATCGCAAACATTATTGATACATCAATTGTGTTTGCAAAGTATATACATACTATGTTACTATGCGATGCTAAATATATGCCTACGAATGGATGTTATATTGTTTGACAGAATTAGAACTTCATAAAATGAGTTGAGAAACTATAAGGGAACATGGAACAAATTATTTGAAACTAATGTGTGAATGAATTATAGCTTTTTATTTTATTCAAAATATTGTCAATCATTTTGCAAAATGTCAGTAATTTAAGTTAAATAATTGTAATCTTGAAAAAAAAAGCAAAGAAAGAAATAGGTATTTTGGTATTATACATACATAGGTGTGTGTTTAAAATATACACACATATAGTTTGTATAAATATAAATAAATTTACACATTTATTTATTTATTTCGATTTCATTTATGATACAATCAAATGTAATAAAATTTAAAACTAAACTTTCCCACAATTCTTCAGAAATTTGAAATTATTCACCAAATAGACATTTATTGATTATGACCTTACGGATAAAAACATCTAAATAAAAAAAATCATCATAATTTTAGTTGAAATCTATCACAGATAATAAACTGTTGCAATTTTAAATGAGCTTTTATTCAAAAGTCACTTTGCTACTAAAATATAAGCAGCGTATCGAGCAATCTTGTAAATATCTTATGTAAATTAAAAAAAGTCTGTTTTAAACTCTTTAAAGTAATCTTTCAATAACCTTACATGAATAAATTTCATTAAATTAAAAATAATATACAGAAGGAGTACAGAAATACTTATGCCAATAAATGATTTAAGAAAAATTCGTGAATATGTGCCAAAACCTACTACGATTGTTAAATTCTTGTTACATTTTAAAATATTTGTGAAATAATAAATTTGATCCAAATACATTTTTTTTACTTGAAAAGATTTATCAAAATGCCTTGCTTAAAGTATTTTTAAAATTTTCATTAAGATTATTACGACAAAATGAATTACATTAAATAATACAAATATATGTCTACAAAAAGAGAATACAGCTGCTTAAAAGTCTCTGAAACTACATCATCAATGCCAAATAATAATGATAATAATAATAATAATAACAGTAATGACTAAAACATAGCGAATCAAAAAGACACACCTTTACTAAGTTTAAAATTTTAATTTTTCGCATTGAAAGTGGAGCTTCAAAATCTTTAAAGCAAATGTATGTACATTTTGTATACACACCTTTATGCGCACATTTTGCGTGTTTAATGGTGATTTTTCTTTCGTAATATACTGTAACAAAGATCAACCCCCTCCCCCCTTTTTTTACTTTAGATTATTGTTTTTTCAAATAACTTATATTAGACGAAGTTTATTTCTATCAATAAATATTTGAAACTATTCACCAAATCATGTAAAACCTGTTTTACTTTTTTATGCGTAATGCAATTAGTTATATGCACACGTAAATTTACGCATGCATATAAAATATGGATAGATAAATTACGCATAGCAAAATTTTCGAATAGTTAAAAATATCATATTTGCTATGAATAGTTAGAGTACATAACGATTATTGCTTATTTAAAATATTATATTTATCTAAAAAATATTTTGGTTCCACATTAACTTAACAGAATATGGTTTTGAGTAACTTCCCTTTGCTCATTATAATTATTTGCCTTATTATTTTACATTTGGTAACATCGACAGTTTTTAGGTGCGTTCGTAATTATGTAAATATGTAGCACCTATTGTTGTCGCTCAGTCCATCCGTCTGTCCGTCTGTCTGTCGGTCCGTCTGTCTGTCGGTCCGTCTGTCTGTCTGTCCGTCTTTCTGTCGGTCCGTCTGTCTGTCTGTCCGTCTGTCTGTCTGTCCGTCTGTCCGCATATAACAACGCAAAAACTACCCAACCGAATCGTTTGAAATTTAAAATACATAATTATTACATAATTTTGTCGAGTCATTTCAAATTTTATGAAAATCGGATGGATAGATCAATTACAGGGACAATCAAAAGGATTCCGTTACATTACGGTCAATGGGGAAAAAAGTTTCAAATGCATTTTAATCGTTTGAAATTTAAAACGTATAATTATTACATAATTTTGTCGAGTCGTTTAAAATTTTATGAAAATCGGATGGATAGATCATTTACAGGGACAATCAAAAGGATTCCGTTGCATTACGGTCAATGAAGAAAAAAGTTTCAAATGCATTTAAAAGGTGTTACACTCATTTGAACATTATAGAATTGGCATGAATCTATGAAGTATGTACTAAAATATACATTCTGTACAATCTCTGATGCAAAGAATATTTATTATTAAATTACAGGTCCACACAAATGTATTCCACTAAATAATGTTATACGGGGAAACATTGTTTGGGCGTGTTTTAATTATATTAAACTACTTCACATTTTATGAATAAGATATACGTTAATGAAATATAATAAAAATTACTCCCTGCATATTTACAGGAACACAAAGATTTCGACCACTATATTGTATCCTATGTACGCTCTACTATATCAGCAAGATCTGAATATTTTAAAATTTCGTTATTGTACGAACGCACTTCATTTGCTACGTTTCACGTGCAATTTCCTACTTGTTCTACTTAAAATAAACACAGCTACATACATCTACAATTTGCATTACAAAGAGGAGGAATTAATTTAATACAAAATTCTATTTAATGATATAACTAAACCTAGTGGAAATTATGGCTTTTTGTCTTATAGTTTAGTGCAAAGTCATCATGAATAAATAAATAATCAGCATACAATAAATAAATAAATTATCTTCATCACATCTTTTGGTTTTTTTAGTTTAATTTTTTAAGTAGCTATTTATTGAATAATTAAAATATCTGTATTAATCACCTATTTTATTTAATTTATATACTAGATATGTAAATAAATATGTAAGTAAAAATTCTCTTGCCGTTTTCATTGAAAACGACAAGTTGAAACGCTAAAATATTTTTATCAATTATTTTTTTAATTCGATTTTTTGAGAAATTCGACATTTTAATTTGACTAAATTTCATTATATAATGGATTTAATTAAAAGAATTTCCGTATTTTTTTTTTTGTCATTTTAAGAAATCTTACACATTTTAAACTTCCCGACGTCGCTAGTGCAAAAATGAAGTAATTTCAAGTTCTCATAACTTTCTAAATGCTAATTAAAAGTGCATAAATCTCTCTAATATATTAAGCCATATTTAATAATGTTACTACTAGGTTACCCCGTCGACCAAAAAAATATCGCCAAACTATAAGATTAAATTCCAATAATGGATGATCGTGAATGTCACATTCAATGACATTAAATGCGATTCACGTGTTTAAAATGTCATTAAGTAATTTTTAATTCGACTTTTTATTAATATTTTTATTAATATTCTACTAATTATTTGTTTTTTCGTTATTTGAAATAAAAATTATGTCAATATATATAATTTGGCTATTAGTTTGGCGATTTGTATAATTTGGCAAAATTGGTCGACGAGATAACAAAGTAGTACCTTAATAATTCACAAAAAGTAAGAATAAACACTCATAATAAAAAGTACACTTCAGTTAATATTGCAAAGACTTTTGACATAGCATGTGATAATCTGCAGACAAATAAATTTAGATTAGATATATATAAACATAAAACTTATGTTAAAATGAACTCGAACCTATATTTTATAGATGTTATTAAGATAAGTTTACATTTTAATTACTTTTTACGATTCCGTACTTAAAAAGTGAAAACGGAACCATTATAAGATCACTCATGTGTCTTTGTCACAACTATTTTACTCGTAAAATATTGGAACGTAGAAAGTTTAAATTGGCTGAAGTAATAAAGTCTATTGACCTACATATTTTTCAGATTATTAATCTTTCACAAATACTTGTAGGGAAAATTCATAGAGGCAATTAAGTTATTAAAAAAATCATTTTAAATATCGTTTGAAGTACCATGTAAAAATTTTGTAACGCTAATCTAAAAAACACATTTAATTTAATTTTAGGTAATACAAGGTCCGGCTATATATGTCCAAGGCTGACATAATTGTACGAGAACGAAAAGACGGAAGATGAGGCTAATGATTGCATATTGAAGAGCGCGTTTTCCTGCGCATGTGCAATGCACTCGGCGCCATTCTGTAGTAAATGGTTCTCGTGGAAAGGCGCATTAAAAGGTAGCTCTTAAATTCCTGTTGTCAAAGTTGGTTTCGGGGTTATATTGATAACACCAAGTCTCGTCTCCCGTGACTATCCTATCCTGGAATGCAGGGTCACCATCAGCGTTGTCGATAAGTTCGCCACATACGTCCAGCCTCAAATGCTTTTGTTCGTCCTTTAAATGGTGAGGAATAAATCTGGAACAAATCTTGCGTTTGCCTAGGTCTTGCGTTAAAATTTGCCTAACCGTCTCTTTGTCCATGTTCAATTCATTGGCGAGTGTTCGAATAGTCAATCGACGATCACAATTCATCACATCGCGAACTTTTTGAATCGCTTCCGGCGTGCGTACAAACTGTGGCCGACCTGTATAAGGAACATCTTCGACGCTTTCGCGCCCTTCCCGAAAGCGTTTAAACCATTCATAAGCTCTTGAGTGTGATGATGCTTCTCCGCCATAAGTTTATTCTAACATTTCGTAGGTTACCGCAGATGTCTTGCCCAATTTTAAGCAAAATCGAATGATAATTCTTTGCTCAATTTTCACCTTGACAACAGATTTTAACAGAAAAGCTTTAATGTGCCTTTTCACGAGAACAACTTATTTCAAAATGGCGCTGAGTGCACTGTGCATGCGCAAGAATACGCTCTATAATATGCAGTCATTAGTGCCATCTTTAGGATTTTCGTTCTCGTATAGTTATGTCAGTCCTGGAAATTAATAGCCGGACCTTGTATATTTTAAAACATATCGTCGAATTTATGATGCAAACTTATGACTCTTTCCAATCCATTTCCAAATCTATAGAAACTAAAAATATAAAATGAACAATCAAGTGCGATTATTACTCACCGTCAGAGAATTCCGTGCCATAAATATATGAATTATTAATTGTGTTACAACAAAAAATCATTTGTAAAAGAATAAAAAAAAACTTTGTACATTGTAGGTTGGATGAATTTGTATATGCAAAAAAGTTTTGTACGGATATTCTATAAAAATTCATGGAGATATGAAGCCTAAATAATATCGAAAATATCTACTCTATTTAGCTATCGTTTTATCATTTCCTAATCTTTTTTAGGTGCATTCGTAATTATGTAAATACGTACACCTATAGTCGTCGTTCAGTCAGTCCGTCTGTCCGTCTGTTCGCATCTAACAACGCAAAACTACCTAACTGAATAGTTTGAATTTAGAATACATAATTATTACACAGTTTTGCTGAGTCATTTCAATTATTGTGAAAATCGGACACATTAGTTCAATTACTGGGACAGTCAAAAGTATTCCATTAAATTACGGTCAATGGGGAAAAAATATTCAAGTGATTTTTAATGGTATTGCACACTTTCGACCACAATAAAATTGATATGCATCTATGAAGTATGCACTGTAATATACATTCTGAATAATCTGTGGCGCAAAATAACTTGTTATTGAATTACAAGGCACAAAAGTATTCCATTACGTAATGGTATAGGCAGAATATTTTTGGTGCGCGTTTTAATTATATTAACATATTTAACATTTTATGAAATTAATATATGTTGGTGAGGAATACAAGTTATTTCCTGTATAATATCGGCAGGTAGTATTTACAGGTAGGTAACTTTAACTACTAGTTTTTTTTCGCTTGGTATAACTATGAATCACATTTTATTTTATTAGTTGATACTTCCGTAAGCATTTCGCCTTTTTTTTCTTTTCATAATAAAATAAATAAATGAATCAACATGCCCATATGAAATCCAAATTATTTGAGATTTGAAAATAACTAATACAAACAGAATGATACGCATATACTGATACGGAAACAACCGAAACTGGCACCTATTACCAGTGCCCGAACACAATTTTGCATATTTACCGAATTCGTCTGTCTGGTTGCATTCATAAATTAAAGAAACGTAAGGAGCGTTTGAAGTTAGTTTCATTTTGTTCGGTTGCATATTGACAGGTAACGACTAACGAGTCGTATTTCTAAGTAACGATTCGGTATTTCGTGTCTTAGAGATTGCATGTTACAAGAAAGTATTTCCTGTAAACAATGTATTTCCTAAAGAATATGTAGTCTTGACATCACAGAACGCACCTAGCAAATTTTAGATCGCGCGTAGACTCTTAATTGCTTATTCCAGGAACAAGGTCTACAAATGTAAAAAATTAACTTTCAGCGGTTGTTTATGAGTCAGATTACTTAGAGCGTTTCAGCGCAGAAGCCGTAGTGGCATTTTTCCAGATTACTTCATAATTATGCTTAATAAAAGTACTTGGCGTTATTACCCAAGGACACTTTATACATATATTTTTCCCAAATTAAAATAAGAAACGAAATTCAGAATTAATTCTACACTATTACGCATGTACAATTTAATATTATTATTATATCGTCTAGAGCTTGCTTTAAAATTGAAAAGAATAAAAAAATCAATTTTAAGTACTTAGAGAGAAATAAGTTTTTAGATACTGTGTTCCTGTTTTAAAAATGTATTACTTAGATTGCTAAGCTTAAAAATCTTATATCTTTCCAATTCATTGTGGGTTTAAGTTCTTACCAAATTAATCTAGCTTAGAAGTATTTTTTCTTTTGTAGTAGACAAAGAAGTTTTTGTTTCAAAGAAAATATGGTAAAGCAAAAATCTTTAGAGATAAATGATATTTATTTTTTTTTTCTGCTAGAACATACTTTTTTCATGACCTTAATCTAATTGTTTTGGTTCTTAACTTTTTAAAAACTATTTTAAAATATTCTTTGTAAAATAAATTATTTCAAAATAATTTTTGTAGGCGTAGTACAGAATATTAATCCATTTACTAAAAAAATATTTTAAAATAAAGGAAAAAAATAGTTTTATCAAACTTAACTTATCAGAAACAATTTTTTTTCTGTATAAAAATACAAAAATTGCGTAGCCTACTCCTGTCTGTATTATATTGATATGATTTGAATTTACTATTAGAAGATAGGCATAACAATGCTAAAATTTTATACATTGGCAGACCCATCCTATGCTACTTGATACTTCCTTAAATTTACATAAAGCATAATGTAGAAACCTTCAGTATAATTTACAAACTAACCTAGTGATGGGAAACCTTTGTAGTGGTAGAGAATTGAAATTATCATAGTACTGAATGATTAACGAAAAGCGTAAATAACATTAGACAAACTTATGAACAATCTAAAAAAAATTAAAAATCATAAACTTCATACGATTTTAAGCTTTAATAATCCTTGCAGAGGTTCCAAACAATACTGGAAGTATCTATAAATAGCCCTAACATCATTTGGCTTCAGCCACTTTCTGATATTAAGTGACTCTTTTTTTGTAACATAGGTGCAAGTATGTTAGCATCATTGTTCTTTGAATCAGAGAAGTAAGGTTTTATAGACACTCAAAATGTAACCTGAAGTAATGGCGAATTTCATAGGCTTAACCAAAGATCTTCTTTTCTGTAATGAGAAAAATCGTCTCTGAAAGGAATAGTTCGCATTCTTATGAATTAAATGTACGTCCCATTAGCGACAAGTATATTCCTAAGAATATTCATTTCACGTTTTTTTAGCACTTTCCAACAAAGTTGAAAAGTGCTTATGCATTCGGTTTGTCTGGCCGTCTGTTCGTCTGTCCGCGCTCTAACTCACGTAAATATACTCAGATTGCCATGAAATTTTAGGACGTTATTGACGCTTACCCTTGCACAAACCCTATAGAAAATCAAATATCTACCATGATTAGTATATCTACAGGGAGAATCAAATTTTTCCATTGCATTACGGCCTATGGGGAAAAATCGTTTCAAAGGAATTTTAAAGATGTTATACCCTGTCAAACATGTTAAAATTTATATGCTTTTATGAGGTGCATTAAAACATGCATTCTATATAATATAAGGTGAAAATGTAGCTATTATTCCTTTACAGGGTCACACAAAATAATTCAATTAGATAATGGTAACGGGGGAATTGCGTGTGACATAGTTTAAATATATTAAACTGTTTCATGTATGTAAAATTGATGTATGTCAATGAGAATTAGTATAAATTATACGATGCTACCTTCCCTAATATAAAGTACATAGTATTTACAGAGGTACACACAAGATTTTAAATAGTACGCTCCTTGACTTCCTTCTGTAACCAAATTAAAGCTTTTGTATTGTCTTTTATATTCACTTCTTAAAATAAGCAGTTTTGAAAATTTTTATTTAACTTTTATCGGAACGAATATTTTAATCGACCGAAAAAACTAGTTCCAAACAATTGAGGTTACTGATATGCAGTAGACCTCTGTATTATGTACTCAATACACACCAAATTTCAAGTCTCTATCTTAATTTTTTTAGGCAATAAAATGTGTACAGACACACAGACAGACGTACGGCAATTGTTTTTTCTAAAAGTATATTTTTCAGAATCGTTTAAGTTTGGAATCTGCACTGTCTGAAACGCGTAAATCCTCGAAAACATTTTTTTCAATTTTTAATATGATTACAAGACTTACCATATTACTACGCAAGATAGGTAAGTAAAACATGCATAATTTAAAGAGTATGGGTGTATTAAAAGACAGAGTATTTCATTAAATAAATAAATAAATAAATAAGTAAATAAATAAATAAAAATACGAAATACAAAATCAGAGAATAAAACTTTTCCAATTCCTCTTATTAGTAACCAATATTTCTTGATTTTTAATATCTCTTATCTATGTTTTTTTAAAAATTCTTATAGTCAATTTTTGTGTAAACTGTTGAAAGAAAATAAGGCACTACAAAGACATACAAAATAAAAGAATTTATAAACATAACAAACGATTCTTATGAGAAGAACAGATGGTAATCAACCAAATAAAAAACACCCTTTCAAAATAAATATTTTATAAACACATTAAAAAGTGTTGAGAAAATGTTAAATTCAATAAAGCAACTGTAGTGTGTTAATACTGGTTTATTAGTTTTTTGTTTGTTATCTCGGCAGCGGGTTTACTGATTTTTATTTTATTTATGGATAATTCTGTCGATACTTTTTTTAATTTGTTTCTAATTCTTTAACTCGAATAAATTTCAGAAAAAATGATTGTGTATTTTCATGGGCATACTCAAAAATGTTTCTTGTGGAGGGATAGTATTTTAAAAGCTTGAAAAATTATTCTGTATTCTTTTTTTATTTTCGTTTTCAAAGTCACTTTACCCACTAACCATCTAAATAGTAATGGCACTTTCATTGTGACGTCTACGGAAACCCCCATGTCTCTTACAAAACCTGCTCTCAAATGATGCATTTTATACTGATGGGCATTGTGGGAAAACTAAATAACTAACAAAACTATCGGATAAAAGATAAAATTAATCTGTATAAGGTTACGAATAGTGTTTTGCCTCTGAATATCCTGATAAGCAGATTAATTTTAATTTGTGGAATTTGTTGTTGTAACTTTGTCAAATCCAAAAAAAAATTTCCACTTGAAAATACAGAGTGTCCACATGAAACCTCCCTGATTTCAAATGTTAATTATACGGAAACTATGAGTCGATGAGATTTGCGGGTTTTTTAGCATGAATAAAAGCACAAGTTCATTTTGCTACAATATTTTTTCGAATTATTTAATTTTTATTTTATGCGTTATTGATACTCATATAATTACCATTCTTTTGTTGCATATGTTGATTAATGAGCAAAAATGCAAACAGCCCAAGAGCAAGCCCAATGCCTCAAATGGTACGCTGAAACGAAATCACCGCTTAACTTGCAAAAAAATTTCCAAAGAAGGTATAAACGGGCCTCCAGATGTAAAAGATGTGCCTCAGTTGCCTCCAGATGTAAAAACAATTGAAGCACGGTTTAACAAGTTTCTTATCAGAAGAAGTGTAAACAGACTGCCTTGCTGGGGGTAGAAACTCACATGTGAGGAAATTGTAAAAACAATTCTTTACCTTTTTTAAAGCATTTTTGCAACTGGAACTATATGTCTATATGACTAACGATTTAGAAATTAGCCATTGGCCACCGTTGAGAGTGGACACCCTATATAGCACATCATTCTAGTAGATTATTTATGAAATAATAATGGAAATAATGTTATTTTGGAAGAAAATTTATCAGTCATTATTATTTTTGCGATATGTAACGTTGAAAAAAAAACATTGTAAAGACTATTTTATGTCGAAAAGGAAACTGTTACTTTAAAAAAAAAAAAAAAAAAAGAAAAGGAAGAAAGAAAGAAAAACAGCTTTGATAAGTGATAATATTATAAAACGAACATATATAATTTAAACATGAAAGGAAATGTTCATAATGTTTTAAAATATTTTAAATATCGTTTAAATATCGTAAAACAATAAAGATCGTTGTTGAAATAATATTTGGCGATTTATCTTTTGTGTCTTGTTAAGAAAAATGCATCTGCAAATCTAATATCACATCATTTATCATAGCAAACGCGGTAACGTTTGGTATAATATGTTTAAGAAATGGAAAATGCAAACTTTTTTTTTAAGTTTCTGGCAATCCAGTTGACATACGAAAGTGATTTTTTTAAAAGATAGACATTGACGAGACGATAGCATTCAAAAATTATCGTAGTTTACTATAATTTTTTATTTAACTTTTAACGAAGAAGTTAAGAAGTAAAACTCAATAAACTGTTGCTAACGATACAGTGGATGGATTAACTTCATTTTAGTCTTATTTTCATCTTAATAATAAAACTTAATTTAGGTCTTTTTTTCATCTTTGTATGCTTGACGGTCTCTTGGAAAATCGAATTTTGATCTTAAAGCTCCAATTGAACATAATTTCTTGTTGTTGCTGTTGTAGTTTTTTTTTTAAATCATTGCCTCCAAGATTAAATATATATAAAATTGTTACGCATGGTTAAAATTAAATAAATCATGTGAAAAACATGGTTATTTGTTTTTATTGTGAAGCTTTCAGCTTCAGTTTTTTGTATAAAGCTGTGAACGCACTGTTATTTTTTGTTAGATTCCATGGTTAATTTTTCAAATAACATGAATTTTATACGAGAATGGAATGATTTTCTTAAATATCCCAATATTTTGAGTATAGTAGTAGACAAAATGGAGAAAAAACGAGTAGGTCGAAAATAAATCTGATAAATCCAAAGTTTTTCTTCAGAAATTGAATGTAAGCTTTTTTTAATTATGATCATATTACATCCTGATTTACAAAAGGAATGGATATGGAGTATTACAAATTCTCCCCATTCTGTCCATATCTTAAATAGCATTTTAAGAACCTTCATTTCTTGAAACTCTTAAAATAGTGTGTATTACTTGGTTAAATAGTTCAATATTGGTGCGAAATAAGAAAAAGTATTATGAATATTTAAAGCAAATGAGGTTTACTTACATTCAATATATAATTATCAAAAATTTTAAATGACTAGTATTAAAAAATGCTCTAACGAATACCAAAGAAAGGTCAATATGTTTTTGGTATGAAAAAGTGTTTGACAATTGCCTCTAGTTGTGCATGAGAAAAGACAAGGGGTCCCTTCTTGGTTTCAATCCACTGTCAATGCCAAAATCTTAGTTGCGCCTTTTCCATATAAAAGAAATCACTCACGACAGAACTGTGTAGTGTAAAGGCATAGTTAGAAAAGACGTAGCATGATTAAACATGAATGTAAAGGAAGATATTGCCAGAAACCTTAATTTCTGCAGCGTATCACACTCATGCAGTCCCATCATGAACGCTCGCAGTGTAAAACTGCACAGAAAAGAAATTTGTCGTGCAGTTGCAATGCAGAGTCAACAGTGCAAATAACATGTAAAGCACGATTAAAAGTTTTACTAAAAAGGAAAGACGGAAAATTTTACGCAAATTTATTGTATATGGAAAAAGTGCAAATATGATCTTTTCAAATTTGGGATTTTCAGTGAATTGAAGTAAAGAAGGGCCCCCTTATTCTTTCTTATTCCCAATTAGAAGCATTGTCAAACACTTTTTTATACCAAAAACATATTAATCTTTTTTTATGCTCGTCAGAGCATTTTTAATACTAGTTTCATATTTGGCCATAAAAATATTTTCCTATCAAAAACTATTCGATGGATATTTTCATGTATGTAACGGATATTACAAATATAACGAACTATTATAAGTTTTGATATTTAGTTCTTATTTTTGACTTAAAGTGGCCAGAAGCATATGATTTTTATCTTGGCGAATGCACATTATGCTACCGTTTTTTAAAGAATTGAAATGTTTATACCAATTAGAGTTTGAAAAATACAAGCAACTAAAAAACTATTATGGATTTTATTTAAAATGCAAAGAAGTAAAATTTCAAGTAGAAGTAATATTAATAAAATGAAAATATTTAATTTAAATATGGGTGCAATCTTTGTACGGTTTAACCCTTCACTACACAGTGTGCCATATATGGAACATACCAATAAAACTCTTCTACTTTCCTACAAATCTTAAATTTAGGTTATCTGAGCTCTGTGCCATATCTAGAACATATAAACAAAGAGTTTTGTATCTGTTTTCCTCACTAGATAGCAGTACCACATTATCTATTAAATTTTTAATTAAAAAAAATAATTCCACTTGAATCGTAAACAAGAGTAGAATCTGCTTGTACATTTTCACCCTAAAATATTGAAAGTATCGTAAGATAAAATTTGAAACATTCGAGTATATCACATATTTGTTATTAAGGGTGCTTAAAACTAAAATATATCAGTACATCATCTGGAAATCTTGTTTTGGTGTTTGTGCCAGATATGGAACATAGAGCATAAATCTCATAAAACATTCGAATGAAAAATGGCGCGCAAATGTCTAAAGAAATGAAATCGATGCAATATTATTTGCATCTGATACTGATAATGAGTCTTTTGGACCTTTTGATGATAGTTGGGAAGATTCAACATGTAATCTATCTAAAAATGGAACAAGAAATGCTATTTCTTCATCTGAATCAGACGTTCATTGCAAGATAACAACATATGTGATCTAAAAATTGATTCAACTGCCGCAGGAGGTAAGTTTTTATACAAAATATTAAAATAATTTTAAATTTTACTAAAATTAGTATATAAAAGCTAAAAACAACAAGTGAAATTCAACAGATTGCATTCAGACATTTTCCGCGGGAAGGACATTAATATGCGCCGTATGGGGAAGAGGGGATTTATGGAGGATTAACTTTTTAAACTATACAGATTTTCAAATTATCAATGGAGTACATGTAGCTAAATTCAGGGGAGAAGTTACAATGTGATTTTGTAAAATTGGAAGCGAAACACCAAATGCTGAAAGAGGACGCTCAAGAATGTCTGAAGTGGAAAAGGAAATTATAGCCAAGAACTATAAAAGCCCTTCATCGACAATGCCAGTCAAACATATAAGATTGAATGGAGTATGCCATTGACAGCTTTTTATAGATAGCAGACAGCGAAGCAGACTTTCAAACTGCGAGATCAAAACTTTCATAATGTAGAGAAATCTTATGTATAAATCGTGATAGAAAACGCTACTATGAATTTCATCAGAAATGAACATTTGGGACTTTCTTGTTCTCAGTCTCTTAACAGTTTTGCTCGAACGCAGCTCAGTCAAGCAGAGTTTAGTTGATTGCTAAAAGCGTTTGTAAACCACTAATTTTCATCTACATATTTTTGATAAATAATTGGTCAGACGTGGTGATTTGTTCCTATTTTTAGTTTATTAAAAAAGAAACTATTAAGTGGTTAAAGCTCCTTTTTTACGTTTTTCTTCTTTTGATTTCTTTTCTGATAATACTTTATTCTATTGTAAAACAATTTTCTATATATTTTTTCTTTCATATCATTTTATAATATGTATTTTGAAATTTGTAAAATTAATTTTTCATTTTTTTGCAGATTTTAACCCCTTGAGGGGCAGTGGGATAAGTTTTGTACCATCTAATGTGAATCAAGATTGGCAGCATAAACTTTAAATTAAATTTTATATTTTCAACCGGAGAAAAAAGTTTCAAAATTGATTTCCTTATTTTAAAGTATTTTTTTCTAATATTCCGGTGTGAATTCAACATTAGAGACACAATTGCTTGGTCTTTAAAGGGTTAAATACAGGCTATAAAATTATAATACATATTATACTCTTTAGAATATTTAATACACAAGTAATGTGAATTTCATGCCACATTTCGTATAAAAATGTAAATATCTAATTATGTGCTTTAGGACACATATGGCACATACCACAAAAATCCATATTACAAAAAAATATATCAAGTCAAATTCTTTTTAATTATTTTTCCTGTATTTGTGACTACTTAAAGTAATCAAAATATTTTTTTCATAAAGAAAAGAAAAACCGTGCAGTGAAAGGTTAAAAGAATTGAATAGGTTATTTAAAAAAAATATGCAAGTGAAGTTTTTTCAAATATGCATTTTTTGGCAGATGTTTCTTTCAAGGTAGATTCATGATTTGGGTAAGAACCATAAAAGTCAGTGTCTCCCTTCCTGTTTAATCAATAGCTTCTAATTTTCGGTTCATTGTTTAAACGATATAAGGCATTGACTTAAGTGGGTTTTGCATGCAATTCCAGACAACAATGCAGTATTAAAACTCTATTTTGTGAAATATATTACTATCATACATACCATACAAAATAATTTTATTTATGACAACTATGGGTTCATCGTTTTAATATAAAAGATCTTAAAACAGGTAAATCGATATTTTACATGCATCAAGAATTCATTGCTAACATGGGAGCAAATAAGGTTTTCGCATTTTGTTGCATTACAATTAAAATAATATTAAACCATGTATAAAGCATTTATACAATATATTTTTCTGAATCATTCTGTTAAAAAAGACACTATAATAGACGGGATGTTTATTGAAGGATCCGTGAAAGGTTCATATATGCAGATGGAAAAACTTTCCATATCTGTGTCAATTCCATCAGCCAAAGCCTGCGCAACGCCTGTGCAGTGCCAATCAATAACGGTGTAAATTTTCCAAGTGGGTTTAAAAAGTCCGGATCAAGAATCGTACTAGGGATGTATTGGCTGAAGCCGCCAATGCTCTTCCAACTGAGCCATCCCGGGCGAATGCTGGAGGACTATTTCACCCAAATGAGCTTAACGATCAATCAACAGACTAAATCGAAGCTCAATATTTGGAACTGCAGAAAATTCTGCATATTGAAATTGCAGAAAATTGTGCAGTGATCGTTAAGGTCATTTGGGTGAAATAGTTCTCCAGCATTCGCCGGGGATGGCTCAGTTGAATACATCCCTGCTTCGAATCCTGGCCCGGACTTTTTTCACCCACTTGGAAAATGTACGCCGTTATGACTGAATTATCGATTGAATAATCGTGTTTAATATTAATAGAAGTGACGGTTTCTGCAGTTCCAAATATTGAACTTCCATTTATTCTTTTGAGCTGATCCAAAGTATCAGACCAGATGCTGTGATCATTGAGGTCATTTGGGTGAAGATGTCATCCAGCATTCGTCCGGGATGGCTAAGTTGGAAGAGCATTGGCGGCTTTAGCCAATACATCCCTGTTCTAATCCTGGCCTGGACTTTTTTCACCCACTTGGAAAATTTACACCGTTCTGGCTGATTTACCGATTGAATAATCGTGTTTAATATTAATAGAAGAGTCAATTATTAGTTCAGCATTCTTCAAGAGTATATTCGTGTTTTATTAGATCGTATTTAGCTGGTCAACTACAAATGTTGAAGATAATCCAATTGAGAATAATGAAGAATATGATTATGACCAAAAATTATAAAAAAAAAACACAAAAATGTTCCCAAAGTGTTGTCTTCATTAATTGTGTTTAAAAATATGTTTAATAAGACTATTTTGTTCAAATTAAATACCATCTAATCTAGTTCTTTCCTAAAACAACATAAGTGATAAATATTTTTTCTGTTTTTATTTTTATTATTCATACATTATAAAAAGTATTCAACATTTTGAAAAGTTGAAGTCCAAACTCTATAATCAGTTCTAAGAAATCCATAAAAATTCGATTGCTTGTGAACAATATATATATATTTTTAATTTCTGAAAGGTTCGGATTATGTGATTTTTGAAAATGCCTATTCAATTATTCGCTGTCAAAGTTAATTAATTCATTGAATCAATATTTGACAATTTATAAATATTTTTCGCTATTTGGCATTAAAAGAACGAACAAATTGGCTGAAATTTTAATTAAATAAATTTTAATAATGCATATATAACGATTATTTCGTTATATATTGGTTATTTTCTTAAATTATTCCTTTACCCCCCGTCTCTGTTCAATTCAAAATTAGTTTTAAGTTGTCCTTCATTCCTTTTCCATTTTCTTTGCTTATTAATTCTCTAACCGAAAATCGGCAGCTGCTTAACTTTATCTGTGAGAAATACACTCACATATTAATCAACCGTTTAAAACTATTTCCAGATGTCTGCTATTTCCGATCGAAGCAATTCTGCATTACCTTATAAGGAGATCATCTCTGTTTCACAGTTAAAATTTATGCTTACGCTTCTTTTTCCTTTCTCGACAAAACCCTAAAAAGAATTTAACATCTGCGCAGTAAAATCTGATGTCCCTTCGGTGTGCTTCGTTATTAGACAAAACAACACGTGTAACAATTTATCGTTTGGCAACCTTTTCCTTTCCCATCCCAGCTGGGAAACTAAATTGAATTCTGATCTTGCTGGCTGCATTTTAACTGTTATTTGGCATATACTATCCATTGTGCATGGGCGAACTTGTGTATGTTGGCGATTTTCTATCATGCCAAAAGTGGCGGTTTGTTGCTATGTATGATGTCACTTGACTCTCTGCTCTGGTCTAGTGAAGTTGCTGAAAACTGTTCGGAGATTTTCTCCGAGTACTGTAAGTGTACCCCCTCCTAGTAATACATGTCTGAATAAAGAATAACTTAGCAATCATTGTGGGGTTTTTCCGTACATCCGAATCTGGACTACTATATATGATCACGCTTCTTCTAAGTATGCTAATACAATAGCAGCTGCTACCAAACTACGCTACAAGAATCTCCATTACAGCATATATTTTGGAATTTTTTATGTGTGTCAGATCTAATTACAAAAAATACCGAATGTATTTTTAAAAACCATTAACCTTATTTTATAAGTTTGCGGCGTATTCATGATATGTGGATACAACTATTTTCTTAAAAATAAAATTAAAGAATTTTTCTCTGTTTTTTGGGTGCAAAGATAACAGCGTTATTACTACGCACTAGCCCCTTTTTCATTTCAACTATTCATTAAAAGATATAATACTAAAATGCATACTTAAAAATGGTTTGTACTCTAGGAAACATTTACGCAGAATGTCTCAATGAATTACAAAATCAGGTGACTTTGCTTTGATACAAAAACACATGCATAAATTCATTATAGTTTGTAGACAGCTAGACTTTAAATGAAATTCGATATTACATACGCTCTTTAGGTTTGCGCCCCCGTCCTCTTCTCATACAGGGATATAGGTTCCAGTGTCTTCAAGGGACATAGTTCTAAATTTATACACGGCCACTCTGCATTTGGCTCACTGTTCAACCCTCATACGAAGGTGTATCTATATGGTTTTTACATGTCTGCAATCGGGGACCATACATCAACCTAACTTCTGACTCTTTGTAAATCAGTCCCCAATAAATGTGTCACTATATTGTTAATGGTAGCAGACCTGTTGTGCCCCAGCATAACAAATAAATAAATAAATAAATAAACAAAATAAAGTAAATTATTTGCCTTAGTACCTATACTAGATCCTACTTAAAGCATTTAAAAACAATTTTTTTAAAAATACCGATCAATAAAATATTTACATAAATGGATAAGTTAGAGTTATATAGAAGAGCATTATATTTTGACATGAATTTCTTATCTTTTTAATCTCCATCTTGAGATATTAAAGTAATAATATCGAATTTTGGCTTTTTTTTGCCAACACCCTAAGTCAAAGATATCCAAAATAAAAACAATGCAGGGCTTTTTAGCAACTGGAATGCATTTCCGAAAATAAGATTTTAGTTACTGATTGACATTTGTACTTTTCATAGACATTTCCTGAATTGTTGTTTTTTTAATTAACTTACTCACCAGTGTACTAATTCATTAAATTTTTTAGTTTTCAGTTAGGCTGGAAAGACTGTGGCGTTAAAAAACAGACAATCAGAGTTTTTCTCATTAAAGAAGTTTGAATAAATACACATGAATTAAGAATTTCAAAAGTATAAAATCCAAATTTTAAATTCTGAAAAAAAAAAACACATAATAATATATTTGGTTTACTTGTAATAATCGGTTGTTAAAAGTTATCTTATTTTATTGAAATCTATTATGAGCATTGCATAAATAAAGAGTCAGGATTTTGCACATTTTTCCTAACTCAAAATAACTATTACTAGTGTTTGAAGAAGTTATTCCACCGGAATAACAGTGAGATAGAAGCATCCCAATAAAAGTACTTGTGTTTTTCTGATATCGATTTCGATTCCTCCTACTTTATGTCAACGTTCGATTGGAAATTTTGTTGTCCAAGGTTCCTTCAGTTCACAAAATAATTGCAAAACCATAAGATGAAATGTATATTGAGTATGCATACATGACAAGTATAGATCCATAGTGTATTTTTAGAATTACACTACGTTAGAAAATTTAATGACATAATATTATACAGTAAAATCAGTGAAATGGAAGCTTTCTAAATCGTCTGACTTGAAAGTTTAATATTTCATTTACACTATACTTAACCCCTTGGGGACGAGCGACAAGTATACGTGCCGAAAAAGTCTTAAAAATCATTGTTTATCCCCACCAGTAAAATTTTACCGAAATATGTGCTTTATTTAATCGGAGCATTTTCTCGATTCAATAAGATACAAATTTTAGTTTTTAAAACTGGCTATAAAACATTAAAATTTTCGTAAAAGGCTGCCGTCGCGAAGGGGTTAAAGATGGGACCAAAAGCTGTGAACACAGCGTAAGTGAGATTTGGAGGAAAGACGTTAACGCGTTATTACGTCACACCTAAAATATGAAAAGAATATTGTAAGTATTAATAACAAGCAACATATAAATTTTGATCAAAGAATTTTTATTAGAGTATTTAATTTTATTCAGAGTTTTTTAGGTAGAGTTTGCGATTTTGTTTTTCTAAACTGCAACACCTAAATTAAAAGATATTAACGCTTTCGATATATTTTTTATTTAAGAAGAAGATGGTACATGCATTTTAAACTTATAGGATTAGTTTCTAGTAAATAAATGCATAACATGCAACATCATAACAATGACGAATGTGCAACCTTAAGCGTGCGATAATATGTAGGGTATGGGGGGGGGTAAAAGTACTCAACTGTATGAGAAGTGTAACAAGTGGATGATTTAAAATGAAATAGCTTCATAGTCAAGGTGAAAGAACTGAACAGTTTGAGAAGTGTAACGAGTGGATGATATAAAATAAAATAGCTTCATAGTCAAGGTGAAAGAAACGTTATAGAATTGCACTTGCTAGGACGGAAACCTGCCTACAACGGCAAAGTATTCCGTAGCGATACTATTTTCACACATTTTATTGCTTGTAAAAGTTTAGTATCTAGTCAATAATAATAATAATAATAATAAAACAAATCTTAGTACAACGAAAAAATGATAAATAACAAAACTTGGTTCATATTTCCAACGAAAGTGATTAATGTCCTATGTTTACATTTTAATTTCTAATATCAATGTTTTTTCTATTAGGTCGCAGATTTTTGTGTCGACTTATAGCTGTTGAAAGAAAATGATGCAAGATAAAAATAAAAGAAGAAACAATAGGTTTTATATACATGATAAAACTTTGTTCTGTGAGAAGCAGATGGTGATCAATCATCAGAAAAAATTCGAGAATGAATGTTTTCTAAAATGACGAAAAAAGATTTTGAAAGAATGCCAAATTCAAGGGAAAAAATACTATTGTGTTATTACTATCATTGCCTTTTTTTCTCTTTTCACAACAGTAGCTTTGGTGTTTTTTGAATTGTTTAGTGAAGATGTAACAGTTTATTTGTTCTACTTATTGCTTATTTTGTGTCTTTGTAAAGACATGGCAGATTTTAAAAATGACTTTTATTTTGTTCTTTCTTTACAAGAAGAAAGTATTGGATTCGAGAAATTTTCGAATTCTGGTTTTTGACTGATTTACACGTATTAAAGGTTAAAGATAAAAAAAACGCGTTTTTACAAAATGTCTGTCTGTATGTGATATAAATTTTACGGACGCTCTACACGAAGAACTAATGCATTTAACGTGACAAAATTTTATATTCGCGTAGTTCTTATTATAAATTGATGATGTTAGTTTTGGTGTAAATTTCTCAACAGGTAGCGCTGCTATGCTGCATTTTTTACTATTTACGTGAAAGCTGCATTTCAATAACGAATGCATGCATTTCTATCAAACTTCAGATTCAGTTAGTCCTTAACTTGAAATGATTCAATTTATATTTTGATGTAAATCACTCATAAGGAGGCGCTGCTATGCTGCTTTGTTAATGATTTCTACTATAGTTCTATCTGAAGAATCAATGCACGGATTTCTATCAAACTTCAGATTCAGCTAGTCCTTAATATGAAATGATTCTGTTTACATTGTGGTGTAAATCGCTCATAAGGTGGCGCTGCTATGCTGTTATTTTCACGATTTCAGCAATAGCTCTATCTCAAGAATTAATGCACGGATTTTTATCAAATTCAGATTCAGTAAATCCGTGATATGAACTAGTTCTATTTGCATTTTGGTATCAATCGACCAACAGGGGACGCCGCTACGCTAAGTTTTCTTCGATTCCTAAAATAGCTCTATCTTAAGAACAAATTCACGAATTTTCCACAAACTTAAGATTCAGGTATAGCTTGTTAAATATTATTGCTGCTTATGTTTTGGTATGAATCGCCCAACAGCTGGCACTTTTAAAAGTTCTGCTTGTAAAATTTCAATTGCTAGTCAAAAAGAATGAATAATAATGTCAAAATAGAACTTTGTTCAACAGTTCAACGAAAAAATGATAGATCACAAAAATTAGTTCATATTTTCAATGAAAGGGATTAATGTCCTATGTTTATATTTTAATTTCTAATACGAATGTTTTTTTTTCTTTTAGGTCGCTGATTTTTGTGTTGTTTTATAGCTGTTGAAAGAAAATGATGCAAGATAAAAACAAAAGAAGAAACAATAGATTTTATGTACATGATAAAAGTTTATTCTGTGAGAAGCAGATGGCGATCAATCATGAGAAAAAATTCGAGAATGAATGTTTTCTAGACTGATGAAAAAAGATGTTGAAAGAATACCAAATTCAAGGGAAAAATACTATTGTGTTATCGCTACCACTGCCTTTTTTTTTGTTTATTTTCACAGCAGTTAGCTTTAATGTTTTTTGAATTGTTTAGTGAAGATGTAACAGTTTATTTGTTCTGGTTGTTGCTTATTCTGTGTCTTTATAAGGGCATGGCAGATTTTAGAAATGATTTTTTTTTCTATTTTTACAAGAAAAAAGTATTGGATTCCTGAAGATTTTTTGAATTCCAGTTTTTGACGAATTTTAAGGGTCAGAGATTTCAAAAAACATGTTTTACAAAATATCTGTCGATCTATCTGTGATTCTATCTTTGTCTCTGTATGAAGCTATGTGACATAAATATTATGGGCGCTTACTCTCAAAAACTAATGTACGTAATTTGGCAAAAAATTAATATTCAAGTAGTCCCTGATACACATTGATGCTGATTAGTTTTTGGTATAAATTGCTCAACAGGTGGCACTGTTATGCCGCATTTTTTATGACATACACAACAGCTGTATCTCAATAACTAATGCATAGACTTTTATCAAATTTCAAATTGAGTCTGTACTTGATATGAATTTATTCTGTTTACATTTTGGTGTAAATTGCTCAACCGGTGGCGCTGGTATGCTGCATTTTTCCTGATTTCCGCAATAGCTCTATCTTAATGTAGGTATTTTCATAAAATTCAGATTCAGTAAATCTGTGATATGAACTATAGTTTTATTTACATTTTGGTGGAAATCGTCTAACAAGTGGTGCTGCTAGGCTGAGTTTTCTCCAATTCATGCAATAGCTCTATCTCAAGAACTAACTCACGAATTTTTATTGAACTTTAGAATCAGATATAAGCTGATAAATATTATTGCTGTTTATGTTTTGGTATAAATCGGTCAACAGATAGCGCTATTATGTTGAAAATTTCCCAAAATCCTAAATATTCCTATTTCAAGAACTAAATGAGTGAGATATAAGAAAGTTTTGGGATTGTCACATCCGAATACTTCATTCTTCTAGTTATTTACAAGAAATATTTCAATAAAGTGTCCAATACTATATATCTATTACTTATATGAAATTAAATTTAATAAAAATAAAAATAAATAAATTAATAATATGCTTTTTAAATGAAATTATCCTTTATATTCCAGTTTAAAATTTATTTTTCTCATTTTTTTCATTATATTTGTTAAAAATATTTTATTAAAATGTTGCACAAGCTCAATTCAATCCGAAGTATAATTATTAACCTTCTCGCTCATCCAAATTTCTCATGAGTTTAGTAATTTATTTACATAGTTTACTTGAAAATCGATTTAAAATTCGATTTTTGTTTTTAAAATATTAAATGAAAAGCATTTTAACTGTAAATATTTTGACAAATCTTTTTTATCCATACGGAAATTATATCATGAGATATTGTAATCTTGTTAACACACCCGGCGTACTTCCTCACACAAGTGAAAACTTTAAATGGTTTTTTCCCTCCATATTCTAATTTTCTTCATTTTCATGGTTTTAAGAATACAAAGATTTCTTTTGTATTTGAGATAGAGGTTTAAAATTCTTTGTAAATGTTTTCTACTATATATATATATATATATATATATATATATATATATATATATATATGGAATAAGCTTTCAGGTTATCGTTCTTAAAAAAAAGAAATACATGGAGATGTGGTAGATTTGATTGTTTTACACTTTATATACCAGCAAAAAAAAAAATAGCAATGTAACGTTAAATGTAACTATAAACCCATACGCATCCTTGTTTAATACACATTTCAAAATTAAAAATCAAATTGAACAGAAATATTAATAATTAAAAATTAAGTAAGAATATTAAAAAATTCAGATTTTCTGAAACCTTTTGAAATTTTAAATTAGATATGGTCATATTTTTTTCTCTTTTTTTGCAAAATTTATACTGTAAGTTGAACATTGAAGTTGAATGACTTCACTATTTGAACCATATTAAAAAAAGAGGTTTAAATTGCACATGAAACGTAGCAAATAAGATGTGTTTATACTGTAATAATTAAAATATTCAGATCTTGGTGTTATAGTTTACAGTACTAAGAACACAGTATAGTAACCAAAATCTTTTGTATGTCTCTGTAAATACAATCTGCTTTTTATTATACAGTAAGTAGCTTGTTTTAACCCTCTCACTGACGAGCCCGTCTATAGACGTTCCTTAAACTCCAGGTTTCATTGCAATGCAAGCAATAATTAAAATGATATAACTCAGTTGATTTAATGGATTTTTAATACATTGTGCAATGATTAACACACTCAGGGATAACATTCTTATTCGTAAATAAGATTTTTCTATAATTTTGAAAGAATCATATTTTTTTAGCAATTAAAACAAAATGCTGAGAAAACAACATTACAATTTGCCCTTTTGGAAGACTGTCAGAGGAACCTCAGCAATGCATATCAATTTCATAAAATGTGAAAAGTTTAATATGATTAAAACGCGCATCGAACATTGTTTCCAAATATACCATTATCTAGTGAAATACATTTGTGCGACACTATAAATTAATTACAAATACTC
The DNA here is from genome assembly GCA_964019185.1 of Maratus speculifer. Lineage (NCBI taxonomy): Eukaryota > Metazoa > Arthropoda > Arachnida > Araneae > Salticidae > Maratus > Maratus speculifer. Next base: position 26,863,300 of record OZ025294.1, on the reverse strand, counting down.
TTTGCCGCATAGATTGTACAGAAAGCATATTTTAGAACATACTCCATAGATGTATATTCATTTTATTATGTTTGAAATTGTGTAAGATCATTGAGATTCATTTGAAGCTATTTTTTCCCATTGGCCGTAATGCAAAGGAATATATTTTATTGTCTCTGTGACTGAGATTTACATCCAATTATCATCAAATTTGAAATGACTCTTTAAAGTTATATAAGAATTATACATTTTAAATTGCAAACGACTCTGTTGGGTAATTTTAGGGTTGTTATTTGCGGACCGATAGATTTATAGGCAGACTGAACGACGATTACGGGTGCTTACGTATTTATATAATCATGAACGCACCTAAAAATATTGTTGATAAAGGTAAACTGTTCCCATAAGTCAAGCTAAGAAAAATAAAACATGCATTAAGCATGTTTTATGAAATAAATTTCCACTCTTTCAGAATACTTCAATAAAATTTCACAGTGTAATAAGGTGAACGATGATGTCCAAGTAGAAAATGCATAACGCATTTAAAAACATAATAACAGCAATTCCTATTTACCGCTGAAAAAAACTTTCAATTTTTTTGTGCATAGCTATCATGTATAGATTTATAGTTGTAAATCACAGTACACATCAGTTTAGGGAGTTTTAGGAAGGTCAGTTTGTGACGTGTCTGGGTATGCCGCCGGTGATATGTTGGTCAAATGGGAACATAGTTCATATAAAGTTAAAATCCAATACTTTATTTACTGTCTCTGGGAAATAAGAAGAGAAGCCATTGTTCAATATTTTCTAGTAACTATACACAATACTAAGAGATTAAACTATAATTCATGCTCACATCCACGGCTAAGTCCATCTCAGAGCATTCACCCCGGCTCTACTTTCAGGTCGCGGCTTAATGCTACTTTAATCTATAAGAAAACAGCCCGTGGCTGCACAAAATCTTTTATTCTCATATACTCAAAGTTAACATATACTCAAAGCTAGTTAACGCTTACCCGATTTGATTGCAGAGACTCCTCTACCTTTAACTCCTAGGCAATCTTAGCTCACCTCGCCACTCAACAGATGCTATCTCGGTTCACAACACACCTTGCTGGCTCTTTTCGCCTCACAACACAAGCTATCCTTTTCTGGAGGCTCCTCTCGCCACACAACACACCTCACATTCCAACTCACAGCTTTTATACATTGCAAACTGAAGACGGAGCTATAAATTTGCATAGTACTCATAACCGCAGTTAACTGTAGATTCGAGGGCGCCACACACTCCGGAAAGTTAAAATTGCATAAAGGATAGGTGTCTCTTTTGCGCCACACATGTTAGAACATTCATGTCACGATCTCACTCAAAATCCTAGAGTGCCCTTATTACAAAGAGACACTCCCTCACAAGTTTAACCCCTTCACTACGGGATCTTTTTACGAAATTTATGTTTTGTCACGGTTTTAAAAAAACAGAAATTTGTTTTTTACTAAATCGAGAAATTTTCACAGCAAAATTTTGCCGGTGGGGACAAATAAGGATTCTTAAGCCTTTTTGACAACACTCTATACCTGTTTCTCGTCCCCAAGGGATTAAGAAAGTCCTTAAATAGTTTAAAATTTCCCTTCAGCAATTTTATACATAAAGCAGATATGTACTCGATTAGTTTTGTTAAGGTCAATATATCATTTGTAGAATTTATACACAACAAATATTATGCAAAATCTAAAGATGAATATTAAAACTAAATGAATTTAAAACAGAAAACCAGCGACTTCGAACTACAATTAGGAACTTTTTAAAATTCTTTTGTGAATTTCTATATATTATGTGTAGATTTAATCACGTAAATCACATATACAACAATTTAGTTCACTTAAGAAAGTCATTATACAGTTGAAAATTCCTCCTTAAAAATTCTAGTCAAAAAGCAGAAATGTACCCAATTTCTTTTGTAGAGGAATTATTTTTGATACCCGTTTAAATGAACTACTGATGTTTCATATTATATTTTTAATTCAAAGTATCGCATGATAGATCTCAATAATACATATCAATAATAAGTATAAATTGCATAGTAATTAGTGTTTATTAATGCGAGTTAGCAGACTTACACTGTAATATATAAATCATTAAAAAAAAGTTTTATTTACGGCAAAAACTGTTGGCAGCAATGTTGCCAGCTGTTTTTGCCGTAAAAGTTGTTGTAAAATGAGATGTAATAAAAAATTTTACATCTAATTTTACTGCAATATTTGCGGCAAAAACTGTTGGCAGCATTGCAGACAGGAGTTTTTGCCGTAAATGAAACGATTCTTTTTTTTACAGTGCATATAGACAGGTCAAAGTGTTCTATCAGTTCGTAAGCTTTTGCCCACTTTTGCAACCTGTGTATAAATCGTAATTTATATTCGTTAGGAATCGATTTTTATTTTTTTTCACTCATTTTTTGTTTTAAATTATTACGCTTTACATTTACATTTTATGGATATTAACGATTTACATTTACATCTTAAGGGGACAGCTTACCTCAAAAGTGATAAAAAAATTATTATTATTCTTTTATAAATAATAAATGAAAGCCTGTTTAGATTTGAATATTTTGATGCATCAGTTTAAACGAAACGGCAATTATAATGTGAGGACAAAATTTAATCGTGTTTGAATTTTTTTACTGCAATCAGCGCAATCACCCTAAGAAAACAAAACTTTAAATGGCTTTTTCTACATGTTCATAATTTTTTAGCTTTCCTGTTTTAAAGTCTAAGGCTTTTTTTTTTTTGTATTTCAGATAGAAATTAAACATTTTTTTGTACATGTTCTTTATTAAATGCATGATAAATCCGCGTATGGAATTAGAGTTGAGGTTATTTTTATTAATATTTTTTTAAATATAAGAAGAATTTTTAGATTTATTAATTTTACACTACATACATCAGTAAAGAAAAATATATTAATGTAAGATGCATCTAAAAATCTGTGTGCACTCTTGTATATTAAATATGAGAAAACGTAAAAAAAAATAATTGGGCAAAAATATTCACATTTAAAAAATCTGCAGGCATTTTAATAAATAGAAATTTTCTTAAAATTTGTAAAAGTGTTTATTAAATATTTAGCTATTTGAAAAATTAACTTTTAGTTGAACGTTAAAGGCTTCAGATAGATATTAAACTTTTTTGTACATGTTCTCTATTAAATGCATGATAAATCCGCGTATGGAATTAGAGTTAAGGTTATTATTATTATTATTATTTTAAGTATAAGAAGAATTGATAGATTTATTAATTTTACACTACATACATCAGTAAAAAAATATATTAATGTAAGATGCATCTAAAAATCTATGTGCACTCTTGTATATTAAATATGAGAAAAGGTAAAAAAATAATAATTGGGCAAAAATATTCAGATTTAAAAAAAAAAAAAACAGCAGGCATTTTAATAAATAATTTTTTTTTAATTTGTAGAAGTTTTTATTAAATATCTAGCTATGTGAAAAATTAACTTTTCGTTGAACGTTAAAGGCTAAGGCTTTTTTTGTATTTCAGATAGAAATTAAACATTTTTTTTAACATGTTCTTTATTAAATGCATGAAAAATCCGCGTATGGAATTAGAGTTGAGTTATTATTATTATTTTTTTAAGTATAAGAAGAATTTTTAGATTTATTAATTTTACACTACATACATCAGTAAAAAATATATTAATGTAAGATGCATCTAAAAATCTATGTGCACTCTTGTATATTAAATATGAGAAAACGTAAAAAAAATAACACTAGGTAACAAAAAAAAAAAAATATTTTTGTCAGTTTCCTGGTTCTAGATAGTCAATTCCTACTAATTTTGGGTTGGAAAAAACGAATATGTAAATGAAAATTTTTTATTGGCTCTTGTTTTCAAGATACAATATAGCCCACTTGAGAAAGATACACAACATCCCATACATTGATTTAAAAGCAAATTGAAGAAGAAAAAAATTCCTATGTAATAAATACAATACAAAAGGCATGTTTCACTAAACAATGTTCATTTTTCAGAAAGCAGTTGTTGTTTTAGCCTATTCTTGCAAACGTTTCCTTTTGAATTGCCTCTTGTATGTCAACGCCGGAGCATCTCTTGTAACAGTTCAATAGTGGTCGCCCAGCATTGACTCATCCCAACGACCCTGATATCAGCGTTCTATTACAGAGATATCTTTGTGAAACCTTTTACTGTGCTCATAGCTTACAACTCCACGGTTTTTAGGGAGAAAATCAAGATGGGAGTGGAGGAAATGACGTTTCAGACATTTCAGAGACATTTCGTATCCAAGGTCACGGCATTTTAGTAGGAGTTTTTTCACCAACTTCTAGGCTTTTTTGTTGCCTAAAAATCCTCATACCACACTTTTGAAGGCTTCCCAGGCTGCGTTCTCTTTCCCTTCCAAAACTTTATCAAAAGCAGGGTCCTTCATTATTGTGCAAATTTGAGGGCCCATAAAGATTCCCTCTTTAACCCTTGATTCACTCATTCTTGGAAATTTTGCTCTAAGGTACTGGAAAGCCTCTCCATCCTTATTCATGGGTTTCACGAAGCTCATTAATCCCAGCTTAATGTGCAGTGGTGGAAGCAGAATGTTTTTTAGATTAACTAGAGGCTCTTTTTGGACATTTCTCTCCTCGGGATTTAGATTTCTTGAAGGCCATTTGTCTTTTATGTAGGGAAAGTTTCTATCTCGACTGTTTCACAAACGCAGAAAACAGCAGTACTTGCTGTACCCTAATTACATTCCCAGGAGTAAAGAAATTATTTTCAAGTCACCACAAACCTGTCATTTATGATCCTCATATTTGATTGACTCGAGAAGTAATTTCACATTCACGTAAATTTCCTGCATGCGAACGGAATGTCCAATGGGAATGGAAGGAATAATGTTGCCGCTGTGTAGTAAGACTGCTTTCAAACTAAGTTTGGAAGCGTCTATAAATAACCTCCATTTCCGTGGAGCGTGAGTTATGTTAATTGAATTCATCAAACCATTTACATCAGTGCAAGCAACAACATGCTCTTTCTTCTCAAAGAAATGAAGAAGATTCTTGTGACGAACCCTGTATTCTGTTATCTTGATTTCTGGTTGGATAAAACACAGAGAATTCAGTTGAGGGGAATTACAGCTATTAGGAGTACCAATTTCTGAACATTCGATTTCCTATAAAACAGCCATAGTGAGATTTCTCAAGTTGGTTCCTACCTCGAAAACAAGAGCTAATCTCAACTTTTTATGTTGATTTTCGTGTTTAGCAGGACAAAATACTTCGGAAATAACTATTTTTGAGCCCGAAACATTTTTGATGTTGGGTAGTGTAATTGGGCAAAAATATTGACATTTAAAAAATCAGCAGGCAATTTAATAAATAGAAATTTCCTTAAAAATTGTAAAAGTTTTTATTAAATATCTAGCTATTTAAAATTAACTTTTGTTGAAATGCAACAAGTTCACCATTTGAAGCACATAAAAAAAATTGATTATGTAAACTCTGTCTCTTTAATTAAAACCATACGGAATGTATAGCTTCTAGAAGCCTTCAGTGTTACAAAAATTCCCCCCAAAAAGATTTTTTTTGTTCTACCTTTTTTATGTAAATGCAACAATATAAAATTCAGGCTATGTTGGAACAGAGATTTCATAGTTTCAGAGATTATACCCTTTAGAAAGTAACAAATATGCATTCAAAACTCTTTCCTCATAATATTAGTATGGATTTGATAGACTCCATTAAAATATTTTTAAATGGTATTTTTTCGGAATGTAAATATATATTAGAAATGCATAATTATATTTTAATATTAATAAAACATTAATAAATGAAAATATTGACATCAATAAATTTCATATTTCACCAAGATATTTTAAAACAATTTAACCATATTTAAGCATGGTAACATTACTTTTAGCCGTAATTCCTTCTTGTTTTTTGGAATGAAAGAAAATACCCGTTGTCAGTTTATTTAAATGTCGAGGTAAATGAAATTTAACTACTATGGATATAATTAAAGAGTAATAAATGTATAAGTAACTATATAAAGCTAACAATACACAGCGAGACTCAGCGAGGTATATCAATATCATAAAATGTGAAATAGCTTAATATAATTAAAACGCACTTCAAACAACACTTCCCTCTGTACTATTTAGAAATGGAATACTTTTGTGTGGCTCTGTAAGTTAATAAAAAATATTTTTTGCCCCACAGATTTTACAGAATGTATATTTTAGTACATACTGTACAGATGTATATCAATTTTATTATATTAGAAAGAGTGTAGCATCATTAAAATGCCCTCGAAACTGTTTTTCCGGTTGGATGTAATGTAACAGCATATTTTGGATTGTCTCTGTAATTAAACTATACATCTGATTTTAATGAAACTTGAAATTATTCGACAAAGTTCTGCAATAATTATATATTTTAAATTTCAAACCAAAATTTTTCTTTTCGGTTAGGTAGTTTTTGCTCTTTTATATGAGGACAGATGGACAGACAGACGGACGGAGTGAATGACGAATATAGGTGCTTTATATTTACATATTTACCAACGCGCCAGAAAAAGAGTAATGCACGTCAGCATATAAAATATAATACTTGCCAAAAACACAATGCAAATTGTAATACTTTCTTTCAAAATAAAAAAGAAAGAAACAGTGTAATCAAATGTTTTAACAAAATAATTTATGCTGTTTTTAGACTAAAAACTATTTTTAAACAAAAAAAGATTTTAGAAATTTAATATAAATAAATTGTTGTGCAGTTAGTTAAATTATGCTATCATTTACTAGATTATTTTTAAATATTTTTATGCAATTTATTTCTAAATTTAATTGCAATTTTTTAAAGTTTACAAATTAGAAAATTCTACCTTCTTATCAAAAGTTGAAAATTTTAAGAGTTATTAAATTATGGTAAGTTATCATATTTAGTACACTTATAACTGCTTTAAAAATTCTTTCAGATTTATTAATATTTACAAATCATTAAATTTCAAGCAAACTAATTAAGTTTTATTAACATAAATATTTCCACGTTTATACTTTAATGTACCGTATTTTATTGCTTACAGTTAAATTTCCTAAACTTTTATAGCCTGTAGATTCTTTAATGTGAATGTTCTTTATGGATTAAAATTTTAAAGGAAAATCATAAAGTTATTCTTCGTAAATTGATTATGAAAGCGAAAAATGAAACATTTAATAAAGAGCCCATTTAATTTTATAGCTCCCATGAAAACTTTCAAAATTTCGTCATAAAATTAATTTTGTTTGTAAATATTTTTGCTTTGTTTAATGTCTTTGAATTCAAATATCAGCAGTTTTCTAATACTTTACTGCAGGACATTAAACATTTGTTCATTTTGTTTTTGTCAGGAATATTATTATATATTTATTTTAGTTTAGGCAGACAAAATATTTTTTGCTTTTATTTACATAAAATATTTTGTTTTTCAAATAGCTGTCATGAAAACTATTTAAATTTTGTTTTTCACTATGGTTCGAATGAGAAATGAAATGTTTAGTCATGTATTGATTTTTTAGAAAATTGATTATGCATTCAAAATACATGAATGAAAAATACCTTATAAAATTATTTTTCAGTACTAAAAAGGGAGCGTTTAAATATAATCAAATTGTTCTCGATTTTCGTTAATTTATCTGTTTATAATTGAACTGAAATTTTAAAAAATTTTCGTTGTAATTTTTTTTTTAGCATCCGATGCTATTTCTTTCAGACAAGCTAAAAATGTCGTGTCATCAGCCCTGAATTTTCTAGTCAACCGATTTTGATAATTATTTTTTTAAATGAAAGCTATTTATTTGTAGTTGTGCCCATTTTAATTATTTTTTAATTTATTTCCATTTTTATATTTTATTTTTAATTTTAAAAGCTTTTTCATGACATTTCTTCAAAATGGTGGCAACACAGTTTAGCTTTTCTCTCGATAATAAAAATTTATTTTCTAAAATGATTGCGTATAATTATGCACTGAGTTAAAAAATATATATTTACTGAGAAATAATATTAATAATGTAAATAAAATGAAAGAAAATAATTTATGATAAAAATTAATGTCTAAATCAAAATAAGAGAAATTTCAAATGAGGAAAATTATGTCATTCAGCAACCAGATAAAAGGGAATTACAATATTATTATGGAGGCCTTTTTCATAAACAGTAACTTTAAAAGGACATTTGAAGAGAAAATGACGGCACTATTTAAAACATTGTATTTTTACTCATAACGATATTAGGTACTACTCTGTTATCCCGTTGACCAATTTCGCCAAATTATACAAATCGCCACATTAATAGCCAAACTATACATATTGACATAATTTTTATTTTAAATAACGAAAAAATAAATAATTAGTAGAATATTAATAAAAATCACTTAATGACATTTTAAACACATGAATCGCATTTAATGTCATTGAATGTGACATTCACGATCATCCATTATTGGCATTTAATCTTATAGTTTGGCGATAATTTTTTGGTCGATGGGAAACCTAGAAGTACCCGTTTTTTTTCCTTTTTTTTTAAATAAAGCTATTTTTCTGTGAGTGCATATAAAATAAAATTTCTGGATTTCGCCGGCACTCATATTACAATTTTAACTGTAGATGTGCGAATATATGAATGCAAAATTGTAACTGGCAAATTTGACATTAAGTTTGTAAATATATTTATTATATACTAGCTGTTCTGCCCGGCGTTGCCAGGGTTCATCAAAAAATAGCAAGAATTGCGAAAAAACTTTAAAAATCATAATAAAAACCTCGAAAAATTTTAAAAATGCTGCACGAATTTCGTGTAAACTTCGTTGAAAAGAGATGGGCTAGAAAATTGAAGATGGATTATTTTTACTAATGTGGAAAAATCTTACAAATCGCAAAAAACATTAAAAATCTCATAAAAATATAAAACAAAAATCAAAAATTGTGTTTCAAAATTCGAATAAACTTTGAAGAAAAGAGATCAGAATTTAATAAATTCGGCCAAAAATTGAACCTCTAAAAAATCGAAGCGGGTCGCGAAGAAACGTAAACACCGCTTTAAAAATGGCAAAATTTTCAAAAATCGCGGAACTCAAAATTTACTCTACTTGGATAAATGTTTTGAATCTAATTAATTTGATAATGTAAAAAGCATTGAAATACGAAAAAAAAACTGCTAAAAAATCACAATAAAAATTTTCAATCGCACAGGAGAAAATTTATCATATTAGAGAAGAAATGAAAAACCGAATTCTTTTTCCGTATCTGAAAAAAATCGCCGTAAACTCAAAAAAAAGCATACTGCATTAAAAATTGTTGTAGATCAAAATAAGAGAGCAAAACAATTACCGTAAAGGATAAAAGTTTGAAACCAAACTCTTATTAGTCTAGAAATTTAAAATCGAATTCCTTTGAAAAATGTTAAAAAAAAAAAAAAATAAAAAAAAAAAAAGACTGAGAAAGCCCAAAAATTGCATTGAAAATTGTAATGAAAGTCGTAAAACATTAAAAAATCCCTAGGGTAAAAATTCACTGTTATAATATAAAATATTGTAATCAAGAAATTAACCATATTAACCAAAAAGTTTGAAATCGAAATCGATTTCCGGATCTAAAAAAATCGCCACGGAACTTGAAGAATGGCTAAAAATTACATTGAAAATTGCATTAAAAAAAACTAAATATTTGGAAGTCAAAGCTTAAAAAAATAATATTAAGGCAGGGCGCGGTTTATGATCGAAATCATTCATAAATTACAAATTGTAGGCATGGAACGCCAAAATCATATTAAGAGATAAAACATTGCATTCGAAACATAACTACATAAAAAAAATGTTTGATATCAAAATTGGTTTCTGAATGGCAGAAAATCGCCAAGGAACTTAAAAAATGGCTAAAAATCGTATCGAAAACTATACTAAAAATTGCTGAATATTTAAAAGTCATAGCTGTAAAAATTTAATATTCAGTCGAAAATATTGTAATCGGAAATCGTTCATGAATAAGGAAAAGTAAACACGGAACACCTAAAATCCCCAAACTAACTAAAAATTACATTGAATATCGCATTAGAAATTGGCAAAATTCAGAAAAACGTGGAAAACAAATTGCACTATTTATACTAAAAGTTAGAAACCGAAATTCTTTTACCGATGTCAACAACTGTCACAGAACTTGAAAAATCACTATAAAACAGCTTAAAAATCAGTAAAATTCAAAAATCCGGACAAAATTTGACATAGTAAGATAAACATTTATATTAAATTCCTGCGGACATAATTTACCATAATGAAACAAAACATTGAAATCTGAACTCTTTCATTAGTTAAAAAATATCGACCAAAACTTGCTAAACATTTTATGAAAATACACAAAAAATCTGAATCATTGATGTCAAAATTTACTACATTAAGCTACAAATTATTTAAAAATTTCTTTTCCAATTGTGAAAAAATCACCGTGGACTCAAAAACATCTAAAAATTGTATTCAAAAATTCATTACAAATTGTTTCAAATTTAAAAATAGCGGGGGACAACATTTACATTAATAGAGTAAAATAGTGTAATCTGAATTATTTCTTAAATAGGAATGAAAAAATCGGCGCAAAGCGTGAGAAATAATGAAAACATTGCTAAAAATTGCATTAAAAAATCAATAAATTTCAAAATTCGTAAATGAAGTGTAAATGTTTGAAATTAATTTCCTTTTCGAAATTTCAAAAAATAGCCGTGAGATTCAAAAAACCAATACAAAACCATTGAAAAATTCATTAAAAATCGCTAAATGTAAATACATCCCGTGAATAAAAAAATATTCTAGTCGTGTAAAACGTAGCAACCATTCTTTTTTACATGAATTACAAAAAAATTGACGCAGAACACAAAATATATCAAAAATCACATTCAAAATCGACAAAATTAAAAAAAGGTAAATGATGAATTTTACTATATTAGGCTAAAAGTTTGAAACCAAAATAATTTTTTAATTGTTAAAACACCACTGTGGTGGGGATCGAAAAAAATAGTACTAAATCGCATTAAAAAGTTCATTATAAACGCATTAAAAAATGCACTAAATATCGCTAGTTATTTTTTAAATCGCAGTAATGAGAATTTCATCAAACGGATAAAACATTCTAATCGGAAATCTGAACTATTTGATTATCCGGTTGACCAAGAAACTATCTGGGTCAAGCCATAAGATTAAACTACAATAATGGCGGATTGTAAATTCCATATTCACTTGACATTAAACATGTTACATATGTCTGTTACGTCATCAAGTGGTTTTTACTTCTTATTTTTATATGTATTTGTATTAATGTTTTTCTAAATTATCTCTTCTTTCATTATTTAACATAAAAATTACATCTATTTGCATAATTTGGCTTGTTTCACGATTGATATAATTTGGCGAAATTGGTCGACAGGATAATCACGTAGTAAAAGGAAATCCTTTATAGATAATAACAAGTTGGAAATTGCACGTGAACGTAGCAAATGAGGTGCGTTCGTACGATAACGAAGTTTTAAAAATATTCAGATCTTGCTGATATAGTAGAGCGTACTTCGGATACAGTAGTCGAAATCTTTGTGTTTCTGTAAATATGCAGGAAGTAATTTTTATTACATTTCAGAAACGTATATCTTATTCATAAAATGTGAAATAGTTGAATATAATTAGAACACCCCCCAAACAATGTTTCCCCGTATAGCATTATGTAGTGGAATACTTTTGTGTGGCCCTGTAATTTGATGATAAAAATTCTTTGCATCACAGATTGTACAGAATGCATATTTTAGTATATATTTCATAGATTCATGCCAATTCTATTATGTTCGAAAGAGTATAACATCATAAAAATGCATTTGACTCTTTTTTCCCATTGACCGTAATGTAATGGAATACCTTTGATTGTCCCTGTAAATGATCTATGCATCCGACTTTCATAACATTTGAAATGACTCCATAAAATTACGTAATAATTATATGTTTTAAATTTCAAACGATTAAAATGCATTTGAAATTTTTTCCCCATTGACCGTAATGTAAAGGAATCCTTTTGATTGTCCCTGTAATTGATCTATGCATCCGATTTTCATAACATTTGAAATGACTCGACAAAATTACGCAATAATTATATGTTTTAAATTTCAAACGATTAAAATGCATTTGAAATTTTTTCCCCATTGACCGTAATGTAAAGGAATTTTTTTGATTGTCCCTGTAATTGATCTATGCATCCGATTTTCATAACATTTGAAATGACTCGACAAAATTACGCAATAAATATATGTTTTAAATTTCAAACGATTAAACGCATTTGAAACTTTTTTCCCCATTGACCGTAATGTAATGGAATCCTTTTGAGTATCCCTGTAATTGATCTATCCATCCGATTTTCATAAAATTTGAAATGACTCGACAAAGTTATGTTATAATTATGTATTTTAATTTTCAAACGATTCTGTTGGGTAGTTTTTGCGTTGTTATATGCGGACGGACAGACAGACAGACAGACAGACGGACAGACAGACAGACAGACAGACGGACAGACAGACAGACGGACGGACTGAGCGACAACAATAGGTGCTACGTATTTACATAATTACGAACGCACCTAAAAAATCGACACGGAACACAACAATTCTTCAAAAATCGCGTTAAAAATCTCTAAAATTACATTAGATTAAAAGTTTGAAATCAATTTTTACTTCCAAATATCAAAAAATCACCATAAAACTCGAAAATTTTTTAGAAATTGTATTGAAAAATGCATTAAAAATTACTAATATTAAAAAATCACAGGGGTCAAAATTCACTCTAATAGGGTAAAATGTTGTAATTGGAAATATCTCATGAATGACAAAAATCCGACATCAAACGCAAAAAATCTCGAAAAATCGCATTAAAATTAGCTGAAATTCATAAATTTTAACAGCTAAAATGTAATACATCAGCCTGAAAGTTTTAAGCAAAATTCCTTTTACTAATGTCGAATAATAGCGGCAAAATTTACATTAAATAATTCACTAAAAATCCAAACATCGTTGCACGAAATCCAAAAAAATTATATTGAAAAGAGAACAAAATTCACTAACTTAGGTCGAAAGAATGAAACCGCTTTCCTTTTCGCTAATGTGGAAAAATCGCCTCGAAACCCACTAAAATTCGCATATGAATTAAATAAAAAAAAACTGAAAATCGGCCTTCAAGGTGTAAAATTTCATACATAACTTCATGCAGCGGTCTCTCCAGAGCATCGCCAGTACTTTAAAAAATTTAACATGCGTTATAAACTACCTTAAAGTGTAAAACAGATCTCCTTATTACATTTCCTAATTTTGTCCGTGCCCCTCCTTTCACGCACCCTGAAATGTGTCACACCATTCTTTGTTTACATTTTTTATCATGTATTATAAACCATTTTAAAATTTAAAATAAATCACATTGTTATATTTCCAAATTTTAACAAAATCGCGTTCTGTTAGTTCCATTTTTCACCACCAGCTAGCGCACTCTATTCTTCAAAAATTTTATCAAAACGATACTCTGTTAAACAACCTATCAGGTGATATATTACTCGAAGGGTTAGGGGTCTTAAGCAAGAATTTAAAACATTTTATGAAATTGCTATTCGAAAATAGTGGTAACTAAATTTTTGACATTTTAGGTAAATTTCGCAAAAAAATACTACTTATTGCATTCTCAACAGCTCAAGATTTTGATCGAACAACTATGAAAAAAATAGATGCTAAACGCAAAAAATCTTGAAAAAGCGTTAAAAATCACATTGAAAATCGCATTAAAAATCGTTAAAATCTAAAATTCGTAATAAACACAAAATTTAGGGCTAAAAGTTTGAAACGGTTTTCTTTTTATCAATTTCAAAAAAAAAAAAAAAAAAAAAAAAAAAAAAAAAAAAACGCAAAATGAAAAAAACACTGAAATCACATTAAAAATTCGTTAAAAATTCAAAAATCGCTGTACAAATTCCGAATAAACTTTGCTGAAAAGAGAAAAAAAATTGCTATATTGGGTTGAAAGAATGAAACCGTATTTCTTTCACTAAGGGGATAAAACTGCAAAAAGAACGCTAAAAATCGCCTAAAAAAATTATCAAAAAATTGAAAATCGGGCTTCGAGGTGCAAAACTACATGTATAAAAGTACCTTCCCTCCACATTTTGTAACTGTACGCACAGAAGACTCTTCAGAACAGCGCTGACACACACACAAACTTGTCTCTTTATTATTATAGATTTAAAAAATAGAGTTCTGTTAGTTCAATTTTCCACCACCAGGTAGAGCACTCTATTCTTCAAAAACTTTATCAAAACCATACTCTGTTAAATAACCTATCAGGTGATATATAACTCGAGGGGGTAGCGGTCTTAAGCAAGAATTTAAGATAGTTTATGAAACTGCTATTCGAAAATAGTGGTACCTAAATTTTTGACATTTTAGATAGATTTCACAAAAAAATACTACTCATTGCATTCTTAACAGCTCAAGTTTTTGATAGAACAACTATGGAAAAAATAGATGCTAAACGCAAAAATCTTTAAAAAACGTTAAAAATCGCATTGAAAATCGCATTAAAAATCGTTAAAATCTAAAAATCGTAACAAACACAAAATTTAGGGCATTAAGCTAAAAGTTTAAAACGATTTTCTTTTTATCAATCTCAAAAAATAGCCGCAAAATGAGAAAAAACCCTAAAAATCGCATTAAAAATTCGTTAAAAATTCAAAAATCGCTGTACAAATTCCGAATAAACTTTGTTGAAAAGAGGAAAAAAAAATTGCTATTTTGGGTTAAAAGAATGAAACCGTATTCCTTTCATTAATGGGATAAAACCGCAAAAATAACGCTAAAAATCGCCTAAAAAAATTATTAAAAAACATCTAAACAAAAAATCGAAAATCGGGCTTCGAGGTGCAAAACTACATGTAAAAAAGTACTTTCCTTCCAAATTTTGTAACTCTACGTGCAGCAGTCTCTTCAGAACAGCGCTGACAGACAAACATCCTTCTCTCTTTATTATTATAGATTGATTCAATAATGTAATTACTTTTGCTTTTTTTTAAACCAAATCGATCGGGTCTTTTAAACATTTCATTCGTCGAATTCGACGGGATTCTATTCGTTTTATTGTTAAATTGCATTTCCTTTTACTCAGAGTCTATAAAAAAGCGTTTAAACTAAAGAAAAAATCCGTTTTTGATGAATCTAGTCAATGAAGAAGTAGCACGCCAAATTGTATCTCTTTATTATTCCGCAATTCCAATGTCTCAGGGAGAAATTGTTATTCAATTGGGTATTTTACGCCGTTCTGTTTGCTATTATATTGATAAACACAAGAAAAATGAAGTTAGTTCATTGCAATCTAAACGGGGTCGCCCTTCTAAAAAACTTCTATCGATTTTTTTTTTCTAATCGGAGGCGAAACTGAATTCTGCAATGGTAGAATCTACATTAATCTTGTTTTTTTTTTTTTTTTTTTTTTTTTTTTTTTTTTTTACTTTTGAAAGTATTTTCCTTTTTATAGGATGCATATAGTAAAATAGGGTAATATTGCTATCTGTGGGGTGGAAATCAACCAGCGCGCTTTATTGGATGCTGTACAAATGTAACGTTACTTACTTTTTCGTGATTTTGGACCTTCTTCCCACTTTCCGATATTATATGTTATCATTGTTCATTGTATCATCTTATGTTCCTTTAATCCCACCGCCGGTAATGATATCGTTATCAAAGTGTAAAAAATTTTGATTTTTTTATTATTTTTTTTTTTATTTGAAGAGATATACAAAACTAGTCACACTTACTTTTCGCATTCTTTTATGATTCAAATGAAGAGAAGTCAATAAAATATCATTTTGCATATGGAAAAATTTTATGTTAGAAAACCCTTGAAATAAATCGTTACTATTTAAAAGTATTTTATGATAGATTTTTGATAGATAATGCATTCAAAAGTAATACAGTACTGTTGAACTTGCCCCGAAATGAGGAAGGGTGGGGGGGGGGGAGGCAAATCGAAATTCTTATCAGCAAAACAAATAGACAATATTCTTTCTCTTTTTTCTTTTACTTATTAATAAACGCAAGCTTCATTTCAAATATACCTCAAATATGGTTTCTAGAACCCTGATTATACATGCATTCACATATGAAGAAGAATAGGAACGTTAAATGTTGGGCTATTCCATATTTTAGAATTAAATAATTTTATAATAATTTAATAATTTTAATAATAACTTTAAATTTTCATAAAAATTGATATCAGGTTTAAGAAAAAATAAAAGATACATGCTATTACCAAAAACATATCACAAATAAAAATAGAACATTTTGAGTAGATAAAAAATTATATGGATATTAAAAGACAAATCCCCCTCCCCTTAGATATAGGTTACTATATCATATACCAGAGCCCCTCTCCCCCTTGAAATGATAAAGTCATATTTGCACAACCCTTTTCATCAATTCGCATCTACGACGTAAATCTTTCTGTTACACTTTATTTGTACATCCCTAGCTGGAAATGATGGACAAAAACCGCTGGCATCTGGTTAATAAGTTCCGTGTTAAGGCTGCTGATCAGTCACTTTCAGAATTCCCCTCCGTCTATGGGCGTTTGATGCATTCTTATATTGGAAATATCTCCTCAGAAAATCAATATTTTAAACTTTTTATCTCTGCGATTTCTTCTTAAAGGATGTTACACTTTTTCTTAGTTTTCAAAATATTTCTAAAATTTATGCTTAAATTTATATGAAGTGTTAAAATTTTACCTCCAGTTCGTCAGTTTTTAACACATAAAATGTTAAAATAAGCATAGATTATAGAAATATTTTGAAAACTAAGAAAAAAAAGTTATAACTTTTAAGAAGAATTCACAGAAATAAAAAGTTAAAAATATTAATTTAGTGAGGAGATATTTTAAATATAAGAATGCATCAAACGCCCATAGACTTAACATTACAGAGGGGAATTCGGGAAGTAAGTGACCAGCAGCCTTAAGGAAATGACACGTCTGGGACGACACGCTTGCTCAAATTACATATTGTCCTTTAACATGTTATACTTATTTATTATATGTAATTAAATTTTATCCAAGTGCTTATATGCACTTTAATTCAAGTGTTTGATATAAATGTGCAAGAATTTCACACGAATTAGAAGTGTCATAGATTTTTAGCTTTCCGAAAAAAATGTATATTTAAACTGAAAACCCCATTAATTCCTAAAGTACTCGAGCGATTTCTGTAGAACATGTTTTCGTGGTAAAGTAGTAAGTTTCAGAAAAATAATGAAAATATAACATTTCTGAAAAATAGTCCTTGCTCTAAAATAAGAAGTTTTAGTCGAAAAGAAACAAACTGTTAGCCATTGATCTTGAACATAATCCAGAGAAATTGGATTCCGAATTTCACCAAAATCGTTTTGGTAGTTTTCGGGTTTTAAATTTTGCATATTTGGGGGTAGGATTTCCTCCAGTCTTGTCTTTCCTTAATGCTATCTCATTTAGACCGAGAGGCGGCAGCACAGATAATAACCTCACAGAATTCCCAGTTTAATATCTAGGATTAGTTATCTCTAAATTCGCATATTAAA
The DNA here is from genome assembly GCA_964019185.1 of Maratus speculifer. Taxonomy (NCBI): domain Eukaryota; kingdom Metazoa; phylum Arthropoda; class Arachnida; order Araneae; family Salticidae; genus Maratus; species Maratus speculifer. The sequence continues at coordinate 26,845,658 of OZ025294.1, read as the reverse complement.
ACACAACCTGTCTTCCAAGTCATATCTTGATAGAAAACATCTAAAAGCTCGATTTTAATGTTTGCTCGTAAGTTTACCATTGTGCTTTCCTGCACCCAAAAGTATGAAAACATGGAGGATTGGGAGCAGGAAACCTTTCTTATACATATCACTTACGTCACAATTTTATTCTGATAGATAATAGTATAACAAATAAATTGATATATAAAACTCTGTTCTAAATTTAATAATTAAGAAGTTAAAAATAATTTAGTAAAAAGTGGGTCAGTCATACCCCTAGTCTCCCCTATATCATGTAGTAGGGTCATGTGCTATACGTTATCTATATGTCAACTCCTACAAATCGGTCATCCTGATGTGATGGAACCTCAGCATCAATATCATAACTTATTTTATATTCACGTTTACACAGCTGGATTTTGAAGCATAATCTTTCTTGTACAAACAATTTTTATAGCAATACTGTCTTACATGTTCAATACAAAATGTACACACTTAATCTAAGTTAACGTATGCAGTTTAACCCATAGCCCCCGGCTTCATATACTCAGCTTTGGTTGACGTCTTACTGAGATTGTCATTACCTCCTATTTTATTTGCTTCATCATTGTAGTTATCGCACATAACCCCAAATTTTTCTTTGAGTTTCGTAATGTTGCCAGATTGCGTCAGATTTAGTTATGATATCTCCTAGCTCGTACTTTCTTGTCTGTTCTTCCTTATTATTAAATTAAGCCAAGTTTACTTGCTCTATTTTGAAGATATTTTTCTTCGCCTCTTCTATAATTGTTTAAATTTACTCAATAATACATTCGGTATGTTCTTCTCCCAAAATTATTTTGATGTTTTGTATGGCGGTATCCTGCATTTTAACTTTTGCCGTTAACTCTAATTGACTATACTTGGATCTTCGCATTATAATGGTATCAGTAATACTTAGTATTTTTGACACATGCCACTTGGATTCGTCACAATATTCTTTGGGTTGAACTAAACGTTTGCTTGATTTTTTTTTTTAATTTTTACTTTTGTAAAATTTTTGCAGCATTTTTAATAGGATCATCTTCTATTTTCTGATCAGAATTGCTTTTAGACATTTCCTTTTTAGCCATTTTCTTTCAAAACTTTCCATAGCTATTAGTGACGCAAAATCTGAGTAACTCTTCATAACACCTTTGAATAACTGTTAATTTGTTTAATGATTGTTTCCTGCTAAAGTAGAGGGAATCTCTTAAGATATTTAAGGTTATTCATCTGACAGTAGTATTTTCATTTTTAATTAAGTTACTTTCCGTTTTATTTGTTTTGAATGATTTGTTTAATTCCCGAATTTTTTTTCAGTGCTAGCTATCTTCGCAATATGAGTCAAAACCATGTCGGAGTGTACGCAATCCATATTTACCATTACATTAAATATTATTTCTTACATTTAAAGTGGCTATTTCCTCTGTTTTGACAGGAATTTCGTTAATTTTATCGTATGTTACTCTCAATTTGTTATCACTTGTTATTTTAGCAAATCCTTCTACTATTTTTAGATCTAAGCATTCGACAGTCTTTATACCTATTGCAAATGCATTTCTTTGACCACATAAAATTTATCTTCTGTATCGTTATGCAGACTTTATGCTAGAAAAAATCTATTACAATAAGAAATTACTGGGAACATTACAATGTAAGCTGATAAAAACAACGTTTATAACACCAAATCACATTTACTTGTGGCTCACTAGTTTCGGCAACCATAGCGGACCGCGATCCGTGTAAAATATTTTTGCTCAAAAAAGATCTTTTTTCAAATACACATAAGAGAAAAAGATTCAAGTACAAAGTTTATTGGTCAAAACAATTATAGGAATATTTAGGAAACAGCCAATATAAGAGATGCAGATTAAACGATTAAATTTATTAGGTAATAAAATTGCAATAGGAAATTTTAGGATACGACAACGTAAGCGGATTTACATTGGCTGTTTCCGAAAACTTTCTGAATTTCTAATAGCCAATTCTTACATATATTTATAAAAATAATTGCCTGGGCAGTTATATTTTGTACTTATGACAGTATGCTATGACTATCAAAACTATTTTGCAACAAAAAAAATGTGCTTTGGCGCTTTAACATGTTTTTATCTACTTATAAGGAATCCATTGGCCTGATCAATTTTTTGCTTATGCCGGATATTATATTTCGCAGATTAGGTTTTTCGAGTTTATTGCTGCACGTTACTTGATTTGGCGATTGAAATGTCGCTCTCTGTATTAATAACTTTATTTGTTTTCATTCCTTGTAGCCTAGGAATGTTCTTTCCTCGCCATTTAATGTGGATATATTAACCATTTTCCTTTATATGTTTTCGCCCCAATCTTAGATTTTAATTTCTCTTTAGCTATGAGTACATTGCGGGTTAATAATCTAAATATCCTTTTCATTAATTATTCATAATGGTATATTTTGGGCTTTTGTATCCAGGGTTTTCCGGTTAAATCACACCATGTGTGACTTTTTTTCATGATTCCCAGAATTCACATTATAATATTGGTGTTTTTTCGAATTGGCGTCAGCAACTTCTCTAAATATTTTATACTCTACACTGACAGCACCACCAACAATATTCCCTTTGCATTTCATAATCTGATTTAGGCACTAAGACAGATAAAAGGCGCCGATTATAAATGTAGCGTTTTGGTACTTTTATTTGAAATAATGTAAACTATATATATTTATTATAAATAAAACACTAATAATTCAAAAATAAATTATCAAATTTTAATACGTATTAAGATATATCCAATTCATTCTCGAAATAGAAAACAATGTGTCTAACATATAAATTATGATAACGTATCGAGATTACATTTGTAAATCTTCAACTATTTTTTTTTCATGAATATGCTTTGAAATATTTCGAAACGCACATCTCCTATGAAATAAAACTTCATTTTGTTATAACAAAAATTTTGAAGGCAAATCTTCGGACGTTACCATTTTGTTTACTCAGTTCAAAAGAAAAGTATAAGATTGAGTCGAAATAAAAAAAGTTCTTGCGATATGTTAAAGGTTTACATTGGCAGCCTTAAAAAAATACATTTATTATTATTCTTAATTTTTTAAAGAAAGAAATTTCACTATACGCTGTTGCATTTAACTCTAAAATTTCTAAGTACTTAAATACAAAAAATCTGACTGTGTGAAGTTATTTTCTGGTGAAAATGTTCTTTCAAATCTTTTCAATAAAAATGCTTTATTTGTATTATGGTTGCTATAAAATTAATATGGTATAAATCTTTTTTTGAAAATTTTTTAATATGAATATTTCGAAATTTAATGATTTTAATTTGATTTTGTATTTTATTAATATTTGCATTAATATTTACATACATTTTTGCTAACTATTAAATTTCATTTTTATTATATATGAGCACATAACATGTTTTGTTTCAACTAACAAGATAAGATAATATAAAAAAAAATACGCTACTTTAAAAATAAATACGTAATAATAATATTAATAACAATTTTGACAAATGGAACTAATCTGCGATCCAGATATATTTTGAAAAATAGTTTCAAATAGCTAGAAATATTAACACAGCATATGAAAAAAAATGATTTTGATTTTCTAACTTGAGCAGATTTTGTGACCAATGTTTTGTGATTGAGGATAACATTCCTTTGAAGCTAAAAATGTCAAAGACTTAGTGGAATTAAGATGTCATATGCTTAAATTTCATGCAAAAAATTTTTCAAATGTGCAGCATAGCGTTTGTTAATAAAAAATGCATTTGACATTCATTAAAGATCTTTTTTTTTAATTACACTGCATGTCCAAATAGCCCTGCACAGCGTCCCAATAGAACTCAAGTATGGAGGGTCATGGGACAATTGCATTAAAGTATAAAAGTTGATATAACAAGAAGATTGGTAAAGTTTTTTACTTTCGTAGAACATTTTTATTTATTTAACAGTAAAATAAATTGGAATTAAAAAAAAATAAAATGTGCATTTTTATTTTAATATTAGCCAAAAATTAAAAATGTCCCATTAGCCACTACTTTTTCCTATAGAAATATTTTAAAATATTTTTAGCTTCAATTGCATTTTTTACTGCTTGATTTATTTTGAAATATATTTCCATTGTATTTAGGATTCCGTAATAAAAAAGTGACAATGGAATCATTAAAATATTATTCCTCTGTCCGTCTGTCTGCCAGTCACATCCACTTTACTCGGATACTATGGATCGTGGAAAGTTATAAATTAGAGGAAGTAATAAAGACTATTGGCTCACATATTTACAGATCATTAAACATTCAGAAATGCATTAAGAAAAAATGAAAAAGATATAATTAAATTACTTGAAAAAATCTTTTATATGTATATCGTATGAGGTATCGAGTGAAAGATTTCGTAACGCTGAACTCAAAAATATATTTATTTTAATTTTAGGTATTATAGTTTCATGGATATTATCGAAAATGTATTTAACATCTATTTCTGTACCTACTAAAACTAAATTTATAGAAACAAATTAGATGTAGTAGACAATAATTTAAACCTTGAATGAAAGCTATAGCGATTACCCTAAAGTACATAAATTTTGAGAAAAGAGTAGTCTTCTGTTATAAACAAATTTCGATTTGCGAGCATTGAACAAAAATGTTGAGGAATGCTGGTAGTACCCATCGTACCAGAAATATAGAAGCATTTTCAGTAATGACTTTCGAAAAAAATCGCAAAAAATTAGCTGAGATATTAAATTTAAAGGACAAAAGCGGTTTGGGCATACATAAAAATAGGGAATATTTACTCCATCTGCTTTAAAAAAACAATGTGGTATTTTTTATTATATATTTGTGTAATGCAATATCCAGTAGCAGTATGAAGGAATAAACGGGAAATTGTTAAAAACAAGCTAATTTCATTTTAATCAATTACATAAATTCTATGGGATTCACGAGTAGTTTGCATTGAGTGCATCTCTCAATATGCTTACCATGCCATTAAAAGTTAATAAAAAAAAAATCTAGATAACACGACAAGGAGCAAGACTGCATTGAAACTTTGCGACCGTCTTCCGAAGCTCTCTTAGCGCAATGCCGAGTTTAAAACTTTAAACAAGGCTTTTATTTTATTTCACCCTGTAAAATGAAAAGATTATTACTACGGTGAATTTAATTTTATGAGTGGCAAACTAAAGTTTAAATATGTACTACTTTTGTTTTTAGAATATATACTTCTTAAGAGGATTTTTTTTGTATTGCTACATACACCGGATTATGTGAGGTAATTTATTAAAAGATATAATACATGTTTATTAATTTTCTGTAAAAAAAGGCTTTGTAATTGAATTAACCCTGCTGTTCTGTTCGGGTCTATTTGACCCGAAAATTTTATTGTTCACTTATAAAAAAAATTAGTGCAGAGATATTTCCATGAAACTTTTTGACTTTGTTCATTAGTAGTAAAACTATATATTCCTAGAAGTATTTACGTTTGTTTATATTTCCAAGGGATATTTTTTAACTTAGTCCTAATGTACTGTTCGGGTCATATTGACCCGAGTTAAAAAATAATTTTATCATGCACTTTTAATTTTGTTTGGAATCATTCAATAAAAATAATTACTGCAACGTATCTATTTCGAAATGTGTTTCGTTGGCACAGGTGTTAGATCACGTGACAGGAGAGCAAAGTCAAATGTTGATATCATTGGCGGAAGGAAAAAATGCACCTGTTAGTATCGTTTCTTTTTTCTTGCTTTATTTCAATTTCTAATAATCTGAAGAACAGTTGTATCTCTGAGTATTAGTAAAAAAAATGGCGAATCGTAGAAATTTGAGCGACGCTGATATTGCTAAATTAATGGAAGCCTCTGACAGCGAAGAGGAAAATGCGTCTGAGTATGAAAATCATACAAGTGAGGAAATTGAAAGTGAAAGTTCTGACAACGATTTTGATATTGATATTCAAAAGACGCACAATATACAGAGTATTCAGTCTAAGAATCGTGAAATAATATGGAAATTGAATCCCTTTCTTCATTCTGGTCGATTAACATCTGCTAATATTATAAAAACTACTCCAGGTGTCACAAGATATGCAACGACAAGGATAACTGACATAAAAAGCGCATTTGCGACGGTGTTCAATTCTACAATCGAGAACGAAATCATAAAAATGACAAATATAGAAGGAAGAAAAGTGTATGAAAAAGAGTGGAAAGATATTAATATTGAAACTTTTCAAGCATACATCGGATTATTATTATTAGCTGGTGTGTACAAATCATATGGAGAATCAACAAAAAGTTTGTGGAATCAAGAAACAGGCAGAAATATATTTCGTGCTACAATGTCCCTCGAAACCTTTCATATGATATCGAGAGTTATTCGTTTTGACAATAAATCTACCAGGCAAGAAAGAAGGTCTGTAGATAAATTAGCTGCTGTTCGAGATATTTGGGAAAAGTGGATAGAAATTCAACCTAAATTGTATAATCCAAGTGAAAATGTTACTGTAGATTAACAATTAGTAGGATTTCGTGGATGATGCCCTTTCAAACAATATATACCTAGTAAGCCCTCCAAGTATGGGATAAAAATATGGACTTTATGTGATAGCAAAACTTCGTATGTACTGAATGCACAAATTTATACTGGAAAAAATCAAGGATCAAAGCCAGAGAAAAGTCAGGGTATGCGGGTAGTGAGTGACCTTACTTATGGGTATTCGGGGCACAATGTTACATGTGATAACTTTTTCACATCCTATAACTTAGGAAAACTTCTTCTAAAACGGAAAATGACTATGCTTGGCACCATTAGAAAAAATAAGCCCGAACTTCCTGAGAAAATGCTAAACAAAAAAGTACACAGCTCATCATTTTATTTTACAGAAGATACAACAGCTGTAAACTACATCCCTAAAAAGAACAAAAATGTTATTCTTATGAGCACTTTCCATCATGGAAATGAAGTTAGCGACAGACCTGACAAAAAACCACAAATGATATTAGATTATAATGCAACTAAAGGAGCGGTGGATAGTCTTGATCAACTTTTGAGTACATACACTTGTAAGAGAAAAACAAATCGCTGGCCTATGATAGTATTCTATAATATGCTTGATACATCTGCTTACAATGCATTTATTTTGTGGATTTCAATAAACAGCAAATGGAATGAAAATAAATTAATCAAACGAAGGCTCTTTTTAGAAGAATTGGGGAAATCTCTAATTTTTCCGCACATTGAAGCAAGACAGCGTCTTCCCAGAAGCGAAGATTCAGTCAAAATTGTGAAGAGAATGCGTAGTAAAAGTGCAAACGTACCCTCGGAATCAGATGAGAACACTTCATTGTGTACTAAACGTGCAAGATGCAAGTTCTGCCCATCAACCAACGACAACAAAACTAATATATTATGTTACAATTGCAAAAAACACACGTGCAAATTTCACGTAAGCTATTTTTGTCCAAATTGTAAATAAAAATAAGTATTCAAATATTTTTAAGTTATTTTACTGGTGTTTTGTATTATTTGATATATATTTAAGCTTATTTTACTATTTTTTTAATTATTTCTAAAATAGTTATTTTCATTTACTGCTAGAAATGGTAATATTCTAAATCGGGTCACATTGACCCGAACACTACATACGTATAGTAAATGCGAACAGAACAGCAGGGTTAAAATACAAAATTTAAATACGGAGGACAGAACTGTTAATTTCAAATATTAAAAGGTTTCATCTTGTTACACAGATAAATAAATTTATAACAAGCCGTCAACTGTTTAAAATATTTCTAAATTAATTTTAAATCTACTCATAAAAAAATCTGAATAGTTTGAAATGTTGACAGTAGTGAATGATTAAGTTTTACACAAAATGGAAGTTTTTAGAGCGATATCGTTTCCAGTGATAAGAAAACGTATTTTAATTAAAATAACTTAGAATATCATAATTATTTGTTTTTTACCAAATTTCGTATAGGCTTAACATTAAATTTTGAATTAAATTTTTCTAAATAGTATAATAAGGTGGTCTGGTGTAATAACGCCAGGCGGGGTAATAACGCCAACTGCTAATATTATGCATAATCATGAAATAATCCGATAAATTACAACAATGTGCTCTGCGCAGAAGGGTTTTGAGTCATATAAATCGCAAAAAACAGCTTCAAGTTAATTTGTTCCATTTGTAGGTCTTATTGTTTTTACAAGCAACTAAAATTAACGCTTGATCTAAAATTTGCGAGATACGATTTGTGATGTGAAGACTACTTTTTTTTTATCCGGAAATACTTTGTTTATTTTATAAATTTGTAGTGCATTTCATGTATTTTCAAAATGTTGTAGAAGATTTTAGATATCTTCTCGGGATAATTTGTAGTTTAAAATGTACAGCGCAATAACTATAACGGGGTAATAACGCCATTTCTTGGCATTAATACCCCGGTTGATTCCCTACAGTGGCCGAGCTACATCCTAAATGCTGATTCAAATAAACACAGTTAAAACTGTGCAATGTTTTTAATAATTCTATTTAAAAGGTCCATTTTAAGCAAAAAGAAGCTCACGGTCTGATAATCTTTTGCCTCCTCCCCCCCACTCACACCTTTATTTTTCTTACACTTTCACAAAAAATTGAACATTTTCAATAACTTTGATTGCAATTTGTCAATTTCTAAGTTTATAGAGTTTGTATTTTTAGAATTGCGCAATCTACATGCCATAATTCCATCTTATTTCATAGTGTTGTTTGCATGGCGTTATTACCCATATAGGTGGGTAATAACGCCAAGCAGCATTGGTCAAAAAATAACGTCATTACATTTTATGAATATATATCTGTTAAATTATTTTTTTTTTACATAGATAGTCAATGAGTTGTTGTATCAAATTATATATTTGTTTGAAAAATACAATCTAAAACTGAGCCGTGAAAATTGGTAGAACCTTAACGTGGCGTTATTACCCCAGGGTACCTTACCTAATGCGAATAAAAATTTGAACTTACGAGGAAAATGTCTTAGTACCTTACATATTTTTTTTTCTGTTGATGAATTAGATTTTGATTTGTAAAATGTTAGACAAAATTAGAATGTCGGTATTTTAATTATAAATTCGCAAAAAAACTAAAATAGTCTTTGATCAATAATCGTTTGGTAAAATAATTAAGATATTTTTGAAATTTTTATAAATATTGCAGCAAAATTTAAATTTACAAAAGGAAATTACACATTACCTGTATGTTTGTAATCTGAATAATAAGGACCCCTGAAATTAATCTTACCGAAATTTAGGGATTGCTTTAGTGTAACAGATGTGATAAAAAAAAATCATATTTCGAAAGATATGGTAGTCGCTTGTTAAGAAAGAAATTTTATTAAAAAGTGGAATTGAACATCTGATTTAGTGTTTAGTACGCTTAAGTAATTTAATGCCTAACATTGAATTACAAAAGTGCTCAAAATAAATACTCAAGGCGTCCGTTTCATTGTTAACCGTAAGTTGCAATCGAACAGACGTAATTTCTATCATCGGATGTTGTTACTGTGGCCGAATATAAAGAATATAGAGATGAAAGCATTTTTTTTCTAGATGCAGGTTTTAAGCTAAAAAAGATCACTACTACCAGAAGCCGCATTGTAATGTATTAGGTAAGGAAAGATGCAATTGTTAAAATTTATGATGTATCTGTGAAATGCTGATTCAGTAGTTTCATCGAGCAATACGCGATCCATTGAACCGATGTGCAATTTTATATTAAACTAGTTCTGGAGACTTTGAACATGTTAGGCATTACTAGGCAAAATAAGAATGTCTGTATTGAAAACACAAATTCGCTATATATATTAAGCAAAATAATCTTTGATCAATAATCGTTTTGTAAAATAATTAAGATATTTTTGATATTTTTATAAATATTGTTGCAAAATTTCAATTTACAAAATGAAATTACACATTACCTGTATGTTTGTAATCTGAATAATAAGAGCTCCTGGAATTAAACTTACCCAAATTTAGGGATCGCTTTACTGTAACAGATGTGACGAAATAAAATCATTGGATATTTGGAAAGATATGGTAGTCGCTTGTTAAGAATGAAATTTTATTAAAAAGGGGAATTGTAACATCGGGTTTACTGTTCAGTGCACTTAAGCTTTTTTATACCTAACATTGAATTATAAAAATGTTTGATATAAATTCTCAAGGCGTCCGTTTTATCGTTAACAGTAAGTTGTAATCGAACAGACGCAATTTCTATCATTGGATGCTGTTACTGTGACCGAATATAAAGAATATGGAGATTTTTTTAGATGCAGATTTCAAGCTAAAAAAATCCCTTGAACCAGAAGCCGCATTGTAATGTATTAGGTAAAGAAAGAGGCAACTGTTAAATTTATGACGGATCTGTGAAATGCTGATTCAGTAGTCTCATCGAGCAATACGCGATCCATTTAACCGATGTGTAATTTTCTATTAAACTAGTCCTGGGGACTTTGAACATGTTTTGAAAATCTTTCGATAATGGACATTTAGCCGCAAGCATGGACGTTAATTAAGAAAGCACTTCAACAATCAAGCACTAGATTAAATAACATGCATGGAAAACTAAAAAAAAAAAAATCATCCTCTTTAAGGAGGGTTTTTACTTTGTTGAAGTATATTTATCATTCAGATGAAAACTGCGATTTTTCTTATCATCTTAAACTTGCCGATGAAATTTCAAAGTTAATTTGGCCGATTTGTCAACTACAATCTAATATTTCAGCTAGTGTCGTTTTCCCTCTATTTGCCCATCATGTCAAACCACCACACACACATGCACACATAAAAGAGACTAGGATAACTCTCGATTTCAAGAGAGTTAGGGCCCGACTTAGACAGTGGGAGGTCCTGGGGCACACATTATTAGGGGGGCCTCCTTCTATCTTAAAAGTGTTCGTGAATTGTACGCAAGTGACTAAAATTAAAATTCAAATCTATTGTATTATGCATAAATTACATACCAAATGCTATTCACATCTATATACATAATGGCGAAATATAGATAATTTTAGCTATTAGCTTTTTTTATGATGTAACTAGTACTTTAAAGGAGCTTGGGGCAAGGAAACAGAGGGGGTAGGAGAAAAAAGGCCCCTTAAAACAGAAAAAAAAAGAATTTTGTCATATTTCACAATTTTTTATCATTTGGCACTCTTTTAAAGAAAAACTTTTCTCTCCTTGGAGGGGGGGGGGGGGGCTCCAGCCGGGGGGCCCGGGGCTATTGCCCCGCACGCCCCTGCGTTAGTCAGGCCCTGAATAGAGTAATGTCTTTCGGCTGTATTGCGATTTAATATCTCTAGTGTGGAGACCGCAATCTTGTGTTTGACTTTTATAGCAAGTTGCAAAAACGAATTCTAACTTTTTTGATACACCTTTCTATACGCATTTTTTTTTTCTTAGAACTGGCATAGAATAATAAAAAAGAATCTTCCTAAACCAAGCGGTTCAACAAAGAGAATATGGCAATTACCTATTGAACTCTGAATTATAGAAACTTATATTTCCAAACAAGTAAAGTACAGATTTTAGATAATGTGTATTATGTAGAATGGAGTGTAAATGTATTAAAATACAAAATTAGAATTTACGTGCAGCAACTTTTCTATAACTTATAGGAATAATATTTTTTTTACGTTGAAATTTATGAATGCAATAAAATCCTCGTTTTGTGATGATATAAGACCTTTATATAATAATAATTTAAATTATTATATTTTTAAATACCATAACTCTGTTTTTTTGATGAAAATAACGACTTTTCTTTTAAAGTTCTTAGATACTGGATAATTTTTTTTCTAAACATATTTAATACTAAAACAGTGAAAAGTAAAACAAAAAATTCTCATTTTCATACTTATACCTAGTAAAGCTTATGTCATACCTAAAACTTTTTGATATGAGTACATTTTATAATTGGAATTATATATATACCGCTTATGGTAAAAGAGATAATTACTTATCTAATGTATATTAACCCTTAAATACGAGGATATAAATATAAAATTTGAACGATGCGATAATTCATAAGCTCTTAAAGCTCAGAAATTAAGTATGGTTTATTAATATGACAAAATTTTCGACTATTTACATGTCAAAGCAAGATGAGTGACAAAATCATAAAGGATTTCAACAACCCCGTAAAATCTCTGCTTTCATGATCATTTCTTTCAAGTACTTCTTTCATGTGCAACAGCATGCGCTAACATAAATCTTGTGTATTTAGATGCGAATTTTTTATGATGAATGCAGATAATAGTGGAATTATGTTTTCAAAAGTCTAAAGAATAATTGTTACTTTTTTTAATTTAAAAATTTCAAACATTGTAAAAGAATGCAAATACTTATACTTATACTTATACTTTACGCAGAAAAAAAAGAAAGAAAGAAATTTAGCTATCAAAATATGTTATTAGACACTATTGAACTAATTAATGATAAGGATTTCGAAATCTTTATGTTTTTTATCAATTACTTGTTTGTTAAAATGTTTGAAACATGCGAGACAGTTCACTAGATTTGATTTTTAAAATTTTTATCTGCCTTTTTTTGACAATTTTTATTTTCGATTTAAAAGTGCATTGAACCTGGATATATTTGACTTTTTACTGATATTGCTTACAAAAGAATAATATTTTTTCATACAGAAATATATTATTGCCGAAAATACTTTGGAAAATAATGAAAAATTCATTAGTTCTATCCTTCTTTTAAAGTATAAATACAACTAAAGCAAGAATTTCTAATAAAACTAAAGCTATTAAATAGTTTTGTTTGCTTGAAAACTTTAATAAATACATGGTTGTTAATTTAAATTATATTTAATATTCGTTTTACTTTGAAATATCTTAAAATTCCTGCGTAAATAACCAATACCACAATAACATTGCATATTAAAACAAATATTTATGGCTCAAAAGAATGCAAATACAGATTGTGATTGGATTTCATGCATGTCTTATTTGTTGCATGAATAATTTATTTCAAAGATGTATAGCTTGCGAACTGGAATAAATATTACGATTCCGTATGTTAAGCGAAAATGCGACAGGAATCTTTATTTCATGAATAATAATTTGTTTCCCATTTCTGTTTTTCCAAAAAGTATTTTTGGTAACAGTGAGTTCTGAGTTCAATATTTGTCGAATAAAACTTTGTTATCAAGAATACAATGAATATCAATGCAGAGAGTAATGTTTCCATTGCATGAAATTTCATTTACATTTATTTGCTTTATAAGCTGAACAAATTGACCTATTTTTTAAAATATATATAAGAGTTCATCTTTTAAGTTCCTTGACATTCTTTTATTTTGATAATTTTCTATAATTTCAGATTGAGATAATGATATATATTTCGACATTTTTCATTTGAAGTTTTTGAATTTAAGAAAAAAAACAGTTTGAGATATCATTATAAACAAATTGTATGCATTTTTATTTTAAAAGGATTTTGTAATAAATGAATTGTAGTTGATAACTATTACTTTTTATTTAAATCAAAAATATCGAAGTAAACAAAATTTTTGAAAAGAACAAATGATATTTTATGTGTGTTATTCAATAATAGAATGACATATAGAAGGCTCGGAATGTACATTTCAAAAAGAAAATAAAGATATCTATAAATAAATATTTAATTAATCAATATTTTAAATGAAGGAAGAAATGTAGCTTAATTATATTGGTATAATTTCAGATTGAGATAATGATATACACGTGGACATTTTTCATTTGAAGTTTTTGAATTTAAGAAAAGGACAGTTTGAGGTATCATTATAAACAAATTGTATGCATTTTTATTTTAAAATGATTTTGTGATGAATGAACTGTAGTTTTTAAAATTTCAAACTATTGCTTCTTTAAAATCATCATTATCAAAGCAATAGCAATAGCAATATGTATTATTTAGATACTAAAGAATACTGAATCCCAAAAAGATACAATTTGTACAATATGCTTTTTAATCATCTATATTACGCTAACGTATGTGGCACAAAAATCATGATTATTTGTTAATTGTTTAATGGCAACATCCCAGTGAAACACATCTCATGGGTTAATGTTACTACTCATAAGTCCTTTGGTAAGATTTATCTTGTGGAAAATTGGATTTATTTATGTTTTGTTACTTTGCTGCAATAATATAGAGCTTCAAAATATCATTATTTTTTTCTGTTCTTTGTACTTAAAAAAATAAATAAAAGTCATGAACTTTAAACCTTTCAGTTTCAAATTAAAGTTATGTATTATAAAAGAAATTAGTGAAAAGATTATATTATTATATTTTAAATAATTAATGATATACGAAAAAATGTCATGCGTACAATGTTTAACAGTTTATAATCTGCACCGGGCTATAGAAAACGGTTACTTGGCCGTGAAATGGAGCTTTCTTATTGGTTGGAATAGAGATATTATATACAAGCGGTGGAGTGCGTTGCAGCAAAATGCAGCAGATTTTTAACAGTGTACTTTCGATTGTACAGCAAACATAATCCTAAATCAAACCAAATTTTGCCAGTCAAACACTAGTGGTATATATTTTTGGCTTACGCACCACTTCGCTTCCGGCTGACTTGGATCATTTGATTTCTCTATTACTACTTTTCCATAAAATAAAGGATTTTTTTCGTATGCTCGATGTCATAAGGTTTTGTGCGGTCGGTTCTTGGACTCTAAATTGTTATGGCTTCGAAATTCAAAAGTCTTTATATCATATAAGTTAGGCAGATAGATAGGTTTTCACTATGCTAAAAAATACCTTCGCGGAAATTGCACTTTGTTATTTATCCTATTAGTCCAGTGTTAAAAAGACTTAAATTATGTATGATTTTAAATGCTATTTTTAATTTTAAATCCTATTATATATTTTTAAAATTTTATAATTATCTTAACCATTTATAGTTATTTTCCTCTTCCAATTTGAGGTGTTTGTTTGAAGCTAATATTTTTCATGTATTTAACATTTGTCATAGCTGCGCCTTATCTGGCCACAGAGCACAGTTCATAACATTCTTTAACGCATAGCCTTCGCGCTGGGGTTGATTTTGACAAAAGATCATATACAGTTTGAGCCATGCCGGGGACTTGCGTACGGGTGCCACTTAGATTTTACTCCACATAGTCTTAATCAATTCAATTTTTAAAATCATAAGTGAATTTATAAGTTCAGTAAATCAGATTAACTGTTTGACATCAGGGAAATGCTCTTCCTACTGTTGTAGTCCGTCTGTTACAAAGAGCCTTTTAAAGGCTGATTTTAGCGCGCACCCAGAAAAGTTCCGGCTGTTCGGGTGTATTAAGTAATGGCTTTTTTATCCATCTCTTGAAACTTTTATACAAAATGTAAGTACTTTTATTTTTGTCACATTTTTCTTTTTCTTTTTACATCATGATATCATGAAAATATCCCCCCAACCCATTTTTTCATTTTTTATACTTTGTATTTCTGCAACTGATCGCATTTCCATTAGTGCATCCAGTTCATTATGTGACGTTGATATGGGGCAAAAGTCTCGGGAAACAGTAAAAAGTCCTAATGGTAGGCAATTGATAACGGTATGATTTTATTACCCGTTTTCTACCAGTTGTACAAAGTTGCCACTACTACTTGCAAAACTTCTCTGTGCTATCCTGTATAAAGTAAGCTGACAAGGAAGGTCCACATACTGGGCATATACAGAATTTTTTGAAAAAAAAAAACTAATTAAACTATTTATGCATGTAATAAAGGATCAGTAAAATTATTGGAGGAATGACAGTAGAAAGTATGTAAAAAATAAAATACATGCGAATATTTGGCGTGAAAAGACGAAAGCGTCATGCGATTTGGTAAGCAGCACTTATCCTCGTCAAAAGGAATCGATTTTAATGCAACTGAAAATTGTTGAATTTTTAGAATGCATGTAAATGGTATTTAATGAATTTAAACATAAACAATGAGAATATATAGTAGTGTATTGTATTACACATATATGTATATTGTTTGTTATTGAAGTTATTTAATTTATCACTGGAAAAAATATTTCCATATATAAAAAAATCATATTGAGAAGAATTATTTTCATTTATTTTAAGGGTATTCAAAAATAAAAGTCAGATGTTTCCATAGCAACAAAATCGAATCGACAATGCTCAGTTGTATTTTGAGCTTCAAACAATTTTAATTCATTTAAATTTCGAATTTCTTTTTAAATCACAAATTTTGATGGTTAAATATGAATATAAATATCGATCTAACAAAATTATACTTAAAGCAAACTAAAACTGACAAAACTAAAGTTATTTATATTAAATTTATTTAAGAAACTTCATCATGAAACTTTTTTCCCTTAAAGTGTATTTGACATAAAAAAAATATTTTTTGAAAGTGCATTTCATCGCCAACCAATGAAAAATCGCTCAATAACGAAATTTTCATTATAGTCTGCGAACTCTGCATGAAGGTTCCGCAGAAATATTTTTTGTAATCGTATATATTCTCATAAGAAGCACATTCTGTTGTTTCTGGAGTATGCCTGTATGGAGACCTTCCTTGTGGGTAAGATTTTGTGTCATCTATTCATCAAGGCGCATATCGCAAATTCATAACTTTTTTTTTGAAACGCATAAATTTAAGTTATATATATGTGCTATATAGAGAAAAATCATTAAGATATAAAATATGCTTTACTGCATGACACGAAAAAGTCCGTATCTTAATTAAGATGTAAAATTAAATTACCTCCGTTTTCAAATGGTGTTGAAGACAATAAGATGGAAGAAAGAATACATTCTTGGCAATATTTCAACGTAGCAGAATAATAAATGATATTCTAGAATAAATAAATTTAAATGTATTAGAAATTAGTGAACAAGATTCATTCGTCAGAATAATATATGATACAAACAGCAAAAATAAATTATATAAAAGCTAGGAATTTTTAATGACATGATGCTTATTTGTCTGTCTTTTGAAATAATAAAAGAATAATTTTAAAGGAATTATGATATCTGAAGTTATATAATTTACATTTTTATATTAATTAAATTTTCTT
The DNA here is from genome assembly GCA_964019185.1 of Maratus speculifer. Taxonomy (NCBI): domain Eukaryota; kingdom Metazoa; phylum Arthropoda; class Arachnida; order Araneae; family Salticidae; genus Maratus; species Maratus speculifer. Next base: position 26,828,566 of record OZ025294.1, on the reverse strand, counting down.
TTCTATGATAAAAAAGCAGACAATTATTTAGTTACTGATATAACATATGACAAAATGTGTGGGTTTTGATTATTCTTCTTACTATTTTATTATTCTTATTTTGTTCCACATAATTAAAAAAATTCCGTAAGAAATGTATGTATTAAAGCAATGCGTGCTTTTCCTTTTAGTTGTATCTTTACAAGAAAAAAAAATTGGTTTCGTGAAAATTTTCGAAATTTCGTTTTCGACGGGTTTACACATTTTAAGGATAAGAGAACCCGAAAAACAAGTTTTTACAAAATGTCTGCCAGTCAGTCTGTCTGTCTGTATGCAACAAAAATTTTGTGGGCGCTTTAAAACATAAACTAATGCACGGAATTTCGCAAATTTTTAGATTCTGTTAGAACTTGATATAAACTAAATCTGATTAGTTTTTGGTGTTAAACATTTTTTTTTAATTTAATTTTTTTTTTTAAATTTAATAGGATTAGATAATTTTTTGAAGGTGCTCTATATGCTTTTGGTGAGATGCATATATGCCCAAAATCCCCACCGTCCCTTAAAAATCATACAAGAACATGTTAAAAGAAAGTAGTTGAATATATCTATAACCGTACGTCCAGGGCTGATTCGGGGCTTCCTGCGCGTATGGAGCTGAGTGAGAGCTGCCTCTGTGTATACTACTAACGACGAACCAAATCTTTCCTTATGTTAAAGCTAAAAAATGCAATAATACTTGCATCTTTGCGAAATTTCGTTGAATATACAAGGGATAAAAAAGCCAAATTTAAGCAAAAAACCTAAAAAATCTGCAATTTAATCATTTTTTTGCTGAATGAAGAGTACCGATCCATTAAGTGTATTTAACCTTCATAGGATGTTCGGGTCTTTTTAGACCATCAAATTTATTTCTTTTATATATTTTATATGTATATTTTTTATTTTTCAAAAATTTCTTGTGAGTTTGTTTCCATAATCATACACTGTAAAAAAAAAGGGTCGATCTACTAAAAAATCTTTAGTGATCCTTGTAATTACTAAAAAATTTTTAGCAATCTTAGTCGGTTACAAGAAAATCTGTAAGAATTACTAGAAAAAAAGTTAGCAACGAAGAGAGTTAATAGTTTTATATTTTTAATAACTATTACTAAAACACACTTGGTGTGGGCTTGATAGCATAGTGGTTATAGTAACGGACTCCAGACTAAAAGGTCCCGGGTTCGATAATGGCCACTGCCAAATGCTCCCCGAATGTATGTAGTGTAAGTATTCGTTAGTAAAGGGATTATGAAAATCCTGTCGGAGCACTTAGCAATGTTTGATGCTGCCATCTATTGCAGTTTTGCCGAAAATCTTCCGCTTCAGAAGTCTGGATGCAGCTCGAAGGAACCTCTTGCCCTTCGGGCGCACGTAATGGTTATTAAAAAAAAATTTTGGAGCTATTACTAAAATTTTCTTGGTGGTTCATACTAAAAATTTTTAAGTTAGTTATACAAAAAATTCTTTTGTTCAGTTTACAAAAGAAATGCTTGTTTCACTTGCAAAAAAAAGTTTGTAATGGTTACTAAAAAAATCTGTGGAATACAAATTTACTAAAAAATTTTTAGTAACCTCTTAAATTTTTTTTACAGTGTAGAAAACGTTCAGTTATGTGCTACTTTTTATTTCAAATGATAGTTTTTTAACAGTAAAAAATGTAACACATAACTTCGTTTTTTTTGTCCCGTATTGAATATTCTATGCATAGGATATATGAATACATAACTTTTGATAGATTATTCAATTATTATTGCTATTACAACTAATTCGTGCTCGTGCTCATTTCGGTATATGATTTTTTCACCACTGATTAGAAAAATGTAAAAATAGATGGCGCTACAAGACCTATGCTTACATTATGATTCAAGTATTACCTTTCTCACTTTTTCATTTTCACTTTCGCAGAGTGCGTAAACAGATGTTGTTTTCTTAACAGTTAATAATTTTTAGTGCGTTTTGTTATAAATATTCTAAAGTTTACGCACGATATGCCAAAGATCTATTTACTAATGAAGACATCGAAAGATTAACTCAAGCATCGTCGGACGCAAATTTTGTTTCAGAAATGGACGATCGTGTTTCTGAAAACTTACTTTTATCCGATGATTATGAAGATTAGAACCATCAACAGCCAGCTTCTGGCCTTGACTTTATTTAATAAAGAATAGAAAGTTGAGTAGAAATGAGAACCAAGACCCTTTTGTGGAAGGAATAGGTCTGAAAATATTTTTAAAATGACTCCATGGCCAACGCGATATGCGGCATCTAGTGCTGAATACGAATATCCTGTATTCATATTATTTTTTCCGCTCTAGAAATAGTGAATATCACACTAATAAATAATAATATAGAACGAAAGGAGATGCTTTATGAGAGTTGGAAGAATTTTAATACTATTGAGTTGGAAACGTTTGTTGTCTTCTTGTTGCTGTCTGGGGTATAAATCTCATAGCTAGTAGACAGAAAGTCTTCGGAATGCTACAATAAGATGGAATATTTTCTGCGACATTACGTTCTTATAAAATTTCAAAATGATATAGAAGTTTCTTCACTTTGATGAGTGAAAGACACGACGAAGAATACCGAAAACTGGGCAAACTAAGAAAATAAGGTATACAATTTTGGTAACTTTGTGAAAATGAAAGCAATTATGCCTGGAATAGAAAGTTGTATGGAAAGAAACTTGGTTCTTCAGAGGAATAAAATAAATGTCTTAGGTTTATGAATGATATCATTAAGACTTGGTAGGATATAATTTAACATGTGATAGATTTTCCGTATCACATGACTTTTGGCGGATTTTTTTCAAAAACCCACAATGATTGGCCAAACCATATCAATTCCTCCACAGTTTCTTGTTAAAAGGGTCCCCAAAATATGCATCGACATTCGCATTCTAAAAGAATAAGACTCTTATATCGTAAGTCACGTACATTACGTTTGATTCAAGTGGGTAATCTTTCAGAGTACACTTCACTTTGTTTGTGAGTATAAAACTAGTCGTTTGGGGGCCACCATAATACTTGCCCATCATAGATATGCATAATATAAAATATGAAAATAAAACATGTGTAAACTATTTATAAAATGCATCGCAATTCCAAAATAAAATTTAAACTTATATTGAAATATTTTTAACACGTGGTAATTATTATTAATGAATTGCTGATGAATCAACTTCAAACAAATTATGTAAAACGCAAAATAATTCAAACAATACCGTAGAAGAAACATCCTTAAAATTAAAAAAATAATAATCATATGAACTAATAGTTTACTGCATCGGATTAAACATCTTATTTCCAATTAAAATATATTTTTGAATTGAAATTTGATTAAAAAACAAGGTCATAAAAAATCAAAAAATGTGGAAAATAAGATCTCGGCAACTAATAATCCGATTGACTTAGTTCTTTATGCAAAATTTGTGTTATTTTATAGTCTTTTGCGTCCACTTCATACAATAAAAAAAATCGAAAAAATTTACATGTCTTTCATCGGAACGAAATTTTCGTGAGTCCGAAAAAGATAGTTTTGCATAATCGAGGTTACTGATATTAAATAGGCTTTGTCCCATTCTTACATACTAAGTACATACAACATTACATGTTTTTATCTTAATTTTTTCGGGAGATAGAACGTTTACAGACAGACAGACACACAGACTGATAGAAGGCAAATTTTTTTTTTTTTTTTTTTTTTTTTTTTTTTTTTTTTTTTTTTTTTTTTTAACTAAAAATATGTTTTTCGGAATTTCTAGTATCTGAAACGTGTAAATCTGTCAATTTTTTTTGTCGATTTTCAAAACGATTGCATGACTTACCCTATACTACGTATGATGCGTAAGTAATATCAGAGATAGCCATAAATCCTCAAATCATTCTGGATTATATCTCCAGCAAAGGAGGAGCACACGTTCGATAACCTATTCCCCCACTATTCTTGCTGGTGAAGACTAACAAATGACCTATTGTAATTTTTTTTTTAATATTCGACATTTTTTTGCATGCAGCACATATGTATTATTCCTTTAAGATCAATGCAGTACAGAATGCGAACCCACTTCACAAAAGCAGATATAAACTTGCAATGACTTTGCTTTCGCACAATGGAAGAAAGCGTCTGCCAAAAGCAAAAGCTGTCTGAGAAGTGCCAGGGAGAATTCGAAACACAGGACAACTTTGAACCCCAACTAGAAATATCCTGAAGTATAAGAAGCAATGGAAAAAGGGTAAGACGTAAATTGTGACTACAGGTGGATATAAAAATTTTTGTAAAGTGTTAAGTAATCTGCAATTGCGAATCTCGCTTTGCTTTAGACCTATAATAATTGAAATGTTTGATAATGATGAAGATTTAAATGTTAAAAGATAAGCTAGATTAAAATTTTTCATATCTTAATAATGATTTTCCAATATTAAAGATTTAGAAAAATGAAAAATTTTTAAACGATTATTTTTACTGTTAATATTATTATTTTAGAATCATCTAGTTATATATATATAATACAAACGGAAATTTCATGTTTTCCGCCTACTCCTCCAATTCTACTGAAGAGACTTTGAAGTAACTTATATCGTTAGATATATATTATTTAAAGGAAGGTTTTCGTATATAGTACACTGTTCTATATGTATATTAGTTATAAAGTTATGACGGAAAGTTCTTTTATTTTAGACAAAAGGGTTACTATTTGGCATATGTTTTTCATTTGGCGAGGCATATCAAGCTATTTTTGTTAAATAATTGAAATGTTCATATTAATTAGAAATGAAAAAAAAAAAAATAGAAACATACCTAAAAATAAAATTAAAAACTATTACTAATTTTATTTAAAATACAAAAAAGAAAAAAAATCAATTAGAAATAATATAAAATAAAGTTACTTAATTTAAATATGGGGACATTCTTTATACAACTTAAAAGAATCGTTGTCAAAGTCGATCCATTGAATCAAAATTTGACAAATTATCCATTTTTTGCCTTTATATTTGTCTCCAGAATAACAAATGATAATAATAATAATAACTGAAATTAAAATTAAATAAAATATAAATGAAGCCATATTTTTAAACAGAATTTTTTAAGTATTTCAAGGTTAATTACAAGAATTGCTGGATGCATTTAAAAAAATTACTTACATCATTGAATAGATTTGGGGCGTATTCATAATATAATGATACGTGTAAATTTTTTTTCTTTGCTTTCGGTCTCAAAGATTTATTTCTAAATGTTTATCATCTGCGCACTTATATGTTATGGTATTGTTGATTAAAAAACTATAACTTCTATATTAATTGGTAAAAACATGAACAAAGAAGAAAAACTGTTAGCAATTTTATTTAAATAAATATACAATAAAAAAAAGAGAGCTTGCGATTATTCATATGGGATATACACATCAGAATATCCAACTATCAGCAAAATGGCGTTATTTCATCTCATATGGTAATCTGGATATTGTTGTTAATTTATTATAAATTGTTTATCTCCTTTTTATTTATTTATTTTATTTTATTTTATTTTATTTTATTTATTTATTTCGATAGAAAACAAATATAACGTTTGTAACATAAAACTATATGTTTATAAAAAATTAAAAATAAAGTTTTTCGGATACCGTGAAAAATTTGTGAAGATATTAAAATGGTTATCTGCGATTTCTTCGCCAATCGCGCCTATCGAAAAGGACATGGAACTCTTCCCTTATTTATTTTTTTTTTTTTGTAATTTTAATGAAATGTGTGAAAGGCGTGTATTTTAAATGTATGTAATATAACTATTTTAAATGTATGCATTCTAAATGAAAAGAGACAAAGATTTATATTTCAAATGAACTGAATAAAATAGAAATGACAAATATGTAAATAACATTTGTTAATTTATTACACACTCCTAGCTAACAAAAAATATTATTTTTCGTTGCAATTTTTGTAGCAACCTATATGAAGAATAATGAAAAAAATATATATTAGTAGCCAAAAAATGACAGCTACGAAGCCTGTTTATAACGTCAGAAATATTGCTATCATTAAATATTATAATCCTAGTATTCCCCAAGTCAAACAAAAATACCATCGCAATGAGAATGACACATACATTTACATCGGTAAACGTCTAGCTGTATGCTTTTACGTCTAGCTGCAACAACTGGATATAAAATCAACAAAATTTTGAAAGTATAATTTTAGTTTGTAACATATGTATTAATTAAGATGATAAAATTAAATAATCGATTCTACCGCCGATTGGCGTAAGTTGATTAACATGGTTTGTCGTATAATGAGCTTTAAAATAGAGAGTTGAACTGATCCGACGCCTTCCATAATCAAGTTTATAGAAAAGTGGCGTAATTTGGAAAATAATTTTTTAGATACATTTTTATACTTTTCCGTTATACCAACACTGTATCAAAATGTATATTTAGGGTATGTTCGAAAAAATATTTTTCCATCCTGAATAGCTCAAAATTTTTCAGACTTATTTTTAAAATAAAAAAAATGGAACTTTTTGAGGTGATTTTTCAAGAGAGATATATAAGATGTTGTACGATATCATTTTTCTCTCAATTAATTAGAATTTTATTTATAAGCGATTATTTTCTCAGTATGATCCTTTTTTTTTGTTTCCAGATACATTGCTTTGGAAAATTCGGTTCAAACCGTCAACTTCGACAGAATTTTTTACAGTATTTCCTGCATTTATAAAACAATTTACAAACACGGCACATCATACAGTTTCTAAGAAAGAGAATTTGGCAATTTGATTCATTTGAGAGCTAAAAGGAATTTATAAATAAATAGAAATTAAGCAGTTTGAATTGGAATACACCCTTAATCGCTATTTATTTCAACTGCAAATAACTTTTATTTCAAACATTGTAACCTGCTATTTATTTAAAACGCTTTTTCTCTTTATTTATTATTTAACTGTAAGCATGCAAAACTGTTAAATTTACCATTTCTGGAATCAAAAATATTTTATTATTGAATTATTTACATTTTCCCCCTGATTCAAAAATGACGATGCTTACTGCAATGCTAAGAAATAGTTAAAATTTCATGCCTGAAGTTTAGATGGAGATATTGAAAAAATATTTTATTGTAAATATTTGTTTGTTCTTTTACTTTATATATTCTTTGTTTAATAAAATAGTACTCGAAACTATGTAATTTTGAGATGCTATATTTTTAAAATTATTACTTTCGCAATAACGATGATAAATAGCTTGAAATATTTCACTTGGCGCCAACTTTTGCGCTTGGCAACAATGGAGTGATATGACGTAAACGTGCCGAACTTTTAAATTGTAACTTTTTAATATCATTTATAGCAGCGGTTCGGAAAAAATACAATAAATGTACTGGCATATAGTTTGAAGCGGCACTGATGTCATGTATACACTACATTGGCGCGAAATTTCTTCTGATGCCAGTGTCATATATGCATCAGGGTACTTAATTGGCGCCAAAGTGTCATTATTTTGCTTTATATGGAAACCCAGATGTTGTGGTTTAGTTATTAATAAATTATGTATTTATTTATTAATTTTTCGGTTGTTAAAATTACGTAAATTCTTTTGTTCGACTGTTATTATTAGAACTTTTTTTATTTATTGTTATTATTCTCTTTTTAAAAATATATATGTAACAGGTATTAGAAAACAAGTTTTTTGCCAAATTGGCGACTAAAAGAATAGTGCCAATGTTGAGCGTATATGACACCTGTGCCCTTCATCACAGAACTTTTATTAAAATAATTTAAAAACTAAGATAAAGAAAGTTCTATAATCGGAAACAAGTCTAATTAATTCAGTTATGCGAGATTGCTTAGGTACAAAATTAACTACAGCTGTTGTAACTATAATCGTAAATCGCAATGTTCGTGCAGCACACTTCTTTAAATTTACGTCATTCTGATGCAATTGCGGCATTTATTGAGCAGAGATATGGAAAAATAACATGCTGTGTAGCAGAGATTATCGCTACATATCTTTTCCCCTTCATAAATGCAATAATTATTTCCCTTTAATAAATTCTTTGTTTTATTTTAGTTTCCCTTTTCACTAATAAACCCATTAGTTAAATTAATTCTACATTTAATAGTTATGTTCTAGCTTTCATCCTCCCACTATTAGAAGTTTCAACTTTTCATCTTTTGGAGCCCTCTGTAGAAAATAATAATAGAACTTCCTTTCTCACAAATTTCTGTTGTGTCTTTGAAAAACATCTGCTCATAGATTCAGCACTTATTAACAAAATAAAGAAAGCTCTGGGCTTAGTTCATCATAATCTTTTATCCGTTACATTTTATTAACATCTGCCTTCCACACCCTGTTTTCATTCTCACAATTAATGCTTAAAGCTAGAAATACTTTTGTCTCTGTTTATCCTGATTGTGCTGTCTTATCTGTTAATTGCGCATCTGGATAACTTAATTTTGGTCTGCAAAACTCCAATGTTTATATCGGCCTGCTTGCTCAACCATTTCCCAGGCTTAAAATATTTCTGTAACCCTAATAGATATTCGCAGATGTAAAAATAATCCTTGGGTTCCAGACCGCAAAAATTAGCTGATACTGAAGGTCTGGTCTATCAAATATCGCCAAAATTCTTTGTATAAAAAACTTCTTATGTCTTTTGGCGATAAGGGCAATGACGCTGTGTCGTCATTTCGCCGACTGCCATCATACCGTTAACATGTAGCTCACTTGAGCTCTCAGAATTACCTCCCCCTTATGGGGAGTTGCAGTGTCGTACCTTACGTTAAATAAATGTATCGTTAAAGCAACTCTCTCTTTTCGGAGTTTTTTTGTGTGTGCTTCTTCTTGGTAAATCACCTGGGCCTTTGAACTAACACCTTCACATGCTGTTTCATAAATTTTTAACGATCAATATTATTATGACATTACATCTGTCTACATCTATTTTAAACATAAAGTCCAAATTGGTATTTCGTTCTGATTGTTGATAACCCGAGTTCTGCTCAAAGCATTTAAATGGAATAATTTTTTGGAAGCATTTAGCATGTTTCATACAGTTTTATGTTATTTATTTATCGAATTATAAGAGAAAGTTCAAAAACCAGCAAAACGCATTTCTAGAATATTATTCATTTTTAAAAATCTAACCACGTAATTTGAAGAAACTTGCATTTTGTAAGTTAGATAAATTTTAAAGGGTGGTTTAAGTATATTGCATATTGCTTTACAATGCTGAATTATAGAGTTAATAAGTTACTTTGAAGAAAATTTCTATAATCACGTAAAACCGATTATGAAAGATTAGTCATTATAAAAACTATTAATAGATTGATTTTGATGAGACTTACATTGTTAGACAAACTTTCAACGACAGTTTTTGTAAATTGCATAGGACTATGTCGTTCTTTAACAAAACATACTATTAAAAAATCAAAGATTCATCTGGATATGAAGACCAGCGAAGCGGACGACGCCTACTGTTATATATATATATAAATAAATCAGTTATCATAAAATTAAAAAATATTGAAGCTTACAATGTACATTCATATGGTTTAAACCCCGAAAATATTTATATATCAGTCATAAAGCAACACGTCAAGAAAACAGATATTCCATATTAAATTTTTCAGATTTATGCCACTATATAAGAAACAGCTGTGAAAGCATCTAATATATATCAGTTTCCGAAAACGTAAAAAAGTGAAAATATTTTAGAAAATCAATATGCTTTTATGCTTTTCGTGAATTCTCTGGGAGGTAAAGTGTTTGATAAATTTCATAAATATACATTTTATTTTACGATAAAAATCCTTGATATTTCATGATTATTGAGTAAGATACATATTCGTATAAAAATTATTATCTAGAAATATATATGAGGGACAATAACAATTTTAAGTAATTCTATATTTTTATAAAATGCCTTACATTTTATTGAGTCTTTTAATTTATTACCATAAATAATAATTTGTTGAAGTCATAAATTTTCTTACAATATTTTGAATAAATAAATTAAAAACAACCGCGTTTTAATGCTCAAAATATCACAAAATTCCAAACAAATAATAGAAGGACATAATATTTTATGTAAAACAAATTGCTAAGAAAACGATAAAGTTTTTCCATGAGCACTGTTGACAGGTTATGATTTTTTTTTCTTAAAAATATTAACATTATTTCAATATATGAATAATCATCTTTGCTTTATTTAATGACACACCGTCATTAAGTACAGGAAAACTACTAGTTGGAAAAATTGGTAAATATTCTTGATATACACCAATCTGACAACAATATGTACATGTAGCAATCAACTTTAAATCTTAATGTGGCGTAAAATTGCTCTTAACGAAAAAAAAAAAAAAAAAAAAAAAAAAAAAAAAAAAACTCTTTGGATTATCCAATATAGTTTAAGTCTTAATGTGGCGTGAAATTGTTCTTAACAAAAAACTTTCTGGATTGTGTTATAGTTCAACATTGTTCGATAATCAAATGAAGATTTTTAAATTAACTTCCTCTTTCCTTAAACATATATTACGAGAGTCTGCAAAAGCTGGTTTAAAATTACTATAGAATATCTCCAAAGATGACTCAGCTTTATATCGTTTCTTATACTATGATTTCATTTAACAAAAAAGTTAGAATTAGATTTGGATTGGATTATTTTTGTCGTCCGATTACCTACGCTAGGGATATAGGACCAGGGGGGAGTGCCCTTCGTGGGGGTCTTTCTAAGGGAACCTAACCCGTATTTACGCAAGGTTCGAAGAAAACCACGAAAACTCCGAACGGTTAGGCCGACAGCCGCGATTGGGTTTGAACCCAGCACCTGCCGTCTACCAGTTGAGAGGCCCGTACCTCTCGGCCACTGGTGGGGCCAGTTAGAATTAGATTTAACAATTTTAGAAGCATTAAAATTAATTTAAAGGGTGTTATTTAATGTATCTTACAAGCGACATTATGACGGAGGAGATTAAATAACTATGATTAAACATTGAATACTTGAAATTTAAATGAATTCTTCTAAATATTTTAAGAGATTCTGAGCATTCCTTCGTATTTTCGTGCTCTTCTTCAGATTTCCAGTATTGTCAACAGATGGCAGCGACAGCGCCTTTTTTATTTAACTAGTAACTGATGCTAGAAATTTAATGCTAGACTAGCAAAACTTAAAAGCAAATGATAGTAAAAAAAATAATGCTAGATTAGCAAAAAATACAAGCAATTGATGGTCTTAATTTCTGGCTAGACCAGCAACATATTCAAATAACACATGCTGGATTATGTGTGCTGGCCAAACAGCAAAGTGGTCAATACACACCATGACTTGCTGGTAATTTTGCTAGAACTAGCAAATATGTTATGGTAATTTATGTTTTTTTCTTGCTGGGATACAGCAATTAATGCTTTTCTAAGAAACAAATACCAGCACGAATTTTGACCTGTGTTACGCAATCTGTTTTTTGCATTAAAGGGGTTGAAACCAGAGATCATTTGTCTGTGGAAAAGTACTTTACTGACTGGAATATAGGAGCTGTTGGTATTGAGTACAAAGTAGCTCTTTTATGATTCAGCGGGGAAATTTTCCCACGAACTGCGATGAGATAAGTTTTCCTAAAAATTATTTTAAATTAAAAAAAACAATGTATAAACTAATTTTTTTCTTAACTGTTTTTAATAAAAGTTTTAAAAAATTTAAAAGTTTGTATTTTTAATGAAAAAAATACAAACGAAAGAAGAAAAAACTTTAGAAAGTTTTAACAGTGTACAAATAAATAAATACTATTGACTGGCAGAACTAGTTAATGCTGGCATGTTTAATAAGTATTTGTCGTTTTCATTCTGTTTGCTTACATATTTATGTTCTTTTCTGAAAGCTAGAGATTGTAATTTAAGTAAAAAATCTTTAAAATTTTGTTTGCTTCAAAGAAACCATTCTATGGAATGCGACTATTTTTCGAATCCTTCTAAAGGCGCAACACTAGTCACTGAAAAAGATCCGGATGATAAGGTTATGTCTATGGGAGCATTTTTTCAATTATCTCGCTCAGATTTTAATATTTTTAGATGATTTTTGTTGCATAGGCTAGCTGAGGATGATTTACAACCGGGCTAGCTTTTACTTTTTCGATTTTGATTATATATTTTTTATATTATGATAATTTCAATTTCAGAAATGTTTCTAACCGGTTTTGAAAGTTAATGTGATTTTTAAAAAAATATATGAAACCAAAAACGAAAAAAGTAATAACTAGAAAAAAAAAAGGATGAGGAAATATTAAAATTTGAGTGAGATATCTGAAAAGAACGCTCTCGTAGACTTAACATTACCATCCGGGTTTTTTAATGACTAGTGTGAGGCCTTAAATATGTTAGTTGAATAGACTGAGCATTCTTCTGCCATCGAGCTATTACATAGCTTTTTCTGAAATATTCAAAGACTTTTTTATGCGATGGATCTGGGACATATTTTGAGCATTCATTTTCATTTTCTTCGATTTCTTTTTTATCTTGAAGATCATTGATAATCTTACCATCATTTAAACGTATAGTCTAAAAGTTATCCAAGTGTAATAAGATGTCATAAGAAAAAATTAGAAGTCCATTAAAAAAAATTTTTAGAAAAATAGACTATTCGAATAATAAATAGTGCAAAAAAAAGAGAAAAAATAAGCTATTTGGATAATTGAATATTCGGTTAATTGTAGTTCCGATAATCGCGCTCTACTGTTATTTATTGAGGAGAAAAAAAAACTTTAGTCTATGTGTTAAGGCAGTTTTACTGATATTTCTAAAAGAAATTGAAATGTCACTAGAAATGTCTTTCTATACTCGTTTAACCTTTTTGTAGACAGTCTTTTGAAAATTGCTTTTCTTTCAGTAGTAGTTTTTGTTCTTTTTTTAAATTTTATTTTCGCTTTTATAAATGGAGACAGTCAATTCAATTCTAAAGATTTCTGTTAACGTTTTCAATATTACTGGAATTAGATTTTCTCTCCCTTTATTTTCCTTTTTATCTGCAAAAAAAGTAGAACCTTTTCTTTTTAGTTTCTTTTTGGTTATTTATTAAAACAAAAGCATGCATTTTTGTCATTTATAACTTCATCAGGCATAATGTATCTATAGGATATACACATCATTACAATTTTTTTTCTCATACATAAATAATGTTAAAAAAGCAGAAATTGATATTAATAGACTATATCGTAATATAATTAATATATATTCCACAACGTAAAAGTATCAATTTATATTATAAATAAATATTTTGCTTATAAGACGTTGCTGTATTCATAAAAACATTTAAAAACCATTAAAAATATTTACATATTTCAACTCTTTTTAATCGTAATTTTTACAAATATAATGAACGTGTAAACTGAAATAAACGAGTTGAAACATGTAAATGAGTATGACATGTATGTTCGATTGAGTGTAACATCATTAAAATGCATTTGAAACTTTTTCCCCATTGACCGTAATGTAATGGAATACTTTTGATCGTCCCTGTAAATAATCTATGCATCCGACTTTCATAACATTTGAAATGACTCGACAAAATTACGTAAAAAGTATATTTTTAAATTTCAAACGATTAAAATGCTTTTGAATTTTTTCCCCATTGACCGTAATGTAACGGAATCCTTTTGATTGTCCCTGTAATTGATCTATGCATCCGATTTTCATAACATTTGAAATGACTTGACAAAATTACGCAATAATTATATGTTTTAAATTTCAAACGATTAAAATGCATTTGAAACTTTTTTCCCAATTGACCGTAATCTAACGGAATCCTTTTGATTGTCCCTGTAATTGATCTATCCATCCGATTTTCATAACATTTGAAACGACTCGACAAAATTATGTTAAAATAATGTATTTTAACTTTCAAACGATTCGGTTGGGTAGTTTTTGCGTTGTTAAATGCGGACGGACAGACGGACAGACAGACGGACAGACGGGCGGACTGAGCGACAACAATAGGTGCTACGTATTTACATAATTACGAACGCACCTAAAAATGACTTGCAGTAGAAATATAAGTAATGTACCAACATGAAAACGTAAATAATTTTACTGTGCTTTAAGATACCATCTGTGCAGTCCATTAGTAATAAAGAAATTTAAGTATGTATTTATTATGTACTTTACTGACCATTAAAATTGCTGCATCAGGAAGAAATACAGGTAACAGAACTATATTTATTGGACAAACATATTATGACAGAAATATCAAGTGATTTAATTTTCAAGAAATTTGGGTGCATAGATCCTGAGAAATCAGAACTCAGAACAACCATCTCGGGCAGTAATAACAACACTTATACACCTGGGCATTGAATCAAACAGAGATTTGATGACATATATAGGTACACATGACTATGCAGATTCAAAACGCTTAGTTACGAGCCAGTCGTTAGGGAACCATTGACCAGATGTTTTCTATTGGTGAGAGGTCTGGAAAACGTGCTGACCATGGCAACAGCCGAACATTTTCCGTATCAAGGAAGGTCCGTATAGTTCCAGAAATAGTTCCGTATAGGTCTCGAATGGAACAAGATGAAATAGTTTTTTCATCAATCTATACTAATAGATGGAAACATACTTAATTACTTTTATTCAGCCATGTAGTTTACCTAGTACTTTTTTATATGCCGCTATTTAGCTAAAATTCAATCTTAAAACTTCAGAAATTATATTTCCAGAAATGATCATCCATATACGGTCGTGTATCTACTTATTTGTGTGGCCCTGTATATCCTTTAATCTATATTCTATAAAGATTTTTTAGTAAACTGAATACAGTTCTGCATAAAAATGCTTAACATATTTAGAAACCACTTTAAAGCAGTTTACGATCCTAAGAAAAGATCCGTTCAATCTGATATGTGGCATTATCTTGTTGAAAACGATAATTAAGCCCAGTAACATTTACAAATTATTTTGCACAGCGGTGATTCAGAACTGCAACATTTATACACAACCATGTAGTATGCATAAATATTATGAAATTTAAAAGCGCATATTATAAATGAAAATGAATTTCCTGCCATCATCACTAATATACAGTACTTCAGTTCGAATATACTATCTGAAATATTTTGTGTATACCTGTAAATGCTAAACACCTCCTATTAATGAAATAATTTATAGTAAGCTTCATCGATGTATATCAGTTTCATTATCAGGGTGCAATATGTATCTATTGCTGATCTTTCATTTTTTAAACCGTTGATTGTAGTCAAATAGTTCCAGTTACAAAAACGTTTCAAATAAGGTAAATAATCAGGCATTGTTTAAATTTAAATAAAACAATTAAAAAAATTACGAAGTATAACTTTTTATATGGTTCCCCAGTCCTTATATTAAGTAAAAGTTCACATACAACATAACACACATAGGTAGGTTCCAGTATTTGAAGTATTCATTTTTTATAATTGATTAAGAAATATATATAAAGAAAAAAGCTAAGAAAGAAGAATGCTTTTAAGAAATATATTCTTATATACAAATTTAAATTTTTTTCCGTTAGCTGGACGCAAAGCTTGCCTTTTTTGAGCCTGATAAATATTAACAATGATTTTATGTTGAAATTAATCTTTACTTTTTATTACGGCATTAGTTGCTACAATTTCCTTTATTTTCAATTGTTTTTGACATGAGCTAAAATTATGCATTTAAAGGTATGAAAGAAAGATATAGCGTTTGAATTATCTCCGTTGAAACACTGTAAAAAAT
This sequence comes from Maratus speculifer, assembly GCA_964019185.1. NCBI lineage: Eukaryota > Metazoa > Arthropoda > Arachnida > Araneae > Salticidae > Maratus > Maratus speculifer. The sequence continues at coordinate 26,812,818 of OZ025294.1, read as the reverse complement.
TTTGCCGTTAAAAAACGGAAATAGTACTGGTAATCTAGACGCCAGTACTACTTCCGTTTTTTAACGGAAAAAAAATTCCAGGAATAGTTCCGTTTTTTCACAAAATATTTCCGTTTTTTAATATTTCCTTATGTATAAATTTTCGTTTGAAAAGGTAAAAGAATTTTTCAAGGACAAACTAACATCTTTGTGATTTTTATTCTTTACTTTACAAAGGCACGTTAATATCAGGGACACATTATATACATTTAATTTAAACAACAGAGAAGAAATGTTACTAACCTTCCATGGGGTTTGAACTCACGACCTTGTCTGTCGTAGCCGGTAGTGTAATACCATTACGCTATGATTTCATATAGCACCATTTCAAATACCTTTACTTATTTCGGATGCATTTCATGAAGTAAAGACAAGATTTTTGAACGGAGAGTTCTAAATCAAGTTTTACAGATTTTCTTTCTATAATTTCTAATAGTTAGCTTTTTAATTTTAGCTTTATATATAAAAAAAGTTTAACCTTTAAAATATTACATGCATAAATGAAAGTATTAAAAAATTTTGTTTCCTTCTTTTTTGGAAGAGTTTTAAAGCTATTTTATTCATATTTATTTATTTATTTTATAAAACAATACTAACACACTTAAAAAAAAAAAACCAAAAAAACAAACAAACATGTATTTTAAAAAATATTTTGTATGACGATCTATTGTAAACTCAATAAAGATAATTACTATGGGTTATGGGTTATTAAAAATAATTACATTTATTGATTTTTATAACTTAGGTAATCTCCAAAATGATAATAGTTTCGGTAATATATTTCGATATATTTTAAATTTTAAGAGCGAATTTCTTAACTTGAATATATTAAAATGTGTATATATTAAAATTAAAAGTAGATTTTTTTCCACTTGAAATACCTTTCGCACTTTTTATATCACGATATAAATAAATTAAACATATTTAAAATTATACTGAAAAAAAATTTCCTTAGCTATCTCAAACTTAAAAAGAATTAATAAATCTTATTATTATTATTTTTTAATTTGTAAAAATATGCTATCTTTTTAATATACTTTAAATTTTATGTGCGAACTTCTTAATTTGAATATATTAAAATATATATATATTAAAATTAAAAGTAGATTTTTTTCCACTTTAAATAACATACGCACTTTTTATATTATAATGTAAATAAATTAAACAAAATCAAACTGAAAAAACAAAAAACCTTCCTTAATTATCTGAAACTTAAAAAGAATTAATAATAATAATAATTATTATTATTATTTTAATATTGTAAAAATATGCCATCGTTTTATAATTAAAACAGAAAGAAATAAGAGAAATGTTGCTATGTTTGTCATACAGATGGCGCCACGACACTTATCAGTTAAAAATACTGATAACTTGTGCTGTTTAAAACGGAAGATGTTCTGTTTGCGGTGAGATTTACGGAAAAGTTACTGTATTTTTAATCTCAAAATAGCAAAAAACGGAAATACTACCGTTTTCTTGGAAAAATCAAACTATTCCGTAAAGTTTTAGGGAAAAGTTTGTGTATATTAACGGATATTTTTTACAGTGAACAATGTTGTCAGTGTTAAACGATTTGTCACTTATGTCTGCTGACGAAAAATACATATTATTAACATTGCAATTTACAGTGTTTATTTCGATCAAGAAGAAATTTCTATAAGTGAAAAGGTCTATTTACTAATTATCATCTTACAAAACCTAAAAATTTGTGATCGTTATTGATTTAATAGATAATACACTAAAACCTCCAAATAACGGACACCTTGGGAGCATGGAAAATGTCCGCTATTCGGAGGTGTCCGCTATTGAGAAAAAAACTCGGAGATTCAAAAATTGCTAAGAAATGCTTAAAATTTCAATAATTGACTTTTATTTGTCCTAAAATTCTAACATATGATTAATCAAAAATTAAAATAATTTTTTAAGCAATAAAATTGAAATAAAATGGTACATACCTTTATACAGTGTTTATTACATTCTAACACTTTTTTAAAGTTTCCATTTGAATTTAAAGATTACATATAATTTTTTATCAATGTGAAGTTTTAACCATGTCAATAGTTCTGATGTTTCTGAATTATCTTAAAGAAAAAAAAATTGTAACTTCTTACTGTATTTTGTCACTTCTTAAAAACATAAAATCTCAAATCATCCGGAGATAAGTATGGAGAGGCATTGTGATGCTCCGGGAGATAATGTCCCTCTGGACCATCCCCTGAATTTAATACTGGACGTGGAAGGGAAGATTTTTCCCGGCCCACTCTCTATATTTATCTGTGATCACAAAATTTTGACTCATTATCCTGACAAATTTAGAGCCTTTTACTTTTTTTTCTTCGTTAGAGAACAATTTCTAATACTTTATCGCCAAAATTAGTGTCCGCTATTCGGAATGTCCGTTATTCAGAGGTTAAACATACAAAAATTTAGATTTTGAGAGTGGGGATCGGAAAACTGTCCGTTAAATAGAGGTATCCGCTATTCGGGAGTGTCCGTTACGGAGGTTTTACTGTATTTATACCACACTTATAATATCGCTTATGATAAGTATAAATTTATATAAATCTTGAACATTTAATCTTGTTTAATTAAATTTCTGACACAATTTTAATATTACCAATAAAACTTTATGGTAATATAAATGTAATAAAAACTATAACTTACTTGCCACAATATTGTTAACAAAGCCTTAAAAATAGATTAGCACGATTCTAATTACCCATTAAGGAGTTACTGCAAATGAAGCATTTAATTTCTTAATTAAAATAACCATTAAGCTTTCTCCCACTGCTGTAATAAATGTCAAACCTTTGTTTAAGTATTAGATAAGTGAGAAGTTTACAAAAATTGCCCAGATAAAGATATAAAAATTGTTTTATCGAGAGTATAACCAATTTAAGCACTTGATATTTAAATCATACAATTGCTTTGAATATGTCAAACTTAGTGAAAGTAATTCAAAACCTTTAATTATAGTTGTTTTGAATTTAAACATATGTGGTACTAAATTTATTGTTATTTTATTAATAAATCTATTCCTTTAACATTTTGTATTACTTTATTTCTTTAGATTTCTATGTCAATTTAAAGAGATGTTCTTTGATTTAAATTTTATGTGATTTAAAAAATTTTCTTTTCGTTACAAAAAAGTAGATATTATCGTCAGAATTTTTGCATAATACTTACTGGTGTTTTATTTATATTTTTAAATTGCCGTGTGTGAAAATAAGGAACAATATGTCTTTGAGTGACGTAAAGTGCCTGCATTAATGGAGATTTAACTTCCAATCGGGCAACGGTTTTTCTCCAGTCACAAGCATCTGAAATAAATTTTAGTATTCAAGTTGTGAAAGAGAATTATAGGAACTAATAATTATTTTTAGGAAGTTGAATTTTGACAAAATGGTAATATTTTAATCAAAAAAGAAATTTTTTTGCCATTTTCATTTCATTTTGTAAGTTTGAAGACATGATTAATCAATATAAATCATACTTTTCGCTGGTATTGCTAATGAAAAAATTATTACCTTTCTTTTTAACAAAATATAAATAATTAAATAAATAAAAATGAAATAAAATAAATATAAATAAATAAAAGAAGCAGATTAAATAGTTATTGAATTCATTGGTCGACCAGTTTGAAAAATGATCTTTTTAGAAACACAAACTTAACAATTTCGCTGCAGTGTTACTTAAATTTGTAAAAAATATTATGAGAAGCCAAAATATAACAAAACCACTCTTGAGTAATAAATCACAGATTGCAGAAAATGGAAAGAAAATAAAAATAACAGTATAAAATCTAAAAGTTTGACGCAAAGGAACAGTACCTCCCTCAAATATCTACAAAATAGGTGCAGTAAATTAGTCAAATAGGAAAAAGAAACCAAAGTAAAATCCAATTATTATAAACTATCCTGTAGACTTTTCTTTGAGTCCTGCAATTAATTTATTAACGATCTCTCCATAATGGCGTCTTATTAAAAATGTTATATAATCAAACCTCATTAATGCAATCACGCTTAAGGGGACCAGGAAAGCCCTATCTCCGCCATGTTAAATTAATCAACTTTATGTACCTTTTTCTCAGAAATGAAGAAAGATATGGTTATGAAATTTTTATGGTAGTTAGAGCAACATGTTTTACATACTTTAACAGGCCATTTTTTTCTGAGTAAAATAAAAAAATTATTATTAATTTTTTACTGAAAATCACTTTTAAATTTGTATTTTTGGTGGAATTTCACCACCTAAAATAAAAACTATTCAACATATCATCAAATCCTTGTGTTAAAGTATGTAATATAACATAATATATGTGTCATTAAAAAATTGAGGTCTTAAGTTTCATAAATATTAAGAAAAAGGAACATGAACCTGAAAAATCCATGTTTTGAGAAAAACAGATTTAAAGATTAAATTATCATTTTTATTGGTAGTGATAAGAAAAATTTAATGAAATCCTCGTTTATATGAAGGATCATCACCTTCTTCAATTTCATATGACTCTTCAAGTTTCCTTTTTTGAAATTTATTTCTAATTTTGGCTTTTTTGTGATAGTCGGATAATTTTCGCTCTCTGTCGATAACACGTTCATTATCCAGATTCTTCATAGTTTTGACACAGTGGTGACCAGGGTTAATTCCAATTTTGGATAATGTAAGGCACTTTGTTACATTTCCTGCATTAAAGCAAGAAACAGCATCAAAAACTCCAAATTTTAAAGTTTCAATGGTCACAAACACATTTTTTGGCACACGGGTCCAGATGACACTGTTCACAGATTCATTGGGATTTTGTGTTTGGCTGAAACTGAAAATTTTTTTTGAACCGGTTCGAACTACGTCACTTCATCCAGTTTCAGCCAATCAAAATACAGAAATTTACTGAGCCAATTTAACATTTAATTGCTCGTGCTAACTGAGGCTCCATGAGGGAAGAGCGGTTTGTTTACATTCGCCGGCTCTTTATATGACGCGTAAGCATTGAAGTGCTTTGAGAAAAAATGTGAAATTCTAACACTTCTGTTTCGTGGATATACAAGTGTGATACATCGTTGGAAAGATAAAAGTTTAATTTATTTAATGCAATAAAAAAAAAAAATCGATTTTTTGGTCGAATTTTGCTTACCTGGTCCCCTTAAAGCAAATTACTTTTAAAAGTCCTGCTTCCGGTTACCCCATTCACATGTAATGTAATTAAATTCGGATAGCAAGAACTACATTTAACAGGAACACAAGAAGTTTCCTCTTGAATCTCGTGTTAACGAGGTTCAACTGTAATATAGTTTAAAATAATAAAATATATGTATTGTATGTAATTTACTTTATTTTGTATTTATAAGGAGAAAATATTAGGCTTTTCAAAACCACTTATTTCCAATTTTGATGATTTTGCCTGTTTTTAAATGTTTTGAATGGTACTTTTTGGTCATTTTTGGACTAAAGTTTTAGTCTGGAATCTGTCTTTTCGCATGCCTCATATTTCTTTTAAATATGGAGTGGAAAGGGGGAACAGTAAATCTATAACTGAAGCACTCAAATCCTTGAAACTTCCTATTTAATAAGACCGTAATATAAGAAGAAATATTGAAGAAACATAGAAGAGAAAGATAGTAAAAAAGATACGGTATTTTCTTCATAGTATAAATCTGTATAAATCATTTTTTATAAATTGAAATCAATCTGTAAAGCAACCTTTAACCCTTTACTGCAAGATTTTTTCGATTTTTATGAAAACAATATTTCAAATTCTTGTATCAGTCTAATAACTGGAAAATAGTTAAAAAAATTAATTTCAAAATTTCAGCTAAAATTTTATATTTTACGATGTGTGCCATATGTACACAAATAAAGTATAAAAATATTGTTTTAATATATTTTCAATGAAATCAATCCAAATATGGTAGTACGTGCCAGTTGTAAATTCTGTATTGGCACTTATGAATAGATGAAAATACAGTGTTCTTGATTTATCAGCACAAATGCCATGCATGCACCACATTCGCGCGTTAGTTTTCTGCCACTAATTTGGACAAAAAGGTACTACTTAGTCATACCGACGGCGAAAAAATTATCGCCAAACTATTAGATTAAATGTCAATAATGGATTATCGTTAATGTCACTTTCAATGACATTAAATACGATACACGTGTTTAAAACGTCATTAAGTCATTTTTATTTCGAGTTTGTAATTGTATTTTTATTAATATTCTACTAATTATTTGCTTTTTTCTGATTTAAAATAAAAATTATATGTCGTCATCTATAATTTGGCTATTAGTTTGACGATTTGTATAGTGTAGCGGCTCAGCTCGGGCTTGGCTGTAATTCTCTTCGCGTGGGAGAACTTTTTACTTTCGACGAAGGGCAACTCAATTAATGGAATTACTTTTTTAACGAAGCGCTCTCTCATTCTCGCAGTGACGTTTTCTCGAATATTATTTATGTTGTGTGAAGTCATTAAAGTCTATTTTTTATAAAAATCATTCTGATTAATGAGTCAATATTCTTTAGCCAACATATGACCTTCGCAAAATTGGTGACTACGGACACTTGAACTGTTATTTTTTTTTAAATTGAACTTTCGATGAACGGCTAACATTAAAAATTGTTATCAATTTATGCCATTGTTAAAAAATGGCAATTGAAGCATCTGCAATGGTCATTCCACTGTATATTTCTATCGATCCTAGCTTATGGTTTCACATGCTGGAATCTACTTTTGAATTAGCTACTCCTAAACCAATAACTGAATCGAAAACTAAGTACAACTATGTTGTAGCTCATCTACCGCCTGCTACAGCTACTATGGTCCGTGATATTATTATGACTCAGGATCCATCTGATCCATATGAAACTTTAAAATCTAAAGTTATTGAACGTTGTGGAGAAAGCCGTACCATAGAAATCCGGAAACTTCTAGCTTTAGAAAGCCTAGGTGATAGAAAGCCGACTGAATTACTTCGATTAATGAAAGGGTGAGCTGAAAGCCATAATATCAGTGATGAGCTTCTGTTAGAGCTTTTCACTCAGCATATACCAACAAGTGTTCAAACTATTCTAGCTTCCATTGACAATATTACTCCTGATAAAGTAGCTGAGATTTCAGATAGAATTCCGGACATAACACCAGCAAACATCAGCTTAGTTTCAAGCCGACCAATTTCGCCAGATACGCCAACACCGCCAACGATAGAGATGCTTCTGAAAAAAATCCAAGCGTTACGCCAAGAAGTTGCTCAACTTCGACGTTCAAGAAGTGTGCCAAGAGGTGATCATAAACAACGGCATCGGTCTCATTCCCGACATGGAGATTCTGAAATGTGTTGGTATCATAAAAAAATTTGCGAAAAAGCAGAAAAGTGCCTCTCACCTTGTTCTTACTGGGAAAACAGGGAGCGGGAAGAATAGCTGCGACGGAATTCTCCCCAGTACCTTCACGTCGCCTTTTTGTTAGAGACAGAAATACAGGTATGTCTTTTCTAGTTGATAGTGGTTCAGATGCTTCCATCGTGGCCGCGAATAAAAATGATAAAACAAAACCTGTTCTACAAACTTTTCGTGCTGCTAATGGCACCAAAATTAATGTATATGGTCGAAAAGGTATTAATATTATCTTAGGTTTGCGTAGAAATTTTACTTATTCATTTTATGTTTGCGATGTTTCATGTGTTATTTTAGGAGCTGATTTTTTGCATAATTTTAATTTAAAACTTGATTTAAGGAACCGTCGTCTTATTGATTCCACTACCAATTTAAAAGCTCCTGCTATATTTAATATTTGTAATATATTTTCTGTGAAAATAATTTTTTTGAATAATATATATGGTAAATTATTACTTAAATTTCCTGAAATCACAAAATTACCTGATCCTAACCAACCGGTTAAGCATAATACTGTGCATTATATAAACACTAAGGGGCCTCCAGTAGCTGCTAAGCCTAGACGGCTAGTTCCAGATCGACTAAAAATTGCCAAAGCTGAATTTCAGCACATGCTGCAGCTCGGTCATATTAGGCCTTCTAAAATTAATTACTCTTCACCTTTGCACCTGGTGCCGAAGAAAGGATCTGTCGACTGGATACCTGTTGGTGATTATCGTGCTCTAAATGCACAAACTGTTAAAGAGAAATATCCTATACCCTGTATCGCAGATTTCACTGCGGAATTACATGGTAAACAAATCTTCAGTCACATTGATCTAATAAAGGCCTACCATCAGATTCCCTTCAATCCTGACGATGTACATAAAACTGCAATGTGCACTCCCTTCGGACTTTTTGAAAGCCCGCGAATGCTATTTGGAATGCTTTGCGATGCTTCCTCAACATTTCAAAGATTTATTGATGATATAATTCGTGACTTAGGATTTGTTTATGCATTTCTTGATGATTTGCTTATTGCTTCTGAAAATGAAACGAATTTAGAACATCTTGAATTGTTGTTTTCTAGACTTACAGAGCATGGTCTGTGTATCAATGTAGATAAATGTAAATTTGGTCAATCCGCTATAGAATTTTTGGGATTCAAGCTTTCACCTACAGGAATTGAACCTTTACCAGATCGCGTTCAATGCATCTTAGATTTTCTCCAGCCCTCTACCTTAACTCAACTAAGACGTTATTTAGGCCTTTTCAATTTTTATCGACGTTGCATTCCCAAAGCAGCCGATATTTTAGCTCCACTTGTTAAATTTTTAGAAGGACACAAAAATAAAAAAAACACATCCTCGTTCCAAGGCAAACAAAACTGAGCAATTAAAATGGAACTAAGAAGCCATTCCTTCCTTCACTGCTTCAAAAGAAGCTATAGCTCGAGCTACTTTATTGCGACATCCATTTCCTGGCGCCTAGTTAAGTTTATGGGTCGATGCTAGCAATGTCGCAATTTGTGGTTCTTTAATGCAACTCTCCGAAAAACAGTGGGAACCAATCGCATTTTATTCCTGTAAATTGAATAAGTCTCATAGAAATTGGTCTATTTATGATCGTGAATTATTTGCTATTTATAGTTCTATAAAAAAAAAATTCAGACATATGCTCGAAGGTCGTAATTTCATTATTTATGCTGACCAAAACCCCCTTATATACGCATTTCAACAAAATCCTAATAAATGTAGTCCTCGACAATTGAGACATTTAGACATTATTTCACAGTTTTCTACTGATATTCGATACACTAAAGGGTCTGATAACATCGTGGCCGACGCATTATCACGAATTGAAATTGATTCCATTTCTCCTAATGTGCTAGATATTAAAGAGTTTGCCACTGCTCAGACAAATGATGAAGAGCTAAAACGAATTCTCGAACTCGGTACCACTTCTTTAAAATTAGAAAAACACTATTTTCTACTCGAAGATGTCCATTTATTTTGCGATATGTCACAAAAACATCCCAGACCATTCGTTCCTAAAAGCATGCGACAATCTGTTTTTTCTACCTTACTTTATTTCTTACATCCACGTTTCTCAGCTTCATTAGATTTAATTTCCAAATGATTTGTATGGCCTGGCATGCGTAAGGATATAAAATCTATGGTTCGCAGCTGGACGAAATGTCAAAAAGCTGAAGTCTTCCAACACACCAAATCGCCAATTGGGACATTCTCTGAACCTGATGCTCGTTTTGCCCATATTCATGTTGATTTTATCGGACCTTTACCATCCTCCGATAACAATCAGTATTGCATGACCATCATTGATAGGTTTACGAGATGGCCCGAAGTTATACCCATACTAGACATGACTGCAGAAACAACTGCTCGTGCACTGATACACTGTTGGATATCCAGATTCGGCACCCCGGTTACTATTACTACTGATCAAGGTAGGAATTTTGAGTCTTCTCTTTTCAAAGAACTTACTAATAGATCAGGCTGAAGAAGCATAAGAACAATGTCATATCATCCACAGTCCAGATTTGGCACCCCGGTTACTATTACTACTGATCAAGGTAGGAATTTTGAGTCTTCTCTTTTCAAAGAACTTACTAATAGATCAGGCTGAAGAAGCATAAGAACAATGTCATATCATCCACAGTCTAACGGTTTTTTTTTGAGAGATTTCACCGTCATCTTAAGAGTTCGCTTAAAGCTCACAATCAAATTCAATGGACTGAAACCCTCCCCATTGTTTTACTTGGTTTGCGTACAGCTCTTAAAAACGACATCCAAGCTTCCTGTGCTCAGCTTGTTTATGGGACAAATATCAGACTACCCTGTGATCTCATTAACAGCGAGACTGTAAATCAACCACCTACTATCACCTATGTGACTAAGTTGATTGAAACAATGAGGGCATTAAATCCTGTTACCACTACAAGGCACGGCAACCCCAAAATCTATGTAAAACCCTCATTGCAAACGTGTTCTCATGTATTTTTAAGATCAGACAAAGTGAATCCGCTTTATCACCCTCTTGTTCAGGACCCCATAAAGTGATCGCCAGATCTAATAAAACGTTTGACTTGAAATTAAACGGGAAACGCTCTACTGTATCAATTGATCGCATCAAACTGGCTTATCAATTATCAGATTCTTTTCCATCTTCCCAACCTCAAAAACAACATGACCCCATAAATGTTCCTCCTGTCAAACAGCCTACCACGAAATCTGGTCACAAAGTTCGTTTTCCTCAACATCTCGTAACTGATTATATTGTATAGATATTTTGAATATACATTGTATTTTGTATTGCATAAATATTTTGTATATATTTTAGTAATGTGTGTACAATATTTACTTGTCGATTTATGTTTTTCTTAATGTACAGCATATATAAAACATATTATTGCATCATATGTATATCTACAGAAGACCTATCTTATGTATCTGTATCAAGTACTATATTTTTTCTTTTAATGGTGACTACGTCACTGTAGGCATACTCTGTAGCGGCTCAGCTCGAGCTTGGCTGTAATTTTCTCCGCGTGGGAGAACTTTTTACTTTCAACGAATGGCAACTCAATTAATGGAATTACTTTTTTAACGAAACGCTCTCTCATTCTCGCAGTGACGTTTTCTCTAATATTATTTATGTTGTGTGAAGTCATTAAAGTCTATTTTTTATAAAAATCCTTCTGATTAATGAGTCAATATTCTTTAGCCAACATATGACCTTCGCAAAAATAGTTTAGTGAAATTGGTCGACGGGATAACCAAGTTGTACCGCGAAAATTTCGTTTCCAAATACCAGTTACATATACATTTTTTAACTAATTTCTATTATTTTAATAAAGAAATAATAATTAAAAAAGTTTAGTTAATAATTATAGAATAAAACGATTTATATCATTTTAAAAAAGAAATTAAAATCAAACATACAGTTTATTAATAAATAAATAACAATAGCCGGGTTACCATACACTGTAAAAAAAAATTCTGTAAAGTTACTAAACTTTTTCTAGGAAACTGGGATTCCCAGAACTTTTCCTGTAACGGTAACAACAAAAATTCAAGTTTCAGAATCGGTTACATGAAATTTTCATGTTACCGTAACATGAAAAATTCTTGGAATCCCAGTTTCCTAGAAAAAATTTAGTAACTTTACAGATTTTTTTTTACAGTGTAGGAGGCACATATAATTGCCATTTTGTTGTAATCGCACCAATGTGGTGCATATATAATATCCGTGTCTATTTCTCTAGCAGGATCTTCTAATTTGGCAAAAAATTAAGCAATTAAAATAAATTATGAATAAAACCAATATGATATAATGCCACGTATAGATCCAAGGGAGACAAACTGGTCGCCAAGAGCAGCTAGTAAATTTGCTACTTTGAACAGATCATTGCTAATTAAAAATATTACAATAAGCTAATGTATTTTATTTCATGCATAATTTAATTTATCTGGTAACCATTACAAGATTTAGATCATAAAACATATAAATGTGTTTTAAAACATCCTTTTTTATGTGTTTATTATATAACAAAAATGCTTATTATGTTACCACAATTGTGTAAATTTAAATCACTTATTGAGTATTAAAACAGTGGTTATTGAATGAAACCGGTTTAATAAATTGTATATAATTCTCAGAAAAAAATATTTAATGCATAGAAAATGCTTTAATTCTGGAATAATAACAAGCATTGCATCTATAATCAAATTGGTGTATTAAACTTTACACATATTTAGCAATTAATTTAAAATAATATAATGCAGATTAATTTATTTTACTTTGTAATAAACATAAATACCCTAAAATGATTATTTTTATTTACGTAAAATATTTAAAAAAATTCAACAAACAATAAAATGCATAACGTTATGAACACAAAAAATACTTAATTTTTTTTAAAGATTGAAATGATTGTGAATAAATATTTAGTCCAAGAAATTTATTTAATATTTAAAAAAATATATCAATTCAAAATTTTCATAATGTTTGTGACAGAGTATATTAGAGTTGTTATTTGAGTAATTTGACGAGATTTAAAAGCTGCAAAATATCGTATAAAATATCTTAATGCATTTGAAAAACAATTTTCACCCCATTTCTGTGATGATATGCATAATAAATTATTTCTAATTGAATATTTCTGTTTTATATTCCAAGAAATAATTCGCTAATTGAGAAATGAGGGATGAATCTGTCCGATAACTTTATACGTCTCTAAAATTTAGGATGATGTATTATGAACCTTAATTGCTTTAATTACTGAACTAATAACAAGTATTTCAAACGTAACTAGTTGATATATTTATTAAATAATGTAATGCGATATAAAGATGCTTACTTATTTAACATCGCTTTGATGATAAAAATAAAAATATTCTATAATTATGTATTCTAAAAACATTAATATTTAAATTTTAAAATAAAAGTTTATTTATTTTACTATATACTACTAAAAGAGTATTTATTATCCGTTCATGACAATGCTTGATGTTTGATAAAACCTATCTCACGTAAAGGAAAGCAAATTTAGTTCAAGACACAGGATAACAAACCTCTACTGCATCTGAGGCACAGATTTTTGGATAAGATTTTCTGTTCATTTGTCTTAAAATCATGATTTTTTAAAATGTCCTATCTCCATCGAAAGTGAAAATATTATTTTTTCTGTAAAAAGTTTTATTTTCAGCTATTTGGCATCATTCTGATTTTTTTTTTTTTTTTTTTTTTTTTTTTTTTAAGGAAACATTCGTAAATCGATTAAAATACGAGAGATATTAATGCATTTATTTTTGATGAACTTTGAAAAGACAAACACAATGCAACCTTTTGAGCACAAAAACAAAGCTTTGTTAAAAAAACTTTTAGATCTGTTTTAGTGCAGAAAATAATTTTTGCCAAACACATGTCTGAAACTAGCCGTTAATATATCTCGCAAATTGCATTTTAAAAACATTTGCGTGGTATTTTTAAGAGTTTTTTTCCTTCCAAGCCATTTTAACAGGTTTTCCCGTTTCTTAATGAATAATCGTTTTAACTGAAAAAAAGAATTTTTATGATGTCGCAGTGAATAAAGAAAAAGTTCAAATGTTTAATTTTATTATTATTATTATTATTATTATTATTTCATATTTTAACATCTGTGCACTTCATTTATTTTGACATTGCTATTTTAAGGATTTATTTTGAAAATTTCATGTTATTTGTTTTTTGAAAATATGTTCCTTTTCCTAAAGTTAGTTTATCGACTTCAAAATCTAAAGGAATGATCAAGGAACTGCTGTGTTAACATCACTTATGCCGAAAACACTTGGATTTTCGCTACTGAATCTATTCGGTTATTAAAATTGAGATAAGTTTACGTTTATTTAAGGCTTTCATATATAGTATTATTCATGATTTATTATTCATTTTGTTTCCCCTATATAAGCTGATTTTTTCATATATCCTTTATCCATGTAAAAGAAGATTAAAAGATACTTTAATATGACTGTTCGACCCTTTTTTTCTGAATATATGCATTTTATTTAATAAATGCTGAGTTACGATTTATTTTAGTTTCATATAAATTTAGAGCATATACGAGATACGTAAAAAGGTTTAATGTAATTTTCTTTAAAAAAAATGAAAACTATATTTAAATAAGCTCTTTGTTTTGTATCTGAAATTAAATGCTTATTAACATATTGCAATCAATTTTTTTTTCGTTTTGTATTTGGGAATTAAAACACTTGTACAATGGAAATGCGCAGGATAAATGATGAAAGTACTACTGAATGAATAGTAAAACAAAAATATTTAAATACTTCTTATTCAAATTCTGACCACTAAATTTCAGATAACAGAAAATTCGATATTTTTCCCAGTTCAATTACGTAAATGAAAAACAACACTGTACTAAATAAACTTGATAATTAATACTTTATATAGCCATATCTAAACATTAGTTTGTTAGTTTGACTTCAGTTTGTATGTACTATTCACTTAATATTTATCTATCAAAGAAATAAAAAATGTGATATTTTACAGTGTAGATTGAAAAGTTTCTACATAATGCGCCTAATCTGTTTAATAGTATCAGCCTTTTATAGAAAGAATATCATTTTAATAAACAATAGTACACATTTTTGTGACTCTATAGTATTCACGATGACGACCCCATTGATAAACGGCATACTTAAAACGAGAAATATGTATGAAGCTGTACACTGTAAAAGAGAGAAAAATGTTTCTTGATCTATCAATAATACTTGTAAAAATGAAAAATTATATTTTCTGATTTGCCCATGATTTTCCGAATAGCACTTATTTATCTCCAGAAACGGATAAATTTCCAATATTTACTTAAGTTTTAAAAAATAGGTATTAAAAAATAAAAGGAACAGTTACAAAACTATACATTTAAAAATATTAACGTTTTAAATCGCATTCGCGAACGTCATAAGGATAACATGAAGTAAAGTTACATACAAGTTAAAGTTTGAAAAATATGAATCCATACATCTAAGAATCCAGGAGCATACCCGACTTAAGAATACGCAAAACATCCACCAATTTCTATGATAACCCACGCACAAGACCTTTACCGTAAGAAAAGAGGGGGTGGGGAATAAAGTCAAAATTCCTAGGCTGTTTTAATTAATTATAACATATTATGCCAGATTTCATGAATGGTATAGGACAAATGATCGTTTCAAGCGTGTTTTTCAAGCTTAATAATAGTAATAGACTCTAAAATGTAATTAAGATATGGATTCAGGTATGAAATTATGATTCTAGTTTCATCAAATTTAAATTTGCCTCCCATAAATTGAAAAATATGATCTTGCGAAGGCTGCACTTTGTTTTGATTGTACTATATCTCTTTTGTGCTCTCTAAATCTTTTTGAAACATTTTGTTTAGTTTCACCGATACATACTAATCTTTCGTTGTTTGCTAGGGTAACAGGAATTTGATATGATTCGGTATTTTATCAATGTTGTTACTGAGAATTGGTATTAGGTATGGAGTGGGGTATAGCTACTAATTTTATTTTGAATTCCTGAAGAACTAGTTTTAAGTTTTTGTAAATAATGAAAACATAATGCATACTTTTGTGTTTAATATGTACAATATTAACAAAACGCTTGGCTGAAGGAGGGGGAGTATTATAATGTTGAATAATCTTGTCAATATGCTAATCCTTAAAACCATGATCCAAGGCAACTTTCTGAATAAAATCAGTTTCGTTGTTAAGTTGGTCATCTAAAGATATTCTATATGCACGTCTGATAAAAGACTGAAATGCAGAAATTTTACATTTAAAAGTCATATTGGCAGAAAAATTTTTACTCTATTTTCTTTTAAAGGTTTTCATTGTATAGATAATGTTAAATGAGAACGATCTAGAAAATGCATAGCTGAATTTTGGTTCTATTTCTAATGTAAAAATAATACTATCTCTTAACTTATTGACTTTCTAAAGAAAATCTGTAAATCGGGCAAAGTGCGAGTCCATGAGATGAATACGTCATCCATATATCTTAACCAACATACCGGTTTCTATTTAAATGAACAGAAACTCTCAAACTAAATGGAAATTCTGCAAATAAATATCCAATACAGGTGAGCCCATTGGTGCTCCATGAAGTTCTCTTTAAACAACACCATTAAAAATGAAAATATTACTGTAAACTATTACATTCAGACTTGCTTTGAACGAAGCTTTAATGTCACTAAAACTGAAATTACAATCTATATATAAAAAATATAACGTATAACTTCATTCAAATCTATTGAAGGAAATAATGAAACGACATCCAATCTTTCCATAACTGTGTTAGCGTGGAGAGGGTATTGTTTAATTTTATTCATGAAATCAGTAGAAGACTCATTAACGTAATCTGAAATTGGAAGGATTGATTTCAAGAAAACTACGAAAGTTTTTTCTAAAAAATAAATCGGAGCAACATAGCGATATAAAATGGTTCTTAAAGAGATATGTTTAATTATGATTTTTTAACCTTCGAGTGAGCATGGGTGTATACCCAGTGTGATTAACTTTTATTAACGACCTAATATTTTCAGGCCATTTACCATCACCTACTAATTTTAATAGCCATTTACCATAACTTTTCTAAAAGTAGTATCTTTCGGATCTTTATCGAATATTTCGCAACACATTATCTCCAATATGTGACTCCAACTTTTCAATGTAAATATTCTTGTCTAAGATGACAATTTAATTTGTTTTATACGTTCTAATAAAATAATAAAAATAAGATAAACATAAGTTAGGCTCTCGATGAGGTGTTAGTATGTGCTGCTGCCTTTCGGCCTAATAGTACAATTGTCTATTCAAATTTCGTATTTCGCGAATAAGTCCTTTACTCTTAAGACTGCATACGGGATGAAAATTTTTAACAGTTTTAATGTGCTTCTAAAATTTAAATATATTTAATCTAACATAATTACTTTCATTAATGAACTGATAGCATGCAGGTAGTAGATGATACTTTAAAATTTTAGTAAATGTAGTAATGTAATTTTAAACAAGTCTCTTTCAATTAAATCGTAATAATAATAATGATAAATATAACCTTAAGTTGTATAATCTTAAAAATTGCTTTTTTTTCCTCTTCTTAGTTTATATAACATATATGTAAAACTATTTAATGTTTAAAAATGAATATTTTTAAAATTTATTAATTATTTAACACACTAGGAAAAATTTTGAATAAAATACATAAATTTATAAATAATTTTAATTACACTGATTTTATATGAGTTTTTAACTTATTTTTACACTATTTTAGTTATTTTTACAACGTGAGAATCTCTATAGATTTTTTTTCTAAAAGATCCAAATTTATTTTTAAAAGTCTATTTTTTTATTTATGCAAATTAAAGGCAAATAAAATTACTGTGATTGCTTATTTTGTCTTTAAAAAACTAAATATCTTATTTAAAGTTGGACCAGTATTTACAGAATGAAAGTACCTCAAAAATTTGGCATGCTTTATAATTTTAAGAGGATAATTAATATATATAAATTGCTTTAATTACATAATTAGTAGAAGCATCATGTCTGAATGTAGAAAGCAAATTAAATTTTATATTTATTAATTAAAGTGAGGCAACATTAAATAGATTTATGTTGTGAAGAATTCTTTTTTGCGAAAATCTATTTATTTAGGGACACATTTTAAATAACACGACATAGAAAGCTCTGTATATTTAAGTTTTTATAACAAAATATTATAAAGAAATAGCTTTCCCATGCAAACATAAATTAAATCTATATAAAATGATGTTGTTTTTGAAAAAATCTGATGATTTAGAAAAATTATGGAAAATTAGTGGGGCAGAAAAGTCTAGTAACAAAAATTATTAAAACATCGAAATAAGTAGCATTGGCGTGATTTCTTATTAGAGATGTGCCGAAAGAGAACAATGTCTGTGTTAAAAATGGCGGCAGTTCGAAGATTTCTCTCACTAAAATGTCATTTAAGAAAAAAAAAAAAAAAAATGTTTTTGATAACGGAAGATTTTTTCACTTTAAGTTAATATTAACCATTTCCTTTATTTGCCCTTTCGTGACATACAGGCAACGTGTTTTTTTCAATCATGATTTATTATTCTAGCTGGTAAATTTTTATTATAAATTTGGAATTTCTTAATCACATAGCTTTTTTCTAATTCATATAGGCAAAAATGATTCTTTTGAAAATTCGTTAATAAAAAAACCTGTAAAAAACGCAGAAAATAGGAATTATTTAAAAGGTTTGTTCAAAAATATTGATCAGTTAACTGGTTAACATTGTGAGTGAAACGTCGAAGCAAAAAATACTTTCATGCCTGTGGTAAGTTTGAGAATGGAATTGCATTTTTTTGGCTGTGTGATTTTCCACATCTGACATGCCGTTTCGGCAGGTTTGTCCTTTGTAAGAACAAAGGCGCAAGATAATTAAACTGTCTGTTAACAATGAAATAAAAACATATGACGGAGCGCAGTTTTCATTTTGTTTTAACATAAAACATATATTATGAACTTTCAAATGTTCAGGTTTACTTAAAAGTCGATTAAAATAGTTAATTTTATTTAAAACGTCTTAGTACTTTGAAGTATTAACCAGGCTCTTCCGCAAAGAATATTTTTGTTTATTTATACTAATACATAATTTCGTTTTAATAATGAACGAGCAAATAGTTACTACTGTTGAGTGGATTAATAATGTAAATGGACTGCAGTTAATAATAATATATATCTTTCCTTATTAATTTTAATCCAAAAAACTACTTCTACTCTCATCTGTAATAATTATTGGTCGTCAGTTATTTGCAAACAGTCGATTAAATTTTAAGAAACGATTTTGGTTATTGTCCCATTTCTCCATAATGGCCAATTCTAATTCATATGTTGAATGATACAATTTGCTATTTTCACACACCTGGCTAGACAAATAACCCCACAAGTTTTCTATGGAGTTTAGACCAGGGCTTCGACTTGCCCAAGGTAAAATATCAATCTTTTCTTTTTTAAGCCACTCTTTTCTTAATTTAGTTAAATGACTGGGAGCATTTTCTTGTTAAAACTTCTATTTTGCACTTCCTAAAAGTAATGCGAAGGGTGTCAGATTTCGAAACAGCATCCGTTGGTAACTACCTGTGTTCATTTTCCCTTCAACTCTTCGGAAATCGCATTTTCCTGCATATGAAAATACGCTCAACACCATAACGGAACCTCCTTCTGTCTGCCTAATGAAAAACTAACAAGATTTTTGCCTGAAGTCATAGCAGTAGTAATTATTGCCGTCTGGACCATTAAGGTTGAATTTTCCTCGTCTGAAAATAATGTATTTCTTCGCTCAAAGTTCTAGGACATGAGATTATTTGCACACTTAAGGCGAGCTTTTTTGTGACATTTTAGTTGTTGTGATTTACTGTTTAATTTTCGACAAATAATATCAGTATTAGATTTTAAACTTCGTTACACGGTTGCATGT
Source organism: Maratus speculifer (assembly GCA_964019185.1). Lineage (NCBI taxonomy): Eukaryota > Metazoa > Arthropoda > Arachnida > Araneae > Salticidae > Maratus > Maratus speculifer. Next base: position 26,793,389 of record OZ025294.1, on the reverse strand, counting down.
GATACCTTTTTAGTTATCGGATGTGCTATTTTACGAGTTGACTGATATTTTTTCGTTGCCAGTTTGACAATTCGCCTATTAACACGATCAGATAACTTCTTTTTATAACCAGATCGTTTATGTGTTCCGTACAATTCTTTTTTACATAAAATATTATGAATCGCAGATTTAGAACGATTAACAATATTATTTATTTCACGTTCAGGATTGCCTTTTCCTTTTTGAACCATACTCTTATTACTTCGATTTCAGACAGATCACTCCTATGAGGCATTTTACTTATAAGTTCAAACAATCAGATACAATTCAGATTTTTTTTTCATTTAATTCTTCTTTTTAAATTTTGCAGAAAGTTTAGGTTACAGTTAAACTCTGAGTTCAAGAGAAAATCGTCTGTTTTATTAATAATATGAGAGTGGTCTTATATTTATGAAACGGCGGAATTGTGTAAAATCTTTTGTCATGAAGCAAGTAATTATTCAAACTTTTTCTCCCTGAGCTAAATAAACATTCTAGATCTATTTCCTTTGATACAGCAACTTTTAAATTCGAACTAATATTTTTTTTTTTTTTTTTGTTAAAAAAAGGTGAAAATCTGATCGGCCCTATAATTTTGTAGCGGACTGTATTTGTATAAATAAAAAAAATATTGTCTGAGGAAAAGCCTGATTAAGGCTTGAAAGTACTCAGATGTTAAAAAAAAACTTAACTACTAAAATCTTTATTGGATTAATTTAATCGCCCTTTAAGTAAACCTGAACATTTTGAAGTTCATATATATTTTGTCTGTTAATAGTTTGTGATATACAGAAGATGAATTTACTGCATTCGCCCTTTTTATTTCCTACTATCTTTATAAAAAAAAGTATTGGATTTTTTAAATTTTTTGACGGATTTATACATTAGAAGGTCCTGAACACGATTTGACGGTTTTTTGAAAATGGAAGAAAAAAATGGTTTTGTTTGTCATTCTGTCTGTGAGTCTGTCTGACCACATTTGACAAAAAATTGTGAGCGCTCTATCTCAAGAACTAATGTACGGAATTTCACAAAACTTTAGATTGAGCTAGACCTTCATATAAAATGGTGCCGATTAGTTTCTGGTACATATTACAGAACAGATGGTGCTACTATGCTACATTTTTCACGATTTTCCTTATAATTGGAAACTAGGAAGTGCTGGATTCTAATCTAGTCCCTTCCGCCGGCTTAATCGTCCAAAGTTTTACGTGTTTTTTCCGAACTTTGGATTTCCTTTCGTAAATATCGATTCTTTTTCCTTAAAAGTGCCTTCACAGAGGACATCCCCCTTCCCTCTTTCAGCTTATATTTCTCGTTTAAGTAATCGATCGCCATAAATAACACTAACACATCTACACACCCAATAGTCCTACCAAAGGAACTAATAAACGGATTTTAATAAAGCTTAAATTCAGTTAGCCCTTGATATGGATTGATTCTGGTTACGTTTTGGTGTGCATTGCTCATCCGGTGGCGCAGCTATGCTTTTTTTACGATTTTTTGAGTAGTTCTATTTTAATAACTAAAGCACAAATTTTTCTTCTAATCTCACATTCAATTAGAGATTTTCAGAAGTGTTCCTAAATAGTTTTCTGTGTCAGTGTCAGAATATGTGATACTGTTATGCTGGATAATTAAAGATTTTAGGAATAGTTCTATCTCAAACACTAGTACATGAGTATTTATCTAATTTCAGATTCGATTAGACGTTCTTAGAAATTGTTGCTGATTAGGTTTAATTGTCAATCTCGCAATAAATGGAAATGATATTCTGGATTTTTCACGATTTTCGCAATAGCTCTACCTCAGAAACTCATGTACAAATAGTCATTTAACTTGATATTCCGCGAGAAGTTGACATAAATTATTACTGTTTAGTTGTTAGAGAAAACCTCCAGGAGGTTGTGTTAATACGCGATATTTTACATGAAGTAATGGTTTCATCAATAATCATAGCTCAAGAAGTAATAGACGGAAATTCAAATCTTTTGAATACTCCTAATGGACATAGATTGTCATTCAATTTTACCACCCTGTAGGCCTTTTGCACTATTAACATGCATAAGATAGAAGAAACTTTTAGGATGGACACATTAGGTTAGTTATTTCTTAAAACAGTCTGAAGCAGAAAAACTGTAGCTCAAATACTACTACTTAACAGAGCGACAAATTCATTCGGTCATTTTCGAAAAGAATTTAAAGCTAGGATTTTGGAGAAAAGTTGTGAAGATTATAATTAATCATTATTCATTATAATGATAAAATCTAATGAAAACATTACCATTTGAGATGAATTATTAAAGTAATTTTTCTTTAAGACATATTTCTTCGAAAATTATATAGTTTACTCTTAAAATTTATATAATTAAAATTTAATGTGTTTTCTTTATACTATAGTGACATTCTCACATTTTAATAAACTTTTCTTGTGAGAAATGTATCTATGTCTTCATTTTTTCTTTAAATTATATTTTCTTTAAAATACAATTTAAATCCAAAAGCTAATTCTGAGAGAATTGCGCGAAAAGCATATTTAAAATAACTTTCATTAATGAAAGTAATCTTAAAATAATAATGATAAAAAAATAAATTAGACGTATAAGATTAGAGATTTAATAAAATTTCACAAAAACATTTGAAGTAAATCTAACGCTAATCAAGTTTTTCGTTCTCTGAAATGGGAATCTTTTTCCATTAAAGAATGATATTAATAAATTATCTTTTAAAGTTCGCAAATTTTGGAAAATAATTATAAATTAATGCGCATAACATATGTAAGTCAGTAATTTGTCCTGAATTAGAAAAGAAAAATTTGTAGAATTACATTTTAAATTTATACAAAATGAAATTAATAATTATAGTCTAAGAGTCAACAGAAGAAAAACCAAAGGTATCGGGCACAAAAACATCCTTTATTTTATCGAAGCGAAGTAATAGGTAAATCTAATGATCCATGTTCGCTGATTTTAATATTTTTAATACTTTCTTATAGTACGAACGTACTTCATTTGCCACGATTGACGTGAAATTTCCAACTTCTTTAATTAGGTTATATTCATTTTCGGAACCGATTTCGAAAATAAAAACTTCTTCGAAAAAAAAAAAGAATAAATAAATAAAACCTGCAATTAAATCTGAAAATGTAAAAAACGGACTTGCAGAGATTCATTTCAGGTGTGCAGTATAAAAAAATCATTTAAAATATTGAAGTGCAAATGAGATATTTTAAAATATTTTTGTGATTGGATTAAAGTGATCAGGTCTTCTGACAAGCATATTGCTTTGTAAAAAATACTAGCAATATTTTAGTAACGTAGAGATTAAAAATAAACCTTAATAAATTAAAGAGAATTTTTTAAAATTATATTCCTTTAATTATAATACCATTTTAAAAGCTATAATAATTTTATTTTTATAATAAATCTTTATTTGAATTTAAGAGTATAACGTCTCTACGTTATTATCAATAATATTACTATTCTGTATGCTTTTTATTGTATATTTATAGTAATCTAAAATATACTCTGTAATATTTTTATAAATGTTTCCGCAGAAAGAAAAAATATTCTTAATTGTATTTAAAAGAAAAATGGGATTTTTTTATAAAAATTGAGTCGAGTCTAATTTTCTTTTTCTTTTTTTTTTTTTTGGATATTAAACATTTAGTTTTTCCATAAGACCGACCTAATTATTTCTTTTTCGACAAGAACATGCAACTGCCGGCCCGCACTGATTTCTAGCCTAAACACAGTTTACGCATAGCGTTAATTAGTGATTCTTTTTATAGTTGCTAAATTTCTATTATACATGAGGTAACTTGTAGTAAATTTCAGCAGCGTATATCCATTTCATAAAGTGTGAAATAGTTGAATATTATTAAAATGCGCTCCAAACAAAGCTTCGCCCCCATATATCATTATGTAATGAAATACTTTTGTTTAACCCTGTAAATTAACAGCAAGCATTCTTTGCACTACAGATTTTGCAGAATGTATATTTCAGTATACACTTAATAGATGCATATTAATATTTTTGTGTTCGAAAGAGTGTTAAACCATTAAAATGCATTTGAAACTATTTCTCCCATTGGTCGTAATATAACAGAATAATTTTGGTTGTCCCTGTAATTAAAATCTGCATCCAATTTTTATAAAATTTGAAATGACTCGAAAAATTTATGGAGCAATTATATATTTTAAATTTCAAATAATTCGGTTGGGCAGTTTTTGCTCTGTTATATGCGGGTATACAGACGGAATGATATGAGACTATAGGTGCTACGTATTTACATAATTACGAACACACCTAAAAATAACTGAACAAAAAATTGTAAAAACTACAAAAGCGACCTACGTAGAGACTGTACTAAACTACCTAATGCAAAATTAAAAAATTTGAAAATCTTCGAATGAAAATGAGATAGCTTTTAAAAATATCCCATTGGATTAACATTAACAAATGGTCGTTTTCATGTGATTGAAATAGTCTCTTATGTCTACTACTACCTGTTCCTTTAAAAAAAAAGTACCCCTGATTGCGGCTCGTCCTCTCACAAGCCAAATCAGCTGAAAAAATTAAGTCCTGTTTCAGACACCATGTAACTGCCGATGCGTATTTATACGCTGGACATATTTTCTCTATTGATGTTGCCAGTCTTCACCGAATAGTCAAAACATTATAGTTTTCTCCACATATTACAATGCACTCGTCAGGATGACGTTGAAGGCACGTTATCAAGTGAGAAAAATTACCGTTTCCAGCAGGGCTGGCAAGTTTCTTCCAGTAAGTGGCAAAAACTGGCAGAAACTAAGAAGTAATACTAATAAGAACTTTAACCTGCAATGATTCCTAATTCACACATATATTTAATATACAAAAAAATTAGTTACAAAATAAGCTAGCATAAAAGCTAACACTGCATTAAATGAGATTTGGATCTTGCATTTGTGAGTTTAAATGATATTTCCATCATTAAATAAAGCTAAGTAAATTTTATGAGCAGCTGCAATAGAACTATCATGTTTTTTATTTTATATTTTATCCAAATTATTATTTGTTATTTATCATGAATAAAATGTATAAGCAATTGAATACTACAAAAAAAGTCTAAGATTATGTCCTGAAATGCATTTATGCCAGTTGTTGCCAGTTTCTGCCGGTTAATACCGTTTAAAATTGCTTTCTGCCGGAAAAACCCAGCCCTGGTTTCCAGCTGTTCCAACAACTGGGAACCTCTGACACTCCAACAACAATTACTGCCTGACTACGTACGGAGAAACTTTTTCCATAAAAGCTATTTAATTATTTTTTAAACTTATTTTTACTAAGACTATGACTAGAAAATGTAAAAAAATGCAAAAATTATTTTATTCATTGATAAAATTTTGATAAATGGAGGAATTTATCACAAAATTTAATGAAATTTGGCCGAAAACGCAAAACGCTCTAAAGAAAATTCTACTGTATGTATTTTAATTTCCTTTTTACACTTCATATTTATCACATTATCAAAGGCAACTAAAACCTAAGAGATGCTTTAAGTATTTCAAAACTTATAGCGTATCGCTCCTTTTTACATGTTAATTTTCATAAAATTCATCGATGTCAGTTCACAAAAACATCCATAAAACAAAAGATATTTATATTAAATTTAAATATTTAGTTCATTGCCTTCACAATAGTGTAAATATCGCATATTTCAAATTTCACAGTGATATTCTTATTACTTTTTGAGAAACTGTGTTTTGCGTATGGACTTTTCACATGAAATTCATTTTCTAAAAAATGCAATTAAATGTGTCGACTTTTGTTTTACTAGAATTTACAGTAATGTACTTCAGTAATAAACAAATTAGCCTCGAACCCAAAAAATAAATATTGTCCACGGAGCATATTATTTACATTTCGTATAATTATAAAAGAAACTACTAAAACCATGAAATTTCTCCAACACACGACCCTTTAAAAAGCACTTCCGGGTTGAGTGACAGCTGTTGAGTAGTTTAAAAACCGCTATAACTCCGGATCTATTTATCGTACAATAAAAACAAATACAATTTTGGAAAGGTAAAAAGTTGATCTTTATTTAAACAAAATAAAAAAGTTTTGAAAATTTTCGTCAAAAATTGCACTTTTAACGTTGTCAGATACTTTAAGAGCTGTTGGAGAGCCAGAAGAATGATTTTTGTATTTATATCTGTGTGTGATGAGTAAAACCGCTGAGATATCAGCCACTTTGATAGCGGACAGATTGAAATGTTTGGGAAAAATGGGACGAGTATTACCAAAACTGCACGACTCAAGGCCTGCCGTCATTAGCACCCACGCAAAGTGAATGAATGACTGTGAAACCAGCAGTAGACGCCATAGTGTTGGACGTATTATCAAGGAAAAAAGGAAGAAGAAAATTACCCGGCTTCGCGAAGCAAAATTTGAACTATAGATTGGCTCACATGGCAACCCAAAACGATGCAGGTCAAACTACAAATGTTTAGAAACATATTTGCAAAGGACACTGTTCGATATGGGAGTAAGCAGCAGACGTTTCACTCATGTGCCACTGCTTACTAAGCCTCATCGCAAACTACATCGTTATTGAATTCTGTAACATCTTCACAGGACTTTTAATCAGTGGAATAGAGTTGCCATACCCAATGAATTTGTCCGTATGTCTTTCATTTGACGTACCTTGACGGGCGTGTCAGGGTACGTCGCCTTCCAGGTGAACTGTTGTTGTTTCATTGTACCACAAATAGTACAAAGACCGCCATATATGTTAAAAGAATCATCCATACATTAGAGGTTTTTAAAATATTTTGGAATTATATCATAATATAATTGTTTTTTAATTAGGGGACAGTTTACCTCTAAATTGGTGAAAATTCCATTTTTATAATACTAAATGAATGCCCATTTAGTTGCAAATATTTTGTCTCTTCATTTTTACCCATACAGTAATTGTTCTGCGAGATAATGTAAAATTAATTTTACATACTAGTTGTTACATCTTGCTAGTTTGTTAATAGATCTAGCGAATTTGAAATGAAAACACAAAATGAAAACACACATTATATGCATATATTATAGACGTAATAAATGTGCGTATGGAATTGAACTTTTTTTGCTATTACAAAATAATAAAAAAACATGTGAAAGTAAGTAATATTTCATCATTTTACTCTGTCTTTATCAGTAGAAAATTTATACTAAATGCAATATTAGATATAGTATCTAATAATCCATGCGAATTCTTGTGTAATATGCATTTGGAAATCTTTTAAAAATTTGGGTAAAAACATTAATGTATAAAAAATAGTAAGGCTTTTTAAAAATTCAAATTTTCTTACTCTTATAAATAATTTCAGTTTAAATCGCAGTTAATATTTCTCAAAATATACTTATTTTTTAAAACTGAAATACAAGGAGTTTATCATTTAAATCATATTTTTCATTAATCAATTAAATCATATTTAAAAAAAAAAAAATGTTTAAAAGGTAAGCTTTCCACTTATATAAGTTCAAGATTTACAGTTCATCATTAATAATAATTAGGCATATTTCGCTATCGAATGACTTTATGTGATGAAATAATAAAACAAATATTTAACAGCTCTTTCAGAAAAATATTTATATGAATTGGACATTATTAAAGCTTTGAACGACACATTGAAATCTACATAACAACGAATAAAATACACTGCAAAGAATTGCACATTCCTTTTTCTAGCTTTGAATAATTCATTATCCCCTTCATAAAAAAAGTAATATAAAAATCATTCGTGAATTAAATAATTAATATTTTCAATCAGAAACATACGGATTTACAAATGCTCGCAGAAGTATATATCAGATTCCAATCGAATTAATTGTAAAGTAGCTTAATAAAGTAATTATATAAAATTACTTATTATCGAATATCGGAAACTCAGTTTAAAAATCGATACTATTGTTAAATGAAAAAAAATATGTTAACTTCATCAATAGGTAAATTAAAATATTTAATATATAAAATCAGAGATATACTGATTTACAGATGTTCGCAAAAATATATTTCAGATTCCAATTAAATTTATTATAAAGCAGCTTAACAAAGTTTAATTATATAGAATTATGTGTTATTTAATATAAAAAAATCAGCTTAAAAAACCGATACTATTGTTAGAGGAAAAAAAATAACTTCCTCAATAGATAACTTAAAAAATTTTCTATAATTATTCCTTGAAGCTTCAAATGCGTGCTATACATTGTACTCCAAATTTTCAAATATTTTAACCTTAAAAAATGCTACTTCTGATAATAAAGTTCGGTGAATGACTTCAGAACGAATAATCTGGCAACACTGGGGAAACAAAACGCTACACCTGCATAGAGGCAAGTGTTGAACATCTTCCCTTACCGTTGTTCAGTTCAGCGTCGTTTACTTTCTGTTTAAGACGTGTTTTACTAAGTGCTTGTTCAGTGTGTCGGTTCTTATCTGAGAACAAGAAAATGAACGAACAAAAGATCAGTTTAAAGTTTGGTTTTAAGCTTTGTAAGACCCCGAAAGAAATTTATGAGGGGTGGAACAAATTGAACATTTACCATATTCGCCAGATCTCAATCATGCAGACTTCTTCCTATTTTCACGACTCAAACTCTCTTTGAAAGAGATTTGGCCATATTGCTGACATCCAATGGAACGTGACGAAACTTTTGAACTTCATTCCAAAAGAAGACTTCTTGCGAATTTTTCAGGACATGCATAGCAGATCTCAGCGGTGCATAGTTATGGGAGATGAGTATTTCGAAGTATGGTATAATAACTTTCTTTAATATTTCATCTACATTAATGTTATAGCACTATTCACTGATCTTTATTGTCAGAGGTAGTATATTAATCTAAAAAAAAAGCTTTAACGTAAGAAACATTATCGTAATGTCTTGATCATACAACCGAAAAAAAGAATTTTCACTAAATGATGTTGTTTTGGTTTTTAAGGGAAGTAATTTTATGTAATTTCTAAGCATAAATTAAGTTAGTTTCCGAAGTGCAGTTTAAGTAAAATGCTTCATAAATCAAGTTAACGAAATTTCCTAAACCCTAAATATGTTAAATCTGTTTTAAACAATAAAAAGGGAATTCTTTATTTATGGGGGAAAATGCTTCCTTTAATCTATGATTTCATAGTGTATTTATTTTAATGAAATATTCAGTGCATTTGGATCATTTATTTTCATTTCGATGTACAACAAATGTATGTTATTATTTTACAGAAAAAGAAAGAAACAAAAGGAGAATTTTCATTGCATGATACATTATTATCATGCTGAAGTAGATTGGTACATATAATTTGTATATTATATATTTCTGTTTTATATAACATCCGAATGTCCAATTGTACTATTTCAAAAATTGAATATAAAAAAAAATACTTATTATTTTTATTTGTGGAAATCCATTGCTGTTTCTAGAATGTGCTTTTTTACAACATAAATTTTTCAATAATAAAATCTTCATCCTGTTTGTTTGTATGAAGTCTTGTGAAAATGAAACGCAGATCAAAATATATATATTTATAATATTAATGAATTTCTCAATTATATTTTTTTTATTAGTAGTAGTGAAATTACGCCTGATATTTTAGATACGTGAATGTTCATACTTCTACTAAGCGTAAGACCAACTTTAGTGAAAAATGTCCAAGCCGGGAATCGAACCCGGAACCCTTGGAATAGCGCTCCATGTGCTCTACCATTTAAGCTACGAAGACGATGCCCAGCTCAGCATTTCTCACTTCATATGTTGGTTAAGCTGCAAATCGCAGCACTAGATCCGTCTTCATGAGCACACAATTCTGTGGCGTAACATGAGACACTAGAGATCCAGCATCGGTAAATCACATATATATATTTATAATATTAATGAATTTCTCAATTATTTTTTTTATTAGTAGTAGTGAAATTACGCCTGATATTTTAGATACGTGAATGTTCATACTTCTACTAAACTTTTTCACTAAAGTTGGTCTTACGCTTAGTAGAAGTATGAACATTCAATTATCTAAAATATCAGGCGTAATTTCACTACTACTAATAAAAAAAAATAATTGAGAAATTCATTAATATTATAAATATATATATGTGATTTACCGATGCTGGGTCTCTAGTGTCTCATGTTACGCCACAGAATTGTGTGCTCATGAAGACGGATCTAGTGCTGCGATTTGCAGCTTAACCAACATATGAAGTGAGAAATGCTGAGCTGGGCATCGTCTTCGTAGCTTAAATGGTAGAGCACATGGAGCGCTATTCCAAGGGTTCCGGGTTCGATTCCCGGCTTGGACATTTTTCACTAAAGTTGGTCTTACGCTTAGTAGAAGTATGAACATTCACGTATCGCAGATCAAAATTTCGTCATTTTTGACGGGGGTGATATACTAGTGTCCCAATAAATATAGAACTTTCAGATCACAAAATTTAACTCGCAAGCTTTAGATCTGGCGTTGACTTTTACGGCTTCTAGCGATAAGATCTAAAAAGAGAACAGATTAACTTTAGCGGTTGTTTGTGATTCTGATAACCTAGAGCCCGTCTGTGCAGAGCTCGCATGTGCCATTTTCTGTATTCATTCATAATTATGCGCAATATTTGCAAATGGCGTTATTACCCCAGGACACCTTATATACAATCAGAAATATACTGATTTACGGACGTTCCCAAAAATATAGTTTATATTCCAATTAAATTTATTATAAAGCAGCTTAATAGAGTTTAATTATCTAAAATTATGTATTATTGAATATCAAAAACTCAGGTTAAAAAACCGGTACTATTGTTAAATGAAAACAAAACAAAAAAAATTAACTTCCTGAATAGATAACTTAAAAAATTTTCTATAATTACTCATACAAATTTCAGTGCGTGCTATACATTATACTCTAAATTTTCAAATATATTAATCTTAAAAAAAAAATAACGTAAGAAACATTATTGTAGTTTCTTGATCAAACAAACGAAAAAAAAATTCATTAAATGATGTTGTTTTGGTTTTTAAGGGAAGTAATTTATGTAATTTCTAAACCTAAATTAAGTTAGTTTCCGAAGTGCAGTTTAAATAAAATGCTTCATAAATCAAGTTAACGAAATTTTCCAAACCCTAAATAGGTTAAATCTGTTTTAAACAACAAAAAAGAAATTCTTTATTTATGGAAAAATGTTTTCTTTAATGATATGAGTTCATAGTGTATTTATTTTAATGAAATATTCAGTGCATTTGGATCGTTTATTTTCATTTCGATGTACGACATATGTATGTTATTATTTTACAGAAATAGAAAGATATCAAAAGGGGAATTTTCATTGCATGATACATTATTATAATGCTGAAGTAAATTGGTTTATATACAGGGTGTCCCTAAACAAATGGTATATACACTAGGGGGTGACAGAACACATCAAGACGAGTAATAGTAAATAGGAAACCAAGGATCCCAAACGTTTTCCAATGGAGATAGCCGCCATTAAATTTGGGATCCAAAATTTCAAATACACATAAAAAAAGGAAAAAATGGTCGATTGATTTGCGGTTTTCACTAAAATTATTCTTTATGTTGGTATTTTCTGGAAAATAAATTATAAAGATAAATTTCGAAAAATGCCGATAGACGGCGCTTTAGATTTTGAAGTAATGAAAAACTATTCTTTGCGGCGATTTTTTTGCATCTCATTAAATGGTTTCGTAAACTTAGACTTAAATTTTGAGCTCAAAATCTGAATAGTTGGGAGTGGTTAAGTAGCACAAACTGAACTGTGTTCAGAGGGTTCAAATTTCAAATGATAATAAAAAACGGAAAAATTGGTCGATTCGTTTGCGGTTTAAAATAAAACTATTCTTTAAATCAGTATTTTCTTGAAAATGAATTTTAAAGATAAATTAAAAAAATTCCGTTAGAAGGCGCTTTAAACTTCAGAGTAACCAACAACAGATTTTAACCGTTATTTTTTGTATCTAATTAAATGCTCTCCAAAACTTGTTAAATGTTTTCGAAATCTTAGATTTAAACTTAAAGTTTGAACTCAAATTCTGAATCGTTGGGGGGGGGGGGGGGGCTTAAGAAGCGCAAACTGAAGTGTGTTGAGGAGTTGAAATTTAATCCCCCCTCGAACACAGGTTACTTTTGCGCTACCTAAACACTCGCAACGACTCAGAATTTAATCTCAAAATTTAAATCTAAGCATTTGAAAGCATTTAACGAGATTTTAAAAAAAATAAAGGTTAAAAAAAATTGTACGCTACTCCAATTTCTAAGGCGACCTCTATCAGTATTTTGTGAAATTTATCTTTAAAATTTATTTTCAAGAAAACACTGATTTAAAGAGTAGTTTTAGCAAAACCCGCAAACAAATCGACTAATTTTTCCGTTTTTTTATAGTTTTCCGTTTCGTTTGAAATTCAAACCCTCTGAACACAGTTCAGTTTGTGCTACTTAACCACTCCCAACTATTCAGATTTTGAGCTCAAAATGTAAGTTTAAATCTAAGCCTACGAAACCATTTAATGAGATGCAAAAAAAAAAAAAAAAAAAAAAAAAAAAAAATAACGGCAAAAAATAGTATTAGAATGGATTATTTCGTTAATCCAAAGTCTAAAGCGCCCTCTATCGGCATTTTTTGAAATTTGTCTTTATAATTCATTTTCAATAAAATACCGACATAAAGAATACTTTTAGTGAAAACCGCAAATCAATCGACAATTTTTTCCGTTTTTTATAATCATTTGAAATTTAAACCCTCTGAACACAGTTAAGTTTGTGCTACTTAACCGCTTCTAACTATTCAGATTTTGAGCTCAAAACTTAAGTTTAAGTCTAAGCTTACGAAACCATTTAATGAGATGCAAAAAAATCGCGGCAAAGAATAGTTTTTCATTACTTCAAAATCTAAAGCGCCTTCTATCGGCATTTTTCGAAATTTATCTTTATAATTTACTTTCAAGAAAATACCAACATAAAGAATAATTTTAATGAAAACCACAAATCAATCAACCAATTTTTCCGTTTTTTATGTGTATTTGAAATTTTGGACCTTAAACTTTAGTGGCAGCTATCTCCTTTGGAAAACGTTTGGAACCCTTACTTTCCTATTTACTATTACTCGTCTTGATGTGTTCTATCACCCCCTAGCTATATACCATTTGTTTAGGGACACCCTGTATATTACATATTATATATTTATGTTTTATATAGTATATATTTATGTATTTTATATATTTTTTGCATTTTTATAATTGTTTTCATTTCGAAGCGCAACAGATGTATAATATGTTTTTGTTTTACAGAAAAAAAGGAATCAAAAAGGTAATTTTCAATATAAGATGCATTATTATAATAAATTGATTTATATATTTTATACATTTTTATATCTATTTTACATAACATATACTTTTGTAGTTTATATATTTTATATGTCATATATTTTTCATTCCATTTATTTAATATGTCATATATTTATATACCTGTGTCATAAAATGAGCTCGTTCTTTTTAAAATTTAATAACTTCTAAATTGTGATAGTTACTTAAAACACTCTTGCAGGAGGTATATATATATATATATATATATGTGTGTGTGTGTGTGTGTGTGTATGACATTTTGAAGTTAGGAGCCAGAAGTATCATTGCCGGTTTCCCCGTTTTACAGCGCAGGAGTCGTAGCAAGCGAGAAAAAACAAGTAAATGTAGAAGCTTCATTAATCTAAGAATAGGCTGTTCCAAAATAGTTTATTAAAATGCATTCATATAGAGAGGGAAATGCTCTCCCCGGAGGAAACATTCCATCAAAAAAACGTAGCTTCCGCAAATCGCCTAATTCCGAATCATGGAATATAAATTCAATCCATCTCTGTGCCTCCTCACTTAAGTAAAAAAAAAAAAAAAAAACCCTCCAGAATTTTCCATAATCTCTAACCATGATTCTTTTAGCTAAACAGAATTTAATATCAAGTGTCCAGATTAGCAGTAGCAGCTTCGATGTACTGCAGATGATAATTTTATTTAAAACATTATTATTTAACTAATTTATAATCGAAGGTAATCAAAATTCGAATATATTCCTTAGACGATAATTTCACTGAAAAAAAGAAAAGAAATGAATTTAATAATTTAATGGACGCAAGAAATGTTTTTAAGACGAATTAAGAATTTATACAGTTTTTATAAAAAATCAATACATTAGATCTAATAACAGGATTTTAATTTGATAAGTTGAAATAAATACGGATTATTATTAAAAGGAAATTAATATAGTATAAGGTTAACTTTGGAGAAAAAAAAATTAATTTTGTAATCTATCTATCTATGTATCTATCTATCTATCTATATATATATATAATGTCACAATTTTTTTTACTTTGGCTCATGATTTTAGTGACAAATGACGGCGATACACGGCGCTTCAAGTAATATGCGCTGAAAACAAAATCGAGGATAAAATTGACTAACATTGATGCCATTTAAGTATATAAATATGTAGAATGTTTCTCTTTCGCAAAAACTATCTTTGTCTCAGGGGGTCCACTCTATAATTTTAGCCCTATCTCCCCATTAGCCCTGCCCCCATTTTGATTCCATGCAGCAGGATATCAATTTTAGCCGCTAAAGAACATCTACTGCTTACAGCGTCATCTACGACTGCTATTAGTACTAAAACAGGAAATCGCAATAAAAAAGAAAAATCTTCTGACATCTTGGACAATACTCCTACAAGAATTGTTTCAATAGCTGACACTATTGGCAAGTTACTGAATTTAAAAGTAATCACTTCCTTAGGACACGTTATATATCAGATTATGGAATAGGGGGAGCAACATTGTTTTCATGGGGGCACAATAAAATGTTTAAATCAGTACCGTTTCCTACCATTTTATTTGCAGATTTTGTATTGAGCCCTGGGATAAGTAATACCTATTTAAATTTCGAAAGAGTATTCACTTCTATTTTCGAATAGTAATTTTACCAAATACCTTGCTTAAATCTGCTTCTCTTGACCATCATATCTACGGTTAGGATGTTTAACGAAGTTTTACTCAGAAACAGTTTTGGTAAGAACAGTGTTCGCCCCCTGGTGGTGGATTGTGAAACTAAAATTTACAGGGTTTTGTTGAGGTGGGGTAATGGGACGAGATAAGACTTTGCAGCGCATGTCTGCTAAATGGTAATGTGCGCAGCGGGGGACCAGTTTAAAATTCGTTCAGTTCCAGATTGGTCTTTTATTAGATTTTGCCGTTTAAATTTCAAATTCATTAACCTATTAAACGCTGCTACATAAACAATGTTAAATAAATGTAACATTTTTATTTTTTAATGCACGTTTGATTAAAGAACTATTAAAGAACAGTTGGATTTTTTTCAAAAACTGTAACCGTTTAGAAAATTTGGCATGTTCCCGTAACGGGAGCTTTGGCGCCTAATGTGGAGTAAACTTTCCCTAAAAAGAATTCAGGTACAGTTCGTTTTTCTGCTATTTAAAAGATGTTTTGTTTTTAATTATTTTATGAGAATTAAATTATTTTTTAGCATTCAGTAAAAAATATTTAAAACTGGTAATTTATAATATATGTAGGTAAAAATTATTTAATACCGAGTTAAAAATCATTAGTTCAATTTGAATACTTAAATTTAAAAAAGAAAAATACTATTAAGGAATAAATTCTAACATAGAAAGGCTTAAATTTTTAATTATTTTCTTTTACAATTTCTTATGAAAATACATGTCACAACTTTGGTGCAGCATTACATTACATTTTCGACACTTCACGCGAGTATTTTTTTTTACATATTTTAGATCAAGATAGTTTATCCGCAATAACAATAAAATGTTTTATTCTATCGAAACGCACACTACTGTTTACTGGTCCTATACGGGGATTAGTATTTTCTCCAATTTCTGTTTTCATCAAAGCAGTTGTTATAAGTCGTATGAAAGTAAGTTGGGACATTTCTCCTTTGAGCTCTTTATGAATTCTTCACACTGCAACTACAGCCATGTTTGAAGCATTTGTAAAACAAGTAGGAAAAATCATGCTTTAAGCATAGATTATGAAGCAATTTCCAACGCTTCATGAAAACTTTAACAAAACTTCTTTATTTAGGGAAATAAGAGTATAAAGCCAAATATAGCCAAATATGTATTCCAGTACTGTTGAACAGCCCTGTATTTGATTTGTCAGCTAATGTACATAATATATAATGAGAAAATTTAATTTAGCAAGAAAATACCTAGTTGCTTGAAATTTCTTTCATCAATTTATATTAAAAGATGGAAACATACTTGAATACTTTGTTCAGCCTTGTAACTTATCTGGTACCTTTATTACACATTAGTATTAACCTAAAACACTCTTAAAACAACTGAAATCACATTCTCATAAATTATCGTTCATAGGCGTCTATGCACCCAATTCTTTGGGTGGCCCTGTATATAATTTTATCTATATTCTGCAAACATATCTTAGTAAATTTAAAGCAGTTCAGTGTAAAAATGATTAGCTTATTTAAGAACCACCTTTAATTAATTTACGCTCATATTCAGTAACGTTGGCGAGCTCTTTTGGGTAGCCCTGTATATTAACTATAGCATTTTTACACACCATATGATGTGAAACTTATTCGCGCTTATCATAATTAAAATGCATTTCATCCATCCATCAGCCACCATCAGATACATATACAGTACTTCGGAAAGAATGTATTATTTGAAGTATTTTGTGCGTCCCTGTAACTACTATGTACTTCATATTAGGCAAGGCAGTATCGTATAATTTATATTAAGCTTCAGTGACATACATCAATTTTACTATACAGGAAGCAGTTTATTAAAAATATGTCACACACAGTTCCCCCTTTTACCATTATCTAATGGAATTCTTTTGTGTGGCCCTGTAAATTAATAACAGCTGTATTTTCACTGCATATTTTACAGAATGTATATTTTTATGCATATTTAAATGCATATAAAATTTAATATGTTTGACAGGGTATTACACCTTTGAAATTCCTTTGAAACGATTTTTCCCCATAGGCCGTAATGTAATGGGACACTTTTGACTCTCCCTGTAGACAAACTAATCGTGGTAGAAATTTCATTTTCAATAGGGTTTGTGCTAGGGTAAATGTCAATAACGTCCTAAAATTTCATGGCAATCCGAGTATATTTACGTGAGTTAGAACGCGGCCAGACGGACAGACGGACAGACGGAGAGACAAATCGAATGCACAAGCACTTTTCAACTTTGTTGGAAAGTGCTAAAAAAGGCCACCACCACTTAATACCTTTAAGTGCTTAAAAATCGATCTAGGAGATCTACACCTCCCATATACTAACACATATCAAGGAACCCATATCTAAACACTCTTGCCTATCAACTATAACGATTTAAATATATTATGTTTTTCAAAATAACAAAATAAAAAGCAGTTAAATAAGAATGCATTTCATTGTATTGTTGTTTCTCCGAGTCCAGGTACTTAAAATCTTTTAGCCCTTACTATTTTTTTTAATAAACCCGCTAACTTATTTAAAAATTCTTCCTCTAAATGATATTAATATAGAGGGATTCAACAAATTTATGTATGTATAATTTGAAAAGCTGAGTTATGAATTGAAGATTCGGCAGCCAAGCTTGTAATTGAAAATTTTCAAGTTTATTTTATTTTATTTTCATATTAAACTGTTTCACTTTATCCTAAAAACCTCCTAAAAATACACTGTTCACTTCTTTATAAATTATCTAATTATATTTGGTAATATATTAAATAAATCTCTGCATAGTCTTTTTCAAATTAAATATAATTAGAAAAATTGAAGGTAGTTAAATGTAGAAATATGATGCAACAATTCTGAAAATTTCATAAAATTTAGAAAATGATTTTTTTTTTTACTTTTATATTCAGATATTTAAATTTCAAAGTACAGTTTTCTTTGTATATGTAAACAAGATTGGCATAAAAACATTGGGGAATTTAGTTGATATGGAATACGTACAGGGCATATTGAAAAGTTCTTCATAACGCTTAAAATGTTCAGGAAAATTAATTATTTCCTCACCCGAAAAAAAATGTTTAGTTAATTTAAGCCATAATTCATATAGTGCATTTTATTAATATTTAAAATGCAATTTACACTATAGTG
Source organism: Maratus speculifer (assembly GCA_964019185.1). Taxonomy (NCBI): domain Eukaryota; kingdom Metazoa; phylum Arthropoda; class Arachnida; order Araneae; family Salticidae; genus Maratus; species Maratus speculifer. The sequence goes on along the minus strand of OZ025294.1, from coordinate 26,775,204 downwards.
CTGTTAATGATTGGGCACTCGTGATTTCAGACGTTTTGTTAAATATATAAGAAAATACTTTTGAAACTCCAGGTGTGTAAAAAAAAAAAAAAAAAAAAAAAAAAAAAAAAAAAAAAAAAAAAAAAAAAAAAAAAAGAGCACATGCAATATATTTTCTCGCAAAGGTTTTTCGCAAAGGTTTTTCCCAAAGTTTTATAGAAGACCGTTAACAAATGGAAAATGAGCGAACATCTTTTGGATAAACCTATAAAAACTAATGCATAAAAAGTGCTCAAACAGCAGATTATGATTAAGGGGCTTATAGTAAAAAACTGTGTTAATTTTTATGAGGACAGCATGTATATTCGGAGAAAAATTACGGTTTATATAAAAACAGTCAAAAAAGTTTTTAAGTTTTTTTTTTGTAACTTGCAGAGTTCTTAATATACAAAAATATTTCTTTACAGAAAATATAACAAATAATATTGCACTTAACACCCTGTAATCAAATTTAAAAAATATGAAAAATAATAGGAAAAAATGAGTAAGTTTACTAAATAATGCTTCACTGGCATATAAGACCGCAAACAAAATATATTTTGCATAATGTGTTATTAAAATGTATAGAGCAAGTTTTATGAAAGACAAAAACATAGTTTTTTATCTAAACTGTTAAAACTATGTTTTTTATCAAAAACATAGCCTGAAAATTCTGAAAATTATCGTCGATAGAATAAGTTCAAAATCCGTTATTCCCAAAATCAAGCAAAAGGATGAGGAGCTGTATCCAAATAAATTAGTACGTGCAATATTGTGTAAGCAATACTGACACTAATCAATGGACATATGGATAAAACCCCTCGTCTTCTTGCTTCATTTTGGGAATAACGAATTTTGAGCTTATTCTATCTACTATAGTTTTCAGAATTTCCAAAATATGTTTTTGAGACTTTCATAAAACTTGCTCTATACATTTTAATAACACATTATGCAAATTATATTTTGTTTGTGGTCTTATATGCCAGTGAAGCATTATTTAGTAAACTTACTCATTTTTTCATATTATTTTTCCTATTTTTTAAATTTGATTACAGGATGTTATGTGCAATATTGTTTGTTATATTTTCTGTAAAGAAATATTTTTGTATATTACGAACTCTGCAAGTTACAAGAAAAAAACTTAAGAAAAGTTTGCTCTATATATTTAGCTAAATAACTATGCAAATTATATTTTGACGTTCAAGCATGCGCAGTGAGATATTGTTTAGTAAACTTTCTTATTTTTCATAAATTTTAATATTCTGTAAATCTGATTACAGGTTTTTATGTACAATACTGTCGGTCAGAATTTTTGAAAAGGACATCCTTTTATATTCAGAACTCTGTAAGTTATAAGCATAAAACTTGTCAAAATTTGGAATTGTTGTCATAAAAACATTAATTTTTCTACGAATACACATGCTATCCTTATATTAAATTAATACAATTTATGATAATAAGCCCTTTAATTATAATCTGCAATTTGAACTCTTTTGTTACATTAATTATGGCAGAGTTCTTTAAAAGATCTTTGTTTTTTTTTTTCAATTTGTTGACGGCTCCCTATGGGACTGTCGGAAAAAACTCTTCACGAAAATATATGACGTGCACTTTTCTGCTTACACACCTGGGGTTTCAGAATAACTACGCAAGTATATTTCTAGATATTTCACAAAACGCCTAAAATCGCAAGTAGCCGGTCATTAATGGCAATATAGTGTAAAAAAACTAGAAAAATGTTGAAAGTCCTTTGACCTTTTAATATGAGCACGTCTAAAGCAAGAATACTGTTAAAAAGAGCAATTTGCACGATAAGAATTTATTCATGTAGTGAAAAACAATGAATTCTAACACATTTTATATCCTTTTATTTGTAAAATATTGATAATAATAGTAATAATAATAATAAGAAGAAGAAACATGAAGTCTAATTAAATTTTCTAATTTTTTAAATAAATAAAATGAAAAACATAATTATATCTTTAATTCAAATAAAAATTGTGATTTTAAATCATATACATTATCAGATATTAACTGTTGAGAAACTTCTTTTTTTGTTTAATTTTTCTTTCTAATTTTAAGTGCATTGAGACCCCTTAAAGAAAAAAAAAAGCACAGTACTAAAACTCAGAAAGATTTCTTAAGCTAATCTATTCTCTTAAAGGTATTTAAAAAAATAATCCCAACACTAATAATAGTTTGATATTAAATTTTAAGGAATGGTATTGTTTAAATAAAAATATATGTAACTATCTAGTTGGACATTTCCTAAATGCCTTAAAGCGGAAAAAATGTCAGAGAGAAAGTAATTAAATAATGGATTTTTAAAATGGTACATTAACAATTTTTCTGTCGCAAATTTTAAGACTAATTCAATATGAATGAAACTGAAGAATGAATTAGAGATATAATTGAATTTTAATGGAATTATCACAAAGAAAGAACATATCTCTAAAAAAATTAAATTTTGTTAATGTTTAAATAATATATATAAATAAGAAAATGCAATTTTTATAAAATGTTTTAGAGAGTAAGGAAAAATTTAATATTAATAATTTGTGAAGCAAAAACATGTATAAGACTGATCTGTTAACATTCCGTGCTTTTAGGGAAGTATGTGTTTTAAAAAATAAATATCATATTAATATATATTTATATATGTGTGTGTTTTAAATCTAAAGATTGTATATTATTTTGATGATTTTAATTGATAAGAAAAAGGATATTATTTACAGAGAAATAAACATAAAAAAGCAGGTAATTTTATATGAAATGAAAATTTAATTTAATTTTATTTAACCACGGTTCTTCCAAGACGATAAATTAATGCATAAAATGATTTTACAATTATTCGTTCCCCAAAGTTGAAAATAATCTGATAAACTTAGTGAAGAAATTTTTAAATTAAAATGCATTTTAATAAAATACAAAATGTAATTTTCCGAGTAAAGATAATTTACAGTAAGAAATAATTCACAGAAATTTTATTTAAAGATAATTTCATAATATTCAAATTGAAATTATATAATATTCGAATTCATATAATTTATTCAAATTTAAATTTAATAAGTAATAGTAAGTATGTGCAAAATTTTCAAGTTTGTTCCTAAAGCTGATTGTTTTTTATGTATTCTTGTCTTTCATACACCATTTATCAAAATTTATAAAAGACTAATATTTTCCTTATTTAATTAAAACAATTTTTATCTTCAGATATAGCGACCAGAACTTTACAAATTTTCTGTTACTAAAACACCTAAAAATTTTCTGAATCTCTTATTTTGTACTAAACCTGTTTATATTTACTAAGAACCTATAGAGGCAGGTCTTTTTACCTTTTTTATTGTCACGTGATCAGTTTATGATGATTTGGGATCAGTTGTCGATTTGCCATGTGATCGAAGTGGGGTAAAAACAACCTATATCAGTGAATAGTCTGTTTATTTCGCTGGTTGCGAAACATTTAAAATTGTGTTTAACATTTAAAATTTTGTTTAACATTTAATCAAAATTCGGTACTAAAACAAAATGTTACTATATAATGGTGAAATCTTCTTTTAAAATTTGGAGTTCTAATTAAACACAATCTTGTGTTGATTGAATCACGAACAGATTAAATGATAAGTCATAGCTCAGTAAAATGTTGAAAAAGTACTAATAAAATATTTAACAGTAAACTTGAAAAATTGGGAAGAATGTAGAAGCTACAGTTATTTGTTGCAAGCAACGGTTGATCAGCCCCGATACATTATCTAAAGTTCATTTCAACTAACTACGATTATCTAATTTTACCACAATATATCTGTATTTACCCAGATAATAAACCACCATGTTCTATATCAGCATATTGAGTATGCATGGAACTATTTCTTCAGATTTTTAATTTACACATTTCCATAGAATGGATAAAAGTTTATCCAATCCTAAGTTTCACCATAATCAGGAATTATAACAATCAAGGAAACCTTGTTTTGTGTTTCTGTTATTTTCCGTTATTAAATTGTTCATTGTTTAACTTTTGTTTAACCAATGTTGTAAATGAAATGTTTTAGTTTCCGTCTAATACAAAATTTAAACGAGAAGTTGTAAGGAATTCGTCGGTGACTTGCATATTTTTAAGTTAAATGGAGTCATAAAATTAATTAAAACATGATATATTAGGGGAGCAAACACTTCTTAAGAATTTTCGAATAACTGGAAGGCTTTTAGTGAAAACTTTTTTTATGAAAAGCTGTGATAGTAATTTAGATTTTAGAACATTGTTTAAAAAATATTGTGGGATCGTATTCAAAACACCTTAAACACAGTAAAAAAATAATAAAAAAATACTGGTAATCTGAATGCCAATGCAATTTACTGTTTTTTTTTAACAGAAAAATTTTCTGTAAATTTCAGAAAATCCTCCGAAAAACGAAAAACTTTTTGGAATTTACGGAAATATTTCCTTTAAAATAACAGTAAATTGTATTGGAGTTCCCATTACCAGTAAGATTTCTGTAAAATCGTCTGTTTTTTTTACAGTAAACAACAAACCAAAATTACAAATCACTCGAACAGCAAGGCGATAACTTATTGGTCAAAATCAAAAACCAGCGCCAATAGTGACATAGCATCAGTTCGCTTTTTAAACATACCGAAGAGAAGATTTTCCGCACCAAGGAGAAAGATGTGCGTGCAACACAGAGCCGTAGAAAACAAATAGAATTGGCAAATTTAATAAGTATTGAATGAAAAATACATGCGCCTGAAAAAAAAAAACACATCGTAAATTAAAATGAAATAAGATGATGAATCCTGAAGAGTATAAGAAACAAATAAGTTGACTTTGATTATTTATTTCACAAAGAACATGCTTTTTGACACTATTTCTACCAATGCCCGATAATAACTTTCAAAATTTTTATTTTAACTTATTTTGTTTCTAATTTTTAAAGCTTATAACTATTATATCAACGCTTCAATGTTTTAAAAATGATCTCAAATTAATTTGATCTAAAACATGCAAATAAAACAGCAATCATAAATCTAGATATGTTGAAAATGTAATTTGATATCAGTAAAAAGAGTGTTGACAACAAAATTTTTCACATTTAAAATGGACTTTAATCAATTTGAAGGTCTTTTGGTTAAGCCGGTTTTCAGATAACCGGGATCCATTTAGAAGGGCTTCTACTGTACTACTTTTTTGAATGACTACATAATGAATCTGTTGGTGCATAGGTAATGCAAATTAAGTCAGGGAACAATTAAATAAACCTTGGTACATACAACTAGAATTGCAAAATGTGTATCTAGCTATATTGAAATAAAAGCCAGGCAGATGCAGCAACCCCAAAAAATTTTTCAATCTTATGCATGTCAATACTGCCTGAAAAATGCAGCATAGCAGTGGCATCGGTTAGATGGTTTGAACCAAAATCTTGTCAGCAACATCTTATGATATCTTACAATTGAATCCGAAGTTTGATGAAAATCCGTGCATTATTTTTTGAGATAGAGCTATTGCAAAACCTTACAAAAAATCTGCATAAGAGCTTCACACGTTGGTGATGTGCATCAAAATCTTATCAGGATAAATTTTTTATCAGATTACTACAGGAAGCTGAAATATGATGAAAATCCCTGCATTAGTTCTTGCGTTACGTTTATTGCGAACTCATGAAAATGTACTACAGCAGCGCCATCTGTTAGGCGATTTGCACCAAAAACTAAAGAACATTAATTTATATCAGGGATTAACTTAATATGAAGCTTTAGAAAAATTCGTGCATTAGTTCTCGAGATAGAGCTTATACGATAATCATGAGTAGTTCACCATGGCAGCGCCATCTGCTGAGAGATTTACATCAAAACATAATACGCATTATGTTATTTTAAATACGAACGAAATCTAAAGTTTTATGAAAATCCATGCTTACTAGTTCTTGAGAGATGGCTATTGCGGGACATGTAAATAATGCTGTATAGAAGCGTTAACTTTTGAGTGATATAGACCAAACCCAAATCATATTTAGTATATATCAAGGTCTAACATATTCTAAAATTGTGTGAAATTTCGTGCATTAGTTCTGGAGATAAAGCTATTGTGATTATGACGAATAATGCATCATGGCAGCGCCACCTGTTGAACGATTTGCACAAAAACAAAATAAGCATCATGATGTATCAAGTACTAACTAAACCTAAAGTTTTGTGAAAATACATGCATTAGTTCTTGAGATATGGCATTTGTGGAAATTGTGAATAATGTAGCATAGCAGCGCTATCTGTTGAGCGATATACACCAAAACCTAATCAGATCTAATTTATATTGAGTTCTAACAGAGTCTAATGTTTTGTAAAATTTTGTGCCTAAGTTCTTGAGATAGAGCGCCCACAAAATTTTTGTCACATACATACAGACTCACGGACAGGCATTTTGTAAAAACATGTTTTTGTAATTCTCTGAGCTCTAAAACGTGTAAATTTGTGAAAAACCAGATTTAGAAAATTTTCATGAATCAAATACTTTCTTGTTGTAAAGATAGAAGAAATTAAAAATTTTATATATTACACAAGAGTAAGTGAAAATCACTTACAAACAAAAATATCGAATACTTTGAGATTCAGTCAGTTTTAAAAGTGTGGCGAATCCTCGATTTGGTTTGCAATTAGACTTGCGTGTGTAAACACATTTTTATCAAAAGCCATAAAATGTGAGTTTTCCGGCAACCATTGACCTGCTTAAGTCTGTCACTTATCGCTTTTAGTTTAGTGACTTTTAATGACTTTATGACATAGATACATGTTTACTAATAAAGAAACACATTTAAGCAAGGTACATTTTATTTCACCCCCCGACACACACACACACACTTGTCTCAATATGTTAAACACTTGAATCAGAGTGCATATGCATCTTAAGAATTTACGACTTTACTTTGCATTCTGCACGCTTATTTTTCTGTGCAAAGCTTTTTTTACGCCTTTCAGAACTGATATTCCAAACATAAAGTATTTTGATATTATTGAATTTTGTCTACGTACTCAGAATTAGTTTACGAAGATAGCACGTCCACATTCACAAAATCTTTGCACACTATGAAATCTACTCCATTAAAATCTGTGCGCGTATGTATGTATGCTCAAAAACTTCGAAACCGCAGGGCTCAGGGCTACGCAATTCGGAACATGGATTGTTGGTAGGGGGCCCATGAACGATTGGGGTAAAAAATCCAAAAGTTTTAAACAGATTTTTAAAAACATTTTTAACGGGTTTTTCATTTTTTAATTACTTGGAAAATGGTTGTTTTTCATAGACGAGAATAGATATATCTGAAACTTATCTGGCATATTTCTGTTGTCACAATGGCAAAAATGTATTAAAAACAAGAAAAATTTAATAACAATAAAGCAAATTGAGATACAGCTTTCAAACAAATTGATTTTAAAAGTGCATATTTTTCCCTGTACGACAGTGTAAAATTTGAAAATGTGCGATATTTAGACGTTTAAAATTTTCAGTACCGAAAACTGTAAAATTGAAATTTCATTTAAAATTTGCTTATTGTTGCTCCAGGAATATAAATGTTTAATCCATGGCGTACGTAATGTATGATTTTGTTGTTACGTAAGCCACGCTTTGATTACCATAAAAAAGATGTTTTTTATTTTAATTTTTTTAAATGTAAAATTTAATTGTCTTAAGTTTTAAACTTTGGAAAAAAAATCATCTATATATGTTAAAATCTGTGTGCGTATCTATGTCAGCTCAAAAACTTGGAAATCACAAGGCGTAGGACTACGAAATTTGGCATATGGGTTGGTTGTAGGGGCCCCATGGACGATTGAGGCCAAAAATTCGAAAATTTAATTATTTTTATATTTTAGTCTTTTTTTATGTTGATCCCGAAATCAAGCAAGTTCTATTGAGTTGTAAATATTCTCTACAATGTGAGATATACATAATTAGAAAGCACATTCTCTAAGAATATCAGCTCGAAATGTTTACTGCAATGTGATATACATATTACGCACGCAACGCTGAAATACTAAGTGTAGCATGTATTACGATAATTCTTTTACTTCAAATCAAATAATTAGCAATTATTTAATGGCGCTTAATTATTCAATTTTTGAAAAAAATAAAGAAAATCATTTTATTACAAACATCAACAAAACTTTTTTTTGAAATATTCCATTATTCCAAAGATATCGTTTTATCGTCTGCTACGGTAGGAACACTAATTAAATTTCGTTTTAAAAAATGCACAGAAGTAGACCGATACTTTTTTTAATCGAAAGCTTATTCAGCAACCTAAGACTTTAACACTGGAATTCTTATTGAGATACTTTAATTTGTTTGTTGCTATTGCTTTTTTATGTTAAATTTGTTTCATATTCGATTATTATGATGTTTACTTGATGTGAATGTTTTACTTACTATAGAATACTTCTACTAATTTTTACTACAGATTTTAATTTCAAAAACATAGTAAAAAAAGAAAATAATAGACTTGAGGCATAGAGAAAAAAAGCGAGAATAGTGACTCACCACTTGACAAACCATTTTGAAAATAGTGACAAACCACTCATGGACGGTTAGATTTTTTTATATAATATTGCAATATTTTTTATATTTGATTGGACCTTGAGTTATTACCTTGAGAATTTGCATTTTGAAAATAAGATGCATAAGTGCAAAAAGTCAATAACTGGCAATTTCTCATGGAAACAGTACGCTATAAGGCAACAAGAAAGGCAAGCCAATGAGACAGAGGAAGAAGTTGCTGCAAGAAGATGTGCACGAGAGAAAGAGACTGGGGAAACGAAGGAAGAAGTTGCTGAACGCAGATTCTCCACGAAAGAGACAGGAAAAAACAAATGAAAGAAACGAAGGAAGAAGCTACTGCTAAAAGAATCGCCATAACAAAAAAACAGACAGGGAAAGATCGCGCAAACGGAGGAAGAAGTTTCTTCAAGAAGATATGAAGCTTCACTGAGAGCTGAATACAGTCGACAAGATGAGGAACCCAACGACTGATTGTGAGGGAAAATTGCTTACAAGCAATTGGTCGACGTCGAACAATGAATAGTACTAATCATGTCGGAAGATGCGAATTACACCCGACGGATGAAGAACAGCGATGTGATTATATGAACAATGCTTGTATCAGGTGTTGTGCATTTTTTCAGTGCTGAGAAGAATACAAGAGAAATTTATATTCAGTGTTATCACAACGCCAAAGCAATTTTGGAACTTCAACCATATTCAAACAATAGATGGCAGTGATGAATCGTCAGTCCACTTTAAGTCCCCACACTAGGCACAGAAAAAGAGCCGGATGATAATATAAAGTATATGGGAGCGTTTTTTTCAAATATCTCGCTCAAATTTTAATATTTTTACATGATTGTTTTGGACAAGATAGCTGAGGACAATCTACAACCGGCCTAGTTTTTACTTTTTCGATTTTGCTTATATAATTTTTATATTACGATAGTTTCAATTTCAGAACCGGTTTAAACAGGTTTTGAAAGTTAAAGTAATTTTTTATAAAAAATCTGAAACCAAAACTGAAAAAGTACAAACTAGGCCGGTTATGGATCGTCTTTAGCTATCTTGTGCAAAACAATCATGAAAAATATTAAAATCGGTGTGAAATATTGAATAAAAAGCCCCAAAGACTTTATATTATCATCCGGGTCTTTTTCGGTGCCTAGTGTTGCGCTTTAAGAAACACATAAGGTCACATAACAGTGCGTTGTCTTTTGTTGTTGCCAAACCTGCGTTGTCTTTTGCCACTAAGGGTGCTCAAGTTACACCGTCTTCCGGTAGCGGCCGTATTGTTTTAGAATACATAGGCAATCTGTAATAACACTTCTCATCTTCATGTTTAAGAGGTAAGCCAGGAAATATATGTTCAATTGTATATTCCGGATTCTGCTTTTTGCGGCAGCGTATAAACAGAGAATATTTACAATGTAAAGAAGAAATCATGAGCAAGCCTGACGATGTTGACAGGCATGTTAATTCATATTCACATGCATTTCAGTTGCTTCATGAAATGAAGTCATCGCAGAGAAAAGACCTGAAGCAGCAGAAAGTGAGTCTATGTATATATGCGATAAAAAAGATCAGCGAACCAGCATCAAGGAAGTTACAATATACCAAAGTCAAGTGAGATTGCCATGAGTTTCTATAATTCGGACAGTGCACCACCTACTAATAAGGACATCTGCATATATCCGAAGGGGAATCGACTGAGTAGGATCATAATTATGACTCTATGACATATTATTTTTCACTTATATGGCTAAAATGATAAGAGCATGGATGTAGGATGTCCTGGAATTCAATTTTACAATCATAAGTTGTCAGTAAGAAGGGTTGTTTTGAACCCGTGCGTAGAATTTTTTAAACAGCTAGTATTTTCTTAAAATGCGACTTAATTTTTTTTAAATTCGCGCTGATTTCAATTTAAACCAAAATATTTAAATCCGTATTATTTTTTCATTTTTACGATTTAAAGTTAATGTGATTTTAAGAAATATTTTTATGCTTTTTTATTTTCTCTATCATTGTATTACCATTAGCTTTGGATACTTAAGGCTATTTTTATCGTAAAATTTAAAAATTTAGCGAAATTCAAAAACATCAATATGAAAAAGAATCAAACTACAGTCGTGCATAATATAATTTAACAGTCATTGACAATATTTTCAAATTTTTGTTCTTTAACTTGTCTAAAAAAATACTGTGGGATTTTTTTTTTTTTTTTTTTTTTAAGTGATTTGAACGAATTTTCAAACTGATAAAATACAGAAAAACGGTTTTCAGTTTCTAAAAGAAATATGTATTTTGAAATTGTTTACAAATATATTGTAAATTTGCTTAGTAATTCGCTGCTGATGCATAAATATTTTTCAGAATGATACTGTGATAAATATGTATCACTACAGCGTCTTCTAATTTGAGAATTTTAATGTTTGATGACAGCTCGATGAGATTTTTAATTAATATCACGGTTAATAATAATAATAAAAAAAATACTCGCCTCGGGTACTTAAGGGCCGGCTTTGGCCTATTCTTGATCAACTCAACAGAAAGACATACAGACAGAGCAAAATTTTCCTTTATTAATAATACTCTGTAACTGGAAATATTTTCCCTTATGCTAATTTATTTAATAACACCATTTTAAATTGAAAATTTTTATTACTATTAATAAAGTAAATAATCTAAAACTGCTCATAAATATAAACAGTATGCCCGAAAAAAACAATCTATTCATAAATGTAACTTTTTTAAATGTTGAAAAGGAATTTAGGTAATATAAATAACGATACAGACTTATTAAATTTGTCTAGTAAAAAGAAATCAATTTTTAATATTAAACTATCTATTAAATTATTCGAATCTTTTTTGATAATTCCTATAGAAATATAGATATTTTTTGAAAATTCATTATACCTTTTACATTTATATTTATTTTTTAAATGTTTTACCAAAAAATATACCAAAATAGGATGATATATATTTGATAAAAAGCTAACTTATGTAGCAAACGGAAAAGAGATGCAATTAAATTTTCAAACTTTCGGAAAAATCTTTTTAAGCTGAACAAATATTGTAAATTCTTTAGAAAATATTTTCTACTCGAAACTATAAAGTTTAACATAAAATGATACAACTTTTATAGAAGATTGTTTCCTACGTGAAACTGTTTTTATGACTACAATAAATTACTTTTTATGATATGTGAAGCTGAATACATAAAAAGGAAGGCCTGCAATTGTATACTATAATGTTTTAAAATATATCTGTAGTAATGTTAAGAAAAACATTATTTCTATTTTTTTTTCATTATTAACTTTACGTAGAGTGATAATATTTTCACATTTTAAAAAGGAAATTAAAGTGAATTTCGTCAGAAAAAATTACAAATTTAAAAATATGAAGTTGTGAAGTTCGTTTGTTTTCGTACAAATTTGAAATTATTAAAAAAAGGCATGGTCCTTTCTCTAAAATACACATCAAGATTTACATTAAGAGTCCACGCTACTGATTGAAAGAACCCGGATGATAATGTAAAGTCTATGGAGGCGTTTTTTCAAATATCTCGCTCAAATTTTAGTATTTTTACATGATTTTTTTGCTTAGGATAGCTCAGGACGACCGACAACCGGGCTAGTTTTTACTTTTTCGATTTCGGTAACATATTTTTTTAATATTATGATAGTTTCAGTTTCAGAACCAGTTATAACCGGTTTCGAAAGTTATTTTTTTTAAATATGAAACTAAAATTATAAAAGTAAAAACTAGACCGGTTGTCGATTGTCCTGAGACATCCTATGCAAAATATTTCATGCAGAAATATTAAAATTTGAGGAAATATTTGAAAATGACGCCCCCATAGATTTAACATTAGCATCCGGGTCTTTTTCATTGAGTAGTGTGGGCTCTTAAGCGGTGTCCTCAATGCAAGATTAGCAAGAAATAAGTTACTTATATCTGATTTTTTTATTTAGGTAATAGGAGGCAGAGCCCGATCAAGCTGAAGTTGGGCCCAGGGCCTGTTTAAAAGCTGCCCTCCCCCTACCTCCCCATTCTCGGTAACACCTTTTCAAAAAAAAAAAAAAGCAGGTTTATTTGATTTGACAAAGCTGTTTGGGTGAAAGTTTCAAGTTTACAAAAAATTTAACTTACAAGAATAATCAAGACAATGAATTATCATCCATTTTCTCAAATAAGCATTTATATAATTCACAAACATCTATGATCCACAGTTTATGTTGCAGAATAAATGAGGATGTCTTTTTCAAAACTTGCCTTATCCAAAATCATAAATATTGTATTTTTGCTAACAGTCAAGTAATCCTTTTAAACTATAATTCTGACATTGTAAAATCCTCGTTTCTATTGAATCCAATAGACACAGTATGTAGTTTTTGGCATTTTCCCCAAACTTGATCTTCTGGATACAGAAATTTTTGAAAATCATAGGTACTCTCAAAATGAAAAGGGCTTTTACAAAAAAGTACCTAAGTTAAAATCTTCTAAAAATTTTATTGAGTTATTCAGAATATTTAAGTTTTACGTTTCATATTTTATAAAACAATATTATTTGAAGAATACTTGATTAAAGGGAAAAATCAACCACATAATTTGTGGGCCCAGGGCCGAGGGGCGCAGGGCCGGTGCATTAATCAGGCCCTGATAGGGGGAGATATTCTAGTGTATAAGAGTGTTACTTGATTATATTTAGATTGATAGCAAGATAAAAAAAAAGTGCGCTTATTATTATTTAAATAAAAAGTTTCTATTTAAACAATAATCGAAAATGGCACTGTATCATTCAAATATGTTCTTAATGGGCTTGCAACCTTTAACGGGTAAAATGGTTTCACATAAATGGGAAAGTGTGCACAAAAAATATTCAGCATGCTAGCCTTCATTGCCAATAATGTATGGCAATCGCAACTTTAAAAAAAAATTAATTACATATAATTAATGTGGCTAATTATAGAAAACATATGGTGAGAAGTGACTTTTTCCATAGCTCAAATAAGACATTTCAGTAGTTAATTTTTGCAGTACAAGATTTTAAATTAAAATATAACCAGTGAATTATTAGTATAATCTGTATTTTAAGCCATGTCAAACTCGGTACAAACGATCGGTGGACTCTAAGAAGAAGATAAAATATTTTTCGTAGAAATGTTATCATTTATATATTTAATACAATGGACAGTCATAGAAAATAAGGGTATTCACGCCTAATTATGCTGCAAGTCATTATGCAAAACTACCAATTTTATCAGTTAATAAGTAATAACTAAGAACTTAAACTAAACCTGTGGCTATACGATCCATGAAGAATCAGAGACTACAGGTGTACTACTCATGTCCTACGGCCCAGTATGGTCTTTTTTTTAAAGAATGATTTGATACAGGCTAACATTCTTTTTTTAAATTTTATCATGTGGTAATTTTAATAAGGGATTTTAGGGATTTTCTTTATTTATGAAAAAGAAATCCATAAAGTTATTTATAACTTTAGGGATAACTAGACCCCACATGTTCCAGTTACTCCATTCTTGAAAAATATGTGCGTTAAGTGGAATACCGGCCTTGCATTTGAAAGATAAAGTAAATATGCATAGATATCTAATAGTATCAAAGTATTTCGACGCATGGCTAACCTTAAAAAAAGTTTAATAAAAGTACATACAGTAATTTAATAAAAAAGGCCAAGAAAGTTAAAAAAAATTGATTATGTTTGTGAAAAAATGCGAATGTATCACAGCAAAGACAGAGCTATGACTGAGTTGAGCCACGTTGTTTAACCTCTTCAGACCCAAGGTGCACATTTGTGTACCTTTGATTTTCATTGCGTATCTCACGTATTATTTGAAATAATTTTATAGAGACCTGAGGATGTTATTTGTGTACGATAGCCTTTTCTAGTTTCAGCAAGAAATGGCGTTAGCGGTCTTAATTCATATGATTTTTCAGGAAAGAAATGAGCAATGACGAAAAATATAAAACTTCAAAAAAGCAAGTACATTTTTAAAGTTGGAAAATTAATATTTACTCTCAATAATTTTTATGAATGCTTATAAACTCTTTAGTATTACATAAATCATTTAAAATTTTTAACTAGATCATAATATCTATTTAAATTAATAGTATTTTGTAAGGTGCACGTATGTGCACCTCCGGCTTCAATTCTGTATTTTTGGAAAGAAGTCATCTCCCTAAAACTTTTGTACTGAATGATATCTAATTGGTACTGTGCTAAAGTTGTTAAATGATTCAAAAATTGTACTTAATTATAAATAAGAATTCATTTTGTTGATGTTTTAAATTAAACATTAATTTTTAAAAATCGTAATTATTATATCTTTGTAAGAGTAAATGCACTGATGAAGGCGATGGTAATGGTGAGAATTCTGACAATGAAAATTTAGATGACACGGATATAACCATTGAGGATTTTTCTCCAATTCCTATCCCGAATCCATGTAGCAATAAAGTTGAACCTTAAAGACCTTTGTTATGAAAAGCTAAAAATCAGTACATTTTTAAAACTTATGTTACAGCAAACTAGAATAACAATGCTGAGAGTAAAACTTAATTTTTTCATAAATATTTATTTAATATATTTTTTATGGTATACGGAAAACCATTGATTGATGAGGATTATCTAGAAGCAGATTCGAACACCATATATCCCTCTGAATCATTTCTAGAATAGTGAAATGAAGATTTTTGGGGAAAAGTTTCATATAAAACTAATTTATATTCCATTCAAACACAAAAAATCGCTCAATAAATACATCTAAATATGAAATTATGAAAGTTGCAGGCGTACACATAGTCATAAGAATTTCAAAATACTCCAAGCAAGGTTCTACTGGCAAAAAGTCTTGCCAGTTGTTAAAATTGAAGCTACTATTTCACGTGATCGATTTTTTGAAATTAGAAAATTTCTTCATTTATTCAGTTGATCATTCTGCAGATGACAAATTATGGAAAGGAAACCTTATCTTGAATGCAGTAAGAATTAAATGTTTGTCTCTGTCCCGGCTAAAACATTTATCACTAGACGAATAGAGATTACTAGATCCCATTTGCTGGACGTTGTGGATTTAGACAGTATTTGCAGTTAAAACCTTATCCGTTGGGACTAAAAAACTTTGTTTTATCCGCCAAGGAAGGTCTTACCCTTAATTGCCGAATATATCATGGAAAAGGAACTCTGCTAGCTGATGATTCAAAATACTTAGGATTAGGTGGAGTCATTGTCAAATTGCTTTTTTTTTTAAATGTATATCAAAACCCAACACACGGGTGATTTACGGGTGATTTTTTTTTATTAATGTAAAATATGGTGATTTTTTATTAAGGAACAATATCTACCAAACTGGAATGATTATTTACAAAAAACTTAGAGCAGCATGTAAAATAATCAAGAATGATCGAGATTTGTAACGCGGAGAATAGGATGAGAGACTATGAGGAAGGAAGGATATGTGCATACTAAAATGAAATAATAATAAATGTGTAACTTTATTTTAGACTTCCATTGATAGCGATCCCGAGAGCAGTTGTGTTAGATGGTCTAAAGATCAAAACTGTAAAATTAATGTAACACAACCTGCAATTGTGAACCCTACATACAATACGTGCATGGTTGGTTCAGATTTAAGCGATAGGTTTTTAGCTTACTACCATTGTGTTATTCGCACAAAATGTAGTCAACAAGAGTTTTAGTATTATTTATATGATTTAGTTATTTTCGTTTCTTGAATAATGCACATCCGAAACTGCAATGCAGGTGAAGTTCCTCGAAAAGACGGATTGTCTCTCTTACAGTGTCGTTTAGAGATTACACAAATACTGATGAAATATAACGGCAAAGTAAGTGAAGAACGATGACCAGGGAGATCACGCAAAATTTATTCATCTGAAAGTGATTCTAAATACGATTTCGAAAATAATCCATACCGACAACAACTTAAGGGTATTCAGCAGCCAATTTCCTATATTAGATACGACAAGATTGGACAGTTACATCGTTCAACAAATGATAACTTTAATTTAAATTGTAAGTATGAAAGCTGCAAATCAAGAACAAAAGCTATTTGTACAATATAGATCTTCTCTGTATCCCAAAAAATAATTGTTTTGAAAATAAAATGTAAAAATAAGCATTCATGTATTACTTGTCTGCCAAATTTCTTGTTATAATAAATTTTTAAAAAATGAAGTGTATTTTTTGCAGTTATGAACCTGAGGTACACCTATGTGTACCTGCTAGTAAATAGAAACTAATAATAATTATTTTGTTTTTATTACTAAATTTTGTTTCTATATGTACAAATAGATGAAACAAACTGCAAAAGATTTTTTATTATGGCTTAAAATGTGTCAGGTCTGAAGAGGTTAAACAAGAATAGATAAAGAGTGGATGCAATGTTTACAAAAGCTTACACTTAAAAGATATCAACGGTTTTTTTTTTTATAAAAATCATATGACCAATTTATATTGGAGGTCCAGTACAACAGCTAACCTTATCAATTTTTCAGATGACAATAATCCTCATATAAAATTTTTAGTCTTTACAACAGAAATTATACATTTAATTTTCATGTTGGTGCTGCTATCATGTTTGTGTAAAATCAAAATGTTTGTTTCAGAATTGACAACATCCAAAAAACGAGTATTTCAATTTGAATAAAAAAATACACACTTAGAAATGGATACGCAGATTTCTAGAAATTTTCTTCGACGAAATCAATTTAAATACATATTAATTAAAATTGAGCTATTTAAAATTCATTTTTCTTTAATTCTATAAACAAATAAATGACGGTATTTTACTGACGGCTCATTAAGGCTTGTTTTTAGCTCACAGGCTAACATAGCCTGAGAGCTTATGTGCCCGTCCGTTCTGTATGTACGTTCGTACGTGCGTAACGCGATAACTCATGATAAAAACATCGGATCAGGGCCATTCCATGAAAAAAGGTAAATTAATAATCATTTTAAAAAGTTTGTGTAAATAAATATGTTTGGTATTTACTGAATGGCAACATGTCAAATTTTATGTTTTGAGTAAGAATTTAAAGTTTTTCTTTTGTGGATTGGCAACACAACAGTTTAAAGATGGTGTGCATGTGCAAGCAAGTATGTTGAGTTTTATAATGGATTTTGAGTGAGTTTTTTTAATAGAGAAAATCCAATGAAACTTTTTAAATCAATATTTTCGGTAAGTCTAATATCCATTCTTTTTATTTCACTAAACTTAAAAATCTAGGATAATTTCAATTAAATACTACAGCACACACAAAAAGCTTTGTTTCTGTGTCCCACACGTGACACAAAAGATGAACTTTTTAAATTAGGAGAAAAAAAGGAACTCATTTATTTTGTTTAATTGGCATTTCTAAAGCTGTTTAGTGTAGTTCACTTATCCTATGCTAGTTAAAAATTTGGGCCAAATTTTTATTTGGAGAAAAATATAAAAACAAAATTGTCCTGCACGTGGCACCTTATGAGCAAGACGATTATTTTTGTTTTTTGAATGCTAAATAGAGATTTATTATAGCATAGGTTTAACAGTTTAATGATTATTTTGTCCTAAGAACATATTCTATGTAACTAAAACGAAATTAAGATTTTTTTTAAACATTTTTTATGATAGTTCCATTTTTTATGTGATGCTAATATTTTTTTTCTATTTCTTTATAAATTTTGTTTAATAAAATTTGAGTACTTTGATGGTTATTTTTATTATAAGAACATATTGTTTTCTAGTAAGAATTGATCTACGTAATTTATAGGGTTTTTTTCTATATAATAAGAAGAGTCATATGTTTAAGAACTTGTTATTATTCTGCAGAAAATAAATAATAAAACTACTTATTTATATTCTGTTTTTCTAAGTTAAAATAAAATTAAAGTTCAATGTTTCTATGAAATTAAGTAAATATAGACAAAAACATTTATAATTGATAAAGTTTGTTATTTATTTAGCAGAAATGGAAAGATCAAAGTCTACTAGTGTTAAAAGAATGAAAACGATAAGGTAGAAAATGGTGCTATGAATCCTCCAGGAGCAATTTTATTAAACATCTCTTCAGAAACAGCAACTTCTTTTAAGATGGGTGAATGGGTAGTTGTAAAATATGATGGCATTAATTATCCTGGTGAAATTATTCCAAGCACTAATCATGATAGTATTGAAGTGTCTGTCATCATAAATAGTGGTAAATTCTACATGTGGCCACAGTATCCAGATAAAATTCTATATTAATTTAAAGATGTGGTAAAGAAAATATCAATTCCCACTGTAGCTATAAATAGAGGTTGTTTCAAATTTATGGAAAAATTTTGAGTTTCTGTTTATAAATTTACTTTATTTTATGTTTGAAAATGTCAATTTGAACATTTATTTTGTACAAAAAAAGTTAAACTGCATTGTAAATTGTATTCTAAAATGTATAATATGTATTTTCATTTTTGTATTCCTTTATTTTCTGATTTTTGTAAAGGTTACTTGAATGATATTTGCAAATGTCCCTCACGTGACAACCGTGTCCCGCACGTGACACTATACGTTATATTTTTTTTAGCAGTTTAAAAATTTATTTTTCAAAAAATGATGTTTATTTCATGAACATTAGACCTTTAGCTTTTAATATATATTTTTTCTTTTGACATTGCAAAAATAGCAGAGCAGAAATGTTAGCTGGATAATAGAGCAAATTACAAGTGGTTGACTTCAGATGTCCATCACGTGACGCATGCAAATTAATTAATAACTAAATTATAAAACCATTTAGGAAAAATCTGTCCCTGCCTGAGATATTGTTATACCAAATATAAGCTTACAAAAATGTGTTTATTCCTGTTTCTGAAGAATTTTAAGCCATATAACAAAATTTTGGTGGAGTTATGGTGTCTGATTGTCACGCACGTGACAGTGGAATGGCCCATCACTTGAAATTTTGTATATAGGTATATCCTGATAAGGCGCTTCCCTGATTGGTTTTCGGAGTTCATTCGATATGTATAAGAGGGGGAACGGGGGACTTATGCCCCTCCCCTTAATTGATATAAACGGGATTTTCATGCAGAACTAACAGTTTTCGTTCAAAATTTAGATATAGGGTTATTCTGATGAGGCAAGTCCGTGGCTGTTATTAGGTGCTCATTGAATAAGTATAAACGGGGGGAACGGGGGCTCATGCCCCTCCCCTTAATTGATATA
The DNA here is from genome assembly GCA_964019185.1 of Maratus speculifer. Classification (NCBI taxonomy): domain Eukaryota; kingdom Metazoa; phylum Arthropoda; class Arachnida; order Araneae; family Salticidae; genus Maratus; species Maratus speculifer. The sequence goes on along the minus strand of OZ025294.1, from coordinate 26,755,425 downwards.
AACGGGATTTTCACGCAGAATTAACAGTTTTCGTTCAAAATTTAGATATAGTATCATTCTGATGAGGCGATAATGTGACTGTTATTAGGTATTCATTGAATAAGTATAAACGGGGGGAACGGGGAGGGGGCTCATGCCCCTCCCCTTAATTGATATAAACGGGATTTTCATGCAGAATTAAAAGTTTTCGTTCAAAATTTAGATATAGGATTATTCTGATGAGGCGAGTCCGTGGCTGCTATTAGGTGCTCATTGAATAAGCATAAACAGGGGAAACGGGGGTTCTAATGCCCCTCCCCTTAACTTGTATAAATGAATTTTTCAAGCAGATTTTCAAGCAGATTTCAGATTTCGTTCAAATCTCTGAATAGTTTTGGAAGTTTAATGGTTAAGTATAAAAGAGGGGAATAAGTCCTCTTAAATTATATAAATGCTAAATGGGTTTTTATTAAGAATTATCCGATTTGCTAGTAGACATTAAATTAAACCTTGCAAGAAAACTATACTGGTTTCCTTAAGTCACATAGATTTTGAGAAAGGCGCATTTTTCCGTTCCACACAGATGGCGACATTCATTACAGATGTTGAGGATCACTATAGGTACTTATCGTAGCAGATGTATAAAATAATTTTTGAGAATCAATTTTAGGAAAAATCGTCGGTTATTAGCCGCGTTATCAACGGATTAAGAGACAGAAAGTTTGGATACACATAATAACAGTGCGATGTACACTATGTACCATCGGCCTGGTTAAAAACTTTTAATGACATATTTGTGTAATATAATGCCCAGTAGGAGTATAAAAGCAATTTAAAGTTTCATTTGTGTGAAATATTTTTAGTAGAAAAAAAAAAAAAAAAATCTTTAAAACTATCTGTAATAGTTTAAAAACTTTGACTTCTTGTGAACTGGATTAAGTATTCAACAAGATACATTCTGACAAGTAGTAAGAGATCGAACTTTACTCAGCTATCACTATAAAAATAAAAGACCCAAACTGCGTTGTAAGATCTCTGTTTACTTACTATTCCCAAAATGGTATGGTACTGCTCCCAAAGTATTTAACAAAAATGGTTCAAAACAGAGCAGATGCTTAATAACATTAAAACAATCAAAACTTCTTAAGTATAAGTATATAAAAGCTTAGATACTTTGATTGTTTTAATGTTATTAATATATATTATTATTCTACCTTTTTTTAAACCATTTAAGGTTACACAGTGGATTTTGCAATTTGGAACACTGCAGTACCCAGCAATCTTACAACCAAATGTGTGTCTTTTTTTTACTGTGTAAGTAAATTGATAATATAAATTAATCCCCAGACTAACGAAAAAGACAATTTAACACGATGCATTCACGTGTATTTTTTTTTCAGACAGAGTCACGTGATTCTTATTTCACAAAAGAATTGTGTATTCGAGCCTCAGGTGACTGCAACGGTCTGTAAAAAAATATGTGTAAATAACCGTCTTTTTCATTAGCCTCGAAGAAATCCAATGTGACGTGTATTGAAATCTTCATCAGAATTTAATTTTAATGTCCAATAAATTTTGAATCAGAATCTCTATCCTTAACTGTAAATTTACTCTAATACTGGACTCTTTTTATTATAAATTAAAGTTTCATTTATATGAAAAATTTGTAGTTTTTTTTTTTTTTTTGGAAAAATTCTTTTTAGCAATCGTTAATAGTTTGAATTTTTGACGGCTTGAAAATTTGATAATGTAAAATTAGATATATTCTTATAAGTGGAAACAGACAAAACTTAACCTAGCTAAGTAAATTGGAAATATAAATGAATTCAGTGCGACGTGTATTAGTATCCTCAATAGAAATTAATTGAAGTGTCCAATATGAGTTTGAATGCAGTTCGGAATGCATTCGACAGAAGTTATCCAAAATCGAATTCAATAGAAGGTTTCAGAATTAAGCATGCTGATTCTTTAGCAACAAGCGTAAGTAATTAAATTTTAGATTGTTCTCCTTATTATAATATTCTATACGTAGATAGTGCTGCTCTAAGTAAATATGCTTAATGCACTGTAAAAAAAATTCAAGAGGTTACTAAAAATTCTTTAGTAAATTTGTATTCCACAGTATTTTTTAGTAACCATTACAAACTTTTTTTTTTGCAAGTGAAACAAGCATTTCTTTTGTAAACTGAAGAAAATAATTTTTTGTATAACTAACTTAAAAATTTTTAGTATGAGCCACCAAGAAAATTTTAGTAGTAGCTCCAAAATTGTTTTTAATAACCTTTACGTGCGTCCGAAGGACAGGAGCTGCATCCAAACTTCTGAAGCGATAGATTTTCGGCAAAACCACAATAGATGGCAGCACCAAAAATGCTACCTGCTGTGACAGGATTTTCATAATCCCTTTATTAACGAGTACTTACACTACATTCATTACACATACATTCGGGACGTATTTGACGATGTCCGGTATCGAATCCGGGACCTCTTAGCCTGGAATCCGTTACTATAACCACTATGCTATCAAGGCCACACCAAGTGAGTTCTAGTAATAGCTATTAAAAATGTAAAACTATTAACTCTATCCATTGCTAACTTTTTTCTAGTAATTCTTACAGATTTTCTAGTAACCGACTAAGATTACTAAAAATTTTTTAGTAATTACAAGGATCACTAAAGTTTTTTTAGTAGATCGACCCTTTTTTTTTTACAGTGTGCTTAGCACTTTATAATAAGTTAATTATAAGTTAGTTATAACTTTTTAATGTACTTAATGCTTTTCTAGTTTAATTTTTCTTCATTGTTAAATAAAAAAAATCTCTCGAAAAATGATCCAGTTGGATATCGTTATTTTTCTACGTTATTCAATTCATTATTTTTCTTAATTGAACGAATGTTTACTAAGAAAATCTTGAAATCAGTTTTAGTTACTTTCAGGTTTTAATTGCTAAAAAAAGGTTTTCCTTTTGCAGTTTCTCACAGTACAATGTTTACTGAAAATTCAAGTATATCATACTGATTCAGATAGAAAAAAAATATAAAACAACCTTGATTTTTCATAAATTTTCATTTAGGTGTTTTTTAAAATATAATATATACTTTTTCTATTTTCGAACTCTTTTTTTTCTATTTAATTTCATTCATATTTAAAATTTTTTCTTAAAGTTTTATTTTCCCCCACTTTCATTCATTTACAAAAAAAAGTTGTTTTCCCCATTCTCCGTTTTCTCTTTTTAAATTAAGTTATCACATTAAGATAAAACGGCACTATAAAAAAGATTTTTATAACGTTTAATTAATTATTTCAAGCATACATTTCATATATAAACACCCACTTTTTTTTTGCATTATACATTAACTTGAATATTATTATTAATTTTTACTTTTTTAAATAGAGATTAAATCAAATGTAGTAATATATTTATTACTAGCTGTCCTGCCTGGCGTTGGCCGGCCCGTGATGTTATTCAGTTTTCAAATGTGTTATTTGCTTTCTAAACGACCCTTAAATTAAACTCAAATTTCTTTGATTTTATATCTTTAAGTCCATTTTGTCAGAATTTATATTTTTATACGGAAAAATCACGAAAAGATATTGAATTGAAAGCACATACTGTTTGGTATTTTATTTTCTATGTAATTTCATTTTTTGGAAACTATGCGAACCGAAAGCGAACGAAACCGCGACGGAACACTCAGGTTTTTACTGAATTCGTAAAAATTTTCACACATTTTATTTTGTAAAAAAAGAATTCTATCCATACGAAAGTTCCAAAGTTTATTGAAAGGCTCTAAAAAGATTGTGCTAAAAAACGGACATCTAGTTACTTTTAGCGTAGCAAAAATGTATTCTCCATGAGCCGGGATGTAATTCGTGTTGGTCGGTTATTTGAACGGGTTAAATCTCATACCTTTTTTTAAACAAATTGCAACATAAATTATGAGAATGTTTTAGCTTTAAGAAAATATTTTCGGTTTGTCAGGACGTATATAGAATTGCGCCCTGCAAAGGCAAAACCGCAATGAAACGATCTGGTTTTTATTGATTTCGCCAAATTTTTCGCACTTTTTATGTTGTAAAAATTATTTTTACACGTCCGAACCTTTCAAAATATTTTAAGAAGGTGTAAATTTGGTCTATTGAGATGCTTTTAAGAGATTGGGCTGAAATATGTAAGCTTAGATAATTTTAGCGTAGAAAAAAATATTCTATACGTGAGTCGCAAACTGCCTCCTTTTGCCGGTGTATTTGAAAGTGTTAAATCTTATGTTTTAAAAACCGATTGCATCATAGATTATAAAAATATTTTTAAGCTTAAAGAATAAATATCCTGTTTACCGGTACCTATAGGATTGTGTTTTGCTAAGTCAAAACCGCAATGAAAACGATTTGTTTTTTATTGATTTCATCAAATTTTTCACACATTTTATTTTGTAAAAAACATTTCTAACCTTCTGAACGTGTCAAAATTTTTAGGGAGTATAAATTTGGTCTATTGAGAAGACTTTAAAAGATTGAGTTGAAATATGCATGTTAAGATAATTTTAGCGCGGAAAAAATATTCTCTCTGCGAGTCGCAAAATGACCTTCTTTTGCTAGTGTATTTGAAAGGGTTAAAATCCAAGTATTTTAAAACCAATTACACCATCGTTTAGAAGAAAGCTTCAACTTTAAGATCTTTTATTTTGTTTGTTTTGATCTTAAAAAATATGCCCTGGAAGAGAATTGACAAAAGGGAGAAAAATAGTTTTGGCAAAAACGTCTCTTTTTGAATATTTCTTTTTAAAGGGTTAACTGCAACATTTTTTCGAATAAATAATAGCATTTGAGACCTAAAGGTACAATCTTTCGAAATATGTCTGTTAAGTTTAATAGCGTCGAGCAGTTTGGTTGATTTGGATTTTTAAAAAATGACCCAAAAACAGAAATAAACGCCGAAAAATGCTTATTCTTTCGTTTAAGTGCATAAAAGAGTTAGTGCGCATGTGCAAACGATTTCTTTTCCCGAACATTAAAAAACTGACTTTTTTTAAAGTGAGTTCCACTTCGTAATAAATATATCTGAAATTAATCAAAATAATAAAATTCAGAGCTACAGGTGCATCAGGAGGGGTATTGGGCTACTCTCATAAAAAATTTGAGACTCGTACTTCCCATTAGATTTTGCTAGCCATCGCAGACACACACACAGACAGACAGAGTGTTTTGTTCTTTTATTAGTATAGAAAACAAGAAAATAACTCAAACATAAAAAATCTGCATTAATAAGTCATTTTAAAATTATAAAAATATATCTAGGATGACACCGCTAGTAGTTCATTGAATAAAACATTGAATTGTTGGTTAACTCTATCGTTATATTTCTACCAGGCATTTTTATTTAAAAGAAAATCAAAATGTGAAATTTGAATTAAAAATGAAAAATGTAATATTATAAAAAGCAGTTACATGTATCACAGAAGTACAAAATTCTACATTTTTTGTGTGGAGAAGTTAAAGCAAATTTTTAATGGATGTTTTACCAGTTTAATAAAAAGAAACTCTTGATCAAAATATTTTAAATTAAAAAGGACAAGTAAGGGTCTTTATTTCAGTTAACAAAGTTAACTGGAATTTTCACTTAAAAGGAAGGTCTCCTTACTGGGCATACTCAGAAAGTCTTGAAAAAAAAATACTATTTAAACTATGTCTATATAATAAAAGATCAATACAAATTTAGCGACGGAATTACCGTAGAAAGTCTGTAAAAAAAGTAAAACACTTTCGAATATTTGTCGCGAAAATACGAAAGCTTCTCGCGATTTGGCGGGCATTACTTTTCCCAGGCAAAAGCATACGATTTTAATGCAGAGAAAAATTGCTTTACAATTCATTCAAATTACTGTTCAATTACTGTATTAGTTATATTCAAATTACTGTTTAACAAATTTAAACAAAGCAATGACCAGAAATCCATAAAATTCTAAAATCGTCACAACACCTGGTCGCAAGCTGTGCGGATTTGAGGTTGTCTATTGTATTATGCGTAATAGTTTGACCTTCGAAATGATCGAGAACTATTGAATGTGGGTCGTGTGTGGATCATTTCCTTACGCAGACACATATTTGATATGCATGTCGGTAAGCTCCACATTATGTAACGATGAAAGTTGTCCGAAATCCATTTGGAGAATGATAATTCAAGCCAAAGATGCGCTTTTATTCGTCGAATAGAACAGCGTTCTCTAATGCTTCATAGCTGCATTTCCGCACCTACATTCTTTTAGTATATCTATTTGATAAAGTGCCCTCTACCTGTCTTTACGTTCTTTGCATATAATTTTGAAACACTCTATATGCACAATTTATTACTCATAGTTTAAAGCGATTTTACTGTTGTTAAATAAACGTTTCTCTGTCTTTGTATATTGGTACGAACGAAACATTTTTCTGCATTTTTTTCATTAAAAATACCTTACCTATATTTTACTACGGAAAACATTACTTGAAGTTAAATGACAAATAAACAAAAATTGCACAGATATCATTTGCATAGATGATACATTATTCATTTTAAGAACAATACTGGAAAGCAAATGATAATCTGATTGTTTTGCTTACGGTAAGATAATTTCGATTCAAATGCAAATTTCATCGATTTTTACAAATGGTTTAGAACTGATGGTTATTTATTAAATTTTAACTAAAAAGACTGTTAAAAGAATGTATATATGGTGAATTGAATGAGATTTATTGAAGACAGTTTATTTTGTTTTATTTAAAAAGAAATTGGCGTAAAAAGAATCGTTTTTTCATTAATAATGTAATATCAGCATCTTTGTAACTTACGTTTGTCATTTTTCACCGTCATAATTGCTTTTGCAGAGTTAGCTGGCATATTGAAAATGATTTATTTTAAACTTTTTATTACTTATTAATCATACTTATAACTTTATTACTTTTTTTCTTTTCAGGAATACAATCATGTAGTTTTTACTAACCCAGCAGAGAATTTAAAAATATTATGAATCTTTTTTTATAAAGTATTGTTTACTTCTTTTTACATAATTCAGTAATTGTAAGAAATATAAAAATGAAAAACATTATCACATATTAGCTAATGATTAGTATAAAAGCTGTAATACACACACACTGAATTGTTGAATTAAAAAAATTAAAAAAATATAACACGACACTTTTAACAATTTAAATTGATTTCGATTCAATTTCGAGTTGTAAAATAAGTTCTATAAATTTACTTTTTGTTACAGAGATCACGCGTCTTCATAACGAAAATTTCCTGGTAAGTATTTTCGTGACATAGTCCTGTTAGTGCAGAGATAGAAATAATAAAAAAATTTTTGGAAGTATAATTACACACCTTTTGCATGATAAAACTTTTCCTTAATTACATACAAATTCACTTTATTGCAAAAACATATAAAATTACATAAAATAGGCATAGTTGGATATCTTAACTCTACTGAATAATCCATTATTATCCTAAATCGCATTAATTTGGTGGTATAAATAATATTTTGTGATATCCTTTTAATGATATCTACATTTAATTTTACTAACATAGATGATAATTTGACTCAAAAGCTTCATTACAGATGAAATTATTAAAATTTAACTCATCTTTATTTTTCATTGCCAGGCTTTCTGCTTAATGTTTGTTCATCGGGACTACAAAAATTATTTCTTTGTAGGTTAAGAAAAGAAGTTGATAAGCAACTTCCATAAGAAAAAGACAAAAATGAAATATGTATCATGTTAAATAAGTAAATGGATATAAAAAAGCATTTCATTATTGGAAAACATATGTAAATTTCCTTCAAAAATCATACACCTAATTAAAATAATCTCACATATATATTAACAAAATTTCAAAATAATATGGATAAATTAAAACCATTATTTTAAAGTTTCAGCATCCATAATTTACCATTTTAATACATTAAAGACATTTGCCATTGTTGTGTCTGGCTGGAACGCTTATGCCGTTCCGAGAAACCAAATACTAATAATTTCCAAAAGGAACATTGACCTGTGTATCATTGCGTTGTTTTTGGCCACCGTTGACATGACAGTTAATATACATCAAAATATACACAGAAGTAAAGAAAAAATAAATGGAATAATAAAGCACGATTACCTGTAAGATCTTGAAAAGTAAAATTAAAAAGAAAAATAAAAGAATGCAAGAGAACATCTTCTTCGAAGAATTTTTTTATTTGGATGAACAATAAACATTCTTCACTCTGAAGAACATAGGCAATATATTGACAGGAACTCTCATTTTTTTAGAGCCCTACCTCATCATCACTTTTAATATAAAATTTTGATAAGGAAAACATATTTGAAAAATGCATATTCTTCTCTTGGGGGATTAGAAGCAATATAGTAAGCATAAAAGCGTCTTCTTTGAATACAAAAATAAATTCGTACAAAACGGAAGTAAAATTCTCGCACTTGAAAACAATTCATAATTATTCGAAAGGATTTTCTTGACTCCGTTAGTCCATTTACCAGGACCTTTTTTTGTTGCAAAAAAATTTATTATGTGATGGTCGCCAAATCATTAACATTTGTTAAAAAATTTTCACTCTTGAATTTTATATCGTTATTTCATTTCGAATGTATAATTTATTCCGTCGTAAAAGACAAATTTTCGCTAGCTCCGAACGCACACTCTCTGATTCTTCTTCGAGCAAAACGCACCTGCGAAGGAAGAGGTTTGCCATAATACCCTAACTCGCCAATTGGCGGAGTTTGAAAAGTGGCGAGGAATGAGATAAGCCAAACGAGTAAATATTGATAGGAAAATGGAATTTTCAAGATTAAAATTTTATAGCACCTTAAAGATGCGAAGCCAATAAATCAGACAAGTATTAACTTGTTTTAAATTACGTATCTACAAAATTGAATCTGATTGGCAGGAGGAAAGAGGAAGTGATGTTACCTTTGGAATATCGCAGAACGTTCTAGAAATATCTTTTGCCGGAAGTACCGAATTGAAAATCATTTTATCATTTTGAAATAAACGAAAGGTTACGTAAGAAAGAAAAATTTACAGGGCGAAGCTTTAAAAGACAAGAATTAAAATAAATTTTAGAATGTGAATTTTAATATTAAATGAATAAAGATTGATAAAATACTTGATAAATTAAATTGAATAAAAAATATGGCAGTGGTTATGAGTAATTGAATAAAAAATATACATACATATATAACACTTTCTAAGATATCAACTTATCTTAATTGAATAACTTTAATGTCTTGCTATTCAACAACAACACTTTCAGAGCAATTAAAGGTAAATTCTAAAGCGAGAATATTTAAACTCTCAGAAAAATTGTGCTATTCTCCAGCAATAATACTTTCAAAGTAACTAAAGGCAAAGAGAGGATACTTAAATTATCATAAAAGGACTTAAATAAATATATCAATCTACTACATAACTTGAATAATGTCAGCTTTCAAAAAATTTCACACAAAATATTTATACCAAATATCTTGAATACATGTGGAATATGTTTAATTCAAATATTCAAACCTTTGTAAATAACATGTGATCATGTACTTGTTTTTTTATACATATATAATGACTTAAAAACATCTTTGGATCCAAAGTATATAATTATTGATAATTGTACCAATAAATTTTGAATTCTAGGAAGAGGATATGATGATGGAATAATAATAGAATTTAAGAACCGTAAGTCTAACGCCAAACGATATTTTTGAGGCTTCGACATGTCAGTTCTTTTCTTTTTAACTAGAAGTATAGGGCAAGCCCAAGATGAATTTGATCTTTCTATAATACCAGCATTTAGAATTTGATTGATCTGGTCAAGAGCTTCTTGCTCGAGTGCTTGTGGCACAGGAAAAGGTTTTCACTGGATGAGAATTCAACAATGAAAGGTGAGGATTAACTAGGTCTGTATGACCTAAAGTGTCCAAAGATTTAGAAAATGCTAGAGCTTTATCACACAAAAATTTTGTTAAAGAGTTACTTTCATGAGGGGGCAAGTGTTTTAGGTCAAAATCATTTGGTGACAGTTCTTGTACTCGTTTTCTTTTAATTTCCTCAGATGGTAAAATTAAATTACAATATTCATTTTCAAAATCTAAATCAAAAGAATATTCTTCAATATGGTTCTCATCTACATTAATGCACTCACCGATAATTGTATGTTTATTTAAGTGTATGTCAACTTTGGATATATTCTGGCATTTAACTAAAAATAAATCATTTTGAATTGAAGAGTTAGAATGCAGTGGTTCATGCAAAACAAGACTTTTATTTTTCAAAGCTGACTTAAAAATAAAATATTCAGAAGGAGAGTTCAAGTATTTGACATGTAAATAAATTTGGTTTTTTGAGAAGATTTTAAAAGATTGAGTTGAAATATGCATGTTAAGATAATTTTGTTAAAAGCATGTTAAAAGAATTGGGAGGGATTAATTCTCTATTAATAGTTTGTACCATGTTGGAATTCACCAAAATTTTATTACCATCATTCAAATCAGTATGCTTTTTTGCAACGTAACTGATGTCATTAGCATTTTCAGATGTGAGATTTTTGTCAGCCATATTACTGTTAGTAGATAAATAGTTTATAACATTACCATAATCAGTTGGAAAATAATTAGGAAAATAAGTAAAATTACCATCCATACAGGGATTAACATATTTCATAGCAGTATTAGCAAAATTATTTGAAAATAAATCGCTATTTGGAAAATTGTAATTGTAAGGATAGGTTGTATAATTATTAATCAACTGCAAATTATTGTCATCAGAATTTCCATTCACATTATCAACATAATTACCATTACTTGGATTAATTGATATAGAATTTTCATAAAAAGGCATTTTGTGTGCATCAAAAGAATATGGCACTATTATGTTGTCATTAATACACTCAGAATTCAAATAATAACAGGCAGGAGACTCTTTTTGACTGTGAAAAGTTATATGTCTATCTTTGATTAATATAGACTTAAAAGTTGGAGAAATGGTTATGGAATGTTTATTTATAAATTCAAACCCAAGTATGGCTTGAAAATTAACATTCTTTATATCAGTAAGATAAAAGACATGATGGAAAAAGTACTTGTCAATTTTAAATGCAATTTCAACGCATCCTTTAAAGAAAACTTTAGAGTTTTGGTTGATACTGAGACATTTCTAGATAAAATTTTATAATGAATTTTGGATTTAATACTATTAAAGCATTCTTGATCCAAAAGTGACAAAGTTGAGCCGGTATCAATAAGAGTTGATATTTCATTATGTTGTACATTCATAATTATACATGGCAGGGAATAAGAGTTATCAAAGGAGCTACAAATGATGTGTTGTTCTTGTACACAATCATCAATTTCAGAAGGATGTTTCGATGCCAAAGAATTATGAGAACAGCAAGATTTATTAAATTTTGGTTGCACTGGGGATGTTTGTACAACAGTGGTTGACAATAAAGTAGTTGAAGAACTTTTGTCAGTGTGACGCTTGTTTTTCTTGTCACAACAATGTACTGACCCTGAAGAACAAGTATGGGAGAGAAGGCGGTCAGTAGGACCAATCTCCCCTATTTGTTTAAATGATAGAAGTTATCATTTTTATTTACTGAAAGAGAAACACAGTTTTTCTTTCTGTGAGAATTAGACGAAAAGTGAGAGGTATGATTTTGTCTAGATGCACTGAGAACATTTTTGAATTTGTAACATGTGTCCATACGGTGATTGAATCGTCCGCAAAATGCGCATTGAATGACATTTTGTTTGTGATAAGAATCTGTAGAATTTTTTTTTTGAGAAAATCTGTCAAAGTTAGGTTGATAAAAAGGTTGCTTTTGATGAGGTTTTTGCTGACGAAAGTTTGTTTTGCATTTATCCGTAACGTTTTGTCTGATAGGTAAAGGGGAATAAGTTGTATGTTTTTTCTTAACATGTCTAAATCTATGAGATTTTTCATTTTGTGTTTCTGATGGTGAGAATGCACTTTGTGAATTTACATAAATTCTATCCTTTGTACGTCTTACAGGAGTTTGTTGGACCATATTCACAGAAATTTTTTAAGTTTCATGAGCTTTTTCACAATTCATGCAATAAGATCAAACGCAATTTGATCAAAATTTTCATGAGAATTTCGAGAAGGTGGTGAATCGTTGATTTCTTGTAGAAAATGTGCTCGTTCAAGAGCTAAATCAAATGTGGAAATATTTTCTTCTAAAATTTTTCTTTTGATCTGTTTAGGCAAAGCCTGAAGAAAGTGAGTGAATTTTAGTGAATTTAGAGCATCTGGTTCCAATTTGGGATACGCAAGCTCAAGTTGCCTATCCAGACGATATGCAAAGTTTTTAACTGATTCATTTGAATGTAATTTTAAATTTTGCAGGGATTTAAGAGAGTTAGCTATTTTGTCGGCATGAAATACTCTATAAACGCCTTTCGAAAGGCTTGAAAGTTACTATTCTTGAACTGAGACTGTGTTTCAAGGAAAAAGGTAAAGCACTACCCTCTTTGATTTAAAAAGAACAAAAAGCTCTTTATCAGAAAAATTATTCAATTCTTGTAAATCGGATAACTGGTCAAAAAAGAATCCCACAGTTTGTAAATTCCCATCGATAAGCTGAATAGCAATATTTAATTTAGCTTTCGGATGCATGATGAGAAAATTAAAATAAATTCTCAAAAAATGTCACAATAATATTGTTTATAAATTAATTACGTAAAATATATACTTTATTTGATACATCTTCTAAAATAATGTCAGTGGAATAGAATACCCTTTTTTATGTTATGTCTTCTGTAAATATTGAAAACTTTTGAAAATTTTCAGAAGTATGTCTCATCAAGATAAATTGAAGTTATTCATAACATCTCGAAAAAAAGGAAAACACTGAAAATGGCATCATTTATGATCCAATTTATGTCAGAAAATATGTTCGATTATTTTTTAATAATTTCAGAGACAATCTTCAAAATGAAAACTATGAATATGTTTTTGATATTAGTGAAGCAAAAATATTGATTTAAATTCTGTTTACAAAGCAGATTTATATGAAATTGAAATAAAACTCTGTTTATATACTCCACAATTTCACAGCATACTTTTTTTAATATCACTCAAAGTTGATGTAATCCTACAAAAATAAATTATCAAATCTGTGGCTGCAAATTGCTGATCCACCTGTTTTGCAAAATAATGGAACACTGCATCACCCGGATGTGGATATTGGAGAAATCACATTTGGCACGCTGCCAGACATGCATCATTTTATACAACATTACCATTATATTTTAAACTCTGGTGAAAAAGAAATAAGCTGTTCATTTTTGCACAGTCAAAGGAATTATGATTGTGTACAAATATTTTTTTTCTACGTCATACATCATTTTTATATGTTAAAAAAATATAACAAGAAAAAAGAGGAAGAAGAAGATGCTAGCATATCTTTCTTACCATCAGATCATAAATATCAGACCCAAACTTGGAAAAAAAAATTAAATTTTGGATGTTCATGTAAAAATTATGATTATTTTGATGAAAAAAAATTTTAGAATGCAACATCTGTTCTCAACTTTATCAAAACAAAATAACAAATCATATTAAAGTTATCACTTATTGCAACACACCTCCTTCAGTAAATAATATGATAAACAAATTTAAAAATTAAGTACTGCATGATAAGAATAGATTAGTTTTTGTAGAATAAAATGAGAACATTTATATTTTTTTATCACTTTCATATAATAAAGCAAAATATATCTTGATAACTGTCATGTCGATTAGGTTTCGACGAGTTCACGGTACCAATAAAAGGTTGACTATTGTGTCTGGCTGGAACGTTTATGCCGTTCCGAGAAACCAAATACTAATAATTTCCAAAAGGAACATTGACCTGTGTATCAACCTGTGTATGATCTGTGAGTTGCGTTGTTTTTGGCCACAAAAGACCCGTTGACATGACAGTTAATATACATCAAAATATACACAGAAGTTAAGAAAAAATAAATGGAATAATAAAACACGATTACCTGTAAGATCTTGAAAAGGAAAATTAAAAGTAAAATAAAAGAATGCAAGAGAACATCTTCTTCGAAGATTTTTTTTTATTTGGATGAACAATAAATCATACTTCACTCTGAAGAACATAGGCAAAATATTTACAGGGACTCTCATTTTTTTAGAGCCCTGCCTCATCATCACTTTTAACATATAATTTTGATAAGGAAAACAAATTTGAAAAATGTATATTCTTCTATTGGGGGATTAGGATCAAGATATTAAGCATAAACGCGTCTTCTATCAATACAAAAAAAAATTGTACAAAACGGAAGTAAAATTCTCGCACTTGAAAACAATTCATAATTATTCGAAGGGATTTTCTTGACTCCGTTAATCCCATTTACCAGGACCTTTTTTTGTTGCAAAAATATACTATGTGGTGGTCGTCAAATCATTAACATTTGTTAAAAAAATTCACTCTTGAATTTTATATCGTTATTTCATTTCGAATGCATAATTTATCCCGTCGTAAAAGACAAATCTTTGCTAGCTCCGAACACACACTCTCTGATTCTTCTTCGAGCAAAACGCACCTGCGAAGGAAGAGGGTTGCCATAATATCTTAACTTGCCAATTGGCAGAGTTAGAAAAGTGGTGAGGAATGAGATAAGCCAAACGAGTAAATATTGATAGGAAAATTGAATTTTCGAAATTAAAATTTTATAGCACCTTAAAGATGCGAAACCTATAAAGCAGATAAGTATTCACTTGTTTTAAATTATATATCTGTAGAAATGAATCTGATTGGCCTGAGGCAACAGGAAATGACACACCTTTGGAATATCGCAGAACGTTCTAGAAATATCTTTTGCCTGAAGTACCGAATTGAAAATCATGTTATCATTTTGAAATAAACGAAAGTTTACGTAAGAAAGAAAAATTTACAGGGGGAAGCTTTAAAAGACAAGAATTAAAAAAATTTTAGAATGCGAATTTTAATATTAAATGAATAAAGACTAATAAAATACTTGATAAATTAAATTGAATAAAAATATGGCAGTGGTTATGAATAACCACAACAGCCATTTTCTTTCAAAAGTAAAATTTATAAATCATTAGAATCGTCATAAGAAAGCATTATGGTGCAAAATAAAAAGTTTAAACAGGGTGTCCACTCTCAATGACGGCGAATGGTTAATTTCTTAAGATTTAGTCATAAACATATAGTTATAATTACAAAAATGTTTTAAGTTTGGTAAAGTTATATTTAAAAAAATGATCTGGGTCGATATAAATATTTCTTAAAAAATGACAAACTTTAAACTTTTTTACGATTTTTCTTTCGTATAAACTATATTTAGTAATATTTTCCTGATACACTGACATTTAAGACAAATAAATGACTGGTTGTTTTACGATTAAAATTCACAGAGTAACAATTATTGAATGTTGAAGCAAAAATTTTGCTGCAAATTATTGGGCTTCAATATGTCTACTTTATTTTTAGGTAATCGGATACATTTTGAGATAATTATCGCGGACTAGACAGACAAACTATCTCAAAGATGGAAACCAAAAACTTCTCGTGTCTCGTGTCACGCATTTTCATTGAGGTTCTGCCAACCGACACTGTTACTGCCATTAGTCAATTTATTATGACGTTTTGACTTTCTTAGATATAATTATTAAAACTTCAAATAAGTTTTAGAATTTTATTTTCTATGACAGACATCACGCATTTTCACAAGTAAGTGCGCTGTGTGTTTTGGTGATGATATCCTAACAGGTACAGAAGACAAGTATATTATAGACTAGGTGACGTAAAACAGTTGAGACGTAAATTAGTCTCAAATGCAAAGGGATTTAATTGAACAGCTTAATGTAAATTTGCAAATACTTTTCCACTATTTACAGATACACCTAACAATGTGTGTAAAATAAATTTCTAACCTATTTGTACACCTTATACATATTAAGGTGAAAAAAGTGTTTTTGTCGTGAGAATTTTTAATTCATAAGTTGCATTCCTAAATTTTATAGCTGTTTAACATTATAAAGAAAATATTGTTACAATTGTCTTTTTATTTTTTTCTCTTAAGCAAGAATTACAAAAAAAGAAACATTTTAAAATGTTATATTTTATTTATTACTAACGAAATATATTCTGTATTTTTCATATATTTGTTTATTCAATATTCTACATTTCCCTATGCTAAAACTAACGTAAAATTTTGACTGACCATCCTCTCCCAAAAAGTAAAAAATAAATAAAGAAATAAAGAAAATAAAGAAATAAAATGGAATATCAACATAATAAAAGAGTGAAATTGAATAAGTGTGTTTCGTATGTCATTACATATTGATTGCGTTTAGTAAAAAGTAATTTATAATGACATGCGCCATTTTATTTCATATATATATACCGACTACAATCATTTATATTTTCGGGTTATTCTTCCGTGTTTGTAAAAATACTTCAACTTTATAAACTTTGAAAATAAATATTTAGAGTTAACAAGAGATTACACATACATCATTTCCATACATGATATATATTTTTATTTCAAGTATAATATCGGAAAATAAATTCTGATTGTTTTGTTAACGGTAAGATAACTTCGAACCGAATGCAAATTTCATTGATTCTTCCAAATGGTTTTGAACTGATGGTTATTTATTATACTTTAACTACAAAATCCGTTATACTAATGAATTTTTCGGGATTGAGTGTGATTTATTAAAGCTGTTGGAAAGTTTATTTTGTTTTATTTAGGCAAAAGAAAGAACCGTTTGCGTCATTAAAGACTTAACAATAGCAGCTTTGTGACTTCATTTTTCAATGCAAGTTACTTATTTGTTTTAACAAGCAGAATGAAAATGATTTATTTTATTATTTAAATTCAGATAAATTTAATTTTTTTCCCGCAAGAGTGGTAAAAGTAATATGACTGTTAGCCTAAAAATCGCCGGTGCATAACAGAGAATTGCGAAAAGTCACGTGCAATTATAATAAATATTTATACTGATTCTTTTATTGAGAATTCTGGATCATATATTTAAATTCGTATTGCTTACTTTTTATCATGTAAATAATTCTTGTTACAGCTGATGCGTATTTATTAATTGAAATTTCGTTTTTCATTAGAAACATGCTTATATAAAAGAGTTTTATATACATGGTGATACATAAATATTGAAACAACAGGCCCATATTTTCAATTGCAAAGTTTCGTAAAAAAAGTTACAAAATATGATGACATAAGTTACAAACCCATACAAGAGAATAGAAAAGAAATAAAAAGGAAACAGAAAAGAAAACTTTTATACAGCTCCCGTAAGGCAAGAATTCCAGTTAGGAAACTTTTGCTCGAACCCGTGCTCACAATACCGATGCGGATTGAAACGCCTCCACAATATCTGCTAAACGCACAAACTAATAGCGATTAAGGGGAGAGTGGACCTTTATTTGAGCAAAATCGTCTATAGCAAAATCCTCGCAAAAAAGCTCTAATGCTGTGGTATAATAGTACCAAAAACGTTTTTTCTTATTAAAATATCATTTATGAAGGTTTTAAGAAGTAAATATTAAAGGCAGGTGCATTTATGTACTTTAAATCTGTTATTCTCAAAACTAATTTTTCGGTGTTTTTAGATTTTTGAAATGCTTCTTGCGACGTAATTTTTGATAAATATTTATGAAATTGATAAGGAAGTATCCTGATATTGTTAGAAAAAAATTGTGTAAGTTTTTTAGAATTCGTCTTCATTAAAGTTGTCAAATTTGATTTTTTACTTATTAAAAGGCAAAATTTTAATGAAAATCGATAAGAAATTTAGGAAAAAATCTGTAAAGTATTAACTATTCAAGAGATTAAAAAAATCTTACACAAATTATTTATATAATAGAGTTTTAAGTGATAAAGATGCAAAAGCAAGAAAATATCTCAAAAGTTAACACGAGGGGCAATTTAAAATTTACTTTAAAATTAAATTTTTATTTAAAAATTTTAATAAGATTGGAAATTTTTTAAAGGTGTTCTATATGCTTTTGGTAAAATGTATGTAGGCAAAAAAATTCATAAATGAAAAAAATAGTCCGCCGTAATTCATTAGGTTTTTAGAGATTAAACAAAAATTGAAATGTGCGCAATTCAAAAAACATTGTTAATTTAACAGTTCCAGTAAAAAAAAAAAAAAAAAAAAAAAAAAAAAAAAAAAAAAAAAGAGTTAACTTTTTAGTCCCAGTTAGGCTATGATTTTAACTTTTTTCGTGCTGAGCCGAACTTTACACCCTATAGGTCGGTCCTAGATAATTCGACCAGTGCAGACCTCTAGTGCAGACCACCAGCATCTTTAAAGCAACTTTAACGCAAAATCTATCGGCTGCTATTTTATGTCCAAAGGAGATGCAGTATTTAAAATCAATGTATATTAAAGTACAATTTGTGAATGATCCTTGTCTATCATAGGAATTCTGTCAAGAGCTCGTCGCTTAGAGGCAGGGTTAAGTGGTTTAAGTTACGAATTTTGGAGAATTTTGGGTTTTAATGCCCTTGTGAGATTTGTAAGTTTCGAGATGAACTTATTTTGTTTAATTCAGGAATGGATTTTAAAAAATTGAAAATTTTATCCGACGTGGGCTGTACAAAAATTTAATTTTTGTTATTTTCTCAAATAGACCCAAAATTTATTTCATCATATCCTTTTTTAATGAAATTTTACAATTGGAAGTATGTACCTTGGGGCAATATTAAAGAAGATAGCCTATTATTTCGATATAGTAAATTACTCTGTGTACAACTCTCGATTGCAGCTCTATACTCTATAATGTCTCAGAATCTATATTGTCTGCATTTCTGAAATATTTAACTGGAAAAAGGTTTCCTGCCAGTTTTCTTTATTTCCAATTTTACACAAATAAATATCTTATTTGAGTATTTCCCAAATTTATTTCGGCAATGCCCCACCTGAGCATCTCTAAAATCACTATGTCCCTGAAGTTTAGATGCTTATTTTGCAAAACATGTTCTTATTTACACAGAAAAACATTTCAAAGAAAACTTACCATTTTGAAATTAATGAGTATTTTGATTTCGAGTCACCACATTTTCCGCATTGTAAAATCTATGATTAGATTAAGTTTAAATTGCTGTGCGAAAATAGTGGATTTAAATTCATAAATTTTGTGCATTTTATAAGGCACAAGTATGCGCTGCTGATATAAAAATAGTGGCGACAGGTATTTCAACTTTTTAACCCTTTCGATCAAAGTTGAAAAGCGGTTATGGTTTCGGTTGGTCTGTCTGTCTGTTGGTCTCTCCGTCTGTCAAACTGTCCGTTTGGCCGTCTGTCCACGCTCTAACTCTCGTAAATATACTGTGATTGCACTGAAAATTTTCGAAGTTATTGATGGATTTCAAGAGCAGAAAACCTCCTAAATTGCGATTGCTGCGATACTAAAGAGACTAGAAAAATAAAAATATGGCATGGTAGTTTCTTATCACAATATAGGTATCCTCTCAAGAACGATCGAAAGTAAATTCTAGATTTAAGAAAAATGTTTCTTAAATCTAGAAAATATTTATTTGAATGGAGATAGAAAAATGTTAATCCATTCTTTACCTTTTATCTTTTTTATTTGTATTATTCAAGCAAGGAATACATCTTAACATAAAACAAATTACAACTTATCTAATTTTATTTAAGCTGTTAAATCATGTGTACATAATCGTGTTTAAACATAAAACATTGTCTTTCGAGAGAGAGAAAAAGAATTGCCCAACGGAAAATTGAATTAGAAGGAATTTTGATAAATGATTGAATAGTATATATTTTTTTGTTTTTGTTTTTCCCTTTAGTGGTTAGACATGATCTTGAATGACAAAATGCAAAAAGTGGGGAAATCTTTTCAAAATACTACAGGCTATGAATCATTGCAAAGAAAGTTGTCATTTTACTTATTTTTATATTTAAATGTGTTATTGAACAATGAAGCTACTATGAAAACATCAAAGAATGTTCATATTTAATCTAGACAATTTTTTATCTATTATAGATAGAAATTTCTTCATCCATTTGCATGATTTATTTTTTATATATTTTATTCATAATAATTTATAAAATTAGGAGTGGATTTGATTTTTGTTTTAAGTTTAGAAATTATCGTATGAGAACTATCAAGTCGGTAGAATTGTAATATGACTAAAGATATTCATTTTAAAGAAAAAAACAGGTTAGACTTAAACTTATTATATAGAATGTCTACTCTCAAAGCTAATTCCTTAAACATTATCCATAGACATATTGTTCCAATTGCAGAAATGTTTTAAATGAGGCAAAGAAATATTTTTAAAGCAATTTGTATTAATAAAAAATTTCTTTAAAATTTTCGAACTTAGAGTTTTTTATACTGTTTCTTGGTTTTATAGATTTTATTTAGTAAAATTTTCTTATTACACTGACAAGTAAGAGAATAAAACTCCAAAATTTTAGATAATTTCTGCACCTAAAGTAAAGTAATTCTAAATTTAACAGAAAAATGTTTTTAAAATCTAGAAAATATTTATTTGAATGAAGATAGAAAAATTTTAACCCGTTCTTTACCTTTTATCTCTTCTATTTGTATTATTGAAGCAAGGAATGCATCTTAACATAAAACAAATTACAACTTATCTAATTTTATTCAAGCTGTTCAATCATGTCTATATAATCGTGTTTAAACATAAAACATTGTCTTTCGAGAGAGAGAAAAAGAAATGCCCTAAGGAAAATTCAATTAGAAGAAATTTTTTATAAATGACTGAATAGTAATTTTGTTTCCTCTTAAGTGGTTAGAAATGATCTTGAATGACAAAATGCAAAAAGAAGGGGGAAAGTAGGAAAGAAAAATTCAAAATGCTAGAGGCTATGAATCATTGCTAAGAAAGTTATCATTTTACTTATTTATATATTTAAATGTGTTATTCAACAATGAAGCTACAATGAAATCATCAAAAAATGTTCTTATTTAATCTAGATATTTTTTTTCTATTATCGAAAGAGTTTTTTTCATCCATTTGCATGATTTATTTTTTATATATTTTATTTAAAATTTTTAAAATTAGGAGAGGATTTGATTTTTTTTTTAGTTTAGAAATTACTGTATCAGAACAACCCCGCTGGAGAATTGCATTATCACTAAAATATTCTTTTTAAAAGAAAAAAACAAGTTCGAATTAAATTTATTATACAAAAATTATTATATTTATTATATAGAATGTCCACTCTCAATGATGGCTGTGTTTCAAAGCTAATTCCTTAAGCATTAGCCATAGCCATATTGTTCCAGTTGCAGAAATGTTTTAAATGTGGCAAAGGGATATTTTTAAAGCGATTTGTGTTAATAATTTTTTTTAATTTTTAAATTAGAATTTTTTATACAGTTTCTTGGTTTTATAGGTTTTATTTAGTAAAATTTTCTTATTATACTAAGAATAATATACAATAAAACTCCAGTTTATATAACACAAAAATTGGCTGAGTTATGAAACTTAAAAAACGCTTGAGTTAAACATATTTTCTGCATCTGAATACAAATGACTTTGGCCATGCCTTGATGGATATTACATCAAAATGCTTAAAGTTTTCAAAGACCTTTCCATGTGTTTCTGCACATTGAAAAAATCGTACAAATATTACGGTGGAATTATCTTTTATTAAGCGTTTTATTTTGCAAGGATTTGAAACTTTTTCATTTCGGACTTTCTTTTAACAAAATGTATGTTGATTTTATAAAATTTTATAAAATTTCACCAATCTTGTGAATTTTTTTCCAGTACAAAATTTGTAGAATATCTTTCAAATATATAATCAAGATAAAATTTTACATACTGATGTAAATCCGTTGATAATATAATATTATTATAATTTTCTGCAGTCAACATTTATACTTATTTTACACGATAATACACAAAATTTTGGAAAGATATTCCTCCAAAAAGTTTAAAGAAAATAAAAAATAAATAAGATAATACAATTGTGTTTTTTATGCATTTTTTAACGTAAATCCCGAAAGTTATCTTAATTTTTAATCGCCACGTCAGGATTTTTTTAAATCATAAATTATAACAAAAAACGGTTCATCTATAATAATAAAGAGATAAGTTTGTGAGTGTGTCAACTCTGTTCTAAAGAGACCGCTGCACGTAGAGTTGCAAAATTTGGGGGAGAAGGTACGTCTATGAATGAAGGTTTGCACCTTGAAGCCCGATTTACGATTTTTTTATTTAATTTTTTAGGCGATTTTTAGCGTTCTTTTTATCTTTCAAAGCGATTTTTCCACATTATTTAAAGGAATATGGTTTCATTCTTTTAATCCAATATAGTAAAAAAAAAAAAAAAAATTCAATAAAGTTTATTCGGAATTCGTACAGCGATTTTTGAATTTTTAACGAATTTTTAATGCTATTTTTAATATTTTTTCGCATTTTGTGGTATAATTTTTTGACATTGATTTTTCAAAGTTTCAGCCTAATTTACTAAATTTTGTCTGCTACGAAATTATAATAGTACATACTAACCTTTTAACTAATCGTCTAGTATCGACTTCATTCATGGTAAGTCCGATTTAAGAGTGATATAATTAGTTTGAAAATCAAAATATTTCACTTAGAATTTCGATGTGAAAAAATAAATTATAATAGTGATTTTCAGGGATAAATATCAGCATTTTAACACGAAAATCACGGAATCATTGGACAAATATTCCTTTCCCCGTTTCTCATTGCCGTCATTTTGAATATTTTAACAACAAAATATTATTTGTTTGTTTTTTAAGTGATTTTTTGCACAGTCAGTTGCCACGTATTTTCAGTTAGTGATAAAATAATGCAAATTTCAGATTAGTTTAATAGTTTTATCACGGACCCGGACAAAGCCGGGCGGGTCAGATTGTATAAAATAAGAGGAGGGTTGTGTTTTTTAAATTTTGATAACCGATTTTAAATAGTTTTTAGAACTGAATCTGAAAATGATTTTCACTTATATCATCATATTAGACTTTTTTTTGCTAATCATAGATGTCAAAGTTAAAATATCGCAAAAATCTGGTGCTATACAACAGATGTAAAACATTCTTTATTTTTTTATTTTTTTTAATTCAATAATTTATTAACTTTTTTGGTTTAAGGGGTGTCAGGAGTTTCACTTTTTTACGTGATGTTGCAATTTAGCAACATGTCACATTTAACTTTTTTTTTCAGTCCCAATAATATATAAATGCATAAAAAATTTAACATAGACAATTTAATATCAATTTTATTTAATATATATATTTTTTAATATTATATAGTGAATTTTTTATGTATGATTTTGATAAAAAATTTCAGATTATTTTTTGACTGAGCGCAACATTTCTCAAAACCTAATAAAATAATTTGCATTAAAATAGCAAATAAAGCCCTTGTGCAAAAATCTTTAAAGATAGAAAACCAACCATTAGAAATGCACATATAAACCATGAAAAGATAGCAAACAGCCGTTTCGAACCTACTATCGAGACTCTTCATCAGTGCAAGACATAGCGAGCCAGAAAAAGAAAAATTGAGAAAAAAGACAGAGAAACGCAGGCTTATATACCCGTTACAGGAATGAAAAGAAAAAGTAACCAATTAGAAGAAAGCAGCTTAAACAACTCGGTGGACAAGGAGAGACATATACCGGAGAACGAACTAAACAAAAACTAAAAAGCATATTAAAAGAAAAAAAACCTTAAATTAATGATTTCCAAATGCTTGGAAAATAAGGAGTACTTGATAAGTCATTGACTAAGGAATGCGAGTTTTTAATGATGTGGTAAGTTTCCCAAAAATTAAGATCAAGAACAGAAGGACACTTATGGTTAATGGTGGCTGAAGAAAAATTGAATCTATGTTGTGAACACCAACAATGTTATGCAATATAAGAGCGTTTAAGCTTTTGATTTTTGACATACTTTTTATGCTCCTTTAAACAAACCCTGAGGGCACGTTTAGTCTGACTAATATAAGAAAGCCCACACTGGCAAGAAATTTCATAAATACACCAGTTATGTAAGCGATCAATAGGGTGCTTGAGATTTGAAAAAGCAATTTTATTAACAGACGACAAAATAACATGGAAATCGAACCTTCTAAAAATTTTAGCAACTTGCTGACTGATTTTAAGAAAAAATAGTAAAACAACCAAAGCATTATAGTTTGAACTAAAAATCTTTTCAGAATGGGGGGATTTCGACAATTTTCTATGAATGGAATCTGTAATATTAGTAGCATAATCATGATCAACAGCAATATCTTTTAGATAATTAGGTTCATAATTGAGTAACTGGGGAGTTGAACAAATATTGGAAGCCCGGAAAACAAAAGTTTTTAAAGCTACAAATTTCTGGTTAGAAGGATGAAAAGAATACCTGTGAGGGGAAGACTGACCACAAAAGATTTACGAAAGACAGTAGCATGAAAATTCTTTTTATTACGAATAACAAAAACATCCAGGAAAGAAAGACAGTTTTTGAATTTGACATCAAAAGTAAATTGTATGCAAGAATTAACAGAATTTATAACAGAGAGAATATAATTAATATCTGAATTCATTTCAATTAAAGCATAAATATCATCAACTTTACGAACATAAAACTGAAATTTTAAGATTTCGAACAATTTTAATTCAAAGTAGTGCATGTATAAATCACATAAAATCGGACTAAGAGGATTACCCATAGCCAAAACGTCTGTCATACGAAAAGAATTCCTATTAAATACAAAAATATTTTAAGCCAAGCAAGCACGAGTAAGAATAATGAACTCCTCGATTTAAAAATAAAGAGAAATGAAATTGCCAAAGCCTTTTCTTCAGGCATTCTAAACACCTTCGATCGGAACATTAGTAAATATTGAAGAAACATGAAAAGAAAACATCATGTGGCCCTGTGCTTAAAGCTGTGAAGTTTCTTAACAAATTCAAAAGAGTTCTTAACAGTGAAAGGATTGCTGCTCGAGAGTGGAGAAAATATGGAAACTAAATATTTTGCAAGTTTATAAGAAGCAGTAACGATACTAGAGACAATGGGTCTAAAAGGGATGTCAGGTTTATGGACCTTAGTTTAAGCATATAATCTGGCACAATGTGCAATTGAAGGAATAAGAGATCTCTTGAATTAAGCAGGGATAATAGGGGAAAATTTAATGGCAGATTTCATTGTTTCCATTTCACTTTAGGAAGGGTCTTTATGGATATCCACGTAGGGACCATCATTAATTAATTTATGGGATTTTTCCAAATATGTAGATTTGTCAAGAACAACAATCTGATCACCTTTGTCAGCCTTGGTTATGGTCAGATTGGGATCAGAACACAAACTTTTTAGGCAATTTTTAACCGAACTATTAAAATTTGGTTTATAAACATTAGAATTGAAATTGACAATACTGGCAATGAGATACCTAATAAACTGTTTGTGAGAAGAAGAAATAGCGCTATGATTAAAGGCTCTTTCAATAGGAGCAATCAGATGGGGTAACGAAGGAGTGGCAGATACAGAAATTTTTTTATTTAATTTGAGAGCATTAAGCTCATAGTTACTTAAAGAGACACTAGAAAGATTAACAGCAGCATTTTGATTAACAATAAGAAAATTTTGTTTTGTAATTCTGGATTTCTTAACTGTAGAATTAACAAAGAGAACTAAATTTCTTCATTAGAACCGAATAATAAACAGAAGAAGCTTTGAGGTTAGTTAAAAATAGTTAAAAACAGTTAAAAATAGTTGCATGCTACTCCAATGTCTAAGGCGCCCTCTATCGGCATTTTGTGAAATTTATCTTTAAAATTTATTTTCCAGAAAACACTGATTTAAAGAGTAGTTTTAGCAAAACCCGCAAACGAATCGACTAATTTTTTCGTTTTTTTATAGTTTTCCGTTTCGTTTGAAATTTAAACCATCTGAACACAGTTCAGTTTGTGCTACTTAACCACTCCCAACTATTCAGATTTTGAGCTCAAAATTTAAGTTTAAATCTAAGCCTACGAAACCATTTAATGAGATGCAAAAAATAACGGCAAAAAATAATATTAGGATGGATTATTTCGTTAATCAAAAGTCTAAAGCGCCCTCTATCGACATTTTTTGAAATTTATCTTTATAATTCACTTTTAATAAAATACCGACATAAAGAATAGTTTTAGTAAAAACCACAAATCAATCGATTAATTTTTCCGTTTTTTATAATCATTTGAAATTTAAACCCTCTGAACACAGTTAAGTCTGTGCTACTTAACTGCTTCGAACTATTCAGATTTTGAGCTCAAAATTTAAGTTTAAGTCTAAGCTTACGAATCCATTTAATGAGATGCAAAAAATCTCGGCAAAAAATAGTTTTTCATTACTTTAAAGTCTAAAGCGCCCTTTATCGGCATTTTTCGAAATTTATCTTTATAATTTATTTTCAAGAAAATACCAACATAAAGAATAATTTTAGTGAAAACCGCAAATCAATCGACCAATTTTTCCGTTTTTTATGTGTATTTGAAATTTTGGACCCCAAACTTTAATAGTGGCTATCTCCTTTGGAAAACGTTCGGGACCCTTGGTTTCCTATTTACTATTACTCGTCTTGATGTGTTCTATCGCCTCCTAGCGTATATACCATTTGTTTAGGGACATCCTGTATAGACAGAATGTCATGGAATAGTCTTCAAAGCTTCTTATATTCATTGTTCGGTTCAAAACAAGAAATTTAGTACGCATTGCAATAATTCTGTTGTTAGTAACTCCAGCAATTTACCTAATGTTAACCAAAATGCTTTTGTTAATCTTTCTAGTGTCGCTTTAAGTAACGGAAGTTATAAGCATAGCGGCCAAGTTTCCTTTTATTTTCAAATAAAATAACTATTTGAAACCATAAATTACTAATAAATAGAGAAAGCAATTACCCCATCAATGAAATACGCATTTTATTAAATGCATTCTATGATTCCATGCATATCAAACATCAAAGAGAAATCACAGATAGTCATTTATTCGTTCATTGATTTGCTATCACAGCCTATTTTTAGCTTTTCCGTTTACAACTTTCTTCAATTATGTTCTTATTTTAAAAGAATTTTCATAGTTTTTGACACTTTACACTTACAATTAATAGTGTTTTTTTTTTTTTTTTTTTTTTTTTTTTTTTTTTTTTTTTTTTTAACTGCTTTCATTTTTATTCAAAATTATTTTTAAATTCAAATTTAACGCTAAATAATAATACTCCATTTCAGGTATTACAAAATCGGTCTAACATCGACACTCCCCTTATCCTTCGATTGCATTTGCTGTATACATCTTTTTAGTTTGTAAATAAAAGTAAACTCAATGAATTATTTGTTACAACATGCAGTATAAAGTATTAAATGCATCTTAAAAAAATTAAATTATTACATAAACTTACGTTGAAGAACTAAACTTTGATAACAATGTATAAATACAGAATTGGGAAAATTTTATGATGGATATTATTTCTGTCGCGATGAATGTCACAGTCTTTTGCTTGATTTGAAATTGATTCCAAACAAACGGTTGCTATGTTGCATTTAGTTTTTGTAGTTATATTATGCATATATTTTATTTATATTTTATTGCTATATCTCGCAGATGTTTGTTTTAATATTTTTCATGCAGCTTTAACAGTTTCTACTATTTATATTTAATAGGAAATGAAACATAACAACCGTTTCTTTACAGACACTTTCCTAGAACAACCTCATGATTAAAGTAATTCTGAAAGCGTCTATTTACACGCAAAGGAGTTAGATACGGCGTTTAACCACATACTTCAATTAACTCCGATGTCGGTAGCCCATTAATTTTGTTTTGTAACATATTTAATTGTTTTTGTCTAAAACTTGCTAGCAGCACCATGGTTTTATGTTATATCTGCATGTCATTTCAAATGCTTGCATGATAAAACATTTCGAAGGCTTATTCTTGAACGTTTATACAGAATTGAGATATATTTGAAAATAGTTAACAATTAGATGTAGCTTCTGGTGAACTATGAAGTGTTGCAAGTTTGAGTAAACGATATAAACATTTCTATAATATATCTAAAATTTTAGCTTTGTTAATACATATTTTTGAAACATAACTACATCTATGTTCATGAATTTAAATATAAAATAGCTAGCAAAATATTTTATACATTTTTATGGGCAGATCGAACGTCTCTATACATCACCACGTACAAGGATATCATATTTCTTTCTTTATAAACCTACATAGAAATGCTTTTTTGAAAGAAATCTCCATTCATCTTTTTACTTTTACCCTTATACAAAAACACGATAAAATTTTTCTGAAAGACTGACTTTGAAATATTTCAGTGAATTCAGTTTTTTATATTTAAGATTCAAGGTTTATAAATGATTCTGTGTTTAAAAGTTATAAATGATCCAGAAAAGTAAATGAATGATGGGTACAAGAAAAAAGGTATAATGCCTTTTTTGATAATAGTATTAAGAATGAAACCAGAAAATTTACCCCGGATTATCTTGATTACTGATGCGCCATATACTGTTAGTTGTACAGAATGCGATAAAAAATAATTGAAATATTTTATATATTTTTTCATACTTAGTATTTCTTATAAACAACCCATCAACTACTCCAAAAAGGAATTTTTATTACTTTTGAATTAGATTCAATAAGGCAGTCAATCGCGAAACATTTTATATTTTGTAGCAATCATTGTTATCTTTATTAACTAATTGATTAAGCGACTAGATTTATTGCATAGTTGTCAAGTTCGAAATCTATTTAATTATTTGTAAAGTTTTTATTTTAAGAATTTAAATTAGAATATTATACTGAAACAATCAAAAATTGATTTTTTTATTTACTAACAAAATATTCGTCTGTAGCTGGGCTGCAATTTTAAAATATTCCTATTTAAAAAAATTGGAAAAATAAATAAATAAATCATAAAAAATATTATTGCATTTGGAAGTACATTTTCTTCTCTCGATGGTGTAAAAATCGAAAATACACGATATTTAGAGTTAGTGAAAAAATGTACAAAAGCAAAAGTTATAACTCAGGTTGCTGACATCAAGGCTAACAACAAATATATACAGTATATGGTCAAAGGATACCGGCCGCATTTTTATAAAGAATCACGTTTTGGTTTTGAGCACCAGCCTTGGCGAGTTGGCGAAAGCGAGAACGTTCAGCTAGCTGCATCGCTAAACACAAAATAAACTAAGTTCAAATGTGTCATAAAACATATGATTAATAGAATTATATTTATTACAAGAGAATCTTTATTACTGTTTTTAATTAACTTCTCAATTTCTTCGAACACAGCGAGTTAAGTAAATAATATTTTTGAATTGAGAAAAAAAAAACTATGTTTAGATGTTCTGTGAAATTTAAAGCCTTTTAAACTGAAAAAGCTCTTTGTTTTAAGCTATGTTTTAATCGTAAACAACGGTGAATAACATTTCCTCATATTATAGTCTTTGCTTGATAACATTAAAAAAAAAAAAAAAAAAAAAAAAAAAGAACAATAAGCGCGATCTATTTGCAGAAGGAAGGGTTGCTAATCGCCAAGCGTTTGACGTCACAAACAAGAAAGGTTGCGTAGCATTGACTTCATCTCCGCGCCAATCGTTGTTCTGACGATAAGGTGCTCAAAACGTGATTCTTTCTAAAAATGCATACCGGCCACTTTCGATTTTAGACAAATTGTTAAATATCTAGAAAAATGCATGAGGAATTATCCTAAAACTCTAAGTGTGTAAACGTAATAGTACAAATCATACATGTGTTTGATGATTTTTAAGATTCGTCAAAAATTCGGAAACAGTATTTAAATTGATTATAACACCGTTTTGTCTAAATATTTCTGGAGTAGTTTTTTTTGTTTTTAATTTTTTTATACATTAAATCTATGACTGCTAAACATTCTTTGAATATTTTATTTATGCTTCATCTTTATATATATTTGTATAACTGTTTTGATATTTCTTACTCGTTTAGTTAGCTCTTAAATAAAAAAATTGGAAATTACACGTCAACCGTAGAAAATGAAGTGCGTTCGTACTATAGCAATTTAAAAAAAATATTTAGATCTTAGTGTAATAGTATACACTATAGTAGCCGAAACCTTTTTTGTGTACCTATCGTAAATACTATTTGCTTTCTATTATTCAGGAAGTAACTTGTAGTAATCCTTAGTAACGTATGGAACAATTACATAAAATGTTAAATACAATGTCAAATACAATTAAGACGCACACCAAGCAATGTTTCCCTTATTCCATTATTCAGTGGAAATACTTTTCTGTTGTCCTGTAATTGAATAACACATATTCTTTGCACCACAGATTGTACAGATAGTATATCATAAGATATACATCATAGATACATATTAATTTTATTATGTTCAAAAGAGTGAAAAACCATAAAAATGCATGTAGAACAATTTTTCCTTTTATCGTAATGTAACGGAATACTTTTCATTATCCCTGTAATTGAAATATACATCAAATTACCATAAAATTTGAAATGACTCGACAAAATTATGTAATAATTATATATTTCAAACTTCAAATGATTCGGTTGCGTAGTTTTTGCGTTGTTATATGCGGTCAGATGGACGGAAAGAAGGACAGAAAGACAGACGGACAAACGGACTGAACGATAAATATGTCTGCTACGTATTTACGTAAATACAAACGCACTTAAAAATGGTTATCTGTAAACTTTCGGAAAGCACTGTAAATGAAAAATATATATTTCATTGCATATTTCGAGTTAAAGAAAAATTGAGAAACATATTTAATTCAGAATTATCGAGATATTTTATGCATTCTGAATTATTATTCATTTAACAGCTTTAATGAATTTCAATAACAGTGATATTCGCATTGCTTTAATTCTAATATCAAAGAGAACTTTGTAAATGGAATTTCTTCATTGAATGGTAAAGTGTGTTTAATTAAATACAATTTGAATATTAAATATAACATAAGCTTTTTGAAATCCTGTTTCTATGAGTGGCAAAATAATTTATTTAAAATTAAAAGATTTAATTATAAAAGGACTTATAAAATGTTGATTATTTACATAATATAATGAATCAAATTCTTTGAATAAAGCATCTTATTTACTCTCAAGAGACTACTCAAATTCAAATTATACTTTTGTTAATCCCAAAACATTCTCGTTTACCATTACCTATTTCCAATTTAATGAACTACAAAAAAGTTAATTTTGAACAATTTAATTTAACCCCTTGGGTAATTAAAAACTGTAACAAGTAAAGTTCTACATAGAAATGTTTTGACATGTTTGAGATATTTAACATTGTAACTAAACCATTTAATCCATGAATAAAAATTGAAATTAAAAAGAAAAACATAAAAAAACGGTTACCGAAGTACGTTGGTGTCACAAAATGTAAAATGTCCTTTGACAATTGAAGAGAGAAAAACTGTGTGCTTTGGGAATTAAAATTCTTTAACAAAAAAGACAAATTATAAAGTTATCACGTTACATAAGTATCATGTTATGCAGTATTAATTTGAAAAAGGAATATTCTGTATAGTTTAACTTTTTTTGTACACTTAAAAAAATATTATTCAAAATGATTGGCAATTTGTTTTCATTAGAACAATTAAAAACTCAGACAATATTTATGTTAAAAAATCAATAATAATTTTCTTGATAAAGGAGCAAAACTCAAACATAAGTACATTATGCGTATAATTTAATATTTTTCAAAACATACAGTTTTTTATACTTAAAGTATGTAAGGATGTAAATTTTAATTATTATTTAAAAAATATATTTATATCTATTTTAGCAAGACAAAATATCTTTATATGCATTTTTTAAAGCAAACAATCTAAAGTTTGTAATTACTATAATGAAAAAAAAATATGCATGATTAAAGATATATGTATATAGAGAGATAGATAACAGAAAGTATTATGATGATATAGAAATAAAAGATGAAAGTAATAAATGATAATAATGTAACTATTAAGTACCAGTTAAAAAAATATAAAAAAAAATATTTATTGTTGTAGACTAAATCCATTTTAACCATCACTTTCCAACATAGTTGAAAAGTTCTTATGATTTCGGTTTGTTTGGCCATTTGTCCCGTATTGACCTGAAATTTAAGGATGTTAATTTTCATTACAGCATAAATCCTATTTTAAATTAAGTTAATAACATGGTTAGTTTATTTAGAGAGATAATAAAAAAATTCATTACATTACAGCTGATAAGAAAAATAGTAGTTTCAACTGAATTTTAAAGATATTACACCCTTTTAAATATAAAAAAATTGATAATTCTATAAAATTTGCATTTTGTAGTATATGCAGTGTAGTGAATAGCTATTAAAGAATTGAATGCATCGCAGTTTAAGGATGATAAATCTTAGAACTGTAATTTCAGTAGTTTTAAGAGCTTTTGGTTTGAATTAATTTTTAGCTAAATATTGGCGAATAATAAAAGTACGAGGTAATTCTACTGGGCTAAGTAAAAATATTTAAGTATTCTTCCACCTATTAGTATAAAATGCTGAAAAAGAAAGGTCGACCTGTTATGCTTTTTGTTGCTGAACTAAATTGTTCCATTACATAACAGAATCTGTATCAACCTATAGATCAAATAAATATAAGACTATTTGAAAAAAGTGAAATAAAAATTTGGGACATAATTGCTGAAATCAGATTTTTAACTAAAAATTTGTTTTCTAAAATGTTTACTTAGAAACTCTTATTCCTTTTATTTCACTAAATAAAGAATTTTCAGGTAGTATTAGAAAGTGTTTTATTATCTATGCTTAAACATCATTTGTATTTTTTGTTTAATTTTCCTTTAACGTTTTTAGTTAGAATAAATAAATATTGCTTTACTCATAAAACAATATGTGAGCTAATTTGTCGTGAAAAATCGGTTACCTAAAAATACAAATATTTGAACCTGAAGGTTGAATTTATGCGTATTGTAAGAATAATTTAAATGAAAAAATTCAAAGTAATAATTATATCAACGAAACATTTTATTAATATTCAATATTCCAGAATTTTCCTTGGTTGTTATGGAAAAATCAGTAGCAAATTTTAAAAGAAGCTGTGGTTTATATGCTAATTCTCTTTTGCGGCAGAAAATTGATTTTTTAAAAACAATGTGCGTTGGAAATGATAGATGTTAGATGTTAAAAATGAAAAAAAAATTAAATTTCCATTGTGTTAAAATTGTGCATTTATTTGTTACAAAGTGCTATATATTTGCTTTTTAATTACAATCTCCTAAAAGAATTTGAATATTTTATAACTATATTTTTATAAATGTTTGAAATTAGATTTCCGTTGCTGACTTCAAAAGAAAAGAAAACAATTTTGTAACATAAATCCCATATGTATTTAAATGCAAACAATTCAAATTTCAAATTTTAAAATTATCAACTTCTATGTACCTATCTAATTTGTTGAATTTTTTTCTTGAATTTACTTATCCGATCCTAAAAGTTATATTTTTAAAAAATATTCTTACATTTAAAAGTGAAAAAAAAAAAATCCCATTTTTTCTACGATTAAATAAGACGGAGTAATAGTTGTTAAAATTTGTAACGTGTTTTTTGCTGCAAAATAGAGGTAATTTAGTTTAATATAAATGTGAATAATTGCCAGATATATTTAAAAATCAATTATTAAGAGTAAACATAACTTAAGTTTAAAATCTTTTTAATTCTGAGATATTAAAGAAAACTATGTTACTTTTACTAGAAATACAAGTTTAAAAATAACAGAATTTTTTAAAAATGAAATGATGAAATTAAACTCTCGAAATTAATTACCAGAACGATAAACCCTGTCAAACTTTAATATATACAAGGTTTAAAAGTTTCGAAAAAGGTAATAATGAAAACTTCTAAAGAGAAATTTAAGTCAGAGGTTGTGAACCACAAAATTACGCTATCAATCCTAACTAAGCACGGACTCGTTGGTTCTGTATAATATAGATTTTTTTCGTTAAGTATATCTTCCAACATTGTCTTCCTAGGTCTATCAATACTCTTTTTCCCAATTAATTTATCGA
This sequence comes from Maratus speculifer, assembly GCA_964019185.1. Classification (NCBI taxonomy): domain Eukaryota; kingdom Metazoa; phylum Arthropoda; class Arachnida; order Araneae; family Salticidae; genus Maratus; species Maratus speculifer. The sequence continues at coordinate 26,721,333 of OZ025294.1, read as the reverse complement.
TAAATTGTTAATTAACATTAGTTTACACAGTTTTTATACCCAAGCTGAAAGTTGTTAATTGATTGTTTATTTAGATAGAGTTATCCAAAAAAATAATAAATTAAACAAATTCTGTCACGTATGGTTTAAGTAATATTTATTTACTTAACTGGATTACATAATTTTGGTATTAATATTTTAAAAAAATCAAAAACGGCGAAAATTTGCCTTCTTTTTATAGTTTTTTGGATCCGTTTCTCTTATAATGGACCAACAGTAATTCCCTAGCAAGTTTTCATCCCCAAATCTCTGATATCGTTCTTCAAAAATCTTTAAATCTTGGTGAAAACGTTCCCTTTTTTTTTTACTCATACTTCTTAAGTTTTCAGGGAAAAATCTCAGATGCGAATGCAAGAAATGAATCTTTAATGACATATTTACTCCCATGTGTTGAAAATTATTTTTCAATAAGTCGGCAACAATTTCTTTGTAATTTTCACTTTTTTATTTTCCAAAAATTCATCCAGAACCATTTTGAATGACTTCAAAGCAGATTTTTTATTAACAGGTAAAAGGCTTTCAAACTGAAAATCTTTGATAATTTTACAGATCTGTGGGCCAACAAATATCCACTTTTTCAGTTTTGCCTCTGTAATGTTTAAAAATATTTTTTGTAAATACCGTAAAGCATCACTGTTTTTGTCAAGTGCATTCACAAAGTTTTTCACGAGTCCCAATTCGATATGGAAAGGGGGTAATGTTGTTTGGATCTACCAATAGCTCATGTTTGATGTTCATTTTCCCCGGAATGTATTTGTAATATTCTCGTTCCAAATTGGCCATTCTTTTCTTACATAATGATGTCGTTTTGCTTGGCTGCCCTACAAAAAAAGGAAACAAGGGTATTTTGTGTAACCACCCTGCAATCCTAATAACAAATCGACGACTTTGAGGTCGCCGCACACTTTCCATTGGTGTTATTTATACTTTTATTAAATTAATTAAAGTGCTATAATCTTTTTATAGCTCTCTTTACAATTCACTGCGTGTCCTATTGTTATAGATAGTTTCTTATTTCTATTATGTAATAAAACAGCTTTCAGACTATATTTCGAAGAGTCTACGAATAAGCGCCAATCTGTTTTATTATAGTTTTACTTCAGAAAGTCCCGGGATATCAGTACAATAACAATATTCAACTTCTTTTTTGAAAAATTCTGAGTAAACTTTGCTTATGTTTCTAGACAACGTAACTTTTGAGTTTGGTGTTAATAAGTTCCATTGTTGTAGGCGAGAACCAAGAAGCTGTGCTTTAGATTTTGATAATTGTAAATATCTTGTAAGATCATTTAATTTGGCCTGGTTAATTAAATGTGGAATCTTTTCTTGAAGAGAGAACTTGTTAAAATCACTAGAAATCGATTTGAATTCAACTTCTCTTTCATTTGAGCCAGATAAGAAATATTTAGTTTCCATCTTTCCCACAAATACTGGAGGAAGACAGGTGTAAAAAAATTAGGCCCGGGTTTTAACCTATTGCTTTCAGGGGCATTTATGGCCGCTATTTTGAATTAAAATGTTGAATTCCAGTAGAAACATTCTTGTCATTTTACATAATTATTTTACATAATTCTTTTAATAGCAGTCTATCACTATTTGTAAGTTATTGAATTTTAAAGTCTTTCAGTCAATTTTAAAACACCCGGTGTATTCAGTCTATTACTTACTGGTAGATATACGATAAAACCATTAATATCTTATGTGATTTTTTTGAAGTGGTTTTCTGAAATTCAAAGATAAAGGAAAAATATATCTAATATCACTTAAGTAAAAATACATACTTTTTAAACCATTAACTGCCCAAATTAAAATTTTCAATTTTTTAAGTTTTATATCTATTTCTACAAGAAACTTTGATAGAAAATTTTTGCTTTATATGATTTCAAAAGTTTATGTCTTTAAATAAGGCCAAATTTTTAATTAAAAAATAGCAGTGTCTATGCCAAACATTTATGCATTTATTTTCACCGTTGCATGAACTCAATATCAGCGGGCATTGGGCTTGCAAAAAATTATGTTGCTTGTAAGCAATGCATAAATATTTATTTTTGTATTTTATATTTAAGTTCACAATACGTTAACAAGTCCTTTCTTTTTGCAGTATCTAGCCTTTTTCACAGTTTAGTTTTCGAAGAAAATAAGGATAAATTGAGTTACTAAAGTTTAAAGTTGTTAGAGATGAATGCTTTTTAAAATGTTTATTATTTTTTTATTTTACTATAACAAGTACAATTTTTTTAAAATTTATGTTTGAATGACAGGAAATTTTACTCAAGCTTTACAAAAATATTTCACTGTAGGTATTATAATAAATTGATTTTCTAAGGTTCAAAGTTGTTGGAGATGAATAATTTTCAAAATCTTTATTATTTATTATTTTTGTTTTACCATAACAATTATAATTTTTTACTTACCCATCATACGTAGTATAGGGTACGTCTTGCAATCGTTTTGAAAATCGAAAAAAATTTTTTGACGGATTTACACGTTTTAGATAGTGGAGATTCTGAAAAACATATTTTTAGAAAAAAAAATTTGCCGTCCGTCTGTCTGTCTGTCAGTCTGTCTGTCTGTAAACGCTCTATCTCCCGAACAAATGGAGATAGAGACTTGAAATTTTGTATGTAGTTAGTATGTAAAAATGGGACGAACCCTATTTAATATGAGCAACCTCGATTATCCGGAACTATTTTTTTCGGACTCTCGAAAAATTCGTTCTGATGAAAGGTATATAAAAATTTTCGAATTTTTTTGTTCTAAGGAATGGACGTAAAAAGCAATAAAATAACACACATTTTGCATATAGAACGAAGTCGATCGGATTATTAGTTGCCGAGATATTTGTAATCCTGTTTTCCACATTCTTCGATTTTTCATGACCCTGTATTTCATTAAAATTTCAATTCGGAAGTATATTTTAATTGGAAATGAGACGCTTAATCCGACGCAGTTAATTGTTAGTTAACAGAATTATTATTTTTGGAGTTATAAGGATGTGTCTTTTACGCAGTTCGGTACTACTTGAGTAGTTTGGCGTTTTATATAATTTGTCGAAATTGGTACATCAGCAGTTCTTTAATATAGCATTACTATGTATATTAACAACATTTAAATTTTGTTTATGAATTGCAATGCATTGTATAAATAGTTTCACATGTTTTATTTTCATATACATATCCATGATGGGTAAGTATTACGGTGGCTCCCAACGACTAGTCTTGATTTACATTAGAAAAACAAAAAATTTTGCTCACTTTTTTTCAAAAATATCTGAAACTAGAAATTATAATAAATTGTTTTTCTGAAGTTCAAAGTTATTGGAGACGAATGGTTTTAAAAATCTGCATTATTATTATTTTTTATTTTACCGTAACAAATATAATTTTTCTTGATAAACGTTAGAAAAACAGGATATTTTACACAATTTTTTCAAACATATTTGACACTAGGAATCTTTATTTAAAATCAATTAATTTATTTATAATGTAATATTTTTATTCTTGTATTATTTTATTCTTGTTTGTACTTTTAAACTTACTTTTATGATGAAAAGTCTAGTACAAACCGAAATATATATACTTATATCAGGAAGTCTGTAGAGTGAATATTTATTTCTTTACTTGGTAAAATATTGCAAAGACTTGGAAATATATTATAAGGCCGGATTTCTTAATAATATATATTGCGTCATTCAGAAAAAAAAGTTCCAATTCCGAAATACTAAATTTAAAACAAAATAAGCACAGTCTTCCAAAAACAATAGTTTATTATGGTAACCAGAGAAAAAAACAGGTGTTACCCCTAACGTGAACACAAAATGTATTATTTTCTTAGTGTTGAGGAGCCAGTAGCCAAGCCCCCAAACGAATATATTCTGTGCAACCATAAAGAAAAACATTGCATCAAAAATTCGTTACGCTTACCACACATAAATTGCAAATCTAATGACCTCAATCAGGTAATAGGAGGAAATTTTCTTATATTGATTGTATGAAATGATCATTAAATATTTCCAGTTATTTCATTACTTGCTATTATTTCATTCATCTACTAAAAGATGCTAAATTTATCGTAACTGTTAAGCGAAGATTAATAAAATGTAAGACCCACTTAAACTACAAAAAGAAAGTACTTTAGCTTGAAAAAAATTATTTTTCACTAGAAATATAATTATTATGAAAGAGAGCTTTTAACAGGAGCTGTAAATGAATAGATAGTAAATGAATAGATTTTTAAATTTCTGAGTGCACAAAATGTAAACAGAATATAATTTAGAAAAAAAAATAATTTGAATATTTAAAATTATTAATGTATGATTTTACATCATAACATGATAGAATCAAAATGAACCCATGCACTCCTACTTGTGAAAAATAATTTTCTTGGTTCCATACATAAAATGCGAAAACAGAACCATTATAAGATCTCTCCTGTGTCTGTTACAGACATTTTTATCGTAAACTGTGTAGCGTGGAAAGTTCAAATTGGATGTAATAATAAAGACAATAAAAGAAACACCTTTTTATTGATTACTAACCATTCACAAATATATTTAGGAAAAATGTAGAAAAATAATCAAGTTACTTGAAAAAAATATTTGTGTATCATTTGAAATATATACACATGATGGGGGTCAAAATGACTTCTCGCAATAGTATTAGTGTAAAATAACTTTCTGGTTTCCATACATAAAATGTGAAAACCAAACCATTATAAAATCTTTCCTGTGCCTCTTATTTGTATTTTTATCGTAAACTGTGGAGCGTGGAAAGTTCAAATTGGATGTAATAATAAAGGCAATAAAAGAAACACCTTTTTATTGATTACTAACCATTCACAAATATATTTAGGGAAAATGTAGAAAGATAATCAAGTTACTTGAAAAAATATTTGTGTATCATTTGAAATATATACACATGATGGGGGTCAAAATGACTTCTCGCAATAGTACTAGTGTAAAATAACTTTCAGGTTTCCATACATAAAATGTGAAAACAAAACCATTATAAAATCTTTCCTGTGTCTCTTATTTGTATTTTTATCGTAAACTGTGGAGCGTGGAAAGTTTAAATTGGATGTAATAATAAAGGTAATAAAAGAAACACCTTTTTATTGATTACTAACCATTCACAAATATATTTAGGGAAAATGTAGAAAGATAATCAAGTTACTTGAAAAAAATATTTGTGTATCATTTGAAATATATACACATGATGGGGGTCAAAATGACTTCTCGCAATAGTACTAGTGTAAAATAACTTTCAGGTTTCCATACATAAAATGTGAAAACAAAACCATTATAAAATCTTTCCTGTGTCTCTTATTTATATTTTTATCGTAAACTGTGGAGCGTGGAAAGTTCAAATTGGATGTAATAATAAAGGCAATAAAAGAAACACCTTTTTATTGATTACTAACCATTCACAAATATATTTAGGGAAAATGTAGAAAAATAATCAAGTTACTTGAAAAAAATATTTGTGTATCATTTGAAATATATACACATGATGGGGGTCAAAATGACTTCTCGCAATAGTAATAGTGTAAAATAACTTCCAGGTTTCCATTCATAAAATGTGAAAACAAAACCATTATAAAATCTTTCCTGTGCCTCTTATTTGTATTTTTATCGTAAACTGTGGAGCGTGGAAAGTTCAAATTGGATGTAATAATAAAGGCAATAAAAGAAACACCTTTTTATTGATTACTAACCATTCACAAATATATTTAGGGAAAATGTAGAAAAATAATCAAGTTACTTGAAAAAAATATTTGTGTATCATTTGAAATATATACACATGATGGGGGTCAAAATGACTTCTCGCAATAGTAATAGTGTAAAATAACTTCCAGGTTTCCATACATAAAATGTGAAAACAAAACCATTATAAAATCTTTCCTGTGCCTCTTATTTGTATTTTTATCGTAAACTGTGGAGCGTGGAAAGTTCAAATTGGATGTAATAATAAAGGCAATAAAAGAAACACCTTTTTATTGATTACTAACCATTCACAAATATATTTAGGGAAAATGTAGAAAGATAATCAAGTTACTTGAAAAAAATATTTGTGTATCATTTGAAATATATACACATGATGGGGGTCAAAATGACTTCTCGCAATAATACTAGTGTAAAATAACTTTCAGGTTTCCATACATAAAATGTGAAAACAAAATCATTATAAAATCTTTCCTGTGCCTCTTATTTGTATTTTTATCGTAAACTGTGGAGCGTGGAAAGTTCAAATTGGATGTAATAATAAAGGCAATAAAAGAAACATCTTTTTATAGATTATTAACTATTCTCAAATAGATTTAAGGAAAACGTAAAAAAGACTAATTAAGTTACTTGAAAAAAGAAATATATTTATGTATCATGCAAAACGCATAACATGATATGGTTCAAAATGACTTCTCGCGGATAATACAAGCGTAAAATAATTTTTATGGTTCCATACATATATTGTGAAAACAGAGCCATCATAAGATCTCTCCTGTGTCTGTTACAGACATTTTTATTGTAAACTGTGGAACGTGGAAAGTTGAAATTGGCCGATATAATAAAGGTAAAAAAGGAACTACTTTTTATAAATTATTAAACACTCTCAAATAAATAAATAAATAAATAAATAAATAAATAAATATATAAATATATATATATATATATATATTGATATATTGTGAGAAAGCTTTCCAAACGTTGATCTCGAAAATACTTTTTTTTAAATTTTTGGCAGCATATTTTTAAATATGTTTTCAAAAATATAATCTGAAAGTGTGTTCCCAACCCCTTTTTATTTCAAATCAACTGAAACTAAAATTATGAAAAAATACTGGTAGTAGACATTAAGTTAAACCCTGACGGAGAAGTATAGAGATTAGCTGATCTGCCAGGTGGTTTAGAAGACATTCAAAGATTACAAACACACGGATGGGAGTACTTCTATGCGCAATCGACTTAGCCTATAGGGCAACTACTAATGATTAGTTGTTTAATGCAGTTACTAATTCATATATTTATTGTACGGAACTCTTTGTACACGATAAATACTTGCACGTGACTTGTTTTTCTTTATAAAATTAATTATTAATTTGTCAAAAATGTATTATAAAATACTCAAGATAAAAAAAAGAAATGAAAAAATAGTTTTAAAGGAATTGCGTTCTATTAAAAATCTGTTTATATGGCATTTTGTTTTTTCTGTGTCTTTTTACTAAAAAAAATAATAATTTCATTTGACTTTTATCAAGAAAAATGATTTCACGTTTTCATGACATTTTTTCTTTGATTTATGGCAGAAAATATCTTTTCCATTTTATTTTTGGAACGCAAATTCATCATTTCACATGGTTCGTTGAATCACTCAAAAATAATGATGGATTTCTGTAAAAGTTAGAGTTCGGGATATTTTCTTGTGCTGTGATAATTTTAAATTGATTGATAAGGTTTTCTGAACAAGAGAAAAGAGATACTCAACTACGTTTTATTCCTTGTAGTGACAGATAATAATCATTTAGAAAAAGGTATAATAAAGAAATTTTTGAAGGAGATCAAACACAGAAAAAACTCATTTTTTCATACATCTATACTTCTTTCTTTTGATTAACATATATTTAATGTCCCCCAAAAAATTCTTATGAAATATATCGGGATGATTTTGTTGAAATATATTCTATTGAAATGCCTATCCGTATTTTATTTTATAACAGTGGTCGATTTAAAATGCAGTTTATATTTCATGTATTAAATAAATATAATAGTATTTAAAAATACTTTTCTACATCACAATTCATTAAAAAGATTTTCAGAGTTTTAAAACTTTAACGTTTATCATGCAATTCAATGTAAAAGTTATGCGTAAAAACAAACTTAAAAATTGCTCCGTTCTAATAATTTATCTAGTTTAGTCGTTTAAGGGCGTCCGGAATGCAAAAATCTGTAAATTTTCTAAAAATATTTTATTGCATTAATATTTTGTTATTGTTGTTATTTTCTTTTGCTTAAAATGACTTGTGAAAAATGCGATTTCTTTATGATGAGTTTTTTAACGATGTCTGGGATTTAAGTTGTTATAATTCAAAAACCGTTAAAGATAAATATTCCATTCATAAAATATGTCAGATTGGACCGTTTTACCTTTGGACCATTGTTATCTGGATTCAGGGAATTTGAAAAAAAATTTACTTTTGAAATTATGAATTTTTTAGTAAAAACTACATATTTTTTCATACTTTTATTTGTAAATATAAAAAAAATAACAATATTTTCAAAAGTGCTAAATTGAAATTAAAATTAAGATATTTCTATTTTTGTAAATGTAAAAAAAAAAAAAAAAAAAAAAAAAAAAAAAAAAAAAATCTATAAATGATATTTTGAGCTATAACAATTTTAAATTATCCCACTTTTTTAATAAATTTTAAATTAAAAAGAATATGAGAAGTTTTATCGTGTGATTTTGATTAGAAATAACATGGTTAACCGTCACAAGAAATTAAAAATTTTAACTCATTAAATAAAAAATTTTTTAAAATGTGTCCAGGATCTCTCTTAAAAAATGTAGAGAAATCAAACAAAGACTTAATAAATTAATAAATAAAACAATTAATGAAACATTTTTAAAATGCTCTATTGCTATTAATTAAATAAATGTGCGTTGTTTTTTTAGTATTTTTTACATTTCAAAGAGAGCAAAAGAAAGATAAAATGCATGTAAGAATTCTGCTTTTTCTCAGTTTCCTATCACCCCTGATGAGGTAAATTATTTTTATTATTATTACGAGATGAAACCCATCGAATTTCGACGATAGAAAATGATTAAGAAGGGACTTTTTCACTAATTTATAAAGAATAAACGATTCTGTGCATAATACTAACGTCATTTTGCCTTTGACAGCATCATATGATTAAATTTGCTGTTATTGCAATTTTTTAAACTTCTAAATCTTGCGTATTTTCAGTTTTAATGTTCTTGAGTAAAGAAAAAAAACATACTTTAAAATGCAATTCGTTTGCAATCTGCATCATAATTTGTTTGATAATTGTATCACAATATACGGCCTTTTGATGTTTTTTAAATAATTATGAATTTTTTATCTCATCGCGCGCAGAAGATTACGAAATATTTGCTCAAAAAGCAAATATTTTAATATTGATAAACAGTTCGACATTTGTTTTCAACTCAAATTCCACAACGAAATTTAAACTTCATTGGTAAATAAATAAAACACTAATTTAAGACATGGAGTTAAACTACGAGCTTAAACAACGAAAATTCATTAGAATTAAAATTGCTGCTTTAAATAGTGTCCTTTCAAAATTTGTTTGACCAATAGTCTTGGCAGGAAGCCAATACTATTGGTCAATACTAATGGATTGCTTTTAATAAATTTCAAAGATTTATTCAGAAACAAACTGCTATTTTTCATATAAGAAATAATGTACATACTCTTAGTGGGCAAATAAATAAAAATAATAAATCTAAAAAAAAATTAAAAAGTTCAATGATAAGAATATTATGTTTCTAACACATGATCTATAATCATAAGTAAACCGTTTATAACATGTATTAAATTTAGAGTTATAATTATTCAATTTTACTTGCCATTTTTCATATCAACTGTGATAACTATATTATATCATGCATAATAATTTCCCGCATCATATTAAAAAGTTATTGAACACAATATTCTTATTGAACAAAGAAATCTTTATGAAAAACCATAAGAAAAATTTTGTATAATATAAAAAAAGTACTCCTAAAATTTTTTCAGTAAGTTTATTTTTTTCTAAATCGAAATTCATTCATAATTATTTCGCTAACATTAATTTCATTTCATTTTTATAAATAAGAAAAAAAAAATGAGACTTGAAAAAACCAAAAATAAATGCCGAGTTTAGAGAACTTTCTGAGAGAAAAAATCTCAAGAAAAGCTTTCATGTATTAAGTTTTATGTAAAAAGTATTATGTATTATTCATGAAGTATTATAATGTAACCAAATATCGAAAAACGATTAGAACTGAAAAAATCATTAATTATTCTGATTTAAAATGCCTCAGATGATTTTGGCAATAGTTGAAAATGTAACTTTGACTAATGTATATTCATTTCTCTATTCTAGCAACCTGAAAATATATTTAGATTACTTATTGGTAATTCAAAACCAGATTCGGTGATTTTGTTCCTCAATTAATTTATTCTTAAATTTGCTATATTGCATAAATTAATGTATTAAATAAAACTCGCGCTCAAACGTATTTGCTTTTAAATTAGATTGCAAATTAATAGCAAAATTCATAAAAGGAAATGATTATAGTTTCTGCAAATAAAAGTACAACTTGTTATTAACAATTAAATCACATTTTCAATTCGTTAATAACAGAGACAGTTTTCTTTAAAACTTATAAAAAGTGGATCTTTCTTTTTTTACAATGTAAAACATTTGAGTTACATCTTAACCGCTTGAGCTCTGATGGTAGAAATTTCTACCACATAATTTCAATTCCGAAATGTCACAATCGTACCAGAAAGTTTGTTAAAAAAAGGTTTAATGCATTTTTTCATGTTTATCGTTAACGTATTTTTTTCTTTGCTAAATACTGGTGTCAATGTGACATTTGGAATTTTTGAAAAAAATTACACCCCAGAGTTCATAGGGATAAAATGGGTGGCAGCTTTGCTGCCTCCTGTTTTATGGATTAACCTTGCTTCCTCCAATTTTAAGGAATATTTTAACCGATACAACCGGTGAAACATTGTAATGTTACACCAATAATATATGTTTACATTACGCCATCATATAGGTAAAAAATATCGCTCCATAAAATGGAAGGCAGGAAAACTGCCACCCATTTTATGGTGTAACGTTACACAAATGTTTTACAGTGTAACATTAAACTATTAAATGAAAGACTATTGAATTGTAATTATTTTGACACACCATTTTTACCCATATTGTGTTACATCGCGAGATATTGTAAATTCTAATAATACACTATAGCAATTGCCAGGGTAAATTAAAACTTAAAATGGGTTTTGTCATATTTTTATTGTATTTGAGATAGAGATTCAAACTTTTTTGCGCATGTTTTTTTTTATTATACACTATATGGCCATTGACAACCAGTCACTTGCGATTTTAGTCGTTTTCTTCAATATTTAAGAAAATACATAAGGAATTATTATGAAATATTCCAAGTTTGTTTGTTTATTGAATAACATACATCTGACTTGTGTGCTCGACATGAAGCCTGCTTATAAGCCATCGTCAATATACAGGGACGAAATAGCACACAAGGAAATATTACAACACAAGAGAAGTACAACCAGGAGCTCCACACAAAGAGTGTGTGCAATGGAGCCAGTGGGATTCGAACCCACAACCTCAGGATTAGCGGCGTGTTGTCTTAACCACTCAGCCACGGAGGCCCAAATATTCCAGGTTTGTAAACAAAATAGAACAGCTAATACATTTCTGTGAATATTATTATTCCAAATCCCATAGAGGACCGTCCCCATATCGAAAAAGAACGTAGATATTTTGGATAACCCCATAAAAATTAATGTAGTAAAAATGGTCAAACTGCAGATTATGATTGAGGGACTTATAATAAACTGTGTTCAGTTTTATAAGGATAGCATGCATCTCTTAGAGAAATTAAGGTTTTTATAATAAAAATCCGAAATTTCGCCAAGTTTATTCTTTAAAATTTGCAGAGTTTTAATATAAAAAATATTCTTTTCAGAAAATATGACAAACAGCATTGTACATAAGATATTTTAATCATACTAAAAAGTTTTAAAAATGTAATAAAAAATGAGCAGCTTTACTGAATAATGTTTCACTAAGCATGCGTGAATGCAATAAAAATATAATTTGCATAATGTGTTTCTCAAAGGCATTGAGCAACTTTTGTGAAAGTCTCAAAAACATAGTTTGACAATTCTGAAAAGTATATTCAATTGAATAAGCTTGAAATCCGTTGTTCCCAAAAGGAAGCAAAAAAACGAAGAGCTATATCTAAATACAGTAGTACGGGAAATATATTCTATTAATAATATATTCTATTATTGTATATTCTATATTGACAATAATCAATTGATATACTCGTAAGGCAAGGTGACGTCACGGCGACGCCCTTGTGAAGACACACTGTGACTTTGTGACCGTCGATGTGACGTCACGTAAAATCGGTATGAAGTCACAGTGATTAGAATGTGAAGTCGTTATGGCCGTTTTAGAGCTTGTTTGTGACGTCACATTGCGACCACTTTGTGAAGTTATGGTGTGACGCATTTGGGAAAAATGTGTCATTTGTGATTTTTTTGGCATTACCTTTGTGACGAAACTGTGACGAAATAGACAAAGCTCTCAAGTCACACTGCGACCAATGAGTGAATTACAGTGAGTCTAAAATCACGGGACAAACTTTGAGGATTGGTAAAACTCACTATTACAAACAATTATTGCATAGGGATATATGGCCGGAAATTATGAGCTAAGGTACACCAGAGTACCAATTTGGCCCTTTAGTTTACTTCAAAATTTAGGATTTATACCAGACATATCTGTGAATAAAAAAATAATTTATAATTTTACTTATGATAAATACAGCAAATAATATAACTGTTTTCATTTCTCACTATTTACACATTGATTACCAATATAGTTTAAAATATATTTTAAAATTCATTTTCTCATAATTTGGTTTTTAGTATAAATTTCTAAATATACTCTCTTACAGAATAATATATTGAAGGAATTATTGAAAATTAATAAAACAATATTCTACGTTTTATGTCATATATTAATTTATAAATATGGCAAACATTGTATGCTTTTAATTCTAAATATATGCAGTAAATTCTATAATTCAAAAAAAAAATATATATATGAAATTTATTTTAAAAAAATGTATTTTTATGTGTAATTATTAATGAATAAATAAGTTTTTATAAGAAGAAAATATTTCGGTTCCGGCTCAAAATGAAATATTTTTTTAATTTATCTTTCACAGAATGAATAAATAAATATATCTTTAACTTACATAATTAATTCATTAAACATGAAACTTTTTCAAGCAAAGTTTCAGGAAAAGAAACTTTTTTTAAGATAAATATTTATTGAAAAGAAATAAAGCTCGAAAGGGAACATTGCGATTACAAAATTAGAAAAATGGTTTAAAATATAAAAACTTTTGATACATAATTTTAGAAAATATTGAATGCATTAAGTTGTAAAATGTATCTTATTTCTAAATATTCAAAAAACAGTTTTTTTAATACTTTCAGATTTTTTAAAATTATTCATGTTGATTAAAATATTCTACGAATGCATAAAGCTGTAAAATGTATCTTATTTCTAAATATTAAAAAAAAAAAAAATTTAAATACCTTCAGATTTAAAAAAAATATTCACGTTAATTAAAATGTTTTACGCATGCATACATTTTTTGTTTGGTTATATTGTACCTTAAAAAATCCTATTATTTACTATCATTCCTTTTTAGATAATTTTCGATACCTATATATATATATATATAAACCATCAATTGTAAAGCAATATACCGGGTTATTCAGAAGATCCGAGAGATTTGAATTTTTTAATAATTAGAAAATTATGTACAATAAGAAGATGCTGTTTTCAAATATATGTTCAGAAAAGCGTGGGATTTTCATTTATAATGATTTTTAAAAATAAATAGTTAACATTTTTAGCAACAGTTGGAGCTAGTATATAACATCGAATGTTTCTATACCATGCGTTATATAAGCAGATGAATTCACTGCGCAACATCTTTCCTAATATCATCGCTCAGATATCTCTTTCTGTCACTAATGTTCAGACTCTTTTTTGAAGATTAGGAAAATAGCATTTAAAAGGAATTTTGGTACACAATTTGATGTATAATGCTAAAGTAAAAAATGCTTTCTTTGCATGATAAAGATTTGTTAGTTAAGCAGTTTTACAAAAAGGTTGAATCGGCAAGTTTAGCTTTGAATTCTTATCGTACAGTATGTGGAATTTAAATCGGAAAAGCACCGATGACCATTACTAATCTGAAAGCTATGATAAAAAGGTTTGAAGTAACAGGCTCATAGGAAGATCACCAAAGGAGCGGGGAGCCTCAAGCGTTTGCTGCAATCGTAAATGAGGTAGAGATCGATGACGATAGTCATTACGCATCGTCAGCACCAACAATGCAGGTAATGCAGCGCACGTGCAATTTCACGACGAACTGGAATTTCATATGGAACCATATGGTGATCACTAAGGATCATTCTCAAGAGGTATTCGCATAAAATTCAACATGTGCATGAATTAAAGCTAATTGGCTTTATAGCACGTGAAGAATTTGTTAATTGAGTTTTTTTTTCAAATTTGGAGAAGGATGTGTACTGTATTTCAACTGTTTTGTGGACAGACAAGGCCCACTTTTCCCTACGTGGAAGCATGAACACGCAAAATTGTCACATATAGGCTCAAGAAAATCCTCCACCATTGGGAAAAAAAACTTTTCATGGCGCCAAAGTGACAGTGTAGTGCGGATATACAGCTTCTTTCATTATTGGCCCCTTTTTCTTCGAGGAAATTTCCGGTGGTAGATTGCAAACAGTTTCCGTGTCCGATAACAAATATGAAGCGCTTCTAAAGGATAAAGTCATCTCTAAATTGAAAGAGAGAAAGCGCTCAATTCAATAACATTCATGCAGAATTGAACGCCTCCCCACATCGCTTCTCCTGTCCCAACGATCCTGAGGACTACGCTTGGAGATACCTGTGTCCTGAGTCGCAATTTTCAGCACGAATGGACCCCAAGATCTCCAGATCTTGCCCCTTGTGACTTTTAGTTGTGGGGTTACTTGAAGTCTCGTGTGCACAGATATTGACCTATCTCACAGACCCAGCTGAAAGATGCTATACGCCTGAACGTTTTAAAGAAACACCCTGAATTGCTTTTTAATGCTGTGCAGGCTCTTTTACATCGTCTCACGGCGGTACTTATAAATGTTGGGTGTCACACTGAAAAGTTATTACCCTTCGACACTGATTTATTATTTTTAATGAACTTTGTCATACCATAGCAATATTATGCTATTCATTTCAGCGCCATCTGTTGACAAAAAGTGTAACTAATATAACATATTTTTTGTTATTAAAAAACGAAATCCCACAAGTTTCTGATAATTTCTGCAAAAACCGCATTTTTCTATTGTTTATACTTTAATAATTATTAGCATTTTAAAACTCCCGGAACTTCTGGATCACCCGGTGTATAAAATTAAATGTAATACAAAATTACCACATCGAAACATGGACAAAATAAATTAAAAGGAATGCAATCGAAATTTGTAGAACCAAAGTAGATTGTTCAGTTCTACAAATACTTTGGAACTACAAATAAAGTGTGTGGTAAAAGTAAAATATGCAATTTTGGGGCTATCAACACACACAAAATCAAAATATAATGAAGAAAAGCATTAAAAATAAATCATACTAACATTACTAAAATAAATGGAAAAGAAATACTTACCAGGCACTATAGTGACCTCTAAAATGATGTAGCAAAAAATAAACTGTTATAAATATAATATATATTGCAGTTATCAAAATAGCATACAAAAGTATAAAGTATAAGAAAATAAAATGGTAATATCTTTTAAAAAATAATTAAAAAATCTCTTAAATTTCCAAAATTGAATGCGAATGAAAAGAAGTTAAAACCAGTATTATCCGTTACAAATTTATGTTATTATTTATCAGTAAATCATGTGAATTACAAGTATTAGAAAAAGTATTTTTATTTAAAAAATGAGCATAAATGAAACTACATGGCATTTTATTAAAAATGAAAAGCTTTTAAGTCTCTAAATAAAAGTACATTTGTATCAAATAACAAGAATGCATAAATGCGCATTGCAAAATAACACATGTAAAATCCTTTTGAAATTTACTATGAAAAACTAGAAAAACCATCTGTCTTTTTTATTTTATATATTAACTAAACAAGAGAAATAGACAAAAATGGCTTACGGCAGACACACGCCTTTTAAGAAGTACATATTTATATAAAAGAATCTTGCATGAAAAAGACTGAAGGCTATACAAATCGCATAATGATGCATAACGTGTTCATTCAAAACATGAAAATATTAAATTTTTAACTTACAAAAAGCTGAATGTCTTGAATTTCTATTAACTTTATTAAACTTCAAACTATTTTTTTTTAAAAATTGTAATGTATCAGCAGCAAATTTCTGTAATTGTTAAATTATAATAAATCCAAATTGTCTAAAAAATATCTAATAATTTAAAATATTAATTATATATGGATGGGAAATAATGATCGATAATATTCTAAGACGTGTTTTTTTTTCTTCATTCGTTTGTATGCAATTTTTTGTTTGCTGTTTCATACTTTATTCATCACATACAAAATACTAAAAATAAAAGCTTTTAAAAACTTATTTTATTGATTAATAGAGTAATACAAAAAATGATGGTACATGAAGGATAAAAATACCTGTATATTAACAGTAATTGACTGTTTTTTCTTATTTCCGGACATAGAATTCTTTTAATATAGATATAGTTTAATTTTTAATACATTATTTTTTACATATATATATATATACATATATATCAAATGGACATACAAAATGCTGTCTATTAATATTATTACTGCATTCAGATAGTAATTAAGTCAACCGAAGTATATATAAACGTTCTTTTTTTTCTAAAATTCAATATGAATAAGTCTTTTCTTTCTAGAAATAAAAAGTTTTAAATATTTATTTAAAAATATTCTTACGTACAAAATAATAAATTCATATTAATATTTCCATAAAAATATATTTCATTCATAAAATAACATCAAAAGTCTTTAGAAAACATTTTTCTTAAAGAAATTCATCTTGCGTTTTGAAAAAGAAACAAGAGAAATTTTCAACCAAAACTTCCGGTAGAGACACTCTTTTTAACATGTAAATATTTATTTAAAAGCAATCAACTCTGAAATAGAGTAAGGCTATGTAAATGGAATAAAAATGAAAATAATGTGGAATCAAAAAAGGTGAAAACTAACAATTTAAAAATGAAAAGTATCTGAAAGCCTCGATTACTTTATTTCTTATGATTTATGATAAAAAAATGTAATAAATTGGAAATTTAAATGTTTATTAATATTATTGAAATTCTCAGTTACACATGCATATATTAAAGTATAAATTAAAAATAATAGTAATTTGGTTGTTTCTGTTTGATAATTCTCTTTAACCCTTTTGGGTCTAAATTTTTTTTCAATATTTAAAAAAAAATACTTTTACATGAATAACATTAACACCAACTTTTCAAATAGATTAATTAGTGTCTAACGAATATTTCACTGTCTTAATGATAACGAATGTTCTTTTTCCGTACTATTCAATTTATATTTAAACGATAATAAGCTAACGAAGAATTTTCGAGATGTTTAGAAAATTTCGTATCACAATAAAACTTAACAGATAATACAAATTTCTAACACTGTTTGCGCTTTATTACGCATGATATTTTCAGAAAAACAACTTTTGATTTTAAATTTAAAGAGTGAAATATATGTTTAAAATTAAAGAATCGCAAACGGGCCAAAGCGAGTTAAGCGAACAATAATAATAATTATTATTACTAAGTGTCTAAACATAAATGAAGTCATAGGGTAAACGCATAAACATACTCTAACATTATTATATGTAAATAGTAGTAAAGGTATTTTTTAAAACAAAATAATACTCTATTAAAACGCATGTACTATTAATAGTACACCAGACCCGAAAGGGTTAACTAACTTATTTATTTATCAATTAATAATATCTATTAATCTTCCATCAACAATGCAAACAAGAAAGGCAAATACTCTCGCACTTAACTAGATAATAAAATAAATGAAAATGATATAAAAAACAATTAAAATTCAATTTTACTTTTAAGAGTTAACATATTTAGGTTACCTTTCTTAATGTTACCAATAATTATTTAAATGGAATATTAATGTACTTTTAAAATAATTTTTAAATGCAATTTTATTAAAAAATAATTTTCAAATGAATTTACAGAAAAAGCGCTCTTGATAAAAGATGTATTTAAATGAAATATTGACATCTAATAAACCAACAATGTAAGTTTTCTACTAAATAACATGGAAGTGATATAAATTTTTTAACTCTAAAATTATACTGTGATGAATTTCTCCAATGCTTACTAATTATGAATAATTTTTGAAAAAAATTCTTAACAAAAAATATTGTAACATCAAAATTTGCAATCATTTATTTTTTCTATAGATTTATTGAAAAAGTTGTGCATTATATTCGGTAAAAAAATAAATTATTGAGTTTAATTTAAATTTAAATTTTAAAACTGCATATAATTTAATGTGATAGTGTCTTAAATATTAACAAGTCGCGGTACAAAAGCAATATAATGTTTCTTCCTGAATTTTCAAAGTTAATTAAATATTTTTTATGATGTCAAATTATAAATAAACATTATTTTCTCTAAATTAACTTACAGAAAATGAACATTAATATTAAAAATTATGAAGGTTTATCCACATTCTTCCAGATAAAGTTTAATACTGTTTTACATTTTGCATTCACGTGTTAAAACATATATTTTGCAGGTTAAAGCAAACTACGGAGGTTTTTCCTTATATGTATATAATCAATTCTCTCATCAATTTTTTTACTTCGAATTCATGATAATGCATAAGAACATTTTAAGAATTTTTACACCTGTTAAATGTTTACTAAATATATTTAGAAATCATATAATTAAATAATTAAGAGTACAATACTGCGGATTTAGTTCTGGGAAAAACAAATTTTATAGTTTTAGTAAACTATAATCAAAAGATACATCATTTAGTGTTTTTGAATTGTTTCATAAATTTAAATATGAACTGGTAAAATGTAGGTCTCCCATGTGGTAAAATATTGAACTGATATCTGGTGAACTGATAAGAAATATATTATGGAGAAATACAGAAACATAAAGTCCCTACGCCTATACTTTTACTAAATAATAATTTAATCACAATTTCGATAGAAAATAAAATCCAATCTCAACAGCGACTCTAACCAACCACCTCGAGAGCCTATAGTTTCCATAATCTCCAAGATCCCCCAGATCTTACGCCATCAAATTTCTTTTTTGTGCAGTTCATGAAGGTAAAGGTACACTAGTAGAAGAACAGAGAAAATAGGTTTACCCCAACAGATTTTAGCCCAAAAGAAATTCTCGGTTCATGACATTAGTGCTCCCGTGCTGCGGATTACATTATCTGCTGCATACAAGCTTTCATGAAGGTAGATTATTGGAATAGGATGTAGGGAGCACCACATTTACCGTTCTTCATTCATCATTCATGAACCACCGGGAATAGCAGACATTCTAGGAAGGATTTCTGGATCAAAGTAAATGTACCGCTTTTTTCTCCTTCTAATACTTCATGGAGCAATTACAACCACAAAAATCTTATTTATGCAACAGCATTGCTGATGACACTCAAATAATTGGAGAATCCAACAGGGTTCTATTGAGAGACGTGGGAAGTGTAAAATTGCAGAATAAGAGGAATGAACTTGATTGTAGATTAGATGTTTATCGTGTTTTAAAAATTCACACATCTCGTGCTTGTTTCCAAAAAACACTCATGTTTCTTTATTATTATATCTGTGGCTTCCGGTAATAAGAAGGTAAGGCACATTTTTGAAAAAATTGATATAATTTGGAAACATGTAACTTTTAAAGAGTAGTTTCATCTACCATAGTACTGAAAAATGAAAAACGAATACTTTCCATCATAGGGCAACTATAAATTTTAAATATAAAAAAAAATAATTGGTTCTCAATTAATAAAAATATTTTTATATAACTATTTGGCAAAAAAAGAGGTTCTTATATCCTAATTGAATGTAGTGAAAATTATTAATTTCTAATCTGTTTTATAAAACTAAGGATAAAAAGACTTTTGAAAGCTTTAAACGTTAATTACTCAAAATATTAAAAATGTGCTTATCCTGGTTATTATCGCAAGCCACAGATATATTACTTAAAATAAGTGTAAT
Organism: Maratus speculifer; assembly: GCA_964019185.1. Taxonomy (NCBI): domain Eukaryota; kingdom Metazoa; phylum Arthropoda; class Arachnida; order Araneae; family Salticidae; genus Maratus; species Maratus speculifer. The sequence goes on along the minus strand of OZ025294.1, from coordinate 26,701,188 downwards.
AGTTCTTGCTTATAATAAATTTAACAGTTAGTTGTAATACTTCAAGAACCATAATTTTTTTTAATTCAGTCATCATTTATGCTAACTCCGTACATTTTGTGATTCAAAACCTTTATGTCTAGGGTTGGATTCTGATAGAAAACCTATAACCCCTAAAAAACAAGCATCGTGGAGACAAAACATTCAAAAAATAGCGCAGCGAATTGAGAGTATATGAAATTTGTTCTGATAAGGATTTGAAAGTTCCATTTTTTGTTGCGAAATTTTCAAGCTTTTTGAAAGTTAAAAAGAATGTTACACTAAAACCTCACCAATACAATTTACTTGACACGAAGGCCTGTTCTAACTCTCTCATTTTTTCAAATTATCCGAACAATAATTTATCACAGTAATATATACTAAAATTTATTATAATATGTAACATAATTTCTTTGTTACAAAGAATGGACAAGAGAATGTTTCAAATTAAGAAGCTTACTCGCAAAAATAAATAAATAAATAAAATGATTTACGAAATTTAATTCAAAACGAACACTCCATTCTCCCTATTTGAACATTATATGACTAAGTGATGTTTAAGGAATAGTTGTTAGCTAGTGGTTAGCTGAGATGTGGCGTGGTACCACAAAAATATTACAAAAACCGTTGTAACTATTATGACCAAAACATTTTGTGATCGCTTAGATGAGTTGAATGAAACATGTGAAGTTTTATACTTCTCATAAGAAATTCGAGCGTGCGCAGTAACAATTGAAGATTATGTATATAAGTGGCTGTCAGCGAATTGTGAAGTTGATCAACAAATTTGAGATCAAGAAATTGTTTCTTTAATGAGGCAAAAATTCTCTGAATATTCGCAAAAGACCGGTAAAACTGATGATACAGAGTAGCTTATTTCACATTCTGATAGAGTAAAACCGATGGAAATAGCATTCCAGTACTTAAAAGGGCATCAGAATGCATAAGTGAAAAACGTCATTTTTATAAGTCATTAGTTTAAAATTTCAAAATCTTCCAGCTGTATATCATTTAATTTAAAATTATAAAACTAATGACTATTAAAACTGGTCATATGTGATTTATTCTATGTACTGATTCAGTGAATGAAGTTGTTTTCCACATGCCAACTGATTGTACTATTGCTGTATTTAATCTGAACGTAGTTATATGATTAGGTATGTTATTAATTTTCAGAAGCTACTTAATTCTCTTAATACAAAATGTATTTTTTAAGATTTAAAAAAATATCAAAAACTTTCTTGGTTTGATTAGCCGAAATTTCGGACTAGCATGGTCTTAGTGTAACTTCTTTCATATACATCTTATAAAATATCATGAATTCTTGCTAAAATTTTTAACCATTTCCTATTTTAAAAACATAGGAATAAAAGTATTTTAATAGTATATATAAATTTCATTCTACTTTCATTTGTTTATGTGCCATGTTTAGAAGACAGAGTTTTAAACTTTCATCTTCTTCTAGATTTAAATTTTTATGAAAACAAAAATGACTGATTTCATGTAATGAAATAGTGAAGGACGTTTTCTATACACCGGTAAGCAATTGGTTGTATTATTATTTTATTTCATATATTGTCATATATTGTCATTGTAATATTATTTATATTCATGTGTACGTAGCTATAATAATTATGTATGTTTTATATTACTTTACAAAAATTTGTTAATATTCTTGAAGAACTTTGCATTTTTCTAAGGTTTAAAAATTATTTCCTTTATTAAACTAAAGGGCTCTGCTCTCTACGAGCTACACTTGTCAACTCTTCCTCGATGCAACAAATTCTAAAAATACGCGATTTTGCTCGGCTTTTTTTAAAAGCTGACTGGGTGAAACATTGTGCTTTTTTTTTCTTTTAAGTGGCGATCTCCTTGTAAACCGGTTGCTATTCGTTTTCCTTCGATTTGTGGATTTTTTGATCTAATCAGCTGCTATGAAACATCGACTGGCTGTTTACATGTTTGATACAATATTAGTTAAACAGGGAAATACACAGTCGTATTTTATATGTCGGTCGTATTTATCGTATTAGTCGTACAGGGGTATGCACATCTTGGTATGTTTTGACCCCGGCAATAAGAAAAAAATAAGTAATGCATTTTAAATGTATTGTTTAAATCTAATGTAATTTCACTACATTTTTCTGTCTCTTTTTAACATTCTTGTGAAAATACTTTTGTTGTTTGGAAGGACATCTTATTTGTGCCGAATTTTGTGCCACAACAATAGTTTAGAATGTTATATCAAAATGTAAAGTAAAATTTTTTGTCTAAATAATTTTGAAATTTTGAACTATTTTGCAACATTATATGGTCATTTTAAATATGATGTCATTTGTTTTATTTGTTGCTGTTAAAGCACGAAAATGAATTTATTAATAATTTAAAAGTCTTTCCTTTTTTTTTTTATATTTACGTGAAGGTATTTTTGTTCATAGAAAAAAAAATATTTCCATTGCCTTAGAATTAGAAACATTAGTTTGATATATTTTTAACTTAAATTGTACGTTAAAAAACTAAATACAATCTACACACCAAGATCTTCTAATGTATAAAATTTTCTAAAACTACTTAAATTCCTATGCATAGTTTTTGCTCCTATAAAACATTTTTAATGGAAAAATTTTGACCTTCTGCTATAATAACTTTATCTTTATATATTTTTATAACTATAATTCAATTTAATGCCAGTTTGCATCAGCGTATTTTTCAAACATTTCTGTATAAAACCATGGATTTTCATATTTTTGTATGCTGTAGTTTTCTTCATATTAGCGAACAAATATCCTAGGTCACAAAAGATTGATTGTTAGCGGCGATGACAGCTTTAGGTAATTATTTAGAATAGAGAGATTCATATTCATTATAAAGTCTTGTTATTAGCGGTAATTATTATTAGTTGTTAGAGCTATTTGATAAACCTTTTCCGTTTGATTATCTGAAGTTGCAGAGTAGCGAGATCTTGGATACGTTCATCTATATTTTATGAAATGATAAATACTTTAACTAAAATTTTCAACCATTTGTATTTTAATAAACGTAGAGTAAAAATATTGTCACATTACATGTGAAATTTCAATTAAAGGTTACTCACTCAAAACTATAGGAAAGCTTAATTGCGATGAATGATTTGGCGTTGTTTACTTATTCCAAAATTGAAACTGTTCCTGCTAGGAAATGGATGTTTAGTGAATTAAATAAATACATTCTAGCTTTCGTTTCCACTTTCGATTTCAGAATACTTCGAATTTATATTTCCTTTAAATATGTAATATGATATGAATTCAAATCATGCATTATTTCCCAAACACATTATATGAAAACGGAAATATTGTACAGATGAGAAATGCTACGTCATTGTGTAACTAGAGATTTTCTAAATTTTACAAATGATAATCTGCTTAAGTGATAGTTAAAGTAGACTCAGATTTATGAATAAGTAATATTTAAATTCTAAATTAAATTTGAAATATTGTGTATTGCACGAATAAGAATTTTCTTATTTCTAAAATTTAAAAAACAAAAATCATGCATCAAGCACAGATTATGAAGCACTTTCGAAAACTTGTGGAATACATCAACAAATTGCTGTTTCATTGGGAAAAAAGATACCTAAGTAAACATATTCAAATAATTCTTTCAATAAACGCATACTAGATTTGAAAACCATATTTCCACAATTACTGCACATAGCCGGAAAGATACTTTCATTCTTTTTGCCCTACAATGTATATAATCGATACATTTGTATATTTTTTACATATTATGTTAAAATTTAGATTCGTTCTGAAACGCATAAGACATTTGAAAATTCATCTTTAACGTTTCTTGGAAAATTACGTTTATTTCTCCGTACAGCCTTGTATAGTGTCTAGAGATTTTAATGCATGCCACTTTATCAAGTTGAAATTTAATTCAAGCAAAAACATGCTTAAAATTTATGAAATCACGCATCTGGGAAGAACTATTCATAAAAGGCCATTTATCTATGTAGTAACATTAATAATATATAAACCACAACGAAAAAGTAAGAATTTATATTAAAAATAACTATTTTGTTTATAAGACGTTGTTGTATTAATAAAAACATTTGAAATACATTAAAAGTTTTATCTATATGTTTCAACTCTTTTTAATCGAGTCATTTTCAAAATGTAAATAGAAAATAAAATAGCAAACAATAATCAACGTGAAAAACTGGAATAAATGATTATTGAAATTATATTAAGTATATCACGCACTTTTTAATTTGAATATTGTCTCTTGTCTAGCTAAATATTTATGTTGTAAATTGTCTAACCATTCAATTCATACATTTGGGATGTAAAAAGATAGCGAATCGTAAAAATTTGTGAGTATTTTAAATAAATTTCAATGGTTTCTCTTATTTTTCGCATTGATAGGCCATCTATCCAATTTTTTTGCGTAGTCGGTGTATGATTTCATCTATACGCTACAAGCATCTGTCTGTGTTCCAGATGTAGTTAACCTTGAAAATGCATAACTCATTTTTAAAAAGAATTTTAAGCAATTCACACTCATTCTCAAAAAATTCTTACGAATTATTTTGTGTAGGCCTGAATATGGTCTGTAGAATTTATATACTTTACGTAGTATGCGAAACTTTATCTAAAATTAAAACGCATGCCATACGTGAAAGTGCCTTTTCATCAACCATCATTAACATAAAATGCTTCGTATACCATATTGCATCATACATTTTTATGTGCCTCCTGTAAATGAACAATAAATGCGATGCATATGACATGCACTAGAATCATGTTACAGTAAAAGTCAGTAATCTAAATCAGTGTCATCATGTTTGACATTGTACAACACTATCCAAATAGGCTGCGAAATGTTTTCCCAAGTGGACTCTAATATAAACTCTTTTTTCTTTTCTCATAATCAACTCTTTTCATAGGATTTTGCATCTGTTGTTGATTTGCAATACACATACGTTTAATATCTGAATTAAAAAAACTATTAAAAGATTGAACAATATAAATTAAGACAGACTTAAACATTTAGACTTATAATTTTTTTTAAAAATAAATAAAATTTATATACAAAAAATTAAAACACTAAAAAACATTTAAAAATACAAAAGTGAACGTTTCGCCAAGTTACACGCAAGGCCTCGTCAGTCTTGTCTTGATTTGTTCCACTTTCGTTATGCAATGAATTATTATTTGTACCGATGAGGCCTTGCGTGTAGCTTGGCGAAAAGTTTACTTTTGTATTTTTAAATGTTTTTTAGTGTTTTAACTTTTTGTATATAAATTTTATTTATTTAAAAAGAAATATTCAAGCCTGTCTTAATTTACATTATTCAATCTTTTACCTGTTGTTGATGCCTTTAATTTCTGATTTTAATGAAAATGTACATTTAAGCAATATATTTTAAATAATTGATTATTAATTTTCGTGCCATCTTAAAAATAAGATGGCACGGATCTTAAAATTAAGTAAATGAATACAAAATAAATGTAATCTTTTAAAGGAATATCCTTTGCAATGCCATACACTATTTGCTTTATATGTTTCCAAATTCCATTTGTGAAGGATTAAATAACAGAAATAAAACTTGCATTGGAAAAACTCCGCATAGCTTTAAAAGACTCGATTTCCTTTTTTTTTTTTCTTTAAAGATTTATCACATTGAATGGGTTTTTAGAATTCTATTGAGAATGTACCGGAAATAATATGTAATGAAAAATAGTATATGGAACAGCGCAGGAGGTATAACAGATTTGGAATATTTTTTATAAATACACCAAAAAGTAAATTTTTGAGCTTCTAATAACATTTTATTTGTTTGTAAAGAAAAAGCAAAACAAAAATAAGAATTTCTAAAATAAATTTATATTTTTTGGTAACGTATTCAAATAAAAAGTAACTGATCACTTTCAGCAAGATGAAAAATAATTTTACATGGTGTAATAAAATATAAATTATTACGATTCGATTCCATCTCTACTCAAACATTTCAAGTAAATGTTATTGATTTTGAGTATTTTAACTTAAAACATTTGTATCCTTATTAGCAGTTTTCTTAGAATGAAAAATTTAGAGAAATCCCCCCCCCCCCAACCCAAAAGAGAAACTATTTTTTTGAGAATCTTTTGATTTTTAATAGCTAACTTTCCATTTAAAAGATGAATAATACATTACGTACAACGTTAAAAAAATTTATATCTAAAATTCATAAATATATGTAAAAGATTCTTAATTCCGCCCACTCTTAAGTATACCTTGAAATATAAATTCGAAACAACTGTAAAAACATACATTAAAATACAATTTTTGTTTAAAATAGTCTATTCCGACAAAAATATACTAAAAACATTTAATGTGTTCAATTGTATTTGAAATTATGCTTTTACTGAAATGGACGTCTTTTAAGCAAATAATTGCGTTTCAAGATATAATTGATAGTTCTTGGGAAAATTTATTCTGTGTTAACTTATGTCAAGGTATTATACTGGGTGGTCATAAAAAAACTTTGCCGATATATGGAGCTCTATCGGTCAGTCCGTTCAACCGATCTAGGTGAAATTTCAGATATAGTTATTCAGAGGTATGAGCTCGAGATTCTGTGAACGGCAATAAAATGGCGCTCACGGTTACAGTTATAGTTACAAAAACTCGAAAATTTCCAATGGCAACACCCATTTTTTTCATCGCAAAATGTTCATCGCATGCAAAAACCCTAAAGAGGGTTGGAACGGTATGGTTATTGCGATAAACGAACGCGTTATGCTCGCACAAAATCAGCTCTGCGAACGCCCCCCCCCCCCCGCAAAAAAACACGACGAAGGCACACGAAGAAAATTTGAATATGACAGAGACAAAATACTAATCACGGAACATCGTTTGCCAGTTAGTCAGCGTAGAAAACGGATGAAAAGTAGGGTGGGAATGTTAGTTCTTCAGTCGGAGCTCGCGGATGCCAACAAAATGACTTCGTTCTTGGTGAATTGGTAAAATTATTATCAAAATGAGATGAATGCTGCGAAAACCTGGCGCGTTTACCGTCAAAACCATTGCCTATGCATTTCACAAGCTCTTCGTGATTTAGTAATGATATTCGAAGAAATTAGCTGCACCTGTGATAGTCTGCGATCCGGACGACTAACTGTTACTGAGGGTACTGTTATGGAAGTGCATCACATACTGACCAGAGGACGCATGCAAACTACAAAAGGTGCATCTCGTGTATCTGATTTACCAAATCAATGGTCTTAAAGTTACTGCGTTCAGTAATCCGCATGTTTCTTTACGGTATCAGCGCGCCCGGATGTTGGAAGTGAGAGACCATCAACAACATATAGACTTTGTTAATGAATTTCTTATCCAATATGATGGAGATAACGCTCGACCCCTTCGCATATTATGAACGGACGAGGCACATTTCACCTTAACTGGTAAAGTCAATGACCTCCGCGATTCCCCGATTCACTCCTATGGATTTCAGGTTCTGGGGATGTCTAAAACCTAGAGTGTACATGTGCAATCCGCAAACTTTGCCGAATTTGAAAGATCCTATCGAGCATGAGATGGCAAACATGCCTTATACGATGTAACGTTCGGCTGTATTGTCCACAGTCGCTACCATGCAATGTGTAATTGCCTGTGATGGCACCCATGTGGAAAATGTGTAATCAAGATAAAAGTTTTCTCCGTTTTTTGTTGTAATCAGAGATTAGTGTACTGATCTGTGTCATATGTAAATTTACTCCTTACGCCCCAATCGTGTTTTTTATGGGGAAGGGGGATTCGCAGAAAAGTTTTTTGTGCGTGCATAACGTGTCCGTTTCTTGCTATACACGTATGGTCCCAACGCTCTTTAGGATTTTTGCATGCGCTGAGCATTTTGCGATGATAAAAAAAAGGTGTTGAAATTGGAAAATTTCGAGTTTTTGTAACTATAACCGTAACCGTGAGCGCCATTGTTTTGCCGTTCACAGAATCTCCAGCTTATAACTCGGAATAGCTATATCTGAAATTTCACCTCGATCGGTTGAATGGACTGGCCGCTAGAGCTTCATACATTGGCAAAGTTTTTTTATGGCCACCCTGTATATAAAACTGTATAAAATTCATGATATTTATGATACAAAAAATGTTTTTAAATTCTTCAACAAATAAAATAGATGTAAAAAAATAAAAAAAATCAATTATGCGTAACATTTATAATCAATCTGAAGTCAATAAAAAAATTTAAGCTCAATTTAATTTGTAATAAAATTTTGCACTGCAAATTCATTGTTCTAAAAAGCGAAAGACATTGGATTAAAAAATAACAGTATAATATAAATCAGAAATAGTCGGAAACGATTAGGGATATGAAACATAGGCTGACAAGTGAAGGTATATAACTCCCTATTGGGTCATTCCATGTCAATTCAACCAGACCTTGTAACCCGACCCACAGGGATTTTGATGAAACTTTGTGTACACACTAATTCTATCATGAAATGTTTCCATCAGAAATTTTTCCTTCCTAGACCTCATGGTTTGTGAGATATGGGGGGTCCAATTCTTGGGGGTTTCTCAAATCGCACATTTCTGAGTCTGTATTTTGAGATTGCAGTTCCATCTTCAAAAAATTGTTTCTCTGGATCTAAAACGTGAATCATCTTAAAAATATCAGTGTAAGAATATTAAAAGAGGCAGATTTTAATAAAAAAATATTTAAAAAATTTACTTGTAATATTTAGAATAAAAAAAATTAGCCAAAGTTGAGAGTTATGGTTATTTTTCCAAATTTTTGTGACTTCACAAAAAAGGCTGTACACAAAAAGGCAAATGAAATTTCCAATTTCTTTTTGTTTTAAATAAAAGTTTATACTTTGGGCTTTTTATCTATGAAATAAAAATTATGTGTTTCGCATGGCTTATGCAAAAATTTTGGGTACTTTCCAATTAGCCGGATGCATGTTTTATTTTTACATATTACATATGCAAACAAAAAGGCAAATGAAATTTCCAATTTCTTTTTGTTTTAAATAAAAGTTTACACTTTGGGCTTTCTATCTGTGAAATAAAAATGATGTCTTTCGCATGGCTTATGCAAAAATTTTGGGTACTTTCCAATTAGCCGGATGCGTGTTTTATTTTTACATATGTACATATGTATAGATCTATATAAATGCAGATGTATTATACATGTACATATGTATGTATATATACAGTATACTGATATATATATGTATAATACTGGTGCCCGTCTAACCGAAAAATACCAAATTTTGCCTTGTTTTGAGAATCAGCACCAATTAAGAGGAAAAAAATCTGACTAAGTTTAGCTGTGGTACTTAAATAATACAGGAATTTCTGAGTTATTGAATTTAATGTTATTTGATGCATGTTTTTTTTTTATTTGCAAAGTAAAATTTAGGCTTTTTTTCTGATTAAAAAAAATCTGACTGTAATATGTTTCCCCATTAAATTTAGTGAATGGTCATATTTCATTTAGTTATTTTATAATCGGCAGTTTTTGCTAATCTAAAGAATCTCTTACTTTTATTTAGAATAATTAAACTGAAAACAGATTTTTTTTTTTTTTTTTGGTACAGTATAAAATAGATAATTTTTTCTCCTCACATTTCCAATCTTTCTTTCGAATGCTTATATATTAATTATTTGTGTTTAAAAAATGTTCAAAACCTTGTATTTCCTGTTCTTGGTTAATTTTAATCAGTTTAAATATTTATATTGGCAAGTTTAAATACACAAATGTTTAACAGAACTTAAATTTGTTTCTATAGTCTGAAAGATTTAATTGCACCTGCCTTGTAAAAACACCTTCTGAAAAAGGCAGGGTAATGTTCGTTAGTATGAAAGCAGATGTTTTGAAGTTAACTTAATAAAATTATTGTCATTCTGTTGTTTTTTATCATAGAAGAATGATCTAACTTTTACTGTGCTACTAAAAATATAATCTGATTGTTACATACTTTATAGTTTATGATATGTATAAATATTTTTTTGCTTTATTGTTTTAATATGGAGCCTGATATTAAACCTTCTACTAGTCTTCAGGCTTGCAGTATTATAATATTAACTGGTTTAGAATGTCACAAAACTAGCTATAGAAATAACAGAGAAATATACTACATTGATAATCTCTGTGATTCAGAAAAAGAACTTTTATTAGGACTATTGCATTTATAAAACAAAAATTAAGTGAAAACCGTTTCATAAATATATGTGAGCATCACAGAATTTCGCTCTTAATGAAATATGAATTATATAAATGTGGAGATCCATTTAAGCGGCAAAAAGAAAGCAAGTGAAAAAAGCAATTAAGGCAGTTAATAGAGATTTATATACGGCCGGAAAAGTAAACCAAAGTTGAAAGTTATGATTATTTTTCCGAAATTTTGTGACTTTATGAAAATGTCTCTACACAAAAAGGCAAATGAAATTTCCAATTTGTTTTTGTATCAAATAACATTAAATTCAGTAACTCATAGAAACTCCAGTAATTATTTAAGTACCAGAGCTAAACTTAGTCAGATTTTATCCCCTTAATTAGTGCAGATTTTCAAAACAAGGTAAAATTTGGTACTTTTCGGTTAGACGAGCACAAGGGTTATACATATATATATCAACCCAACAAACACATAACTGATGGGCCTTTAGAGGCGTCGTTAGCGGTGGCCCAAAGTGTTTGATAACGGCCCGCCATCTTTGGCCGTAACGGCTCCGTCAAAAAACTGTCACGCCGGCCAGAATGCAGCCACAAGTTAATGCCCACAAATGTGCCATTAACGTTTTTATCAAAAATATCAGACAGCCACAAGCTGGCCACAATTATTCTTTTAAAGGCCATTAAAAATAAAGGCTGGCCAGGAGATCACCCTCACCCAGACATTTGTGTTTGTAAGAATTAATATTTAAGCATAAATTCAAAATTTGTTCTATAAAAAATATTTGCTGGAAAATTATTTAAATGATAAACTGTCTTTGCATGTAAAACAAATGTACTAATAATCTTTATGTACACTTTTCAAAAAAGTTATAAATTTACAAATTTTTATCTTCAAATTTTTCAAAAGTTTCCAAAACATATAAGTTGAAAATGAATTTATTTGTTTATTATTTAATTACTAGCGGCCTTCGCCCGCTACGCTGGTCGGTTTATCTAAAGAAATCTTGAAGAAGTAGTTAGATAAGGTTCAGACATACATTAAAAAAAAAGCAAGTCGATCATTCAAAAAACGTTGGGAAATATCAAATATTTACTGTAATTTTTTAAGAAAAACAAAGTTTCGAAAAAAAAAATTAAATCGAAAAAAAAATTACACTGACATATTAATGCAAGGAAATTTTCCCAGAGAGAAAATTCGCCTTGAATACAATATTTCAAATTCTTTTAATTGCTTATAGGCGTTAATGCCAACATAGTGAAAAAAAATTCCATGCTGGGAATCGAACCCAGGCCATCAGTATGGCGCACTGACGTTCTACCTACTAAACCACATGGAACGACAGCCAGCTTGAAACTTTCTCATACTTAAGTAGACTGGCGAAAACATAACGATAGCGCGTTTTAAAATCGCACAGTGACATCTATTGGATTTTATATGTACTAAAAAACGTTATGTACTAAAAAACGTGAGCAGCGCACCTAATAGTTTCTTTTGTTTCTTTTTGTTACTTTTTTGTCTGTTGTCCGATTTTGATGAAACAAAGCCTATACACTGCCCGGGAGTGTGCATTCTTCATTAGTGAAAACCGCATAAAAATCCATTCAGTAGTTACGAAGATAACCTCGAACAAACAGACAGACAGACAGACAGACAGACAGACAAAAAATTCAAAAAAATTTTTTTTGTGTTTCATTGGTTTTCTTTTATCGCCCTGACTCCATTTTTGTCAATTATCTTCAATGTACAGACACACCGGGTCCTACTGTTTTCTTATATGTATAGATATGTTTTAAAAATTTACATTCGATGCACTTAAAAAAGCATATAAATTTACTTACCTTAAACTTTTGCAAAAATTTTCAAATCACAATACTTGGCATAATAAATTTGTTTATTTATTCTATTATACATTTAAAAAAATAATAATATGGTTTTCAAATCGTTTCATGTCATATACAATTAAAATTATTAATTGAAAAAAAAAAATAAACTAATTAATTAATTCGCTATGCCAAGCATCCTTTTAAAATTTTTTGAAAAAGTTCAAGGTAAGTGAATTAGCATTTTTTAAGATAACCTAAATGATTATTAATATATAGTATTTTTCAAGCAAAAGCATTTATCATTTCAACACTCTATCAATAAATATTCTTTATAGAATAGATTTTGAATTTATGCCTAAATATGTGTAATATTAAACTTAGTTATGTATGTTTTATTAAAAGATGTGCTTTTCTTTCTTTCTTTCTTTCTTTCTTTTTCTTTTTTTTTCAACACTTGAGAATTTCTTTGTCATTATTTTATTACTTTTGCCCATTCATTAAAGTCTAATTAAATCATAAAGAAATAAGTGAAATATTTCTGAACCATCTTCATTTTATAAATACAAATTTTCACACAAGTATTATTAATAAAATAATATCAATAATAAATAATATAAAAATGCTATTTTATGTTTACATATGTCCTTAATGACATTTTTTTAAAAATCCCTTTCCGTTTTTTTATTTTGTTTACCCTCGAAAACCATTAGATTTCTCAATTGAAGTTGATTAATCAAATTTCCAAATAATGATAATAATTTAAAGAAGAGTTTAAGCTATGCATTCTAACATTTCTTCTGAAAAATAATTTTAGAATTTTTTTTTCAAAATATCTTGGTTATTTTAATGAGTTTTTCTTCACTCTAATTTTTCTTATAAAAATATCTTATAAAAATATCTTATTCGTATTAAAATTACTCAGTTGTTTAATTTAATGACATTTTCCATAAGGAAAAATTACAATCCTATATCAGAGTGGATATAAAAAAAATCTTTTTCTTTCAAAGTCGCATTTAAAAAAATAATTATAACATTAAATGAATTTATTTAAAATAATCTAGAAGAATTACGATAGTGATATAAATAAGTCGCAATGTTTAAAACTAGTTACTTTCTTTAAAATTACTAATTAAAACTTCAACAGTTGAGGGAAAAAAATAATAAAATCCATATAATGATACAACTGAATGAAAATTTTCAAAGAGTAATAATAAAAAAACAATTATCCTACCAAACAAATATACCTTTAAAAAATTCGAGTGAATTTGCGAATTCTTACATTTTACGTCGTATAAATTATAAAATGACGACTTTTTAACTTTATATACTTATTTTTTTATAATTCTATTGTAAAAATGCATTAAAATAGTACAGAAATATTTCAAATTAAACTTAATGAATAGACAAAGAAAATATTCAGACTTACAATATTTTAATGTAATCCCACTGCGAAGTTTTTAATAATCGTGTAAAACTTTGATACAGAGTCCTTACAATCCAGTCAACATTCACGAAGTGATTTCATGCTATGAATGATACAGCAAAAATTTTGACCCCTGAATGTGACTGGTCGTGTCCTTGAAAGACCCCTTCGAAACAAACCCTTTTTCATTCGTTCCCTCGCTCACGTGTAAAGGACCGGGCACATAGCATTAACTTCTTGTGGTCAGGCTTCGCTATTTTTTATCTTTCGGGTCGGCGCTTTGATGTATAAATTGCTCTTTCTTTGCACTGAATCTGAACTTCAAGAAAGGAATCGAATTCGAAATTAGTTGACAGCTTTATGACTCAAGATTGGGGGAGATAAACTTTCCCTTCCTTTGTCGGAAACAAAGATAGATTTATTGCTCTTTTAGTGCAAATGAAAGTAGTGCTGTTTTCCCGCAGCCTTATGATTCCCAACAATTTTCCGAACTTAACGATAACACTTATCAGTCAAAAATAAATAAAACTAATTTTCAGTTATTTTTTCACTTTATCCTTTACCTATGTCGGTTCAATATGGAAAAAAAATGAAGAGAATAAGTTTTTAAAGATAATTATATAATTATATTTAGTGAATTTCTGAAATCGTAGAATTTATGTTATCATAACATGTAACCCTTTATAAACAAATAAGAGCCATGTCACACTGGTTTAAATAAAATACATTCACACACACACTCAATTACATATATTGATATAATATTTTTTTATAGTTATATAGTTAAAGGTACCTATAACTATATAATTGTCTATTAACTATAAATATGTCTAAGACATGTCTTAGACAGATTTTACTGTGAATATGAATTATATCTTATAAAATATTTAAAGATATAATCTATATTTATATAAATAACTTCATATAGTGTTTTGTTTTTACAAAAGATTTCGTTCAGCTTTTAGACGACTGCCAAATTCCCAGTTCAACAATGCTAAACATTTATGCAATTTTTGAGTAATTTTGAAAGGGAAAAGGCATTAAACTGGCTAGTCTGATAACTAGAGCGATTTAAGTTTTCTATTTTCTTATAAATTAATAAATTATTTGATAATAAGCGGTTGTGGTCACGTGACAACCGTTTTTCCTTCTGCCTCACAGTATCATCTTCAAAACATAGATTGAAAATGTCCAGTTAAACAATATTTGCTGTTTTTTTTATTTATTTTTTTTTATTTTTTTTTTACCAAAAAATATAAATCATCTTTCGATTACATAATTTCTTACTATCAGCTCCAGCAATTTCATTCGTTTATGAAGAAATATGAATTTAAATAGATGCTGTTATTAGATGTTTCTTCAAATTGGAATTCGTTCAACGTTTAAAGGATTTTTTCTTTAAAATAAATTTTTTTGTTAGTGTATCCAGTGTGACATATTGTGCTTTGTATATTAAGGAAAACATTTAAAAGTGTATTTCATTCCAGAGTGTTTATAAAAAAAACATAGATATATACATTTTAATACTTAATTTACAGAGAAGATAATTTTAAAATTATCTTCTGTAAATTAAATTATTCCTCCTATATAGGGAGAATTATTAGCACTATAATCTCTCCCTTGTCTCCGCTCTTGCAGATGCGAATGAATGAAAATACATTCTTTCTTTCTTTCTTATTTATTTATTTATTTATTTATTCATTTGATAACATGATTTTTTATTTTTTAGAATGATCTTTCCTAAAAAAAAAAAAAAAAAAAAAAAAAAAAAAGGCACAATCTAAGGTGTTTTTTTGTTTTAATATTTATTTTAAATTATTTTACTATATTTTAAATATTTATTCATTTTTTTTCAACTATTTTTTATGAATAATGAATGTAAAAGTGTGCCGGTGAAGAAAAAACTTGGAATTCTGTATATATTTTGGGGACAATTCATTTTATATGTAAAAATATTTTCAAGCTAAATAAAATATGTCATCTATTTTATTATTTTAAATATAAATCTCGTAAATTATGCATATGCTTATTAAAACCCAGATATAAAGTAATTTTTGAAAGAAATAAAATTATACATTTTCTCTCTTATTTTTATTTTAAAATTTTTATACATTTTCTCCCTTAAAATTAAAATGCTGGTCAGTTTATATTAGCCCTCTGCTTTCTAGATGTTGGAGGGCCATTACCTTTTTGCCCGAAACCGACCTCTAAGAGTTTACCGGCAAAGTAAATGCAACAGTTCTGTCATTGCCGAGCCTTTAACGGCTCGACGATAGCTGCCGCAATTAGCGGCGGCTCACTTGCGGTACAGCATTGTTTTTGTACAAATGGCCTTAACTCCTTTTGGCCACGACGAAACCAGCTTACGGCCTTAAGTCGAGCGTTTGTGGGGAATATACTGTATATATACATACATATGTACATGTATAATACATCAGTATTTATATAGATCTATACATATGTAAAAATAAAACACGCATCCGGCTAATTGGAAAGTACCCAAGATTTTTTATAAGCCATGTGAAAGACATCATTTTTATTTCCCAGATAGAAAGCCCGAAGTGTAAACTTTTATTTAAAGCCAAAAAAAAAATTGGAAATTTCATTTGCCTTTTTGTGTGCATATGTAATATGTAAAAATAAAGCACTTATCAATTTTTTGAAGATGGAACTGCAACCTCAGAATACAGACTAAGAAATGTGAGATTTGAGAAACCCCCAAGAATTGGACCCCCCATATCTCACAAACCATGAGGTCTAGGAAGGAAAAATTTCTGTTGGAATCATTTTATGATAGAATTAGTGTGTACACAAAGTTTCATCCAAATCCCTGTCGGTCGGGTTACAAATGGGGGAAAAATTGGTTGAATTGACATGGAATGACCCTATTGGGATTTTGCCGAAAATGGTCTGCTTGGAAAGCTCTTACTGTTATTCTGTTAAAACTGCAACCACAAAATAACTCAAGTTGAGCCGAAATTCACTCCTCTCGTGATTTGAAAGGCAGCTTCTCAAAAAGAGTTGAAACAACTCGAGTAGCGAGTTGTTTGTAAGCATTTTAAATCAAGATGAGTAGTTTAAAGAAAGCAATTTAAATCAACACGAGTAAAACATTTGACAAAAAACTCATTCATGATCCAAAAAATTACAGTTCTTTCCTAAGCAGCCAAATCCACTCTTTCGTTTTAAGAGTATGGATCAAAGAAATGTGTACTACCTGTTCTAATACAACTGGTGAAGGATTACAGGCCGTTGTATTTCTGTCATTTATTGATTTCTCCAGGTCGCTAGCTATGCCATAAAAAATAGTTTACAGAACAGTTATGTAACCTATTTTTGACAGTGAGAAGTTGGTGAAGGTTTTATGTTACTTCTGGTAAGAAATAGAAGATTCAGGCCACAATTTCAGAACAATCATATACAGTTGTACCCTGATTTAACAAACCTCTATTTAACGAATTTTGCGATTTAACGAATGTTCGTTGTTCCCTGGCTAAAATGAAGTCAAACCCATATTTAATGAATTATAAACTCCGAATTAACGAATTTTTTAAAACAGCTAATTTTTTTGTAGTGTTAGTTTCAGTTAGAAAATATTGGATTGCTTTTCGACTGATATATCCATCTTGTCTATAACAAAACAAAACAAAACAAAACAAAAAAGACTTCGTACTACTAATTATTGACAGTTCGCGGATGCAGCCACACACTTCTCATATAAGTAGACTCTGAATCGGTATTCTTTTCTTGAAGCAAGGATGTCACTGTCACTGCGTGCCGTCCTGTGATGCTAGGTAAATGAAGCGTGCCAAACTGGTTTTTCATTCAATAAAATATCTTCGAAATTTTCTTCAGGATTCTCGTCGAAACTTTGTCGGCACTTCTTTAGGAAAACTGCACTTTTGATTTAAGAGAATGCCAGTGGAAAGTTGTCAAGAGAGCGATTACCACTAAAAAAGATTTCCTTTAAAGCACTGAAAGGACCTGGTGTGCAATAAAGCGTACAATTTCTAATTATGGATATTTTTATGTAGAGGCTTATTAGAGCTTTTCCATAAAGTAATCAACGAATTTTTTAATTATTGATTATTGTTTTGCACCCCGATATTATGAATAACCGCGATTGAACGATTAACGCTTACAGTCCCGATCAATTTATTAAATCGGGACCCGACTGTACAGCTAATTTTGCTGCACTGGCGTGGAGTATGCTTTAAAGAACATCGGCAATTCACTCCATGCCCATCATTTTATGTATGTCATTTCTCCCCCCAAATCACACAAAACCTCGCGAATTTAAGCTTGGTTTAAGCTTCGCGAATTATAGCCTAAAATATCACAAATAAAAGACAGTAATTTCGTCAATTTTCGATACAAAAATTTCTTCAAATCACGTAGATGTTCCGAAAACAGTGCTACTAGTACTTAGTGGTGGAGCTACAGACACACAAAAAAATTTATAGCATTCTTCAGTTTAATAAAAACTTAAATTAATAAAAATTTTTGTCATTAAATAATCTGAAAAGTATCACTAAAATTTAGTGATGTTATTTGTCTTCTTACATTTTTTTCAGGAGAATTGTTTCGAAAGCGCAAAAAATCGAGTTCAAAATTTTAAACGTCTTTTCTAAAGTAAACCAGAGTCCATTGATCTAAAAACAAGAAGTAGATAATTTTATATGCAACAAGCTATCAAAGTATGTATTAACTTACCCCTTCTGTGGTTTTTGGAACAAAAAAATTCACATTCAATTAAATTCATTTAAAGTTAATGTTTATGGTACATTTGGAAGAGCGCCAGATCTCTAAATTTTCTTTTAGGAAATCTGTGAATTCGATAACCCGACAATAATGTTTCTTTTCTTTTTTTCTGTCACACAAAATAATAAATAATCATTTTCAAATCGCAATTAAAAAAGAAAAAAACCCATAACTATTTAAATTTAAGTTAAATATAAAAACATGGTACTGAGAGCACAGCTATACATTTATTTATTTACAGTCACAGAAAAAAAAATCTTGACATTTGCAATTTCAGACATTTTGATAAATATCTAGAAAATATCATAAGGAATGACTCTGAAATTCTAGATGTATAAAAAAAATAGTACGGGTCATATATTTTCAAAAACACTTTTTTCCAAAATCTAATAGGGGACCGTAAACAAATTGAAAAGAACAAATATCTTTTAATAACCCTGTCAAAACTAATGCAGAAAAACGTTAAAACTGCAGATTTTGATTGAGTGGCCTATGGTAATAAACTGTGTTCTATTTTATTCGGATAGCACGTACACTCGTAGAGTAATTAAGGTTTTTATAAAAACGGTCCCAAATTTTGCCAAGTTTTTATCTTATAATTTTCAGAGTTCTTAATAAAAATAGCGTTCTTTCTAGAAAATATGAGAAACGACATTGCCTATAATACCCTGTAATTAAAATTTAAAAATATTAATAATTGTATGAAAAATGAGCAGGTTAACTAAGGATACATTAGAACTGCTTTCAATTAACCTCATCATAATTGTCAAACCTGTACGTGAAGTAGAACGGGCAACGTGCAAACTAGAGATCTGCACGGGCCAGCCTGGGCCCGAAGATCGAGCCCGGCCCGGGCTCGGGCCTTGATTTGAAGACTCGGGCCGGGCAGGACGGGCCTAGTTCCTAATCTTTTAGGGCCGGGCATGCCAGGGCTCGGGCCTTAATTTTTTTCATCAATCATATTCTTATCGCATATTTCATTTCTACTTTTTGTATCTTTATTTTCTAAATAACATTTTTCATGTTTATATTCATTTTCATCCACTCTGTTAACAGGTTTAGACGAATTTTTATACGTTAAATATGGATTTAATCGTGTTTTCCCCCATAATAATTGTGTCCCGGGCCATGTAAAATTATGGCCTGGTAAATGCATTTCAAAAAGTAAATTACTAATGACTTTATTCAGAAAACTCGACCCAGATTTTCCTCATTTTAAACATCCGCCTTTAAAATTACCCTTTTTAGTTAAGCATAAACCTTTTTAGTTATATAACAACAAATTTTTACTTTTACAATTCATTTATTTAAGAAGAATATTTATATCCATCCAATTGTACCTTTTTACATACTTTTCGAGTGGGAAATATACTAAATTATTTATAAAATCTTGTTCTCTAACATACACTTATTTTTCTGAATTTTTTTAGTTTTTAATAAATTTAACTGTTGTTTATAAAAATTATAACATTGCTTGTAATCTTCTTTTCGTTCTAAAATATTTAAAGATTTCTCAATGACTTCTATAATTTCAGCACTCAAACTCAAAGCAGCCAGTGATATGAACGCAAAAGCTGATAATCCCAAAGAACTTAGCATAAATTTGCTAACAGATAAGGAAATACTTATCTTTTGATACAAATTGTAACTTTTCCTATAAACATATAATCTCTTTTCTAAATATTCTTCCATTTATATTGGTTCAAAAAAATTTTCTGCATCTCATTTCAGAATTTACTAAATCTAGCATAAAGAAATTACCCTTACAAGTTTTATATTTTTCTAAAAATTCTTTTTTCGTTAGATATCCTTCTATTTCTCTGATTATCTGATTGATTTCCCTAGGCTGTAGCTTAGAAAATATGAAGTAATTAGAATTTTCTCTAATATTTATAGGAGCTGAGTAATAAGACTGCGTTGAATAAATATTGGATGCATTTTTCTTTCGACCTCTTATAAAAAAATCCTCTATAACTTTCTGGTCTTTTTCGTCGTCGACACAATCGTCGAAAACAACGAGATTTTTTTCTGTGGCAGTAGCCATTAGAGATTCCCTTTTTTTCAGCAAGATAATGGCAGTTCTCATACAAATCGTCTTGTAAAGAACATGCTTGAAACTGAAACAGTACAGCCTCCTCTTCTGAACTGAATCCGATCAAGAATGTTTTGGTCATGCTCGGACGACGCATTGCTTCGAAAGCTTGCTTCCTTTTACAGTGCGAAACTTGGAAATTGTACTTCTTGCGGAGTGAAACAGTATCCCCCAAAATCTTATCGATAACATCAAACACAATCAAAGCATTTTTAATTTTAATTTTTACTTTTGAGAAATATTAATAAATTTGAATTAAAATATGAGATCGGACTTATACTCGTTACTTATGCCTCGTTAACGTGAACCTCAAGAGGAATCAAAATTGTGTTCATGTTAACAGTAATTCATGTTATCAGTATCAAATCTTTGTATTCGTCTTTATAGGGGACTGGGAATTCAATTCATGTAAAAAGTAATTCACATTAAGCGTTTTCATGTTAACAAAGTTTGACTGTAATATTTTGGGTATATACAGAATCATGAACTTAAGAACATTGCAATGTGCAAGCCCAGCTAATTCCATCATGAATGTTTGAAAAAAAAAGAAAAATTTATTTTTGAATACCTAGATGAGCCGTCTGTTATGCCAGAGTTCACCAACCTATAGACCGTGAATCCGAAAGAAAATGTTGCTGATCCGAAGAAAAAACATGACATTATTTGAAATTTTCCGTTATATTAATAGTGAATCAACAATATTATTTTTACATTTACGGAGTTTTGGCTGTTTAGTTTTGAAAATTTTTATTGTAGTTGGCATTGGTAAATATTTATGCTTATAACTAATAATTTTTTTTATTTAAAAAACAAACATGTAATATTTTTCAAGAAGCCCCTTAACTTTCTGCACTACACCTGAATAAAAAATATACTTTAGATTACCACAGTTATATAAGAAAAAATATAAAAAATAAGGATTATTAAATGATTAAAAATTCCTGGAAGTGAAATTCTTGTTATTCGCTTATCTCTAGTCAAGATTCCATGAAAAACTTATATTTTTGAATTTTAAGATGAAAAACCAGATTTTAACCCGCGAGTAGTCGCGACTGTTTTCATAACGTCATTAGTCGCGCTCGGTCTTTTGGCCGCTGGCCCCTTGCATACCAAATGTGCAAAATAAAAAATATTTCTCACCTAATTTACGAAAATAATATTTCAATGAAGATATAAATTTGCAGTTTTCTTAAATTATGCATTTTATTCATGAGATCTGGTGTAATTGGAAAAAGTAAAAATGAGCTGACATTAGTGATTGCTACGTAGACTTTTTCGCGAATTTCAATTGTTTCTAAAAATGTACCTGAAAGAAAAACAGATGTGTCTAGTTACTTCACTGTGGTGGTCTGGAAACCTTCAAAATCAGCTACATGGTAGATCTCCATTGTATTTGTAATGTGATATAAGTTACGAGATGATAAGTTATACGGGCGGCAAAAAGACCGACACGCGACTACTGACGAATTAATTTCGAGTCATTAATGCTATTGTTGTATTGTAATGTGTCGAATTAAATGTGTGCATTTTGTATGAATAAAATTAAAGTCCACTCATTATTATTGTAGTAAGGATTTTATGTTCTTAAAAATAATTCTGTTAGCAGTCCGTGGGATTTTAGTAGTCCGTGTGACTCAAAAGACTACTTTCTAATGCACTGAAAACATTTAACGAAAAATATTTTAAACGAAACCGGAAAAGTTGTGCACTTTTATCTATATAATTTTTACTTTTTTCTATCTTCAATAGAAGAAAGTATTGTAATCGAAATTATTTTCGACTACCGGTTTTCGATGGATTTACACGTTTTAGGGGTCAGAGATTCCAGAAAACATGTTTTTACAAAATGTCTGTCTGTTAGTGTGTCTGAGCCTGTGTTTGTATGTCTGTGTGTATTCTGTGTGCATTCTGTGTGTGTTTCCGTATGTCGCCATTCTACCATCGAAAAATGTATGAAGAAATGCATAGAATTGAACCAAAAATTTTGTGAATGTTTTTGGCTGTGGCAAGCAGGTTCTTTTTCAATTTTGAAATATTCCGCCGGTAGGTGGCACTGCAATCGCGATTTTTGTGCCATTTTCAATACTGCACCGAACAAAAGTGTATGAAGTATTGAACCAATTTTTGGTGTAAGTGTATGGCTATAGCTAGTTGGTCCTCCCTGAATTTGAAAAAAATTCGCCGGAAGGGAGCGCTGCAATAGCGATTTTTGTGCCATTTTCAATATTGTACCACCTAAAAGTGTATGAAGTTATGCCTAAAACTGAACTAAAATTTTTGTGTATGATTATTTTTTAGTATGGCAAGTAGGTCCTCCCTCAATTAAAAAAAAAAAATCTTCCTATCATTCTAATGTCCATCGGATTGTGCAGAGACGAACACTCGTTTTTATTCCGATTAATTGACTGAAGCAGAAATTTAAGATGAAAATAAAAGTTGCTATAGTATTGAATTAAAATTTTTAAAGAATTAACATGAGTAACTACTTTTTTAAATATTAAAATGCACTTATGTGATAGAAGAAAGTTTTGGGATTGGCTCTTCCAACTAGTTTTTTTTTCACTATTCAGATTTTACAGAATTATCCAGGTTACTAAATAAAGAATCTTTTAAGTTGTTAATGTTAAATCATAATACTTTCTTCTTATTTTAGGGATAACAGCTCTAATATCATATTTTGTTATGCCCATCAGTAGACAAGAAGTTCTACTCTCAAATCTGGTAGATGGGAGGTGTTGTGTTGGTTTGAACCCTATTACGCCAGTCCGCCTCATCGCTCGGAGTGTCCGAGGATATCTTAGAACCTTAGATATCCTTGCGTAAATATAGGTTAGATATCCTTAAGAAGGGCATAATTCATACAGCCTATATCCCTCCTGTAGATAATCGGCTGTCGTCATCAACAACAATATATTCTGTTATGCAAAAATTCCGAAATTAAAAAAATAAATAATATAATAAATTTAATGACGAGTTCTGCTTGTTTTTTGAAGTTAAACATTTAATTTGGAATTCAGGTAAATAAAGTAAATTTGATAACTTCAAAACCGTAACGCAAAATAAAACATAAAGGATTGTATTGACATATTTGAAAGGAAATCAAAATGAAAAGAAATGCATATTACGCAGGTTACATGAAATATTGCGGAAAGAATTTTCTTTTGCTGAGTTTTCCCTGAATCCTGCTTTTTTCCTTTTTGAAAATTTCAGTTGCGTCTCACCTTTTCAAAGCATCTTAAAAAATCGACTTACTAAACAGTTATTTCTGCTGGTATAGTTAAATCGCAAGTTGTTATAAATATCCATTTTATAGCACTTTTCATTCAATCTGTGACATCATATTCAATATTGCAGCAAAAACCAATATTAGATAGTTGCAAAACTTTTATCTTAAGTCATACAAATTTGCTAGACAGTACAATACTTCTTACATATTTTGTCTATAAACTTTTGCATATAGTTTCACTGAAATAGTTACATATTTATTGATATTTTGATCCATAAAGATCAGAATACAGTAAGAACTGCATATTGAAATTCAATGAAACATTCCACCAATGTCTCATATTCACATATTATAACGGCATGTAAAGGTATATCTCAGTTACTATGTGATTTCATTCAACTATAATTTTTTTTATTTTTATATGAATTATCCATTTAAAAATAATTATTTAACTTTTTATACGATCTTTCAACGTGATGACTGTTATCTCTTATAGTCAGATTAGAATAGTTTTTTATTAAAAGAATTTTTTACGCATGCATAAATCCTGAAAACATCACTATTTTAAATAAACACACCATCCTTTTTTTACTTACAGGCACAATATCGCATACATTATCTTATTTATTTCTTCATTACACTATCTAATAGATAGAAGTCGTTCTAAATGTTAAATATATGTGAGGGGATGCTGATAAGGTCCTGGCTTTGAATTGAAAGAAGATAGATTAAGTTAAAAAATTAAGCTTTTATTCAACATGTTCTCCCGTGTTGCTTCAGGTATTTCTGTCCTGTCAAATAAAAGCCCTTTAATTATGATTGTTTGATTATGACTATGGAACTTATTTGACGGTTCCGAAACATGTCAATGTCATTTATTTTTATTATAACACCTTTCTTAAGTAAAATTAAAAATTTTTATTAAAATGTTTATATAAAAGGTGAATGTTTTAAAATCTGGTGATTTAAAAAATCAATTGACTTTAATAAACTTTTTATCATAGCCCTTTAATTTGTCACGAAATCAGCCTCTTGGCAACTTTTATGATCACAAAATGAGGATGCTTAGGCTGTTTCGTCAAATATGAGAACAGATAATAGTCTGTGGGTGCCATGTCTGGTGAGTAGGATGGATTACGTACCAGGTGGAAAACTACGGTTACCAATTTCAGAGCAACAACGATGGACATATGTTCAGTTGCATTGTCATACAATCAATTTGTTTTGGTCAAATGCTCTCGGGGTTTATTTTATATTGCTTTCTTCAACTAGTTCAGCAGTTTAGTTTAAAATTATCAAATTATATTACACATCTGAGTTTAATACTTAAAGTATTTTTAACAGAAAAGGGTATTTTTAGGGTAAAATTTTAAAAATTGAGGTTTTTTTAAAAAGGTTTTTTTAAGTAATAGTTATATCCTTAATTCTCTTATAGAATATTACCGATGGTGATATGGAATTGTATTAGATAATTTTTGCTATATTTAATTAATATTGAATTATATCCTTAATTCTCTTATAGAGTAAAATTTCTTAATCATTTTAAAGTAAAAATTAAGTTTTTATTGTTCTTATGTCAATTCAACATAAAGATATATTATTGATGGTGATATGAAATTGTATTAGATAACTTTTGCTATATTTTTTATTTTATTACATTGAAGTACTTCATTTTATATTTTTATTAGATAACAATCATATCGTAAAAATATAAGAAAGTTTAAATTACTTCCATTGAATAATTCTTTTCTATATGGACTCAAAGTGAGAGCTCTGTTTACATGTTTTTCGATACCTAAATCAAGACCCTAAACCCACCTTATGTAACCACCACGATACTTCATTTATAAACGTTTCAGAAAATGTTTTGCAATAATTTTTAAAGGAAAGTTTTAAACCGTTGAAAAACAATAAATACGAAACCCAACAAAGAGTTAGTGTCAAAATTTTTGATAAAAAATGATAATTTATGTGTCACATAGCTTTTGAACATTTTAGTATATACCATGACAAATCAGAAGAATATTAATTATTTGACTGGAAAGATTTCATTTCGTAAACGGTAAATAAATATTTGATTACGATATTAATTAATTAATTTCTTTTTACGTTTACATTATCTTACAAGTCATTTTAATTACTTTGTTTTCTCGCATGTAAAGTAAAATTTTAGATTTTTGAGGAATGGTGGTTTAGAAATAAATCTTTAAAGATTGTTTCGCCAAATTTTATTCTTAATAATAATTAAAGATATGTAGCTATTTAAAAATTTTAATAAATAATTATAATTTGTACATCTTTCTTTAAATAATCAATGGACTTTTGGGATGATATAATTTGTTGTGCTTTCTAAGTGCATTTTTTTTTTTTATTTATGAAGGCAGATAAATGAAAAATCGTTATTTTTTTTAATTATTAATAACACAAAAACGCATTTTAAAGTTAACAACAGCAACAGAAATAGCAAAAAACATTTTACGTCATTTATTCTTGAAAGCAAACGGCATTAATTTGTATTATTATTTTTAAATTATAGCTAAAATAAAAGCCTATAATTATTTTATGTTTAATAATATCTGACGCGTACAGTTCTACTATATTTTTAAAATATAATTTTTCACCTTATTTAATAAGTGAAAGTATTACAAATAATGCAATTTAAGCCTTTTTGACTCGAAAACGCCAATATGAAAAATATTTACCAAGGGTGATAGAAAGTTCATTTTAAGCCTATAAAAAATAACACAAAAAAAATTTGCGAAAAGATACTTTTTTCAAATTAGAAATTATATATAATAAAAGTTACATATTTTTATAAATATTTACTATCTCCTATTACAAACTTGTAAAGTATATGAACATATCTTTGTAAAAAATCGATTTATGGACGTTTCCAGACTTTTTCATTAGATACGAAATTAATTTTATTAAATGTGTGTAATGGAATTCGAGGCAACTTAAATTTAATGTTATCAAAACATCTAGCTATGCTATCAACATAAAAGTTCATTTCGGATACTTTGAAATTTTTAAAACATATGCTGAGACTTACTTCAAATTTCGGGAGACGTTTATCAAGCTCTTATAATTCATTTCCTATTTCAGGTAAGTCCTTAATATCAGGGATATCATAATACTTATCCCATATTTTGAATGTTCTTTTTGAAGTTTTATTTCGAAATCAGTACTCGATTAATAACTTTCTTTACGAAATTTCGTTATGGTACCTTTCAGAGCACTTTCCGCTCCATTTAATTTTTTCATGGCAGTTATTCTGCTACGAGCTAGACAGACTAATAATGTTTAGTGGATAGTATATCAATTCACGGTTAATGGCGAATTACTGTTTCCTTTTTAATGTATTTTAATTATACAGTACAAAAGTGTAACAAGAAGAAAACTGTAATGATCATATAGGACTATACGGTGAATTTGGGTGTGATAACTCGTCACTTTGTTATTGATATTCGTAAGAGATTATGTGGAGAGTATTCCCGATATAAAACAAACGAGAAAAAAATAATTTAATAAATTGCAACAACTATTTGGAAAATGACATTTTAAAGACTCAAATTTTAAAGACTTATAAATAAATTCTATGTATAAATTAATAATAATAATAAACATAATTTTTAGGATGATTATAACGAGTCATATATTACGTACGCGGTGCATTAAACATTAATATTCCTAGACAAAAAATAATAGAGAAGAAGACAAATAGAGAAGACAAATAATAATTAAGAAATAGCAGATTAAAGATAGAGAACTTTAACTGTTTAAAATGTGCATTTTTATTTGATGGAGTTTTAATAAGGCTGACTTCTGAATGCCTCATATTACGTACGACATGGATTAAACATTAATGTTTCTGGAACCATCACAAATACATTTTAAATGAAATTTCGGTTTTACAATTTTCGGAACTGCAAATTTTTCAACTACTTAACATCGCACACTTTAAATTTTTACACAGTTACATAGAGAAAAAAATGCAATTTTTAAGGCAATTTGTTTGAAATCTCTATCAAAATTTGTTTTTAAATTATAATTTTTTAAAAAACAAATTTAGATTTTTATTTATTTTTTGTCATTGTGGCAACAGAAGTATTCAGTGTTTGGACACAAAACTTGGGCCAATCAGAAAAACAATAAAATAAAAAACAGAAGTATTCCATTTTTGGACATTAAACTTAGACCAATCAGGAAACGAATAAAATTAAATAAGTTGCGGAATTAAACCAATAAAAAAATTCAGATATATTTTAGAATTCCCAATTCTCTACGGAGAATAGCAACTATTTTTTAAAATAGTTAATAATTAAAAACAAGGCCCACTAAAACAGAATGTGCAGAATCGCAGCTAGAGAACAACTCTAATGGGTTTAACAAAATTACAAAGCTGATTCGGCATGCGCAAAAGTCCCAAGCCGGAAGAAAATATTCAATATTAAAAAAAAATTCACATTATTAGAAAATATAATCCAAACTTTAACAATATTCTACGAATCTACATATAATCACCGTTCGTGTATGTCAAGGCTTGATAGAACATAGAGTTTGGCGAAATTCAGCGCATTTCGTTTTGAGACATTTCTACAATAAAAATTGCGAAAAATACGCCGTAGTAGCGTTACCAGCAAGGTGGTATGCAATAGACTTTAATAAACATCTAATTACGTTAAAGTCTATGAAGTTTGTTGACCTTTTACTCATTCCTTCTTAACGTATATACATTCTTAAAAATACTGCTAAGCCACGCGACCTGTTTGGCAAAATACATTCAAACTTATTCAACACCGTTTTATGTCAAGCTATCTGAATCTAAGATTTTATCATTTTCGTGTATTAATTCTTGAGAAAGAGCGGCCATAAAATTTGTGTGACACACAGACTAATATATGTAGAGAATATTTTTAAACATGGGCCAATCGTATTAAGGAAAGCCCTAAATATGTAAATAAATAAAAACAGGAAAAGGAAATTTTTCAGTGCTTTTTTCATATAAATAGAAGAGAAAAAAGAAAAGCACATTCCAATCGTGCCAAAATATTGGTACGCAAATACAAAATTGGTCTAACATATAATTGTTTATTTAATAACTTCAAATATAAAATTTGGTACTTTTTTAATCAATAGAAATTGAGATACCACTATAATGTTCATCCTAAAAATGTAGTTGAAAGTCAAAATTTGAAAGTGAATCAATGCATTTTTTATTAATTACATTACATACTAAATTTGATGAGGTTTTATCTCATAGAATTCAAAAAGTAGCTGTAAAGAAAAAATACAAAACCACTACATAGCACTGCTCACTGTTCAGCAGGATACACCTAAACCTAATTACTACCAAATTAAGTCAAGGTATAACTGAATACAAAGTTTCATAATATTCATTCCATATAGATGCTGAGATATAGCTATCTCTAAAATCATTAAAACGCCACATAACAGAACTATCTGTTAGCCTATACACAGACAGACCTAATCAGTATCCATTTATGGCAAGGTCTAACTGAATATATTTGATAAAATTCAAAGATGCTATAAGGCAGGGTTGTCCAACGCAGCCCAGCGGGCTTCATGGAGCCCTTTGAAGATCTTCTGGGCGCCTTTTTTGAAGGTTTCTTCTTATTAAACATTTTAAAAACAAAATTCCTTTATAAAGAATGCTTTCTTTAAAATTAATGATTCTACAATAAGTGCATCAGATATATTTTCAAAAGTAAAAACATAATGGGACAATTTAATCATGATTCATTTTTATGATATGAATTACTGTTTATAAAGTGTTACCATGAGGGTTTAATTTCATAATAATTTGAAATAGTTCTTTTTTAGAATTTAAGAAGTAACAAAAAACCTTTTTCAACTTCTTCCGTTCCTTTGAAGACAAATGTGCATCAACGTTTCGCCTTTTTTCTTTTTCTTTTGTTACACTGGCCCAATGGTTGTTTTATACGAAGGATAAGGCGCTTAATTTTTACTTCTTGATTTTTAAATGTTTAGGGAATTGGGTTTTTCAGTTTGCTAAAAAAATTTACCAAAGTAGAGCAGAATGATTTTCCTCTTTGGCAGACTGTCTTTCTGCATTTATCTGTATAGACAAGTCGCTATAATTCCTGTCTTTGTTTTTGTACTTCTTATAAATTAAATTTATGCTATCCAAATCAGTCAAACTATTTTCACATTCTAAAAGAAACCTGGCAAAATCTCTTATTTCCATGTTTTATTTATTTATGTTATTGTTGTTATAACATGTGCGAGGAACGTTTCAAAGTTTCTGGCCTTTTATCCGACAAACATTTTTAAGATAGAAAAATTTATAATTTGAAGTTTAATACATGTAACTCCAAACCATAAAGGTTTTTGTTACCGATGTAAGATTAATTTGCATAAAGTTAAGACGTGCGTACCCAGTGACGTAGTCAGAGGGATGGGTCCAAATGCTTTGGATATCATTAATTTTGTAAAGTTCTGTTTGTCTTATCCAATCGGAGAATTTTCAGCTGTTAATTATATCGAAAAAAAAATTACAATATTAATGGTACTCAGAGTAGATCCTTTCCAGCACGTTGTGCATACGTTGAGTGTCATGGTGCCTGACATTGAACGAAAGTACAATAAAAGTTAAGTAGTACATTTTAAATATATTTTCAGCAATTATTTAGAACAACATAAATTGTTTAGTTGTATATCATATTTTAGACTATCAATCTCCGGTGATTGACGTGGCCTACACAGAAAGTGCAATGTCAGTCACCCCTGATTGATGTGGCATTCAACGCGTTAATAATGCATCAATATACTGCGGTATGTTTTGAGCCATGTGAATAATGGCACCCTTCATTGAGTGCGAACATCTGAGATGCGGCCTTCTTTATTGAAAGGTTGGACAGGGTAAGCGATAAGGTATTGCTATCAAGGAAATTGTCCAAAACACAGCATTGAAGCATGAAATCCAAGGAATAAATGCAATTCTATCAACATGTAAATCCATTAAAAATGGATGTCGAAAAATTTCGACATTCTTATGCTTTCTTATATATAGAGAAGAAAATAAAGTTTTTTTTTTGTAGAGCATTTCTTTCATGTTCTTTACAATCATAGAGCAACAAAAAATATCTATAAAATTGTAACTTCTTTTTGCGAAAATAAACGAAATATCACATTTTTCCGCGCTGCTTTTTTTTTATAAATGAGAAAAAAATACGGCAAAGAATCCAAAAACACACATCTTTTTTTAACACAATAAATACGTCTTTTCATCTACAGTTGTAGAAAAATCAGCGATCGCCATATAAATGTAACACTTTTTTTTATAAAAGTAATTTTCATTTGTCTTAATCTATTTACTGAATTTTTTTTATTTGATCAGATACATCAATGTTTAAAGCAAATAATGTTCTTTTAAGATCATAAAATGGGGCCGAAATGTAAACATTGCAATACGTATAAAGATTTAATAACATTTTTTATTGTTAATTTAGTTTTTGTGTAATTTTCTACTTAAATGATTGTATATACTTTTTTAAGTAAAATATTTTATGAAATAAATGATTCAAGATTTTTACTTGTAGCTTATTTATTTTAATTAATTTCAATAGAGGATAAGATTTTTTAAAACTTTTGATAAAAAATACACGCATGGAAAAAAATAATTATCGTGTTGATGTATCATTAAAATTACAAGGTGGAACCCGTCGAATTTCGACGAAAGAAAATGTTTAAGAAGAAACTGTTTCATTGATTTATAACAAATCTACAAAATTAGTTACAGTAAAAAATTCATCTTATCATAGTCAGTCGAACTCTCAAAAATATTATTTAAAGCTAAAATTAAGAATAAAATACTATTTCTGTAAAATACATTGTCAAAATTGCTAAAATTAAACTTTAATCGCATATGTAAAAATATAATAATAAAGTAAAAT
Source organism: Maratus speculifer (assembly GCA_964019185.1). Taxonomy (NCBI): domain Eukaryota; kingdom Metazoa; phylum Arthropoda; class Arachnida; order Araneae; family Salticidae; genus Maratus; species Maratus speculifer. Next base: position 26,669,748 of record OZ025294.1, on the reverse strand, counting down.
AAAATCAATTAAATAGTCTGCTCAGCAGCATAAATCATGGCATCAGTAGCATATATCATGGTCAGTTCAGTATAATAAAGATCAGTTATTAAGAGGAAGTTATGAATTGAGGCTTTTATGTTTGTTACAAATGCATATGAAAAAAGAATCCAATCGACACGATCTTTAAATTTCATGTGAAATCTAAACCCGTCATAATTTTCTCTTCTCAAAATTTACATGCGCACATTTCAATTTATTTGTTATTTATTGAACAACATACATCTAACTTGTGTGCTCGACATGAAGCCTGCTTATAAGCCATCGTCAATATACAGGGAGAAGGTAGTACACAAGGAAATATTACAACACTAGAGAAGTACAACCAGAAGTTCCACACAAAGAGTGTGTGCAATGGAGCCAGTGGTATTCGAGCCCACAACCTCACGATTAGCGGCGCGATGTCATAACCACTCAGCTACGGAGGCCCCCCACACACATTTCAATTTTTAACAATTTTAAGAAAATGGCGCATTTCTGTTGTCACAATTACAAAATTCTTGCTAAGAATAAAAAAGTAATATGTCAAGAAGAAATTGAGATACAGATTGCAAACAATTTGCATTTAAAAGTACTTATTTTTCTCTATACGTTGGTGTAAAAATTTAAAATGTGCGATGTTTAGAAGTATCAAATTTGCACAACTGAAAATCGCAAAAACAAATTGCATGCGAAGGTGTTGCCATTCTGAAAATGACGTATGCGTGAGGCACAGATACGTTTGGCCTTTATAATATAGATACTTAGATAGATAAATGCTTTTTCATTAGTCTCTGATTACTATCATTTATTGAAAAAAAAAGGTTATCTTATCAGGAAGTGGATTTTAATACTCGCCTTATTCAAAATAATAAAACAATTTGGAAATTACACGTGAAGCGTGGCAAATGAGGTGTGTTCGTACATTGACGAAGTTTTAAAAATATTCAGATCTTACTGTTATAGTATACAGTACATGGATACAGTATGAAGATCAAAATCTTTTGTGTGTTCCTGTAAATGCTCTCTGTTTTCTGTTATACAGGAAGTAGCTTATATTAAACCCCAGCAACGTATATGGATTTCATGAAATATGTAATTAAAACACGCTCCAAACCAATTTCCCCTGTAACATTATCTAGTGGAATATCTTTGTGTGACCATGCAAATTAATAATACATATTCCTTGCATCACAGATTGTAATGAAGTACATTTTAGTATATACTTCATCGATTCGTGCCCATTCTATGATATCTGTGAGAGTGTAAAATAATTAAAAATTTACTTGAAACTGTTTTTCCCCAACTGTTGTTGCCCGTAATGTAATGGAGCTATAGAGATTCAAGCTATAGACATATTATCCGAATGGTCTATTACGTATGTGGCATAATTGAGAGGGTCTCAAATAATCATCCACGCAACAATTTTTAACCTCTCAAGACAGCCACTGTGCATGCAATGGCAAATGTTCCCATACTCATCTGATCATTATCTGGAGTCAGCTTTAACATCTTGTAGAGGCGGTTATTGCGGTTGTTAGTGGTTTCAATGAGTGGTCATCCATTGTGCATGTGGTCATCTGTACAGCATATTAAAAAAAATGCTACATCTCTACTGTATATTCATGTTTGAAAGCAGTCGTTGATTTTCTTCTTAAATACCTGCCGCACTCATCGATAATATCCTCCCATCTTCCAAGAAAATAAATTGTATTGTTTGAGATCTTGACAAAAGGGAAGGGCTTTTCAAATAACATTCCTCTGTAAGATTTTTAATTGAATCACTGAAATAAAATAACAAAAAAGAAAAACTTCTTTATTTGCTATTTTTTTAAAATCCGATACTCGGATTTGATAACGAGCTTTTTCATGCTTCTTATTGCTTCTTTAAAATGAAAAGCATGTTTGAAATCAAAGCGAAGTGATCAAATATATAACTGTACATACCGTATATTTTCCTGTATAAACTGATCCATGTATAAACCAAATATACGACTTTTCACGTATAAAATCGAAAACTCTTTATAAGTCGATGTTAAAAAAAAATGCTGAAAAGTTCAGTGACGGAAAACTAATAGAAACGTCATATGTAAAACAAAATGCGCTCTCCAAAATTGTCTCTCCTATTATCTCTCCTATTTCGTTTTAATTTGCTGCCAAGTCTGTTTAATAGATTTATCGCTAAAATTCTATGTAAATTTTTTATAATTTTTTTTATTTAATTTATATATATTAAATAAAAAAATCTCAACCTTGGTAGATATATATCATAAATTACCACGCCTGGGACATGTGTGTTACAGGTAAATAATAATTAAGTAAATAAATTCAACATAAAATAATTCAAACTGATAAATGTCAGCCTTTAAGCAATATTAAATCAAAATTGAGTCATACAAATACTACATTGCTATTATTTCTTATTAAAGTGTTCTATGTGTACTATGAAAATTCTTTATAAGTAGAAATTGAAAAACTAAAGAAAAATTAGTGCGATAAAATGTCAAAGGGATTGTACGGAAAATTAAACAAACAAGTTTAACCTTAATCTCTACTAAATAAAATATTAATAAAAATCACCGCAAGTTTAAATTGTTAATATGTTAAGTTTAATTTCACGAGAGTTTTAATCAGGAAAGTTAAATTATGTGAGAATGCCAGCCAGTGTAATTCAGGAAATCTATCTTAAAAACTGTTACTATCTTATTGTAGTTTTATAATTTTGAATTCTGAAGTTACGTTACTTAAATCCTTCCACCTTTTTTTACAAGGTTATTTCAATGCGTAAAATTCTTTTCAAACGAAATATTCTTTCCTTTTCTTTGTTTTCAGTTTTATCATTTTCTGATTATAAAAATTCTTTATCATATAGTTTTTTCTATATATGTGTATGTTCACAGAATCAATACGAAAATTGTAGAATCTTTAATTTTGTTCCCCTCAAAGAATATATTATCAATCATTTCAACCTTGTCACGCCATTTTTTTCTCCAACTTCATCTTTCTTGAAAACTAATCTTTATTTTAGCGACATTCAAGTGAACCATGCAAAAATATAGGTTTAAAAAATAGTATGAAGAAAACATTTCTATCCCCTAACATGGATATTATCATGACAATGATTTATTTTCCAAAAAGAGGAAGAAGATGAAAAAAAATGTCAATTTACGCACATTTTTTTTTTCACAAAATATGAAAAATGTCAATTTATACTTTTTTATGAAACTAATATCAGATTTGATTTCAGGATCTTGAAAATAAAAAATAACAAGAACTGAAGGGTGAACATCACAAAATGTCAGATTTTGATTATCTCAGATATTGAATGTATCTATTAAAAATAATTCAAAATGTCAAGAGGTAAATTTATTTTCTATTAAGGGGGCTCAGGGGTTGATCGATACGGAAAAACATGTAAACAGAGCTCTCGCTTCGAGTCCATATAAAAACAGAAGTATTCAATGTAATTTATTTAAACTTTCTGGTATTTTAAAGGTATGTTTGTAGTCTTATAAAATTATAAAATGCAGTACTTCAATGTAATATAATAATAAGAAATATAGCAAAATTTATGTAACACAAAAAAATTATTTGTTATATCACCAACACCAAAATATCTTAACGTTGAATTGACATAAAAACCTGATTTTTGCTTTAAAATGATCCGGAAACATTACTCTATAGAATGAATTAAGGATATAACTATCACTCAAAAACAACATTATTAAAAAAACTCTCAAATTTGAAAATTAAAAAACTCCTAAAAATACAACTTTTTTTTCATTAAAAATACTCAAAATATTAAACTATCTAAATTATATTAATTAATTCTATAGAAAATGATAGTATATCCATGCAAAAAAAAAAAAAAAAAATTAAGCCATTCCATCAAATACTTTTTTTTAAATCTTGGTGTTAGTCGCCAAAAATCAAGTTTTGAGAAAACGCGACTTAAAGTTGAAATTATATGGGTGCGACTATGAAAGTGTTGATACATAAATGCTTGCAATTCCGTTAAAAATGCAAATATTGTTATGCGGTTTTTTGCATTGAGTTAAGAATTACTTGAATAATCAAACTAGATCATAAAAAAAAAAATCGATTTTTTGAAAAGTTTTCAACCCCTGAGCCTCTTAAAGAATAAAAGATTTTTCATGTAAAACTGCCAAATTTTAATGAAATTAAATAGTAAAATATATTTTATGTACTTATATGTCATTTATTAGAACATGTATGCCACGTTAATGACATTGTCATTTTAAAACATTTTTTTTTACATTCTTGTTAATTTTTAGGTCTAACATTTAAATTTTATATAAAGGAACACGTTTCCAATATAGTAGTTCAAATTCCATGTAATGTTCTGTTTTATTATATTCTTAATAATCTATGGAAGTCAGGAAAAATGTACAATTAAATCTACTCAATTTTTACAAAGACTTTAATAGCATTATTATCAAAGAAATATGTAAAAGACATTGCTCATAGCTATGATTTTACTACATCTGACTTGCACTATATAAAAAAATATGAAAAATTACTCTGCAGCACCGTATTTATATGATAAAGAACTAAGATACAGACCAGGAAAATGATATTCATTTACAGTGACAATAATGTTTCAATTATGAAAATGTATTTGTAAAATACAGAATTTGTGTATTACATATATGTATTTATAAAGTATAAATAATTATTAGAAATGTTTAAAAAATTAGATAAAGATATTTATACATTATAGTAGAAAGCCTTTTACTTTGAACACATTCCAATGTGACTGCCAAGAGAATTACAATCTGAAATTCTAAGTCTTTTAATTGTTATTTTGATCTTATAAAAAATGTAATGCTTCTCGAAAACATTTCTAAGGATATCTTTTATTAGAATGTATAGAAAAAAACTGCATTATATAATATTTAAGGGGAATTTAATTGTGCATATTGCAATTTTCGTTTTTCTATATTCACTCTGATATCCTTTATGTTATAACACGATAATGATTATAGGTTTTAAATTTTATTTCATATCACACGAAAAATATTTATACAATTAAAACACAAAACAGTTGTACTCGTCGTCTGATCTATGATTTCTACACTGTTAACAACTTGACCTATTTGCTGCATTGTCACTCCAGAGCTTTTGTAGAATATCTCTTTTATGACCAATGAGAATGCTTCATAACACAGTAAAGTAACCGTTTTCTATAAAAGCGTTGGAGTGATGCTGCAGAAAATAACTCAAATTTTTATAAGTGTACTTAACCAATTTTGATAATTACATTTTTGAACTGATAGCTATTTATTTGTAAATAAATCCACATTAACTATTTTTAAAATATTTTTTTATAGTTAATATTTAATTAACGAAATTTCTTCAAAGTGGTATCATTCGATTTCTTTGCATTGCTGAAGAAAAACGTTAAATAATTGGGGTTATTATATTTTTATTGATCATACTTTGATTGATGTAATATCACATTACAGTTATAACAGAAAATATATGTATTTTATTTAAATACAGTCGGACTCCGATTAACTAATTTAAGGTCTTTAAGCAGAGAAGATTAGATTGAGTAGCCAGAAAATGACAATAATTGTATGCTTACTAAAAGTTTTATAGTTTCAAAGCCAATTAATTTATCGTCTATACTTTCAGAAATATTGATGGTGTTACAAAACCATTCAAATATAAACATAAGCAAAATTAATTGGTTAAATTTTAAGGCTGAGCAGTCAGAAAATGACAATAATTTAACCCTTTCTAAAAGCTCTATAATTTTAAAACCAAGTAATAGAATACAATAATTTATCTTCTTTACTTTCATAAAATATCGATGGTTTTACAAAACCATTCAAAAATAAACTTAATAGGCAATATTAATTGTTTAAATTTTAAGGTTGAGCAGCCGGAAAATGACAATAATTTAACCCTTACTAAAAGCTCTGCAGTTTTAAAATAAATTAATGGAACACGACAATTTTTTTCTATACTTTCATAAAATATTGATGGTTTTACAAAATTATGCAAATATTTATATAATAAGCAATATTAATTAGTTAAACTTTAATGACAAAATCGACGTTTTAAAAATATAAATTTTCGAATATATATTTTACGGGTGGCAATCAGTTCGTCGACAATCACTTCGTCGACATATCATTTCGTCGACACCACTTAGTCGACATATCATTTCGTCGACAGGTACACTTAGCCGACATATCATTTCGTCGACAGGTACACTTAGTCGACATATCATTTCGTCGACAGGTACACTTCGTCGACATAGCAATTCGTCGACAAGTTCATTTAGTCGACAGGTACACTTCGTCGACAAGTACACTTAGTCGACAGGTGCCCTTCGTCGACATAGTATTTCGTCGACAAGTATACTTAGTCAACAAGTATACTTAGTCGACATGTACACTTCGTCGACATATATTTCTGATATGTATTGCATATAAGTATTAACGTATTAATCACGAGATAGGGCTGGTTTAGTCATTTCAGTAATGAACAACCTACAAAAAAAGTTCATTGTTAATATAATTTTATTTAGAATCAACACTTAGTAGTGAAAACATACTAATGAAACAAAATAAGGAGTTTAAAAAAAGATTAGCAATTGGTATATCAATAACTAATAAAATAATTATAAAATTAAATAATTATTCAAGCTAATAATTAATTTTTCAAGCTAATTCTTAATTGCTTTATCATAAGATTAATATTTTAATTATTTTGCTCGGGTTATTTAAAATGGGTGATTATTTAAGATGGGCACTTTTTAAGAGTTTTCGAATAAAAATGAAATGATGAATGCAGTAGCGTAGCTATGTTTTTTGGCGCCCGGGGCCAGCAAGAAATTTTGCGCCCCTACCCCAATATAGATATATAATAATTTCTCTCAATTTGGCGCCCCTAGGCCTCGGCGCCCGGGGCGTAAGCCCCCCTTCCCCCCCCCCCCCCCCCCCTTAGCTACGCCACTGGATGAATGTATTAAGAAATATCCAATTTGAATTTGAGAACAGCCTCTACATACATGGATTAAAAAGTAAAGGTCCCTTTAAATATAAAAATTTAATGTAATTTTTTATGGAGATTTTTATTAATCTTTTCTCAGGATACGAAGTTTATAAAACAGTAATTATAATAAATTATTGTTTCCTATTTGAATTAATTTTCAAACATTTTTTATTTTTGGAATATCTCAAACATTCTTTATGAAAATACATTTAAATTATGAATGGTTCTGTTATTAATGAAAATTATTTCAAATTATTGTTTTTATAAACAAAATTTATCCTCCATTTGACTTATAATTACAAAAATATATCATTTTATAGAAATCATTTTATACGCTGGTGGAAAAGAGATTTTTCCACCAGCAAACAATCCAAAAGCTTTGGAATGCAAACGCCTATTGTGTACTAATCCGCATTCACGCCCCTAGGACAAAAGTACAAAGATAAGCCATCAATCAGACAAGCGGGGGAAAAGATTGGAGTTTTTAAAAGTTTTCTAAAATTCCTTATCTACATTCTTTGGCAGGAGTTTTGATGTTAGTTACTGGTTTGTAGTTGTTGACGGAGGTTGCTGTGAGTTTTGATGCCCGTTATAGTTGTATTTTTTTGGATCACGCTTTGAATTAATTTAGTTATAGCAATGGATTCAGAGGTATCGTCTAAAGTCTGTGTAGTTATAAAAACTACAAAAAATAAAAATTCGATTACAGTCGATGGATTTATTTTGACAAAGGATCGGAATCGAAATGATCGTTATTATTGGAAATGTGAAGATCGGAAATGTTCAGGAAGAGCAGTGACTACATTGGTTAATGGACAACATATGTTAAGCCAACACGATATTTCAAAACCTAATCATGCAGCAGAAGCAAGTAGGGCACCAGTCATAATAGCCCGTACGAAACTAATTGAAATAGCGAAAACAACAAAGGATCAACCAGTGCAAATAATTCAGAATATTATCACAGGAACGTCTTCTGAAATTCTTCCATATATGCCCTCCAAGGTTGGTTTGCGTCAAAAAATTAAAAGAGCTCGTAGAGAACAATTTCCTGCTGAACCAAAAAATTTGGAGGAATTTTCAATACCAAGTGAACTTTTAACTACAGAAACTGGGATGACTTTTTGTCGAGACGTAGAAACTGCAGGCAGGAGAATTTTGATTTTTACAACAAGTGATAATTTGAAATATTTATCCGATGCAAAATTTTGGATTATGGACGGAACATTCAAAACGGTCCCTGTCCTATTCCGACAGCTTTATGTTATCCATTCTCCAGTTGGTATTTCACCTAATAGTGAAATATGCCCTTTAGTTTATGCATTAATGAGTAGTAAAGAAGAAGAACTTTATGTGAGATTATTTCAAGAATTGATTGAATGGGGTGAGGAATGCAATTTAGAATTAAAACCAGATTTTATTTTAAGTGATTTTGAGAAAGCTGCAATGAATGCACTAGCTTCAGAAATTCCTGTCGTTCAGAGCAAGGGCTGTTACTTTCATCTGTGTCAATCACTTTATAGGCAGATTCAATCGTGTGGATTAGCATCAAAATATGGTTCTGAAGAGACTTTTAGTATTTTAATACGATAAATACCGGCTCTGGCATTTTTAAGCCCTTTAGAAATTCCTAATGTATTTGATGAACTGAAAACAGTTATGTCAGATGACGCTGAGCCTATTATTAAGTGGTTCGAAGAAAATTATATACATGGGCGTATACGTAAGATTTTCCCGAATGGTGAAATACGAAGAAATCAGCCTCTTTTCCCACCAGAAATATGGTTCGTATATGAAAACAATGCGTTTGGATTTCCTCGAACACAAAATAAAGTAGAAGCTTGGCATAGGCGGTGGAATACTTTGGTAGGTCGCGCACATGTCGGGATTTTTGCTATTATTTCGGAAATTCGCAAGGAACAAAGGGAAACTGAATCTGAAATAGAAAATATTATACGGGGTGAACCGCCAAAGAAAAAACGAAATGCAGAAAAAGACAAAGAACAGAGAATCCAAAATGTCTTGGCAAATAGAACAAATCTATCTAATTTAGATTTTCTAAGAGGAATTGCACATAATATCTCATTATAAATTTATTTTTTACTGTAATTTTAATGTATTTTAATTTATATTTTTTTCGCAATGTAATTTATGTATTGTATTTTTTTTGTAATGTATTTTAAACAATAAAAATTTGATGGGGTACTTGCTCATACACCTCCTCGTGGTGTACCCTGGAAACATTTTTTTGGCTAAGGTATGAGCGACGTTAATATTTTTATTTCATAATAATTTACAAAAAATCCATGAGTTCACAAATAAATTATTGACGAAAGGTAAATTACATACAATGTGTAGACAAAATGCTATGTCGACGAAATGATGTGTCGACGAAATGCCATGTCGACGAAGTGTACCTGTCGACTAAATGTACTTGTCGACGAATTGCTATGGCGACGAAGTGTACCTGTCGACGAAATGATATGTCGACTAAGTGTACCTGTCGACGAAATGATATGTCGTCGAAGTGGTGTCGACGAAATGATATGTCGACGAAGTGATTGTCGACGAAGTGTACCACTCCCATATTTTACACGTAAGATATAAAAAATTCTATTGCAAATATATATTTAATATTGCATTTAAACATATGCTACTATATTTTACATTAAATCTCAATTTAGCCTGAGTTTTGTCATAGAATTTTTTTATTGAATAAATAGACGCAATTTTTTATTAAATTTAATAAATATGATTTTTAAAGTCATTAAATATGAAGATGAATTTGAATATACTTTTAAATTTAAGTTCATAATTAATAGTAACAACAACATTGTTATAATAGCGATATAAAATTTTGCTTTGAGAAAACAGCCGGACATATACTATTTTACACATGTTTTGAGTGAAACTCGATCATCAAGGTACTAATTATTCATACAAGAACAATTATAAAAATACATTTTTAAATACAAATATAAATATATGCAACATCGTCCCTACCACCTCTCCTGAAAAAAAGTTATAATTACGGAATTAAATAATACAGCATTGGTTGAAAGTTCATAAAACATAATATTATTAATCACGGTGCTTTATTTTAGCCGAGTTAAAAATTTAATCAACAGAATCTATTTTTCGCCAAAAGCAGATTTATATTCGTGTGTAATTTATGAACAATTCTTTGATGTTGAAATAAAATGTTTTGACTTATGCTATTATCTAAATCATTTTTTATTTATTTATTTATATTTTAAATGAGACGTGTCAAATTGGTGTTTTTTAAATGTATTTAATATATGTGCTTTAAATTTATGCATTTTCAATAAAAAGAATGCACTACGAAAGAAGGCAAAAAGTGCAATATTTGGCGATTTATCAACTTCGCCTGGATAGGTAACTTCTTACTATGTGTTTAATACGGTTCAAGAGCAAAAAATGTCTAAATTGACGCTTTTTATGATATTATTACGGCTGGAAACGTGAAATATGGTGTAGTGGTTACGTTTACGTTGTAAATACTCCTTATGAACGTTTTCTAAAAAGTTCGAAAATTTAATTTTAAAAATAATAAAACTTTCTTGAAAGATTCTCAAGCGCGATTTATTTGGAAAACTGCATAATCTATAAAATATGCATTAAAAATGTTTTTCTTTCAAAATTATATGTTAAAAGAGGGGGGGGGGTAACATTTAAAATATAGAAACATATAAAATAAAATATGTATTACATAACAGGGCGGTATTAGCTTAATTTTGTATTGTTAATTAATTTTTATTTTTTACATTTTTGTATTGACATTTACATTGATATGTTAAAATGCGTCTTGCAAGGAGTGTTGTAGTTTGAAATTGAAGTTTATTCATGTCATTTTAAATACCGCTTCTGGGCCATTCCATGAAAAGAGGTAAATTGATAGTCATTTTTAAAAATTTGTTTAAATAAGTATTTTTGGTTTTTACTGATTGGCAACATGTCAAATTTTATGTTTTGAGTAAGAATGTAAAATTTATCTTTTGTGGATTGGCAACACAATAGTTTAAAGATGGCGTCCATGTGCACGCAAGTATGTTGCGTTTTACAATACATTTTGATTGAGTTTTTTTAATAAAGAAAATCCAGTGAAACTTTTGAAATCAACATTTTAGGTAAGTCTAATATTCATTGTTTATATTTCACTAAACTGAAATATATAAGATAATTTCAAATAATTATTACAGCACACAAAAAGAACTTTGTTTCTGTGTCCCACACGTGACACAAAACATGAACTTTTTCACTTAGGAGGAGAAAGGAACACATTTATTTTGTTTAATTGGCATTTCTAAAGCGGTTTAGTGTAGTACACTTATCCTATGCTAGTTAGAAATTTGGATGAAATTTTTATTTTGAGAAAAATATCAAAACAAAATTGTGACACCTTATGAGCAGGATGATTATTTTTGTTTTCTGAATGTTAAATAGAGATTTATTCTAGCATAGTTTTAGCAGTTTAATGATTATTTTGTCCTAAGAACTTATTCTATGTAACTAAAACGAAATTATTTTTTTTTTTAATTTTTATGATAGTTCCATCTTTTGTTTTTTTTTTGATGATGCTAATATTTTTTATTTCCATTTTTTTATAAATTTATTTTAATAAAATTTGTACACTTTGATGGTTATTTTTATTTTAGGAACATATTGTTTTCCAGCAAGAATTGATCTACTTGATTTATAGGGATTTTTTCTATACAATAAAAAGAGTCGTGTGTTTAAGAACTTGTTATTATTCTACAGAAAAATATAATAAAACTTCTTATCTATATTCTGTTTTTCTAAGTTCAATTCTATTTTAAGTTAAATTTTTCTATGAAATTAAGTAAATTTAGACAAAAGCGTTTATAATTGATGCATAACATGCATTATAACATGCATTTTCTTTTTTGCATTTCCTTATTTTCTGATTTTTGAAAAGGTTACTTGAATGATATTTGAAAATGTCCCACACGTGACAACCGTGTCCCGCACGTGACACTATACGTTGTATTTTTTTTAGTAATTTAAAAATTTATTTTTCAAATAAGAACTCTTATTTCATGAACATTAGACCTTTAGCCTCTAATACATATTTTTTGTTTTGAAATTGCAAAATTAATAGAGCAGAAATGTTATCTGGATCATACAGCAAATTACAAGTGGTTGACTTCAGGTGTCCTGCACGTGACGCATGCAAATTAATTAATAACTAAATCAGTAAACCACTTAGGAAAAATCTGTCCCTGCCTGAGATATTGTTATATCAAATATAAACTTACAAAAATAAGTTTATTCTTATTTCTGAAAAATCTTAAGCCCTTTAACACATTTTTGGTGGAATTATGGTGTCTGATTGTCCCGCACGTAACAGTGGAATAGCCCTTCTTAGCTTTTGAAAACACATGCACTTTCCTTTGAAAACTTTACATTCCCTTGCATTTGATGTTGGTTGAACACATGATCTTTCTTGATGTGGCACGATAAAAATTATACGCTTTCGATTTTATATCATGCCAGGCTTATGAAAAATATAATAAATAACTAAATGCAAAGTATGTCAAAAGTAGATGCTTTGTTCAACAATGTTATTTATATATATAGAAACAGCATTTAGAAATATGTAGATACAAACACAAACATGTATTAGAAAAATTCTTTCTGATATCAATTTTTCTTCACGTATCTATTCCGTGAATCAATATCAGAAACACAGGATCTCCAATTTTCATTTTCTTTTAAAAAAGATCTTACCAATCAATTCAAGCTTGTCGCACAAAATTTTCTTAAACTTTCTTCTCTCGAAAATCCATCTTTATTTTGACGACATTCAACTGAACCAAACAAAATATAAGTTTAGAAAATAAATCTAAAAAATATTTCTTTTTCATAGACCTACATACTTTCACGTCAGTGTTTTATTTTTGCAAGAAAATGTCAAGTTAAACTTTTTACTGAAACTAATATGAGATTTGATTTTAAAATCTTTAAAAAATAAAAATAATAGACTTTACACAAACTCGGACATGGGGATTGGGCAGTGGAGGGTCATGACTCATCCTTGGGTTTTGAAATTTAATGAACTACACTTACTTTTTCTCTAATGATTTTGAGAATAATAACATAAAAAATTATTCTTTCTCAGTGGTATAAAATAGTTATAGAGAAAAAGAACTAAGGATTTTTCTTTCTGTGTTTCTGCTTTCGTAAACCCGTCATTGGAAGACAACATTTAATTCTGTTTTTGTTTTAATTTCATGTGTTTAAAAATATCTAAAACGAGAAAGCTTTTCTGACGAAAAGATAATAAGTTGATTGAATTCTTTATTATATAAAAAGGAGATAGAATCTTAATTTTGTATTATTAATTGTTTTTAATTAAATGTATTATTAATTGTTTTTTTTAATTGTTACATTTGTGTATTGTCATTTGCAATGACATGTTTAAAATTTGCGTTGGAAAGAAGTCGGTGGTTTGAAATTTAAATTCCTATTTCATATTTTTTAAAAACATTTCTAAATTGTGGATCACATGCACTTTAGTCTGAAAACTTTACATCTTCTTGGATTTCGTGTTAGCTGTGTGTCCGTGATCCTTTGAAGTGACGGGATAATGGTTATATGCTTTATAATGTATACCATGTCAGGCTTATGAAAGATATGAAAATCAACGAAAAGCAAATGCTTTGCAAGACAATGTAGATATAACAAATTATTTAAAAATATATCGTTTTCAAACACAAACATGTAGTTTAGTCTCAAGACCTGAAATTAATAATGCAATTATACAGTGCTTTTTAAATATCAAACCGATTCTGAGCCTACATTATTGACTGGAACAATATTAAATCACCTTTTCAATCAAAGACTGTAGACATCAACATTACAGAAACAAAAATAAGAAATGACAAATGCACTTTTAATAATTAAATTCTTTTATCTATACAGGGTGTATCTAAACTACTGGGCAAAACTTTAAGGGGTGATAGTACATATCAAGACAAATAATATTAAATGGGAAACTAAGGGTCCCAAACCTATTTCGAAGGAGATAGGCACCATCAAAGTTTAGGTCCCAAATTTGAAATGATTATAAAAACGGAAAAAATGGTCATTCGTTTGCGGTTTTCACGAAAACTATTCTTTATGTCAGTATTGTCTTGAAAATAAACTATACAGAAAAATTTCAAAAAATGTCGACAGAGGGCGCTTTAGACTTTGGAATAAAGTACAACTATTTTTAACCGTTATTTTTTGCATCTCGTTAAAGTGTTTTAGAAGCTTAGACATAAATTTAAATTTTGAGCCTGAAAATGTGAATTGTTGGGAGTTGTTAAGTAGAGCAAACTGAACTGTGTTCAATGGGGGTGGGGAGGTTCAAATTTGAAACGATTATAAAAAACGGAAAAATTGGTCGATTCGTTTGCGGTTTTCTCTAAAACCATTCTTTATGTCAGTATTTCCTTAACAATAAATTCTAAAAATAAATTTCAAAAAAATTCGTTAGAGGGCGCCTTAAACTTTAGAGTAATCAACAACTATTTTTAACCATTATTATTTTTTTTAAATCTAAATAAATGTTTTAAAAGCTTAGACTTAAATTTTGAGCTCAAAATCTGAGTTGTGAGTAATTAAGTAGCGAAAAATTGAACTTTGTATTGTGGGTAGGGTAACATTTGCGCTTCTTCATCCCTCCCAACGATTCAGAATTTGAGCTCAAAATTTAAGTCTAAGCTTTTGCAAGCATTTGATTAGATACAAAAAATAACAGTTAAAAATTGTTGTTGGTTACTATAAAGTTAAAGGCGCCCTCTAACGGAAAATTTTCAAATTTATCTTTAAAATAAATTTTCAAGAAAATAATGACATAAAGAATGGTTTTAGAGAAAACCGCAAACTAATCTCCCAATTTTTCCGTTTTGTATAATCATTTGAACTTTGAATCTTCCCACCCCCAATGAACACGGTTCAGTTAGCGCTACTTAACCATTCTCAACGATTCAGATTTTCAGCACAAAATTTATGTTTATGTCTAACTTTCAAAAAAATTTAATATATCATTTTTATATGACTAAATATATCATTTTTATAATGCAGAAAATGATGTATATTCAGCAATATTTGGGTGTATACTTTTAAAACTTTCAACTGTCAAATGCTTTCAGAACAAGTATTCTGCTATGGTTTGGGATGCAATACCTAAAAATGGGAAATTTCATTTGAATTTCATCGTTGACGGAGTAAAAATTATTATGAAATACTACAAAAAGGACATATTGGTTTCACACATTTTGGTACATCCTAACAAATTGTATCCAAAAATAATTAGATATTTTAGCAAAATTCTACCCATTTGCATCTGATATTTCAACAATGTTCTACCCTTTAGCACTAAACCGAATCGACACAGACTTTGATTCATGTAAAACGCCCGAAGTTTATAATACAAGAAAATTCACCAATTTCTTTTCCTAAACCCTTTCAGTATCTAAACGCATTAGACTAAAACATCTTTAGAGCTAAAATAAATGTTTAACAATACAAAAGTTTGGATTCTCTCAAAGCTCCCATACTGCGTGAATATGATATATTATCTATTAAAATGATTTGTGTTTCAGTTTCGTTTCTGAGAGATTTATCATTGCTAATCAATAAAGGTAACGTTCGAATCTATAAAATTGATTTCATAGTAAACTTTCACTTATGATGTTCATCAGCTCATCATTTTGGAGTAGTTATCATTCTCAATTTTATATCTGTAAAACAAAATGATCTAGAGTTTGTAACGGGACTTAGTAACTGCAGTGTAAATTTTTTGTATCTCCATGATACATATTCAAGTTTTTTTCAAGTTTTTTCAAGTTGTTTTAAACGACACTTACAAGGAAATTAGATTGATAAAAAGCATTTTTTAATTTAAAATTTACAGTATTTGCTGATTTTAGTTATATTACATTATTTATTTAATGTATGTTTGTTACTATTCAGTATTCCACTCGTAATCCTATAAGTTGAGTAAGGTGAAATAGGATACCTTATTAATAAACATTTCTTAAAACCGGAAGTTTCGATAGCATTGAAGGAGAAGTTGCGTAAGTACTGTGTATTTATTACAATATAATACAATAATTCTAATGCAATAATATTATTATAAATATCTGACTTTTTTGTTTACAGGTTATCAAAATCTAACAGCTAATGTGCTCACCAGTTCTGTTTGTATGTAACGTCTTAAATTCTGACAGAATTACAGTCAACATTGGTAACTTTTACCTATCAGAGTAACTTTAGGCCAATTCCCCTTAGTACATCTCTTGAGTTAAAGGCAATCTTTTTACCTCAAAATATAGATAGCAGAACTAGTGTCAGTTTGGCAGCATATTGAAAATAATTCGCCAAGATTCTACCATGGCTGAATAGATCAAAGTTTCGTAAAAATGGAGGAAAGTTACCCTGATTTTGCTCAAAGTTACCCTGATTGACAGTATACAATTTTCTTCAAATTTTGGATATTGGGTCATTCTGATAAGGCGCTTCTTTCATTAGATTTGGGGGTTCATTGATTAAGTATGAAGGAGGAACAGGGGACTCCTAAATGGGTTTTTCAAACACAAATGTCCGATTTGCTTCAAAATTATTTATGTAAGTTCATTCTGATAAAACTTTTTCTTGATTTGTTTTGGAGATTCATTAGTTAAATACAAAGGAGGAATTAATATGTTGTAAACGGGTGCTAATCCCCTTTAAAATAGATAAATGATCTTTTTCATACAGAAATATCCGATTTTCTTCAAATTTGGTAAAAAAGTATATTCTAATAAGACGTTTCCTTGATTAGATTTAGAGTTTTGTTGGTTAAGTATAAAGGGGAGAAATGAGGGAGTTAATTTTCTTCTTTAATTTAGATGATTTTCCTCCTTAATTTTACTTTATTTTTGTCGATTTCTTTATTTTTCGAGGGGTATTATTCTTTGAAATAAGAATATAATGTACAATTGGCATGAATAGCATGTGATCTCCGTGCCTTCAGTTTAACTGGGCACTTTTAAAAAATTATTTGTTACATATTTTGTCATGCTTTTTCAGGTAAAAAGCCAAACTATGCAGCACATGTAAACCTTACGTGAAATGAAAAAAGCTTAGAAGTTCTTTTGTAAAGAAATAAGTACTTTGTTTTCCTATTAAAATTATAGAACTTAACTATAAATAAATATATATAAATATATATAATACATACATATTAATGAAAAAATTCACTTAGATAATTGGAAGGATTTATCTTTTAAATGTTTTAAACAAATGTATGAATGGAGAAATACATCAGAGAAAAATAAATGTGCCAAGAAATATACATTTTCCATATTACTTTAATTTACCTTTAAATTTTCCAACATAAAATATCTCGAGAGAATAAGTATTTTCTTTATCAATAAAGCATACTTGTTTACCTATTTTATGGTACACATTTCATTGAAAACTTATGTTGTAGGGACAAATAAATGGATCAGGAAGTAAAATGCCTTAAATTGAAGGAAATAGAGACCTAACGATACCAAGCATGAAAAATAACCATTTTTGTAAGCAAAATGAAGAAATATTATATTACGGCATTGATTTGTCTAGGAAAATGCACTAAATATTTTAAAATAGAATATCCAAAGACATTTACTTCAATGAATGCAATTTTTCAAATAGAGCAATTGGAAATTTTGTTCGTCTTTAAAAATTATAACGGTTGAAATAAATTTCTTATTGATTACACATTACATAGGCCGTAATTTCGTTTCAGTATACAGCATGTTGTTTTTGATGTCAAAAGCTATGAAAATGTAAAAGGTTCTAATTTTAAAAACTGTTAGATCCCACATATACAAATTTTAAAGGAACTAAAACAATTTTATTCCTTTGCATTTTATTTTTTAAGAAAATACGTATTATACGAGGGCTTTCTAAATGAATATCAGAGTTTTAACGCTTGATAGTATTTATTACATAAAATTTAAAATTATAATTAATGCATAAAATGAAAGCGCAAATCAAACAGTTTTACTTACAAGCTTACAAATATTCAAGATGAGTACTTTTCGTCCCAGTGGAGGTACATACACATGACACTTTATGAACTCCTACAGGTAGAAATCACATTTCGTCAGATTAGGTGAGCGTCTGAACAGAGCTGTTTTTGCTAATCAACGTTTGAAAAGAAGTGAGCAATCAACTTGATGTGAGCTATGCGACGAAAGATGCTCGCACTGTATGATTGTTAAGTTTGTAGATAAAACTGTTTGGGTTGCTCTTTAATTTTATACAACCTCTGACAATAAAGTTCGGTGAATAGTTCTGTAATATTAATATAGATGAAATATTAACGAAAGTTACCATGCCATCCTACGAAATAGTCATCTCCCATAACTATGCACCGCTGAGATTTGCTACACATGTCCTGGGAAATTGACAATTAGTCTTCTTTTGGGGTAGACTTCAAAAGCTTCATCACGTTTCGTTGGATGTCAACAATATGGTCAGATCTCTTTCAAAGAGAGTTTGAGGGTGAAAATAGGAAAAAGTGTGGAGGATTAGGATCTGGCGAGTATGGTGGATGTTCAATTTGCACCACCCCTCATGAATTACTTTCGGTGTCTTGCAAAGCTTAAAACCCAACTTTAAACTGATCATTTGTTTGTTCATTTTCCTGTTCTCAGTTAAGAGCCACCACACTGAACAAGCACATAGTAAAGCACGCCTTACACAGAACATAAACAACGCTCAACTGAACAACGGTGGGGGAAGATAGTCAACACTTGTCTCTATGCAGGTGCAGCGTTTTTTCCCCAATGTTGCCAGATCAGTCGTTCTGAATTCATTCACCGAACTTTTTTGTCAGAGGTAGTATTTTAATTGTAATTTTAATTTTTATGTAATAAATACCACCAAGCGTTAAAACCTCGATATTCATTTAGAAACACTCCGTATTTTCATGTAAGGGACTCACGACCATAATAGACCAAATACCATTTTGAAAAAAATATGATACAGTGGATTTAGAAGGCGCATAAATCTGTTTTACCAGTTTTCATAGTAACAGACCGAAAAGCGACAGTACAGATAATCACCTCATCGAGTTGGGTGCTGAAATTTCAGAATTATTTAAAACTTAATTCGCATATTAAAATGCAGTTGGTCTTCCAAATCATATCTTGGTGTAAAGCACCTACAAATCCGATGTAATGATTGACTTCTTGGTTAACCATTGTGTTTTCCAGCATTCAAAACTCCATGCTTTCATGCCTTCGGGTGCTGGAAAACTCAATAATAATCCTATGAGTCAACCAATTATATCAGGTTTGAAGGTGGTAAACAAAAAGTGACTTGACAGACAACTTGCATTTTAATATGCGAATCGACTTTTTCGAATCCTGGAATTTCAGCTTTGAACTCGATGAATGTCTCGTGATTGTTTGCATAGCCGGATCCCGGTCTAAAAACTAAGTCTATAAACAGATGACATATATCAGAAAGTATGTATGATAACAGATTTGATTCATCGTCAGGGTAGATAAAACAGATTTTATGCACTTTTTAAATGGATTATCTCATTTTTTCAATAATAGTTTCCATGGCGATTGTGATACATAACTTTCACACTGTTTACATGACAAGTATGAAACATAACTCTCATTAACTCAACTGCATAAGTTAATTTTACTTACCCATCATACGTAGTATAGAGTAAATCTTGTAATCGTTTTGAAAATATAAGAATTTTTTTTGAAGGATTTAAACGTTTCAGGTACTGAAGTTTCCATAAAACATATTTTTAGAAAAAAAAAATTTCGTTCGTCTGTCTATCGGTAAACGCTCTATCTCCCACACATATTGAGATAGAGACTTGAAATTTGGTATGCATCTAATATGTAAAAATGGAAAGAAGTTTATTTAATATCAGTAACCTTGAATACCCGGAACTATTTTTTTGGACTCTCGAAATATTCGTTCCGATGAAAGATATTAAAAATTTCCGAATTTTTATATTTTAAAAGTGAATGTAAAAGACAATAAAAAATACACAAGTTTTGCCCCCCCCCTCCCAAAAAAAGCCGATTGGATAATTAGTTATTGAGACATTTGCATTCATATTTCTTACATTCTTTGATTTTTAATGACCCTGTATTTCATTCAAATTTCAATTCAAAGATATGTTTTAATTGGAAATGAGACTCTTAATCCAAAACAGTAAATTGTTCTTAATATAATTATCACTTTTGGAGTTATAAGGATGCTTTTTTATGCATTTCTGTATTATCAATAATGGCTTAATCCTGAACTTCACATTCATTTGATGAAAAACATCACATATTTTTGTTATGTCATCAAGTGATTTTTAATTTGACGTTTTATTTGTAGTTTTATTTCTCTTTCACTAATTTATTTCTTTTTTCATTATTTAAAAAAAAAAAATATGCCAATTTGTATAATTTATGAATAGTTTAGCGATTTATAGTATTCTCGAAACGGGTCGACGGGATAATCAATTAGTACCCGCAATCAATTAGTAATAGATCATTACTATGTATTAAAAATATTTAAATAAACGTTTAAATTTTACTTTGGAATTGCGATGCATTTTATTAATAGTTTTCACATGTTTTATTTTCACATTTTATATTATGCATATCCATGATGGGTAAGTATTACGATGCCTCCAATGACTAGTAATACTTTTAAACGGAAGCAAGACGTTTCGGTCCCGCCATTTCGGTCCTGCCACTTCGGTCCCGCCGTTTCGGTCCCGAGACATTTCGGTCCTGAGACACTTCGGTCCCGAGACATTTCGGTCCCTAGCCATTTCGGTCCCAAGACATTTCGGTCCCTAGCCGTTTCGGTCCCAAGACATTTCGGTCCCTAGCCATTTCGGTCCCAAGACATTTCGGTCCCTTCTCCTGCAAACTGAAATTTTGTGAAATAAGACATAATTTTATAGGGAACATTGCAGAGTGTTTAAACTGAAGGCCATAAAATTTTAGCATAATGTTATTATAAGTGCCTGAAAACCACACACACGTATAACTCTTATCCAAACTATTATAATTCACACAAATTTTGCACGGTAACCCTAATCATAATTGGTAATCCTAATGATAATTGGTAATCCTAATTCTCAAAATAGTTAGTAATTTTAATATAAAATTCAAATTAATATTTTATTAAATATATTTATTAATTAATAATATTATTAATTTACATAATGAATTTTACTTTAAAATAAACTCAATACATAATCCATTTTATATTCAATACATCATTATATTTCGTAGTAGTTCTAAACTGAAATTTATCTATTACATATTTATTTATTGTATATTTATAATTACAGAAATTTAAAATAATTAGTGTAGTTAAAAATAAAATATATATAAAAAAAAAATATTTTTTCTGAGAAAGTCGGAGCGAAAAGGTATTACAAATAAATAAATAAATAAATAAATAAATAAAAGCTTAGTTTTGTCACTTAAAAATTCAAAATAAAGTTATTTAAAATATTATATTACATTTTAATATATTAAATAAATTATAATGTATATTAAAGATTATATAATAAATTATGTATTATATTTTATTTATAATATTTATATTATTATATTTCAAAATATTATTATTTTAAATTTTTTGTAAATAAAAAAAATAATCATCTTATTAGAATGAAATGAGCCCAGTTTCAATAAAATTAACTCACAAAAATTGTCTTCATGGCGTGAGAAGACTGTTAAAAAATGCAATCAATAAATACTATTATTATATAAAAAAAGAAAATGGCAGAGGCAAATTTCTGAAAGCAATTTTTTTTTCACAGCATGTCCATTTACGAAACCACTATTGCTTTCGCATTGTTAATAATGGAAGGTAACTTATGAAAACAAATTTATAAGATGCAACTTTGTATTATGAAAATAATAAGAAAAATAAAAAATTTGTTCGTCAGTAAATACATCTCATTTCTGAATTATCAAAGGAGAGGTTGTAGATGGGTGATTTGAGGAAATATATATATATTATAACTTATAACTGTCTAAATGAATTATTAAAGACATTTAAAAATAAAGTAAAAAATCAAAAAAGGCCCGAATAATGTTGAAGTTATACCATTTGGCAGGCCCACAACAATTAGAATCCGACTTATAATGTAGCGAGGAAAGAAATAACAAGGGATAGAAATGATTAAGGTCCGAAATGGCAAGGGACCAAAGTTCTGGGGACCGAAATGGCCAGGGACCGAAATGTCTCGGGACCGAAACGGCGGGACCGAAATGTCGTGTACCCCTTTTAAACAGTTTCCAACATAAATTGCATTTTTTTTAACACAATGAACCTGACTGGTAAAGATATCATACGAATTAAGTATTTCCAACAGAGCGAAAAATTGTCCAGGCCTGGAATCGAACTCAATGCTTTACTGTTTAAGATAACTGGGCAAGACAACCGGTGAGCATTTTTCTCCAGCATAATCTTGTGAGTCATAACATCAGGTCTGTCATTTAGACAGCTCAACAGAATAGACCACAAGTAAAGGAACTCCATGGAACGATGGATACGTAGATAAATTGCATTTTTTAAACACAAACTTACTGGTAAAGTTTCCAACATAGCTGAAAAATGTTTATGATCTTGGTTTGCCTTGCCTGTCCGCCTCTGTTATAGCACATACAGTATGCGTAAAAGAATAGATACTAGATATAGAACTTAAGAATATCCCGTTTCATTATGAAGAAACATCGTTTGCGGCACATTTTTATGAGGTTACGTTTTTGCAAACACATTTAAATTGATATGAATTGTGGAAATTCACTAAAATGGCTTTTCATAGTTTTTAAAATTATGGTAAAAAAAAATTATCATTCATTTACTGTGTCAAAGTAAAATATACAAAATACTTCGTTTTTCGGGGAAAAGGATTCGCATTTAGTATGTTGCATTATTTTTCGACATGATGAAATTGAGATACATTATTTAAATTTACTACAAGATGCCTTCAGTAGAGTATGATGTGCATTGCATTTATCGTATTTTTATAGATACATAAACGATTTTGGATACAATATCGTATGTGAAAGGTATTAGGTCTGATTAAGTGTGTTGTCTTAACTGGTATAATTGCTGAAAGTGCATGTTCTGTTACAATATACGGTTAAAGTTTAATTAAATTTTTGCACAATACATGATGCATATAAATTCCATTAACCATACACAGGACTACGCAAAAGAATTCGTGAGCATTATTTACGATGAGCATAATGTGCTTAAAGGTGTTCTTTAAATTTGAATTAAATTAAATAACGTTCATTGTTATTTAGCACAGAAATTTATATAAAAAAATCATTCCTGAGTAAAATGTAAAACACATAAATATAAAAATTTACTTTTAAAGAAAATTTACTCATACACATTTATAAGTTAAATATTAACTATTATAGATGGGAATCGTGAAATATCATTTTTAATTAAAAGAAAACAAACGCATTGGGATAGGGCGTGGTTAAATCTTAGATGAACTGCAATTATATTAGTTTATCCATATTTTTTTCCTTTTTTTCTATCTTTACAAGGAAAAAAGTTTTGGGATTCATGAAACAATTTAACTTGTGGTTTTCGTCAGATTTACACGTTTTTTATGGTCCCGAACACGATTTGGATATTTTTGAAAAATATTTGTCTATGAGTCTATGTATATGTTATACAAAATTTCGGAGCGCTCTGTTTCAAGAATTAATGGACGGTATTTAAAAAAACTTCAGATTTAGTCAATTTCTGATAAAAATTGGTGCTGATTACTTTTTGATGTAAATCGTTCAATGTAATGCGCTGCTATACTGAATTATTTACGATTTCAATAGCTATATCTTAAAAACTGGCGCAAAGATTTTCATTACAGTCCAAATTCACTTATAGCTTGATATAATTTGGTGCAGAGTGTTTATGGTGTCAATCGCCCAAAAGGTAACATGACTATCTGGCATTTTACGTCTTTATATTATTTTAGTTATAGCTGAAGAACTAATGCAAGGACATTAATATGTTTGAAAGTTTTATAATGAGAATAAATTGTATTTTAATTTTAGAAATGTAATAGCGATTTTTGGAATATTAAGATGAGAATAGAAGAAAATTTTACAATTGGCATGCCCGACAAGTTTAAATTTTAAATCATTTTATGATAAACAGTACCTTAAATGATACTAATTTAACAAATGAATAAACTTGAGGAAATTATCTACAAACCAATTTATGAAAGACATCCAGAAAAATGAGAGTTTCTAAAATTTTAATCCCCAGATTTCTTAAAAATATTTTGTTGGTAATGTTGAAAAAGCAATTAACACAGAAAATCACGTGTAGTGGACTTATGCACTTAAAAATTTCAATTTAGAATGCACAACTTGAAGTATTACGATTCAAATGTGCCTTCCTTATTCTTCATTTTATGCACAATTGATTTGCAATATTAAATCTAGGTATTAGAAAATATCAATTTCAAATTCATATGTTTAAACTGCAATGGATAACAATTACAATGAAATTATTCTTAAATTCACAGGATTTGAAATCTTAAAGTAAATAATTTGCAAACAAATAAGGTTTGCAAAGCGTTCTACGATCATAATAGTATTGCAATGCATAAATTAATTTATGCATATAATATGATGTTATTTACACAATTTATTAATGCATAATGGTTAAAACAAGCATAGACATTTAAATATCTAGTCAGCTATTTTGTTAATTTTCCTATTGGACTTCTGTTAGTTGATACCGAATTCGTACAATTTTAACATTTATTTTTAAAATCTTTGGAATAGATATTCTTCAAAGTAAACAAAGCTGTCATTTCCTTAAAATAATATTTGCTATAACATTTCCTTATTTTCATAACCTTTAAAAGTTTTTTTTAGTCGCATAATATTTATCTAATTAGTAACTTTATTATACATTTATCCTCTGAAGAATAAGAAAAACCGTTTTACGCAAGCGAGATATGAAATTATAACGAGTTTATAAATAAAAGCGATTGTAATAAAATTATAAATTGAAAAGTTGTTTTAAAAAATGGTAGGCATGGTTTACGTTATTAGAAAATTATTATAAGTTAGCAGGAATATTTAGAGACCCAATGGATTCTAATGAATGGAATAATTTATTAGTATTTTTAGCAAATTGTTTCCTTGGTTAAATTTTTTTGGTTAGGTTATCCCCTGTTTTATTATGAACAATAATGCACAATCATCATATAAAATATTAAAGAGAATAATTTATGCTTTAAAAGTTTGCACATTTTTTTACATGAAAAAAAAAATCAATTTTGAAATTTGTAATTTTAAAAATTACGCTTATAAATGTGATATTTCGTGCATAATATAAAACATATTTCTTTCAACGAAGAATTGATAATTAAAGTTAATTAAGTGTTAAGTTTCTTTAAAGTATTGCGATTCTCTTTCTTTGGAATTGTTTCTTTATGATTTCAGTTTATTGATGTAAATCTTTTACTTTTGTAATTTTCAAACAGAAAGTCAGTTTTTGGCATTCTTGAAATATGCTTCCGGGAGGGAATTTTCTAAAAAGGATTGTAGCAATCAATTACTTGGAAACATAGAATAATTCTTTCGTTCTCACCATTTAAGAAAACCATATGAATTTAAATTTTCTTCATCTACAAATCTACAAGTGTTTCCTTTCAAGAAAGAGGTGACCTTCAAAGATTGTTTTCCTTTGATGTTCAAAGAATGCTACTTTTAAATACAATCAACAATTCAGTAAAAAATATCCAGCCAAAAGTTTACAGATCATATATAATGTTATGAATCGCGAACACTACTTTTCTTTGCAAGGTACATTTTGAAAGTGCGTTCGTCCAACAGGTCATTAATTCTTTTATGTAAGAAATAATTTTCTTTGCATTATAGAAATAAATGACCAAAAACCAAATAAACAATTACTTCTATATGAGCGCCTGGAGAGCTATTTATAAGCGTGGGACCAGACCTTTTTCTCAAGCACATCAATGTATTTATATGCAACACGAGTCGTTAAGGACTAATTGAAAATGATGGCTGTTTCATTTCGGTATGCTTGAAATCAATGTATAAAGCACTCCAGGGTAACTTTTCTTTATTTTTTTTAAAATTTTCTTTCTTTCTTTATTTTTTTACTTTTACTTCTAGTATACCAGAAAAAATCATCCGAGTTTAAAAATTAATAGCATAAATTCTTAAAGTGTAGAGTCTAGCTTCTTAACTTTGCATTCTTAAAAAAAATAAGAAAAAGGTGTTTGAAATGAACAACAAAGTAGGTAATTCTAGTAAATACTGAAATATTTTTAGTAGTTATACTTAAGAGTTACGGAAATTTTAATTCTGAAGTGATTAATAGATGTCTATTTTATTAGGATTGGTGCAACCTCTTTTTTAAATACTTCTTTTTTAAAACCTTGTGCAAAAATTTTTAAAAACTTTAATTTGATCTTATCAATTTATTTTATTTAATTATATATTCATAAACAAAAGTTTAATATTTGTCTGTAATGCTTACACAATTTCTTTCTAAGCAATATCAGGATACTTCCTTATCAATTTCATAAATATTGATAAAAAATTATGTCGCAAAGGTCATTTCAAAATGCTAAAAACCCTGAAAATTAGTTTTAAGAAAAACAGATTTAAAGTATATAAATATACTTGCCTTTATTATTTATTTCTTAAAACCTTCATAAGTAATATTTCAAAAAGAAAAAAAACTGTTTTGGTACTATATACCACAGAAATAGACCTTTTTGCGACGATTATGCTCAAATAAAGGTCCACTGTCTCCTTAAATTTAAAGCAAATCTAACTAAAGGAGAGGTTAAGTGAGTGTTATTTCATAAAGTACAAAATTTTTCTATATTAAATATTTTATTGTAAATATATCCATTTCCGAGATAATAAGCTCGAGACTGATTTTGAATTAACATTTAAAAAATACACAAGTTGCAACTACAGTAAAATATACACATAATTTGGTACGTAGATTCAGAGGTTTTAACGCCACTAGTCTGATTTAAAATATTACATGTAAAAAAGATTTTTCAGAAGATTATTCTTTAATAAAGATAAAAAAGAGAATCTCACAAATTTTTAAGAAGAAACATTTGCAGTAAACTGGTCTTAAGGGATTTAAAATATTTCTTTCAGATATAGACGCCGCCAATTTGTCAGTGTTTCAACAGTTTTAAAAAGGTGTATGGGTCAAACAGACATGTGGTTTGAAGATCTCTCTTGCATATCTCTCCGACCTATATATTTTTTTTTTGCCATTTATTTTCGCACCGAACTTTTGCAATACGCGGTACATAATATATGTCGGGTAATACGTATGATTAATTTTAATAGATAAAGAAATTTTTTTATGCATATACCGTTTTACATTATTGAATCATCTTTCTTTTACTTATAATAAACTCAAGAAAATGCAGATAGACAACACAAAAATCATCTTAAGGTCTTATAGAAGTAATACAAAAGATATTCAGGAGATAAGCAGCTTTACATGAAATATTCTCCACAAAGAAAACTTTTACATTATACAAGTTCTGTTGACGTATTTTGTTTCTTTTACGCTTCTGTGGAAACTGGATAGAATACTGATATTGCATATTTATTTTTTTCACTTATGATCACCAGTACATTCTGCCAGAAAACTATAGAACCTCTTACTTAGACATTTATTGTGCATAAAATACCGCAATTTTTTGTTTATATTGCTGTTCAGAAAATTCTACTGCATATGTATTGTGTATTTATGTTTAAGCTGTTTTATAAGAAGCAGACAAATCCAAAAAAACTAGCAGCAAACTTTTAAAACTTCTTATTTCTGTTAGTTATATTTTTTTGTTTCAAATGGAAATTTTTTCTGACCAAGAAACTGAAATATATTTCTTTTGCACAGCTTATTTCAAACTAAGCTAATGCATGCCAAAAACGATAAAATAATTTAAATAGACATATAAAATACGTTTATTTTGATTTAAATATTTCATTATTTAAAAAGTGTAGCATCTTTTTCAAAGCCTATGTTGATAGAAATATTTCCGAATTTTTGTTTTTAAATAAATCTGGTTAAAAAAAATGAAAGGCAATAAATAAAATTCACGTGATTATATGTATAATTAATCAAGCGCTCTAATAAAAACATACATCAGTGAGCATGAACTTTTTATGTTATTGCTTCTCATTTTCAAAAGCTCTTTTTCGAAATTCTACACTGTTAAAAATTTATGAAAAATCATAGAAAAAGAAGCAAGACTTCCTGTAAATTTACAGTAGTTCTCGGTTAAATGTATTCGATTGAATTTCTTGGTCATCATTTTAACGTCATTTCCCTCACTTTATGTCTAATTTCCTGTAGGTATTTTGTTTTCATTTAAAAAAAAAATATTAACTTTGTTAAAACTTATAACTCAAAATAGATACTTATACAATTATTTTGCAATTTTATTAGAAATAAAAAAAAAGAAAATTAAGTTTAAAAATTGATTTTTCAAAAATTTAGAATAATTAGAAAGGGAAGATTAATCGCTTCGGCG
Source organism: Maratus speculifer (assembly GCA_964019185.1). Taxonomy (NCBI): domain Eukaryota; kingdom Metazoa; phylum Arthropoda; class Arachnida; order Araneae; family Salticidae; genus Maratus; species Maratus speculifer. Next base: position 26,641,076 of record OZ025294.1, on the reverse strand, counting down.
TTAATGAAGATTTTTATCAATTTTTTCTCGCTGAATCGTAAACGACATATATTGAACAAAATAACAGCAGTTTTGCAGCTGAATGAGTAGTTTGCTCTTCAACTGTGAAGAAGTCTCGAGTTCAAATCCCAGGATAAATAAATATACAGCAGTTTTACTGGAAAAATTAAAAACAAATTCAGACTCACTGAAGATTGAGTGATTTACCGATTTTGAAAATTACATTAAATTATTGTCATTTAAAATAAAATTTAATTTACAGAGTATGTTGTAAATTTACCGAATAATTTTTATGTTATTTGAAGGAATCCCTGTTTTTCTGATCTTTACCAGTTTTACATAAGACTTAAGGTAATGGATTATATATAGATTCTCTGTAATTTCACAGAATTTTTTTTTTAGCGTTGCAGGTAACTCCATGGAGACTGAATCATTGATCTGAATCTCAGATAATAGATGTGAAATAAAACTTTCATAGTTAATTACAAATGTATACGAAACAATAGTATAAGATAAAGATTTCAGATGTCTCCCTTTTATTAGAGTACTTTATGCGAATTGAGATTTAACTGAACCTGGATTTTCAGGCATAAATTCGGAAAGATGGTTTATGCAGCTGCCTCCCGGTATATAAAGAAAGGTTTTATACACGATTTCAATGGAAAAATACTTGGCTAAATCGAATTTTTTTACATTTTCTAACTATTCTATATTCTCAAGTTTTTCTGTAGGTAAAGCATTTTGCATTTAAAGAAAACCTGTTTATAGCGGAATTCTGTTTGGAAAAGAAGCATTTCATTGTTCCTATTATAGGAATAATTTTTTAGCTGAGATGAATTTTGTTTTCGCTTCGATTAGGTATTTATCGGTTTCACTGCACTCTCAGAAATAAAACTCTCACCTTTGACGATACAGCAATCCTTGGGCTATATTTCGTCGTTTTTGACGATGATTTTGTATCAAAATCACATGACTTTTAACGAAACGTAAACCCTCAAATAATTGAAGAAATTGTTGTCTCAATCATGGCCAGATTCAATGCACTTTAAGGAAACAGTTGTGGTAAGTTTTTTGTCAAAGGACGCACTATTCTATTTCCGCAATTCTTGCGGTTTTAGCAAGAAGATATTAGGTTGTTTATGTCAGTCCTGTAATAATTTATTTTAAAATAGTACTTTTTAGCGCTTTTCAAAAAATACTGAAATATGGAAAGTTATTGTCTCTGAAATAGTTATTTTTTTAGCTGTTAATATTTTTAGGAATGTTTATTTATTTATTGTTGATGTTGATATTCGTTATTGTTTAATTCGGAAAGAACTAATTTGTTGTGTTATGCAAAATAGTTCAAAAAGAAAATTTGGTCATCCTAGAATTTGGAAAATTCTAGGATCTCTTTTCCCTCCAAGAAATATATTCTTTTTTCAATCAAATGAAAGTGTACATAATTCATCCCTTTCTCTTTTATAAACAGTATTGTTAAAATCTTAGTTTTATCTTATACATTATATTATAGCATATGAAAAACTTCCCAATATGCACTTCAAAATTCGTTATTTCAGTGAAACAAATTAACCAGACCATATTTTAATCATTTATTGAACAAAGAAAATTTCTCTAATAAATTATATTAATTAAGACATAGTATAATTATTCGTTAACCAAAAGAAAACCGTAACACTAAATTAACCTTATTTATTAAAACTTAAAATATATATAACAACATGGATAAAATTACAAACTACTTTATAAAAATATAAACACGCAGTCGAATCCATTAGATGCCTTTAGAAACAAGGTTCCTCGAGGTCCCTGCGGCGTAATGGATAAGAGAGCGGACTGTCATACCGGAGATTGTTAGTTCGAATCCTCTCGATGGCGCTATTTTTTCCCACTGTCAAAAATTACGGGTGCTTCTAAATTTTTCGATAGATGGCATCACCAGCGCTGTTTTGACGAAACTTTTTAAGAATTTAGTATCGTCAAATAAGCAAAGAAACTTATTTCATTTTTCTGACGAAATATTCGCTCGGAGCATTTTCCAGGAAACGGTTTCGTCAAAAGCGAAGAAAATTTCGTGAAATCTGAGTATCCATTTCTGAGAGTGTGTATAAGTTTGCTGTGTTTATATAGTATGTTAAAGCCTGCTAAGAGGAAATACTAGCAACAGGGGTAAAATTGTGTTTTAAACAGTCTTAACAGGCATAACTGCATAGCAATTTAACCGTAGGTATAATGAAATATTTACGTTTAAGACAGAATTCGATAGTGTCCGTTTTCATAGGATTTATTATACTTTTATGCCTCGATTTAGAATCCATGTCAAGGTTATTTTTTTCTATCCCGAATTTTGTACAATGGGATCGCTAGTCTCGGGCACACCTATCCAATCCTTGTTCCAAAAGCTTTTTTTTTTTTTTTTTTTTTTTTTTTTTTTTTTTTTTTTTTATTGAAGTCGCTTTGTTGATTTTTTTTGTCTGTTGCATTTTATGGTAACCAGGTGTCTCTGATTCTTCTACATCGAAGATTTTGTGTTAATTTTAAAAAGTTAAAAAGGCTGCAAAGTAAATCATTCAGCCTGGTCATTCAGAGATGATGGGCGCAAAATGATGATTCATAATAAATTACTTTAATACAAAGCAGGGATGACATTTCGTGCCTTATTTTAGGAGAAAGACAAGCAGGAAGCAGGGATTCCACTTTTTTAGACTTTAGTGTCGATTTCAAATGACACTAAATATAAAAAAATATATATACTATACAGATAGCACAAAACATATTTTAGTTTTAAGGCTTAACAAACTTTTATTTGCTTTTGTAAAATGGCGTCATTTGCGTCCGCTCAATAATTCTACATTTACCATCCGTCTTTAAAGAACATCTGTAAAAAGAGTATGCATACAGCATCGAAATCGCGGAATAATCCACAAACCTAGCAAAAAGCGATGACGTTATTCAAGGAACTCGGCAAAAAATCTGGAATTTAATTATTTACATGTCTTTATTTATTTGTAATATTGATATACATGTTGAAAATGAAATATAGTTTATAATAGCTCCATAATTTATCAGAAATCATCATTTGTCTTTCAAAATTGAGAAGGAATTAACGGAATTCGGAGGAAAAACACTCACACAAATATTCTTTAAAATGCATTTTTATAGCAGACATAATACTTGGCATTGAACGTATTTTAATTAATTTTTTTAAATTGGTATGACAAAACGGTAAGAAAAAAATACAGTAATCTACTATTTTTCCTTTACTGTCTACAAAAATAGAGTATTTTAGTTGTTACCATTACAAAAATGGCATTGAAAACTATAAAATAATAAATGCCCCCAAAACAAAATCAGATACAGTGTTCAGAGAAATTGCATGTAAAAGTACTCCTTTCCCATTACGAAGGTGAAAAAATTGAAAACGTGCTATATTTAGAATTTGAAGAAGAAAAAATTGTAGTAGATTATTAATATTATTATAACCATTCAATGATGCACCTACTTCATTTAATGGATGGCTTATGATTAGATATAAAGTTATTACTTTCTTCTATCTTTACAAGAAGAAAGTATTGGATTCATGAAAATTTTCGACTTCCAGTTTTCGACGGATTTATACGTTTTAGAAGGTCCTGAACACGTTTTGACTATTTTTAGAAAATGTCTGTCTGTGAGTCTGTCCGTCTGTCTGTCTGTCTGTCTGTCTGTCTGTCTGTCTGTCTGTATGTGATAAAAAATTTGTGGGCGCTCTATCTCAAGAACTAATGCTTGAAATTTAATAAAATTTTATATTCAGTTAGACCTTGATATGAGTTAGTGCCTATTGGATTTTGGTGAAAATTGGCCTGCAGGTGGCGCTGCTATACTACGTTTTTCATGATTTTCAAGATTGCTATATCTCAAGAACTAATGCACAGAATTTCACCAAACTTCAGATTCTGTGACCCCTTAATATACATAGACGCTGATTGAGTTTTGGTGTAAATTGGCCGGCAGGTGGCGCTGCTATGCCACGTTTTTCATGATTTTCATGATAGCTATATCTCAAGAACTAATGCACAGAATTTCACCAAACTTCAGATTCTGCACTACCTTGAGATACATAGCCGCTGATATGGTTTTGGTGTGAACTGCCCTATAGGTGGCGCTGCTATGCTAAATTTTGTACGATTTTTGCGATAGGTATATCTCAAGAACTAATGCAGAGAACTTCATCAAATTTTAGATTCTGTTACACTAGAATATGCAACATAATTAGATGCTGATTACATTTTGGTATTAACCTTGCAACAGGTGGTGCAGGTATGCTGCATTTTGCACGATTTTTCCGATAGCATTATCTCAACAACCAACGCACAGAATTTCATCAAACTTCAGATTTTGTTACAAAATGACATATAACATAATTACACGATGATTACGTTTTGTTATAAACCCTTCAACTGATGGTGCTTCTGTGCTATATTTTACACGTTTTTTTTTAAACTAGCTATATCTCAAGAACTAATGCACAGAATTTCATCAAACTTCAGATTCTTTTACATCATAGCATAATTAGACTTTTTTTTACGTTTTGGCATAAATTGTCCAAGATATGGTGTTGCTGTGCTACGCTTTGCAAATTTTTTGTTATAACTATACCTCAAGAACTAATGGACGAAATTGCATCAAATTTCAGATTCTGTTAGGTCTTGACATAAATAGATGCTTATTAGGTTTTAGTATAAATTACCCAACATACTACTAAGCTCATTTTCTCAGAACATTAATTAAATTTTGCGTTTTAGGCATTTCGGATACCAGAATCTCATTAGGCTAGGTCAAATGTTCGAGGAAATTCGATAGTGGGTAACTTTGGGGTCACCACGTTTTTTTTTTTTTTTTTTTTTGAATATTAAAATGCACTTATGAGATAGAAGAAAGTTTTGGGATTGACACATCCAACTAGTTTATTTTATAGTGGCGACGCTTAAATTGTTATCTGAAAGAAATAGTATATTGAAGGTTAATCGAGACCTAGTGCATAGAGACAATATTGAAGATAAGTTTTTTTCTTTTTTTTTTTTTAACAGAGATATATAGTAAGTAATAAAGTAATGTAATACATTCTTATAAATTTAGTACATGAATAAATAGATGAGTTTTATGAAGGAACACGATTCCTGTTCTAGCACTGTACATATAATTAATTGCACAATCCTAAAAATGCATTGGATATTCGTTCAAAAGAAATTTATCAGCATCGTGTTATTATTAGTCAATTTTTCAAAAACACAAAGGAAAAAATAAAAACGTTTCAGTCAATATTGTGTTTTTTAAATTTTATACAGTGAAAAGAAAATCCGTTAAATTTAGTGCAATACCTGCTGGCAGCAATGTTACCAGCAGTTGTTGCGGGTAAAATTGCAGTAAAATTTGATGAAAAAAAAATTACATATAATTTTACTACTATTTTTAAGGCATAAACTGCAGGCAGCATTGCTGCCCGCAGTTTTTGCTGTAAATGTAAAGAATTTTTTTTTATTATGCAAATATTTTATTCTCTAGGATATAAAATGAATTTTAAGGGCAGAAACTCCAAATTATCTTGCAATCTTTGTTCAATACAAAGAATAAACACTTTTTTATGTGATGAATCAACGTGAACCAGAAAACACTAAAGTAAATCGATATAGATTTCAAAGGGCGGTTTTTAAATCAGCTAGAAATGTATATACATTAACTTAGGACTTAAAATACATTTTTGATGATACACTGTCTATCATGACAATGCTATATTTACCAAGAATTTGCGTTAAAATAAGTTAAATTATTCTCGAAAATGGAAAAAAAATGTATTTTTGTCAATAAAAATTAAAAAAAATAAAAAATTGTTTAAAATTAGGAGAAAGTTTTATTTTCGTCTTTTATAGTAGCTTAAAGGTCTGCACGAGCCCGGGCTTGGACGGTGGCCCGTACCCGGCCCGCGGGCCGGGCCGGGTACGGAATCCTTTCGAATCTTCTAACGAACCGGGCCGGGCCGGCAAAAAAATGAACGGGCCAGACGGGCCGATTAAAAAATTGAACGGGCCTGCCGGCCCGTTTTGAAGATTTCTACAGAAACGATAATATATGAGTTTTTTTTTCAACGAAAACGGTTTTAACGAGAATAAGTATAAATGTACGTCACGAACCATTCTAGTTTGACGACTTCAGTATAAAAATTTACAATGTAGAGTTCGGCATCGGAGAATTACATTCTGTGTAACCCGTTTTAATATTTTTTTAGCTTACTCATGTAAAATTATTAACAGCGATAAAGAACTTATGTTAGCCAAATCTTTGGATCGATACTTCTTGATGGTTTTTAAATTAATTTCTCAGTAATGGAAAGTTTGACACATTTTCTGATTAATTTTAAATTGTAAAAGTATAAAACTGATAAGCCTAACTATTGAATGGATTTGGAATCGAATAGCGTTTTTCATTTTTGGTAAATAAAATACTTGTATTACCTTTTTGAGATAGAATAGTTTCTCAGATGATTACATGTTTTTTTATCCCTTCCCATGCAATCGCTTCCGGAAATTCTATTCAAAACGCTAATTATGAAAGTATTTTATTTTCTTGCAGTATTCTTAAATTGCTCGTATCAAAAATTGGATAACGCCATTCGATTATATAGTTTCTGAATAAAGATACCTGCTAATCTTATGCGTTTCTGAGAAAAAAAAATGAATTTAGAAATGTATCAGAAAGGAGCTTCTTTGAATTTAAGAATGAATTTTGATTTAAAATCTTTAAAAAATGATAAGGAAATATTTTTATGAATCTCCTTTTATTAAACAGCTTCAAAAGTAACGATGTTTTTAGCTTTCTTTCTTTTTTCTTTTATTCTAAGCAATATTAATTTTGTAATGAATCTTTATTCGAATTTCGAAAGCCTGAGAATCTAAATAATCATTAATGTTGTTAATGTACAGGGTGGTCATAAAAAAACTTTGCCGATATATGGAGCTCTAGCGGCCAGTCCGCTCAACCGATCGAGGTGAAATTTCAGGTATAGCTATTCAGAGATATGAGCTCGAGATTCTGTGAACGACAACAAAATGGCGATCACGGTTACGGTTATAGTTACAGAAACTCGAAAATTTCCAATGGCAACACCCATTTTTTTTTCATCGCAAAATGCTTAGCGCATGCGAAAACCCTAAAGAGCGTTGGAACCGTACGTGTGTCGCAAGAAACGGACATGTTATGCACGCACAAAAAACCGTTCTGGAAATCCTCCCCCCCTTAGAAAAAACGCGATTGGGGCCCAAGGAGGAAATTTGCATATGACGCAGAGTCAGTACACTAATCTCTGATTACAATACAAATCGGAGAAACTAAAACTTTTATTTTGATTAAACATTTTCCACATGGGTGTCATCACAGGCATGGCACCCATGTGGAAAATGTGTAATCAAAATAAAAGTTTTAGTTTCTCCGATCTGTATTGTAATCAGAGTTTAGCGTACTGATTCTGCGTCAAATGGAAATTTCCTCCTTGCGCCCCAATCGAGTTTTTTGTAAGGGGGGGGGAGGATTCCCAAAACGGTTTTTTGTGCGTGCAAAACATGTCCGTTTCTTGCGATACACGTACGGTTCCAACGCCCTTTAGGGTTTTCGCATGCGCTGAGCATTTTGCGATGAAAAAAAAATGGGTTTTGCTATTGGAAATTTTCGAGTTTCTGTAACTATAACCGTAACCGTGAGCGCCATTTTGTTGTCGTTCTCAGAATCTCGAGCTTATACCTCTGAATAGCTATATCTGAAATTTCATTTCGATCGGTTGAGCGGACTGGCCTCTAGAACTCCGTATATCGGCAAAGTTTTTTTTTTATGACCACCCTGTATATTTCTTGTAAAAACATTTTATAGATATGGATGCAGTATTCTTTAAAGGAATCTTGATTATATGATAAAAATCTGATTTTTTTAGAAATTGTAAAAAATGTAACGGGCCAAAACGGGCCGGGCCGAAAAAAATTTCCTACGGGCCGGGCCCGGGCCTGGAAATTCCGCCCCGTGCAGACTTCTATAGTAGCTTGATCTGGACAATGATGAATCAGTAAGGGTGTTAATATATGTTTTTTATATACATGCAAGGTGAAAACCGTCAAATTTTGACGAAAGAAAATGCTGCAGAAGGAACTATATCATTTATTTATAATAAACCAAAACAATTACAATAAAAATATAAATCTTATGTTTAGTCTAAATCTCAAACAAATATTATAATAACCTAACGTTAATGCCCCACTAGTAGTTGAGATCATCTGCACTCGAAACTGGTACACGAGAGGTGATGAGTTCGAACCCAATCCCGCCCATAGGCCTAATCGTTCGGATCGTTTGAATGTAATTATGCAATCGAAATAATAATGAATACATGTCATATAGTAAATATATTTGTAAAATAATAAACTAATATGATAAAAAACTAATTTAAAAAAATGACTAAATTATTAAAAGAAAAGGACAAGTAAACAATTAATGCATAATTAAATATGCTTTTTGAAGAAGAGGTATATTAACTTTGAATTTATTCAGTGGACTTTTTTCATAATGACGCATCATTCATTCACATACAAGTAATACAGTAAGGAAGTTTTGTTTCACGTTTAGTCATTCTCAATAATAAAAAAAAGCTTTATAAATAAATAAATATATTTGTTAAAACGATTGTGTTTAACAGTGATATCATTAATAGCTTGATTATTTTCAGAAATAAAGAGTATAGCCAGACAAGCATTGGAAACACATTTTTCAAACTTAATATTAGACTTAATTATAACTTGAAACTTAAAATTTAATTTATTCTTAACGTTGCTTTTCGTTATATTAATTGCCTGGTCAAAAGTACAATCACCCATTGTCAAAGATACAACGTGATGTTGTACTTTTGGCTACTATGTGATTTTTTTTACAAAAAGAAACAGAACATAATAAAAGTAAAAATAGAACGTTGAGAAGAGTTAAAGATGATAAAGCAGATGATATTGACAACGATAAAATTAATTTTCATAAATTGCTCAAATGTACAACATTTTCCCCTGCGTCATTTTCAGTCCAAAATATATTAGCAAGTTTTTACTAAGATTTTCTGCAACTAAAACCTATACATGGAAATTTAAACCATATAAATTGAAAAAAAAAAATATTTTTTTCACTTTTTTTAGCTATTTGGAAAATAGTTTTTGTCCTCGGTAGAGAGCTGGGAAATCTGAAGTATATCGGAATCTTTTTATTGGCTGAATGCCACAACTTACTTACCGTTCTCTAATTGTTGCCACGATGCCAAAAAAGTAATAAAAACTTTTTTAAAAATTTTTTGAAAACAAATTGTGATAAAGATTTCAAAGAAATTTCATTTAAAAGTGCATGTTTTTTCAACTCAACGGTGTAAAAATTTAAAATGTTCGATGTTTAGAAGTTTAAAAATTTGAAGTTCTGAAATTTGTAAAACTGAAATTTTATTTAAAATTTGATTATTATGAGTACAGCAATATTAATATTAAATCCATGTCGTACGTAATATAAGGCATTCAAAAGTCAGTCTGATTATTTCGATCAAATATGCACATTTTAGTCAGTTAAAATTGTATATCTATAAACTACTTTTTTTCCACAATATTTTGATTATACTCATTAATTATCTTATTATTTTTTTTTTCAATTTTTATCAAAAAATAGCACAAAATAAAGATAAATAAATCACATTTGTCTCTCTTCTCTTCAATAACGAAAGCTATCTATTAACCACAATTTTTTCGAAATTTTATAAAATATTTTTTAAAATTAAAATATAAAAATGGGTATATTTAAAAAATAGCTACTTTGGACACAACTTCATTTCAACAGTTTTCAGTAAAAAAAAAAAAAAAAAAAAAAAAAACAGCAAAATTTATTTTTTAGAAAACACAAGGTAGATGTTTAAAAACATTCCTTGTATTTTAAACATATAGATTATATAAAATTATGAAAAATTAAATTAAGCATATTAAGTTATTTTGATAAAATTATAGTAGAATGTCTTAAAGAATAGGAATAGAATTTCATTAGTCGAGAGAATTTTTGGGAAAAACTTGAGGATTCTGAAATTACTTTAAACCTCAAATTATTGTCGCAATCATCTTTATTTGCTCGTCTGACTGGATGAAGCGAATTCATTCTGGCAAGAATCATCAAGTTTTTGTGATATAAATAGTCATTTTTTGGATAAAGACTTTTAAACGAGCATACTGCATAAAGAAATAGCACCAATAAAACTGGCGATAATTATTAATTACAATAATATACTTTATATAAATCACCATTAAACGGAAATAAATCGGATCGGTTTTCGAGATACAACAATAACAGCTTTTTGTTTATCTCTAAGTTTGTTACCTTATGGACACATGTTTATTCAGCTGATGACGAGCTGTTATTGTTGTAGTTCGAAAGGCATCCTGGTTTCTTATTTCCGTTTAATGGTGTTTTATCCAAAGTGTATTATTGCAACTAATCATATTGCATGTTACGGCTCTTCTATAAAGACACTGTAATTTTTGGTAAAACATCTTTTATTAGTGTGTGATTTCCATTACAATATTTCATATGTGACCATTATAACATTTCATATGTGATGTATTTTTACCCATGAATAATTTCAAAGCAACTGAGTCGAAAAGACACGATTTTACAAAACATACTTCAGTTTTAAGAATTAAAATAAAAGCTTTTATATATATATATAATAAAATCATTTGCATACGCTAAAGCATTCGATTCTTAGTCTCCAGTCTTAAACAACATCTCTAGAAAAGTATGCATATGACGTAATTATCGCAGAATAATACACACGGCCAATTAAAAAGCAATTCGTTATTAAAGAAGCTCGACATAACACATCTGATTTCTAATCACTCGGTAAAAAAAAAAAAAAAAAAAAAAAAAAAAAAAAAAAGGAAAAATATGCCAAAACAAACAACTGTTTTCATTGCTTAAATATTGAAACAAATATTTCTTTATATAACTGTGCTTCTATAATGTGTTTTTTTTTACAAATGAAAGATACTTCAGACTTGAGTTCTCCCAATTAAAACATTACATTTCTTCTTTAATTATTTAACGTGAAAAGACGAATTTCATGATTAACCACTTCAACGGCTGCCCCGAGATAAGTCGGGGTTTAAAGCACTGTTTCCCCATACCCATTGCCGGTTAAGTGGTTAATTTTATGATTAATAGATGGCACCCCTAACTCAGAGTGCCCAATAATATAAAGGAATTATAAACTGACTTTAGTCCAATTAAGGATTCGAACCCATAACGTCTGATTGCAAGCTCAACACTCTAACCATTCGGCCATCGAGCTCACTGAAAAATCTCTCTGAAATGTTCAAATGTCCTGGAATTCAAAAGTTGATTTATATAAAAAGCTCGCCAAAAGTTTTCCCTCCGAAGTTCTAAATGAAGTTGGGGTAGCGCATGCACGGTGATAGTCTTCGTAGGGAGAAATTGCTGTTATGATCCACCAAGGACAGTGAGTTGAAGGGGAAGTACACACATCACAGATCATGCGCAAATGACTAATTGGTGAAAATCTTCAACGGCATGCATTGTGCGGCACCCTAATTAGCGTGAATCACCCTTTGAGGGATCAAACGCATCCCAAACATATTTTCAAGCCCGTGGGTGCCAAATGGTAACACCTTCTCACTCCTGGGCGTCAAATACAACTGGTTTGTCACCTTTATTTTTAACAGTGTATTTGAAAAATGACGTATGCATAATGCACAGTTATGTATGTCCTTTATAATTCACACACACACACACACACATATATATATATATATATATATTGCTTAAATACTGTAACAAATATTTCTTTATATAAGCGTGCTTTTATAATGTGTTATTTTACAAATGAAAGATATTTTAGACTTGAGTTTTCCTAATTAAAACATTACATTGCTTGTTTAATTATTTGACGAGAAATGACAAATTTCATGATTAATGTTATCATTAATATGTTGTTGATTGTAGTATATAACATTTCGTTTTTTTCAGTTTGATTATTTATTAAATGAAGAAGAACCCTAGGGAATTCAAATAATAAAAACCTAATATTTAAAATAAGATTAAGAAATGATATATGATTATAAAATTAGAAACTTTTAAATAAAACATTTAAAAAGTAATTTGCTTTACGTCCATGATAAATGGCTTTTATTTGCTTAAATTTCTTCAAAGCATAGTAATATATCTTAACCACAAAACGAACAAAAATTGTGTAAAGACTTTGATTTAATGCTCTGTAATTAAGATTCAAAAACTGATAATTTGTCTTATCATGTAAATAGCAGATATTATGTTTGCCCAAATTTTAAATTTTGCCATAATGATATTTCGTTCAATGAAAGAAATATTTTATGACATTCGATACAAACCAGTAAAGCATTATTTTTCTTTAAAGAATTTTTTTTTTTCGAAAATGAATAGAAAAAATTATACAAAAGTTTTTTATGAGGTTTTAATACGTAGTTGTATCTTAAAAGTAAAATGAAATATGCTGCGTTGAAAAGCGTTGACGGATTTAGCCAATGCATCTTTGGTTCGAGACTTCACCCGGATTTTAGGAGATTTCGTAAGAAATACTAAATTTACATTCATTACAATGGTAGGACTTTCTTCATAAATTTCTTCATAACTTTTCATTATATGACCCAAAAGCCGCCATCTGAAATGTTTATATAAGTATATATATATATATATATATATATAATAAATATATATATGTAATAAATATATATATAATAAATATATATATGTAATAAATGAAGGAATTTAATAGAACTTTCTTGAAATCAATGTTGAAAGTTTGTTTCAAAAATCCATTTAAGAGTCATATTTGGAGTATTCATGATCTCTTTTCAAGGAAGTCTAATTATATCTTATTACTTGTCCAAGAGTAATATTTGGAGTGGTATAGTCCATTGCCTCTTTTCAAGGAGGTCTAATTATATCATTATTAATTGTCCACATTCAATTTGGTAAGACATTTTATAATATAGTAATAATAAACTTTAACAATGTAAATAATAAACAATATAAGTAAGAAACATAATAAGGAAAAATATCAATAATAATAAATATCATAAGTATAAGTAAATCTCATAATGGGTGTAAGTAAATCTCTTAACAAGTAATAATAAATATCACAAAAGACATTCTTTAAATACTTAATCTCGTTTATCTCATCTCATATTTTTGGGATGAAATATAGAGAGAAGTGAAATAAAATAAAAAATACAATCAATTATGAAATCATTTACTTAATCTGGTAATTCGAGTACAGGATTAAGTAGGAATATGTACAAAAAAAAAAAAAATTAAAATATAATATGATAAATTAAAATAAAATAAAGATAAATAAAAATTTTATTCATGTTTGAGAATGCACGTGACCTTTAAACTACTAAGATTCTTGAAAAGAAATATTAATAAATGATAAAAATAAAAAACAAGATCTATTCATGTCAAATAATTACGCAATAAATATTCTCTCGGCGTGACAAAACATAGCAAGATGCAAGTAGGAAAGAGAAAAAGAAACAAAATTATATTATAATTGACATGTACTTGGACTGGAATGCAGAAGCAAAGAAAGAGAGAAAGAAAAAAAAATTAAAATAGAGTGATAAAAATTTTGTTACTTGGCAAATAATTAATTTATTAATTGATAGCTTAAATTTAATATTACAAATAGGTTCAGTTGAAAAAAAAAATTTGTATATTTTTAAATATTTATTTGTTATTAAACTATTCTAAGTAGGGTAATTCAGTACAGAATAAGAAATTTCCACTTTGTTCGTCTACACTGGCATAAACAAACAAATATAAAAATTTCCAGACAAGTGACACTCTCGCTGCAGTCAAGAGATATCATTGCCATTCTGTAAGAATTACAAGATATTATCTGAATTAAAATATGGAAAGAAATTTACTGTTTAAGAGAAAAAAAAATTATAAAATGATAAACTAAAGATATAGTCTAAGCTACAGTTTTTACTTGAGTTTGTTGTTGTTGATTAGGGGGTTGTTGCTCATGACTTAATTTAAATTTATCAGGGGAATAATAAGGCCTTAATTTAGATACATGTATTATCTCTGAATTTTTGAACTGATTTTGCCTATCAATTTCAAAATTTACTTCGGATAATTTGTTAAGAATTTCATAAGGGCCACTAAATACTTGTGATAACTTTCTAGTATTAGGGTACTGAAATTCTTCATAGATAACTAGATCTCCTATTTTAAATTTTGGTTCGATATAATCTTTATCATAATATCTTTTACTTTTTAAATGAAATTCATCAGTTCTTGCTTTAGCAATTTTAAGTGCTTCATGAACAGGGGGATAATAATTTTGTTGTAAGGGGGAGTCATAGGGTAATTGGCCAAAAAGCAAGTAAGCAGGTGGAAATTTAGTAATAGAATGGGGTGTATTATTATATTCATTAATTACCTCAGTTAAAAGCTTAGTCCAGGGAATTTTAGAGGTAGTGGAATTTACTTTACATTTTAATCTAGTTACTATTGTCTGATTTACTCTTTCACATTTCCCATTCGTTTGTGGATGATGGGCAGTGGTCAAACGTTGTTTAATATTATGATTTCGCAGGAATTTTTTGAATCTTGAAGAAGTAAAAGCAGCATTCCTGTCACTAAGTATTTTTTTGAGGGGACTGTACACTTGAAATCTTACTAAAACAGAATAATTGTTGAGGGATTTTGATATTGAAGATTTGTTTCAGACAATTTGTATAAGTTTCTGTAGTGACACTTTTGGAAGGAAATGCCCAAACATATCTCGTGGCATGGTCTATTATAATATGGAGATATTTTTTGTAGAATTATAATAATTGAACCCTCCTACAGTATCAACAGACAGACAGTCAAAAGATTGATCTGTAGTGGGCATAGCTTGTAATAAGCCAAATTTTTTCTGTCTAGGTTTTTTATTTTTCTGGCAAATATCACAGTATTTAACAAAGTTAGTAATGTCTTGGGTCATATCTGGCCAATAATAGTTAGGAGAAATTAAATTTTGCATTTTTTGAACACCAGGGTGACCAAACTGTTCATGAGCAACATTAAGCAATTTTTTTCTTAGGGACATGGAAACTACCACTTTACGAAAACCTTTTCTTTTAACTATAATCAGTCCATTGTCATTAATATAATTTGATCCACACACATTTTCTTTTTCTTGCATCTCAATAATCTCTTTAACGCCAAGAAGAAAAGTAAGGGGTTTACAAAAATGAGAAATAGGGTTTCGGGACAACATGTCGGCTTCGACATTTGTAGATCCCTTTAAGTACTCTATTTTGTAATCGAACATACTTAACTTCAATGACCACCTAAATAATCGACCTCTTAAATGTTTGACATTTTTTAACCAAACAAGAGATGCATGATCCGTATGGATGGTAAATTGTACACCGTGAAAGTAATGATAAAATTTATCTAAAGTATCAATGATAGCAAGACACTCTAGTTCGGTAATGAAATAATTTTTCTCATAACTTCTCAATCCTCTAGAAAAATAAGCAATTGGATGTAAAAAGTTATTATGGTCGGGTTGTTTAAGAACTGCACCTACCGCTACCTGAGAAGCGTCAACAAACATGTGTAGGGGTAATTTTGGGTCATAAATCTTTAAAATTGGTTTAGCAATGAGGGCATCTTTTAATTTTTGAAAAGAGTTTTGACATTCAGTATTCCATTCCCAAATAGTATCTTTCTTAAGTAATTTATTTAGGGGGTGTCTAATTTCAGCATATTTGTCAATAAATTTATGATACACATTTATAGAACCAAGAAATCTTTATAATTCTTTAGTGTTAGTAGGAGGTTTTAATTTTTTAATTGTTTCTATATTAGTATTAGCTGGAGTTAAAGTTTCATTTTGGATTTCATACCCTAGAAAATTGATTTGTTTTTGAGCAAAAGTACATTTAGATAATTTTAATTTAATATTTTCTATTCGGCATAAATCAAAAATTTGGATGAGATGCTGTATATGTTCATCTATTGATTTAGAAAAAATAATTATATCATCAAAATAATAACAAGCAAAGTCTATTTTATATTTTGTAAGAATTCTTCTAATTGTCCTGTTGAAAATTGGGGGGCCTACCTTTACACCAAAGGGGAGAACATTCCACTCCCAGAGCCCACAATTAGTAGTAAAGGCTAACTTTTCGGAATCGGCTGGGTGAATAGGTATGTGCCAATAGCCTGAGGCTAAATCTAGTGTAGAGAAATATTGGGCACCAC
The DNA here is from genome assembly GCA_964019185.1 of Maratus speculifer. Classification (NCBI taxonomy): domain Eukaryota; kingdom Metazoa; phylum Arthropoda; class Arachnida; order Araneae; family Salticidae; genus Maratus; species Maratus speculifer. The sequence goes on along the minus strand of OZ025294.1, from coordinate 26,624,723 downwards.
TTAATTTGTCTAAAATTTCATCTATTCGGGGCAAAAGTTCAGCGTCATTTTTCATAATAGAATTTAATTTTCGGTAATCAACACACATTCGGGTTTTTTTTTGCCTTCATCTCGTTTATTTACTAACGTAACTGGAGAAGAATATGGGCTATAACTTTCTTTAATTAACCCAGCAGCTAATAAGGATTGGATTTGCTGAGATATTTCTTTTTCATCAGCATTGGATGTACGATAAGGCCTCAAAGATATTGGTAGGTCAGATTTAAGATAAATACGCTGAGGTTCAATATTAATTCTCCCTACATCATATTTATTTTTTGCAAAAATATCTAAATAATCCCTTAAAAGTTCCCTTACATTTTTATTTTGAATAGCATTCAGATTCCCCAATAGATTATAATCATCATTATTAGTTCGCGGCAAGGATTGAGGAGTTATGGTATTTCCGTAATCGGGTTGCACAGTAGTATCATTTTTTATAATATCAAAATGAAGCAATTCTAAGTTATCACTGGATATGTTGACATATGGATTTAATAAAATATTGTCTTGTAACACCTGGCTTTTTGCACAATCAATTTTCAATTTAAATTTGGCACAATCAGGTAAACCTAAAATAGCATAGTCCAAATCAAGCTTACTTACTAAAAAATTAACATATCTCTTTATATTACCAAATTTAATACATAATCGACAAGATTTATTAATTGTAAGAGTTCCTTGTGCCTGTCTAATAGTAATAGGGGTAACATTATGTAAATTACCATTTAAATATCGAACAAATTTGAGGGGTAAAATTGAGACAGTTGATCCACTATCAACCACACAATGCACTTTGTTATTGCCCACATATCCAGGGATGATTAATTGTCAAATAATATTAGTAGGGGGTGGTTGAATATGAGCAGGAGTTTGAGTTTGAAAGGAATTTGTGTTAAATATACAACTCCTCTCCCAATGATATGCATTTTCTATGCCTCTGTTTAAACATATTCTGCACGGACGACTAGGGTAGTTGTTTTGATAATGAGTTGCAGGCATTCTAGGAGTGAAAAACCTAGGATTAAAATTTTGGGATGGATTGTTTGGAGTAGGTCGAGTCCAATGTCTAGGCTGAGGATTGGGATTGTGCATAGGTCTAGTTTGTTGAAAATTTCTATTGCTGTTATTAGGGGTATAAGTTGGAATCGCTGCTAATTGTTTAGCAATGAGAAACCATTCACGAGTATTGGAAGGAGGGTTAACCATCAAATAATTTTGATACTCCGGCTGAAGTCCATCAGTTAATCCCTGTATAATTAAATTTTCTCCAAGCTGAAGTTGCCTTCCAATCTCAACTTTCTTTCTAAAATAAGAATCCAAATCACTTAGATCATTTAACTTTAAGGAAGTAAACTCAGAAAATTTTGGAACTCTAACCTGAATGTATTTTTCGGTTAAAATCTCGACAATTTCCTCATAAGTAGCACAATCCAAACAATCATTTATATAAATTTTTAGCGCTTCCCCCTTTAAATATTTTGAAATATTTTGGTGTTTCCACTCATTATTTTTTTTTCTACAGAACATTCCCGATCAAAATGTTTAAACCATTTAAAAATATCCATGCCCGAGCCAAATTCAAAAGGGACAATATCAAGTTTATTTTCTGACATTTTTTTCTTACTTTACTAATCCGGACCTTAATACATGAAAGAAGGATAATTCATATGGAAAATATTTAAATGCTATACTTCAATTACTAAAATTCAATTACTATACTTCAAATACTTCAATAAATAACAATAAAAATAATAAATAATAAATAAATCAATTCTGTTTGAATTCATGTGAAATAAATAAATAATAAATAAATAAGTAATAAAATAATAAATATCGGTTTTCCATACATGGGAAATAACAAATAATTTTAAGAACAAAAATACTTTTCTTTACGTATAAAAAATAAATTTAGCAACAGAGTATTTTTTAACAACAAATTAATCCATCTTTCGATTTAAAAAAAAAAAAAACCTTTAAAACTAAATAAAATTTCTATGAGCAGAAAATTTTAATTAATTATAAATTAAGAACAAATTTATTTTTTAATATCTGTAATAAAAAAAATCAAGAATTTAAACAAAGAAATTATTATTAAAATTTCTTAATCAATAAACAGATAAAATAATAAATAATAACTTACAGACATGCTCGATGTGGCCTTGTTCAAATACCTAATCTATATATTTAAAACACCTGGCTGTTTTTTTAGTCATCAGCCCTGAGCTTTCTACTGAACCAATTTTGATAATTATTTTTTTAAATGAAAACTGTTCATTTGTAGATGTGCCCATTTTAGCTATTTTTTAATTTATTTCCATTTTTATATTTTATTTTTAATTTTAAAAGCATTTTTATGAATTTTCGTCAAAACAGTGGCAACAAGGTGAATCTTTTCTCGCTATAATAAAAATTTATTTTGTTTTATATTTTTCCTCCAATCAGAAGCTTGATTTAATTAGTGGAACGTCATAGCATTAAATAAAACGTTAATTATTTTCGTAAAATTTAATCATAATTTACAGTATTCCTGTGACGTCACAGTTGTTAAAACGTTGAATTTTATAACCTCGAACCAAAAGGAAGAATAAAGTTCATTTCTTTACGGATTAATAGTTAGAAAAAAAAATGCTAAACTATTTATAATTTTTTAAGTATAAACGAAATTTTATGTTGTCGTCTGCATGATATAAGTATAATAAAATGTATTCCTGTAACGTCAAATTGGTAAAATGGCTATTTTTATAACCTCGAACAGAAAGACTAAATATGTCCCATAAAATGATTGCGTATAATTATGCAATAACTGCGTTAGAATAATTATCATTTAGTAAGAAATAATATTTAGTATTCTGCATAAGTAAAATAAAAGAAAATAATCTATGATTAAAAAAAAAAAAAAAAAAAAATCTATAGCGAAATATTTCCAATGAGGAAAATGATATCATTCAGAAACCACATCGTATTATAAATTTGGAAAGGATTAATGATTTCGATTTATCAAGTGATGTCATTGTTAAAAGAAAAGACAAAAACCAATAAATAAATTTCTTGAATTTTTAAATTTCATTTTAAATGTGTACAGGGTCGGTTATGCAGTTTAGTAACACCATGCTTATATTCTAATGAAAATTTTGTGTTGATACTGTAATTATGGTGCAGTTGATAAGCAACATTTAAACAAAGAAATAATAAACTCTGCAAATAATTTTTAATTCACTGTCTGAGGTATTGTATAAAATTCCCGAAGCGTCTTGACATTTAAATAACATTTAAGATTGTGGAAACCGTATTAAAAGATTGGCACTGATGCCATATTAGCACCACATTGGAGCGATATTGTCCTTCCTCGAATTATATGTAAATTTTGTTTTTGAATACTGCGTTAAGTGTTAATATTTACGATTTATTGGGATATTTATATTTATTTCCGTAGTTATCATTTATGTTTATTTATTGCTTCAATTATTGTTTACTTTTTAATAGATTGTTGAGTTGAACAAAGGATTTTTATCTCTAGAATCAATTTAATGCCATCAAACACAACTCTTTTCTTTACATTTAGAAGACGTCAATGTCCTTTAATGTTGTGTTTTTGTATGATGATTAATAAAGCACAAAAAAGATATTGTATTTATATAAGAATATTGGTATTTATATGAGATAATAATTAACCTCGGTCAGTTAAATGTCACGATGTTGCGAGAACGTTCTTTTATAAAAATTTGAAGATGCAAACAGTTTTAAAAAGTAGCTCAATAACTAATGTGTTATATAAGGAAATACTTTTAAGAAACTAAAAAAGAAAAAAAAATCCTATCATTTAATCAATATGAAAATTTCTAGAAAAAACTGAATAAAATTGACATTTTCTTCTGTACAGTTTTCTTTTATTCATAGTCTTAAAATGTAACATACTAATGTAACATATTCTTTTTCGTCGAATTTCGACGGGCGCAGCTAGTTTTTTATTAAAATAAACAAAAAATAAAGCACTTCGTAGATACGACTCACAGGTGCAAATTTCAATTAGTTTATATTACCGATGGAATCAATCGTAGTTTTGCAATCATGCTGCAGGTGTTCATTTATTATGAAATGAAAGTTTATCAAAATATTTCAGTACTGTTATCTAGAAAATACATAAATAAATAAATAAAAGAAAATTATGTTGAATTTTGTCGTGCAGTTGTTCTTTATCTTGATAATCATCAGCACACGTTTTTCGTCGCTGTCAAGAAAAAAAAATACTGCAGGCATATCTCACACTTAAAAATTTGCAGATGCTAGACATAGTCACACAAAACTTCATAAGACGATCCGTTTCCCAGCTGAAGGGTTTATCATTTATGCACATGAAGAATCGGCGTATTCGGCGAAAATGGCGCGTGCAGTTCTCTTGATGTAGTTGGAACGGGAAGTGTAAGACAAACACATTTCTTCCTAGAACATGGCGAGCACACACTTATCGCTGTAGGTTTCTCTGACAGGAACAGTCTGTAGTTGGCAAACCATACTAGTTTAATATTTTCCCAGAGATGCAAGCCGGCTCATAAATCCTGCCGGCTAAAAATGTTATAAATATAAGCTGAACTCGACTAAAATAACTATGTTGCATAAATTCTACGTATTCTTAGCAGCACGGGCAGTGTAGTCGCTCCGACAGTTGGCAAGCAATAGAAGACTTTCATTGGGGTATTTATCCATTATTAAAACAGACAACATCAGTCTTCAAGTTCTTTATTGATGAGCTTAAAAATAGATAAACTTTTCCCCGCAATCACCTTAGTCCACATCGACACTAGAAATTTCATTATCTCGTCCACATCATCAAATACTCTAATTCAGCGGAGCAATGAAAAACTCGGCTTGGTAGTTTAAAGAAAAGATGCATTCTGTTCTCCTGAAAAGCCAAATGAAAAAATCATTTTCACGACAAAACTAGCGCCCTCCTACTCCGCGTCAATCATTTTAAAAATCCGATCAGGATGGACTCGAGCCTCAAACGGACAAAATGATCAATTCTAATTGGTCGTAAAAGGCGGTCCTTGCCAAGAACTATATTTTTTCCTCGGAAGACAAAGCCCTTTAGCAACGCGTAGTAACACCTGTCACGCGATGTTAAAATAAAAAATTAAATTAAAATCGCAGGAATATGCCAGAAAGTAAAAAAGCTTACGAAATACTTCCCGCCTTTTTGAGAAGCAAGCAATAATTTATTAATAACTAAAGTAAGAAAAAGAATTTTAGCTGTTACAAGTTACGAAACTAAGATTGAAATATGTTCCACAAATTTAGAATTGAAGCTAAGAGAGAACAAAAAAATGGCGAATTTTTTTTTTTTTTATTACATATATATATATATATATATATATATATATATATATATATATAGTGTGATTCTAAATTGTTTTTACGAAAACAGAGGTGTAATAGTACACATCAAGCCAAACAATATTAAATAGGAAACCAAGGGTCCCAAGCGTTTTCTGAAGGATTTAGCCGCCATTAAAATTTAGGATCCAAAATTTCAAATCATTATAAAAAAACAGAAAAATTGGTCGATTGATTTGCAGTTTTCATTAAAACTATTCTTTATGCCAGTATTGTCTTGGAAATATATTATAAAGATAAATTTTAAAAAATGCCGATAGACGACGCTTTAGACTTAGGAGTAACGAACAACTATTTTTTGCATCTCATTAAATTTTTTAGAAGCTTAGAAAAAAAGTTAAATTTTGAGCTCAAAATCTGAATCATCGGGAGTGCTTAAGTAGCGCAAACTGAACTGTGTTCAAGAGGGGGTGGGGGAAGATTCAAATTTAAATGATTTTAAAAAACGGAAAAATTGGTCGATTCGTTTGTGTTTTCACTAAAACTTTTCAGTCACTGTCAGTATTACTGTCGGTATTTCCTTGAAAATAAACGTTAAAGATAACTTTCAAAAAATTCCGTTAGAAGGCGCCTTAAAGTTTAGAGTAACCAACAACTATTTTTAACCGTTATTTTTTTTTATTTAATTAAAAGCTTGTAAAAGCTTAGACTTAAATTTTGAGCTCAAATTCTGAGTTGGGAGGGGTTAAGAACCTCAAACTGAACTGTGTTCAGCAGTTGAAATTTAACCTGTTTGGCTGGACAGCCTTCGGCCTCTATCCAAGAACATGAATAGCATTGTCTGTTCTGTTTCGACTAGCTGTTAAAAGTATATTCCGGTCATCAGTTGCTGTAGCGACGCGTAGACGACCTTGCCCTGCTCGACGTCTAACATATCCTGTTTCTAGGAATCGGTTCCACAGCCTTGCAACGGCACGTCTAGTGACTTCAATAGCGTTTGCGACACTTTGTTGTGTTTGCTCGGATTCAACTCTACCTGTAATACTCCATAAATCCATAAAATGTCATGGATTCTAGCAAATCATGTTGTTGAAACATTTTGAAGTCACCCTTTCTCAAACAAATAACGTGAACAATTGAATTCACTGTTAAGGCAGTAAAACACATTTCTGCAACATCCTGATTTCTTCTCTTATGTTCTTCTTATGGTTTTTGACATCATGTTCTTTGTATATGAAGTTTTCTTCTTCTGTTTCCCACTAGGCTTTAAATTATGGATGATTTATTTCATGTTACTTACTGGTATAAGTATTTGCGTAATTTCTTTAAAATTTTGTGCTCACCTAATGTTTTTGAGCAGTGTAGTTATGCAACTTTTTCTTTATTAAAATTACTTTATTCTATTTATTTTTCTTTGAAAACTTGATATAGTCATATTATTAGGAAAGAATTAAAAAAAATTAATTAAATTGAGATAAGAAAAAACTTTCAATCATAACATTTGATCGAAAATAAATTGCATTAAATAAGAAAAATATTTATTTTCGTTATTTATCCAGAGAAGCTTTTTCAATATACTGTGAGATAGAATAGTATATAGTTATATATCCTTTAATAAAATTACTATTTGCTTTTAAACTTTTCTTATAATTCAATTTATTGTCGCATATTAATCTACGCACAAATACAAGTATACGATGAATACTCTTTTCCTATACATGGGAAGACTAACTAAATTAAGCTCCCTATGCATTGATAAATTTTCAGTGTAGCTTAACTTCATCTTCTCCATACATTTAAATTGATACATCTCACTATTATCTGTCAAGAGCCTAACTATAATCAATACTATAAATTCGTGGGAATAAAAGATTTATCTGATTGAGAATTATTGTGTTACTTCGATACATGCTCAAACTTGAAACTTCAATATTTCACAGGAAGTATATGTAATTATAAGCTTCATTATACGTTAATATAAATGTATATATTCCGAATACGAAATGCAATCATACTTGGAAAGGCAGATACTTTATTTCGGTATATGTATATAAAATATAGAAGTTATTTCATATGTTTTTTAAGACTGAATGGATTTCTCTATCTTTCATCATTTCTATAAATATTTTTTTATGAATTAACAAAAAATTGTTTTAAGAGTTTTGGGGTACATTAATATTTTTAGAGTGAAATTTTCATTATATTTTGTACTCTATCTTTATTCCTTAAAGCAATATATGGAATGAAGCTAAGCAGGTCGACAGAAAAATAAAAACCTGAAATTGTTTCTCAAATGTTCATGCAACCTTGAACTACAAAATATGACAAGAAAGTTCATAATGTTTTCATGTTTTCATAAACAAAAGCTACTTATCTAAATCAGGAAAACCATTTTATAATACTTTTACTTCAGAATGTTTACTTCAATATTTTGTTGCTTGCAATGCACTTTTGAAAAAAAAGACTGTGCAGCCAGACAAATTGAATGCAAAGTCCTTTTACGTTATTGCACAGAGAAAACTCATCACGAGGTTTTGAATTTATCAGATACATTCATTGCAGACAGTTATATCCATTAGTTAAACTGCCTACTCGCCTGGTTTTGCTCCAGCAAATTTCTTTTTAGTATTACACCTGCCACGAGGATTAAAAATTGAGACTTTTGGATCGTCAAACCACTACCATGAGAGGTCATTTTGACCCAAGCAAATTGTATAGTAAATTCGAAATATTTTTTGTAAGATATGATAAATGCATGGAAAACAAAAACAGGCCAATTAAATAAGGTTAATAGTTTTAAATAACATTTCTGGTGTGAAATACTTTTTATAAAATTTGAGTGAATTTGTCGGTGGTTCTACTGTTAAAGGTATCTGACAAGTTTTCTATGTGATACTGAAAGATAGATTCACCAAATTGTTTTAATCAATTGCGCAATTAACTAAAGAGTGTTTCAAAAGAAATAGTAATTGGAAAGTCAATAATTTTCTTCACGAATTTGATTTGAATATTTTCTTTATGAAGACAGTTATCGATCTTAATTGTTGCCATAGATTTTATGGATAGAGCAGCATACAATAGCCGGACATTAGAAACGTTTTATGCAATAAATTTCACCAAAATCTCAAATAAGGGCATGAAAATGCTTTTAACCGCCACCACCAACAAATCACAGAAACTCTTACTTTAATTAGAAAACAGCATCATTGTAAAAATGGAATACTTCTGTTGCCAAGATAACAGAAAAAAGTAAAAGAAACTTAAAAATAAATATTAATAATTTGAAAACAAATTGTGATAAAGATTTCAAACAAATTTAATTTAAACATGCATTTTTTTCTCTACGCAATGGTGTAAAAATTAAAAAAAAAATCGATGTTTAAGAGTTTACAAATTTGCAGTTCCAAAAATTGTAAAACTGAAATTTTATTTGAAATTTGTTTATGATGGGTCCAGGAATATTAATGTTTATTCCATGTCGTACGTAATATGAGGCGTTCAGAATGATTAACTCCATCAAATAAGAATGCGCATTTTAATAATTTAAAGTTATATCTATCTATAAACTACTGTTTTCTTATGATTGGTCTAGGAATATTAATTTTTAATGCATGACGTATGTACTATAAGACTCGTTATGATCACAATAAAAATTATGTTATTATTATTATTAATTTAAATATAAAATTTATTTATAAGTGTTTAAATTTTTTTATTCTTTGAAAATATCATTTTCCAAATAGTCGTAGAAATTTCTTAAATTACAGTTTTTTTTCGGGAAATAAATTTTTATGACCTTTTTTAAACTGCACGACCATTTGAAAGTGGAACTTTAATTATAATAAACCTGTAATATGTTATATGATGAGCATGTGTGCATTGTATTGTACAGTGGAGTATCGTTTATACGACGCCGAAGGAACTACCGAAAAACGTCGTATAAACGATAACGACGTATAATCGATTTTCACTTCCAAAACTAGTATTAATTTTCTTTTCACTTAATTTTAAGGTTTAACGCTATATTTGCATGAATTTTTAAATTAAACAAACCAAAATAAACAAATAATCTTAAAAACGGGGGGAGGGGGGAAATTAGTAAGCAATTTAAATATGCGTACCTTTATTTATGTTTCACCGAAAGGTTCCTCATTTGCAGTACATCATTTCCTTTCCATTTAAAGTTAAAGATCGGCCAACTAAAATCGCCAATACTGATAACAGTTAGAAGGATAGTCTATTTGCAAGTTAAAACAGGTCGGGAAAGCTGACCATCCTCGAAAAAAGAATGATCTCTCCTAGTGTAATCTGTTACACGTAAGCTGATTTTTCAGACTAATCAAACACCAACCCACATTTTTATAATGTGGAGTGCATTTAAACACGCTCTTTGGTGTCATTCATAGCTGCCAACTTCCGCTTGTTCGTAAAATACACAAGAAAAATAAACAAAATTAAACCTATACAAAATCGAAAAATCGACGTATAAACGATTTTGGGCGTCTTATAAAAGATATATTTTTACATTAAAATGAATAGGGATGAATCGGGACCACATTAAAACGTCGTATAAATGTAAACGTCGTATAAGTGATCGTCGTATAAACGATGCTTTACTGTATTTGAAAAGATAATAGTATTATTTTTCTTTTTTTTTTCTGTATTTTTTTTTACTTTGATAGGCAAAAGCACGTCTAAAAATATGAAAAGTTAAAGTTGTCTCAAGGTTTGGACACAAATGATTTCTGAAAAGATAAAAAGTTGTTTACAATAAAAAAAAATACATTTACTGTTAAGAATAGGGCAATGCAGATTCTGAAGAAAAATCAATAATAAAAAAGTAAATTTAGACCTTCGGCTTTATCGTTTGTTCAAACATTTTTTAGAAGTATTTTTGATTTTAACGTAAATTTCTACAAACATAGGCGGAACTTTTGCGTTTGACATTATTCCGCACTAAACCACGCATAAATAGATATGGAAATTATTTGATAAATTTTAATATTCTATAATTTTCGTTCGTTAATAATCAGTTCAAGAGTAAAAAGTTTTCATTTGCTTAAAAAAATTAGCTAATTATCACCTATATTCGTGTTCTAAAACATTTTTGTTGCTTGAATTTCTTTGAGTTTTTCGATTCGTGCTTCCATCTGAGAAAAAAAAAATGTAATTTAACAAACATTTGGAAAAATGATTTGTTCAAAGATTAAAATTTAAGACTCATAAATAAATTTTATATTTAACAAAACACACATGGTTCTTTACCAGGTCCATGGTCCTTTTGAATAAATTATTTCAACATTACGTTGTTTAATTTTTCGTGAGTGTCTCATATTTCGTAATCTTTGGGATCAATAATCATGTGTCTTTTTTTGCATTAAAAGATGATTTTTCATACGAAATCTTTCTTTGGATTCGTTTTTTTCCTTACCTGATAATTTTCGTCTACCCATTTTGTAACTTTTTTAGTTTCTTGTTTATTAAAAACGACATTCTTTTTCTATTCAAATAAAAATCCTTCTAAATGTAAAAGAAAATTATAAAAAGAAAAGAAGAAGAAATGATGATAGTAGTAATATAAAGCATCATTTTTATGATGATCAAATCGGGGCTTGCATAATAACAGAGTCATATATTATGTATGGCATGTACATTAATATTTCCGGATCAATCAAAGAAATTTTAAATGAAATTTCAATTTCACAGTTTTCGGTGCTGCAAATTTTTAACTTCTAATCATTGCACATTTTCAATTTTTACAGCGCCATACAGGGAAAAAATGTACTTTAAAAAGTAATTTTTTTAAAAGCTGTATTTTAATTTATTTTTGAGGTATTAACTTATTTGTAGTTTTTTAAACATTTTTGTCATCGTGGCAACAAAGGTATTCCATTTCTGGATATTATACATGGACCAATCAGAAAACGAATAAAATCGGGACCTTACAAGGTTTCAGATATGCTTCAGATATCCCTATTTTCGACCGAGACAAAATCATTTTCCAAATACAGTCGAGTCTCTATATAATGAAATCCATCGTTCCAGTTAAAAATTCGTTATATGGAGAAATTCGATGTATAGAGAATGATGTTTAAAATCGTATTTAATGTGTAAATTTTGAATAAATATTATTTTTGATCTTTTTAATTAAGAATTTGAAATGTTTAAAACCTAACATGTTATTTCTTAATTATTTAAGCAGTTTCAAAAAAGAGAACATTTATTTGAAAGCTTAATGAAAATTAAATGAGGAAGATTTCATTAATTTCAGACGAAGAAATCTGTAATTTTTTGTTGCTTTGATTTTAAAATTGTTACGCTCTCAAAAGAAAAAAAAAACCGCTCAAAGTTTAGCAAGGAATGAAAAAATGTATTTAACATTTTCTTCCATTTGAAGGTCTCTTTAATGTGCCTCTCATTGATTCCTCTCTTATCATATATATTATAAAGCAGAAGTTCTGAAACTTCCAAACGAGTGTTTTCAAAAACTACCCGATGGATCTTTTTGCAGATTATATCATTCGATAGGAAATATTTTTGCGGAGGTTTATGATACAAATATACAGGGATAACTCTGATTTTTCGTACTAAATTTCGTATTTTTTGGTTATTTTTGACGGAAGGGTTGCAACAACTAATATTTTAGCGATAATTATATTTCAAAAGAGAAATGAAATGTTTTCTCTAATGGAAAGTAATATAAACATTTCGGAAAAAAACCTGTTATTTCATTGATTTAAAATAAATAATGATAAAAAGAAAAAAAATCCGTTTAATGCAAAATAATATTATGAAAGGAAAATATTTATCTTTAACGAAAAAAAAAAAAGAATATTTATAATATTTAAAAAGTAACTCAATGTGAAAGAAAGTTTTGAAGTGACACAATATTTGGCTATTTATTTCTTTCGAGCCAGATTAAAAGAAAACAACATCTCAAAAATTTCATTAGGTAAAACATAAGTATTTTTTTTCTTTCTTTTTTTAAAATATTTTTAAATCTAATTTTCCCGTTATGTGTTTTACAGAAGAAACTCGCAGAATTATTTTTTTTAAAAGGCTCTAATTGTTATTTGTATGTTGTTTGTTCAATTGGGTGTTTCAATCTACTTTTGTCGCCAATCAATGCGATTCTAAACAAAAAAAAAAAAAAAAAAAAAAAAAACAAGACGGAGCTATGTTCGCAAGAACTATTTTCTCTCTCTCTCTCTCTCTCTCTTTTAATGAATGAGAGCATTTTTAGGGAAAAAAATTACATTTAACTTAAATATATATACAGCAGTTAATACCACAAAAATGAATAATATTTAAATTTTAGGGTAAATGTCTTTCCACATACGTAGATATTGTAAAATAATTTAACTGCAACTTTGAAAATTTTTTTTGGCACACATATCTCATACACACTACATTGGTGCGATTTGTCTCTTACGCCAATACCATATATACATACATCTGGGTAATTAACTGACGCCAAAGTGTCATTATTTTGCTTGATATGGCAACCCGGATGTTATTGTCTATTTACAATTTTTTTATTTTTTTCCAATTACATAAACTATTTTAATCTAGGCACATTTGTCATACATGCGCCACATTTGCGCGACTGCAATAAAATGGCGATTTTATGCCTCACTTGGTAACCTGGCTGTTGTTTATTTATTAATAAATTTTTATTTTATTTTATTTTATTTTTTAAAGGATATAAATAGTTTTGTTTTATAATTATTAACCAAACTTTTTAAAACTTATTGTTATTTTCTATTTAAAATAACAGAAAATAATTGTAAACTATATATGTAAGTGGTATTTTAAAACAAAATTTTCTCCAAATCGGCATCAGAAGAAAAAAAACGCGCCAATGTGGTGCATATATGTCATGTATACATTTCTTTCACTATACTACAGTATTTAAACATGCTGTATAAATAACGATTATTGTTTTTTCCAAACATGTTTGGCACAGATATTATATACACACTGAGGTATCTGACTATCGCCAAAACGGTGTTATTTTGCCTGATATGGCAACCCAGCAATAGTTGTTTCTGTATTAATGAATTGTTTATTTACTTTCAATTTCTTTTTTAGAAATTCTATAAATTGTTTTGTGCTATAGTAACTTTTTTTTATTTATTAATATTTTCTTTTTAAAATAACGAAAATAATTTTTAAAAATGCACATTTCTTCGCTATTCTAAAACGAGGATTTTTCCGCATTAGTATTGGAAGGAAATCTTTCAAATCAGGTTTGTGCCGGAGTTTTTTGTGAAATATGATGTTTTCAAATATAAATTAAGTGCTACTGGATTGACACGTCGGCAAGTTTCGCCAAACTGTTCAAATTTACATAAATTCATTTTAAATAACGAAAGAACAATAAACATAAATAAAAAATACAAATTAAAAGTCGAAGTAGCACTTATGACGTAAAAAAATACGTGTATCACGTGTAATATCAATTGCTATCATACTTACGATCATCGATTATTGACATTTATTCCTATAATCTGCTATTAATTTTTTTTCTCGACAGAATAATCAAGTAGTACCGTACATTGTACAAACTCCAGTTAATATTACAAAAATAGAGCTAAATAACTAAATTTAGGTGCAAATGCACACACCCATGCTGTAAGAAAGAGGCACAAATGTCATTTATGCTCCACGTTGGGGTGATACATTTCTGGCTCCACATTAACGGAAACTTCGTTTTCAAATGACAGTAACATTTCTATTTTCTGTTTTACTTTTCTATGTATAGAGCATAACATTTTGTATCATTTTAAAATGCAAATGAAAGTAATAAATAGTTCATTAATAAATTAAAAACAAAGCTGGATTACCATAAGAGGCATAAAATGTTCATTTTGTTTCAATCACGCCAACGTGATGCGTATGTGACATCTGTATCAAAAAATGAATTTCACACATTCAAAAAACATTCACCTTATTTTTCTAAGGAAAATTTATTTAACTTTATTTACTCTACTGCATTCCAAAAACGGAACACTGTAATAGTTTTGTCAAGAGCAGATGTACGTTGCGAAATATAATATAATATTGATAGAGGATGTATTAAATTTTCCACAGATACCCATATCCTCAAGTTGAGAGGTTTAGAGTTCAAAAACTATCAAATGAAAATGAATCACTTGAAAATTGTTTAAATTCAATGGTCAATTTCTGCGATCATAATGCTCGCTATTTTAGAAGTATGGTGAATATACAATATTTAAATTGCTCTTTTCATAATTGCCTCATTTATCTATCAAACTCTACAAAAAATGGTCAATTGAAATATTTTTTCCTTAAAAGCCCGAATTTTATCGAATGCATAAGCTGATACAACAACATAATATTTTATTATTTTAATATATTTTGGCGTCAACGAACCTTGATTCAATTGTTGTTGTTTTTATTTTTGGCTCAGTTTTGTTTTTTCTAGCTCGCTGAGTTTTGCACTGATGAAGAATCTCGACAGTAGATTCGAAACAGCTGTTTGCTAACTTTTAATGCATTTTTGGTGCATATATAATCGTTGGTTTTCTATCTTTAAATACAATGGCTGTATGATTTTCAGAAATGTGAAAGAGCATTCGAGGTGAAGTTGCTTTAAAAAACACAATCATATTCAATATTTTGTTTGATTCATGTTTTGTTTTGAAAAATAGACCAGCGCAGCGGGCTTAGCCTGCTAGTATGTGTACAATCCAATTGACTCTGTTTTGAGAAGGATGTTGAAAAATGTGTGGGAGGTGGGATGAACTCGTTGGATTTAAAGAATAAAAAGAGAAGTAATATTTAAAAAAAAAAAAAAAAAAAAAAAAAAAAAAAAAAAAAAAAAACCTCAGCACTGAACGATAAATAAAAAATAAATGATGGAAAATTGATTCCATATGATTTCGAAGCTTTTTTAAAACTGAATAAATTAAGACCAATTTATGAAAAAAATCGTTATATGGAGTTAGATATTTCGCTATATAAAGACTGTTTTTAATTTAATCATGCGAAAAGGGGACCGTTCCTACGAAAAATTCGTTATATAGAGAAATTCGATGTATGGAGTTTCGATGTAGAGAGACTCGACTGTAGTCATAAAAAATTTAATTTTCTAAAACTAGTCGTCGGGGGGGGGGGGGGGGCACCGATATACTTATCCATAATGGATATGCATAACATAATACATGAAAATAAAACATGTGAAAACTATTTATACAATGCGTCGCAATTCCAAAAGAAAATTTAAATGTATATTTAAATATTGTTAATATATGAGGAGCCCAGAATCCAAGGGGTATAAGTGACAAAATTGAAAAAATTGAGTTACGTGCACAGGGTATCTGGAAATATGCTTTTTCCATTTCAGATAAAGAAATATAGGTCATTTTCTGATTGTTTGGGAGAGTTATAGAGATAAACCACTTTTTTCGAAAAACAAACAAAATTGATTAATTATACATTTAAAGAAAATTGTACCCTATTTTTTTAACAGTTATTCAAATGAGAGTTCAAATATTATAATGCAACAAGCAGACGTTTCCTATTTCAATTTAGTCAATTGTTATTGATGTTCAAATTTAACATCAATTATCTTTAAACTCAATTTTCTCCAAATCGACATTCTGTCACTTGTACCCCTTGGCTTCTGAGGTCGTCATATATAGTAATGCTCTATTAATGAATTGCTGATGAACCAATTTCGGCAAATTATATAAAATGCCAAACTACTCAAATAGTACGGAACTGCGTAAAATAAACATCCTTATAACTCTAAAAGTAATAATCATATTAACCATAAGTTTACCGTATTGAGCGTCTCATTTCGAATTAAAATATATCTCTGAATTGAAATTTGAATAAAATATAGGGTCTTAAAAATCGAAGGATGTGGAAAACAGGATTACAAATACCTCAGCAACTAATAATCCGATCGATTTAGTTCTTTATGCAAAATTTGTGTTATTTTATTGTTCACGCCTTAAAATAAAAAAATCGAAAATTCTTATATACCTTTCACGAGAACGAATTTTTCGAGAGTCCGAAAAAATAGTTCCAGATAATCGAGGTTACTGATATTAAATAGGCTTCGTTCCATTCTTACATACTAAGTACATACAAAATTTCAAGTCTTTATCTCAATTTGTTCGTGAGATAGAGCGTTTACAGACGCACAGACAGACAGACGGAAGGCAATTTTTTTTCTAAAAATATGTTTTTCGGAATCTCTACTATCTAAAACGTATAAATCCGTAAAAAAATTATTTTCGATTTTCAAAACGATTGCAAGACTTACCCTTTACTACATATGATGGGTAAGTAAAATCCAGCTCATCATATAACAACAATATATTGTCAAGATTTAATTATCTAAGTAAATATTCAGATGCATGCCTTTGATGGACCAAGAAAAGATGTAATAAAAGTAGATTCTATAATTGTAAAAATAATAATTTGTTGGTTAATAAAATTCTTTTTACAATTAACGAGAAATATCAAATAAAGTTTTCTGCATATTTAAAAATAAATAAATTTTATGGAGTAAAAGATATTACATTAAAAATAATATTTCTGTTAAAATATTAATTATGTTAAGCGTGGAAATCCTAAATTTAGCATAAATTATAATCCATTTTTTACTCGAAATGAATAAATTTAGACACTTTTTCATTATTTAAACAAATCTTCACGACATTAATAAAAAATCCATTAAATATTTTAAATATAATCATTTTTGTAGAAAATACTTGATGTTAATATGTAATCCAGGAAAACAATAGACAAATATTGGTTAATCGATATGCACAGCGTAATAGAAAAGAAGTAATGCTATTTATGTAAATAGATTAATATTATTAATAATAATTTATGCATGAAATCGTATTTTCTTAAAACTTAGTATGAATATACTATCTCTAATTAATTAAATCTATATTAATAAAATAACAAATCTGTCTGTCTGTGTGTGTGTGTGTGTGTGTGTGTCTGCGATAGTTAGCGAAAACTACGGTATGTACGAAGCTCAAAATTTTTCTGAGAGTAGCCCAATATCTCTCCTGATGCACCTGACGCTCAGAATTTCAAAATTCTATTTATTAACTGAGTAATTAATTAAATTCCAAACGCCACTCTCATAAAAAATCGCTTTTTTTTTTAGCTTTTATCCTTTTCATTCTCTTATGGTTGGTTGGTTGCATAAAATTTTCGCAGAAATAATTTTAAAAACTGAGACTGACCTTTAAAATTCATAGACTGGCAAACTGTCAGTTTAAATGAGGATTTTTTTTTTTTTTAATCACAGCTGCTGTACACCATGGAGGAAAAAGATAAGTGGTGGCGAAGTAAACCGAAAAAAAGAAAGGTTTGCAAGAGAAAACCATTTATCGCTGAAATTTTAATATCTCAAAATAAAGCACGAGGAAGGAATTTTGTATTAATAAGACGGATTGGAAGAAATGAATTACAGCTGAAGCATATTTTACGAAGAAATCGTAATTTTTTTAAATGTTTTTTTTCTATTATATTATTTATTAAAATAAATGTTTGCTTTTAAAATAATTGAAATTGGAAAATTAAAAATAATTAAATGTCAAAACAAAATTAAATAAAATATTGAAAACATATGATTTGAAGTAAAAAATTGTATTATTAAAAGTTTTCTCTTTTTTTTCAGAAATTTTTAATACTTTATAATGTAGATGAAAAATGTTTATGATTTAACAACATATTTATAATTCCATGTCAATATATAAAATACAGTGATGAAAAGATTCTTTTAAAATCATGCATGAACACTTAATAATATTAATCTAAAATCTAGATTTCAGAGTGCAGACGATTTTAAGACATTAACGAAAGAATGTTGATCTTTCAAGCAAAGTCTTAAATGATGCGTCTATATTGATATTTCAAAGTCATATGATAAAAATAATCAAATAATTCTTGCTATGATTGATCTAACTGCATCTTTCATGCATTCTGATCGTGTATTACAGGCAATAATGGCACAAAACGTTATTTTTTAAACGAAATTGTAGTCATCTATTCAATAAGAGTTTAAAAGGTAAAAAACAAAAACAAAGAAATACTGGTTTAATACAGTTTGAATTGATCGGAGTTTCAAAGCACATGGTTTTGTTGGTGCTTATTTGGACTTAATGTTGCGAATTTTAGAGTTACATTTTTTGCGTCACCCCAAGACATTATACTGCCACTCTATTAATTTCTTTTTACTATACGGTTGTACGCATATTTTTGGCATTTCGAACATTAGAATGTATGAGTCATTAGCTGTGTTGCAGTAAAAAACATTACACAGCACTTTTCTATGAGTTTATTTTTTTAATCATTGATTAAATTTAAATGTGTTCTATTCAATTTAAAATTGTAATATGGCTTTAATTTGTTTTTAAAACAAAAATAAAATAGCTATTTGGCGTACAATTGTTTGTATCCGCAAACGATTCATTCACCATAATAAATTATCAAATAGCTAAGTAAATTATCTATCAGAAATAGCCATAAAAAGAATAGTAGCAAAACTGATTATAGCCTTAATGTTTAGACTAATTTAAACATAACCCGATTCCAACCAGAAAAAAAACAGACCCCACTCCGATCCGTGATACACAAAATTTCCGTGAGTATAAACCCGACCCTGACCTAAAAATTCTGTTTGGGAAAAACTATGGATTTGATAACTGACCCGAACCAAATCTGAATCCCGCAAAAATGTTCAAGTGAAGCATAACCCGATTCAAACAAGGAAAAATAATTTTCGTGGGCCTGAAATTTGACCAGAACCTAAATATTTTCTTTAAAAAAACCCGAAATATGACTCGAACGAAATCTGAAACCGATAAAAATATTCCAGAGAACTATAACCCGATCCCAGCAAGACAAATTACTTTCCATGGTCATAAACCCGACTCAAACCTAAAAAACTTCGTTTGAAAAATCCTGAACTTTGACCCAAACCACATCTAAATCTGACCAAAGTATTCGAAAGAACCATAACCGGATTCGAGTAAGACAAAATAATTTCCGTGGACATGAACCCGATACGAACCTAAAACTCCCATTCAAAAAAATACCTGAAATTTGAATCGAACCAAATCTGAATCTGACAAAACTATTTCAAACAAACGCAACCGGATCCAAACAAGACAAAATATTTCCATGGACATGAACACAATCCGAACCCAAAAAATTTCTTTGAAAAAATCGCGAACTGAACGAAATCTGAACTTGGCAGAAATATTCCAGTGAAGCATGTCCTTATTCGAACCAGACAGAATTATTTCCGTGAACATGCAAGAAGACCCGAACTCAACAGTTATATTTGAAGAAAAAACTCGAAATCTGAATTGAACCAAATCTGGACCTGACAAAAATATTCCAAAGAACTATAACCCAATCCAAGCAAGACGAAATAATTTCTACGGACATAAACCCAACTCGAACCTAAAACATTCGATTTGAAAAAAACTGAAATTTGACCCAAACCACATCTAAATTCGACCAAAATATTCGAAAGAATCATAACTGGATTCGAGTATGACAAAATAATTTCCGTGGACATGAACGAGATCCGAACCTAAAAATTCTATTTGAAAAAATACCTGAAATTTGAATCGAACCAAATCGGAACCTGATAAAAATATTCTAAAGAATCGTAACCGGATCTGAATAAGACAAAAAATTTCCATTCACCTGAACCGAATCTGAACCTAAAAAAATTCTTTGAAAAAAATCACGAAATCTGAACTGAACCAAATCTGAACTTGAAAAAAAAATATTCCAGTGAAATATGTTCTTATTCGAACAAAGCAGCATAATTTCCTTGAACACGCAAGAAAACCCGAACCCAAAAATTCCATTTGAAGAAAAAGCCGAAATCGGAATTGAAACAAATCTGTTCCCGACAAAAATATTCCAAAGAACCATAATTGTATCCGAGCAAGGCAAAATAATTTCCATGGACATGAATACGACCCGAATATTATAACTCAATATCAAAAAATACCTAAAATCTGAACCCGACAAAAATGTTCTAATGAATCATAACCAGATCCGAACAAGACAAAATAATTTCCATGGACATGAAACTGATATAATTGTTTGGTAACATTTAGGTAGCAATTACATTACGGTAAGTCTTTGATTATATTTAATATCCCGTTAGGTTACAGTTGGGTCACGGTTAAGTTAAAGTTAGGTTAAAATTAAATCGCATTTGTTTTATGGTTAGAATAAGGATATGTTACAATAAAGTGAAGGCTAGGTTACATTTATGTTATATTTAATTTACGGTAAGGTACTGTTAAGTCAAAATTAGGTTACAGGCAGGTTATGGTTACGGTAAAAAAGTTTACGGTTAGGAATGTATCCATAGAGTGGACATTATGCATGATTTGTTTAAAAATAACACTTACTTTTGTTAAATGGCTCTGAAATTATAATACTACATACCAACACTTTAGCTACGAGCGAGTATCGATTTCATTCATGGTATAGTCGGATTTAAGAGTGATATAATTAGTTTGAAATTCAAAATATTTCACTTGGGATTTCTATGTGAAAAAAAAATAATTAGTTACGTGACTTAACAATGATTTTTGATAAGTATCAACACTTTAACGCGAAAATCATGCAATTGTTGGATACATATACCCTCCCACATTTCTCATCGCTCATTTTGAGTATTTTTAGAGCTTAACATTAGCTGTTTTTTAAACCGATTTTTCAAACAGTCAGTGGCCACGTATTTCAGACAATGCATTTCTGCATGTTTCGAGTTAATGATAAAATCATACAAATTTCAAGTTCGTTTAATATTGTTAATACAGACCCGGGCAACGCCGGGCGTGTCAGCTAGTTACTAATATAACTATTGTGCTTTCTAGAAATTGTTTTCCTTTTTGATGTACACGAATTCCTAATAAGTTCTAGAAGCTCGTAAATGCTTATTACATTTCACGACTATCTACACATAGTTTGCTAATCTAAATTAAGTAGAGTGCTAATTTCCTTTGAGGCAAAACGATGCACAAAGATGTTTTGTGATACAAATCATTCTGTTTCCAATGTAAGTAACACGATACAAAATAATTAATTATAAGGGCCATTTTCAAATTTCAAATTTCGCTTATGTATGCTGTTCCAGAGAAAGAAGAAGAAAATTCAAGCATAAATTAATATTTAAAGTTTGATTTGAGCTATGCATTAGCTAAAGAAGATTATATTGAACATTTCTAACATGAAAAATTAAAAAAAAAATCAATAACAATTTTTGAGGTATAAATTTTTATAATTTTGATTGTAAGCAAAAATGCTTGCCCCTTTCCAAATTTTGTTTTTAACTGTTTTTTTTTTTGAGCTAACCATTTTAATAAAAAAGGTTTAATTATTTTAAATATGAAATGTTAGTGTTCTATATTAATGAAAAAAAAAATATTACAAAAGATATTTTCTTTACGAAATTACCAGAAGTCTTTTATACCGAATACCGAATACCGTAAAACCCTGACTTTTTGTCAAGTCCGTTACCTTGTGATTATTTTAGTCAAAATAGGTTTCGAATGCTGCTTTAGCAGCAAATATTTGGCGATATATTTAAATTATTTACGCAACTGCTACTTGCCATTTTTTACTCTTCAATTGTGAAGCAATCTAATAGTGGCAAGAATAAGCTTTTATCAAGGTTGGTATTTTTTTTACTCTCAAGTCTGTTACCGTAAATTTCATTATTAAAATAATCATTTTTGCACTTTTGTAATTAAATATTGTCTACTAAATAGTTTCAGAATTTATGGATATTATTATCTAAATTAGAAATTATACAAGCTAGTTCATTTCTAATAGTTTTATAAAAAATGTCAAGTCCGTTACTTGTCAAGTTCATTATCATGAAATGTAAGCGATGAGATGTAAGCTGCTAAGTAAGTTTACTAAATAGTTTTAGAAGGTTATGTAAATTATTATCTAAGTTAGAAAATATACAAGCTAGTTCATTTTAATAGGTTTTTCTTTGTTTTATTTGAAATGTCAAATTCGTTACTTGTCAAGTCCGTTACCATGAAATGTAAGCGAATGGCTAAAATGACTCATAAATAAAAAATGTAAATTACTTGTCTAAAAAAAATTTCACAATTTAAAAATTTCATTAAAAATAAACAGATTGTCCTGTCGATGTGGGGTTTGCTCAATAAGATTTTTCAAAAGATGAGATTTATCGAGGCAGTAGAAAAGAAATAGTTGAGACAAGAAGGTCAGTTTAGATTAAACAGAATATTGTCATTTTCGGTGTTGAAAACAAACTGTCATATCGGACTGAGGTTTATACTTTAAACTTGTCAAATAGACTGCGTTTTTATTGAAAAGGAAAGGGAAGGAAAAAAACGATAACAAAACTCTCCAGTAACTTAAGACTTCTGGTCACTAAATGTTTCGAATTCCCCTCCGTAAAGTTAAGTCTGTGGGCGCTTGATGCATTCTTATATTCAAAGTATCTCCTCAGGAAATTAATATTTTCAACGTTTTATTTATGTGTTCCCTTCTAAAAATGTCACATTTTTCTCAGTTTTCAAAATATTTCTAAAATTTATGCTTAATTTAATATTTTATGGGTTAAAAATCGACGAACTGGAAGTAAAATTTTAACACTTCATATAAAATTAAACAAAAATTTTAAAAATATTTAGAAAATTAAGAAAAATATGACATCCTTTCAGAAGGGAACACCGAAAGAAGACGTTAAAAATATTAATTTCCTGAGGAAATATTCAAAATATAAGAATGCATCAAACACCCATAGACTTAACATTACAAAGGGGAATTCGAAAAAGTAAGTGACCAGTTGCCTTAACAGTACTTACCCAAAACTGATAAAGTAAATAAAGGAATACTTCTGACACAATGGAATCGGCTGGATTTCCCGTTCGATATTGGAGACGTTGCCACAGCGCTATATATGCTTGATTATATTGTCATTATATTTATTACTGATACTCAGTCACAATTCTTTGGGGATTTTTCTTATAAATTCTGTCACAAATTCTTTTGAAAGTGATTTTAGAATGTATTAAACACCAGATCCGTCAGCCAGTTCCTAAGAAAATATCCACAAAGGGATTGTGGGGGAAAAATTGTAGGGGAAAGTGCTGCCATTCGCAAAATGGCGTATGCGTTGCGCACAGATACGTTTCGCCTTTATGATATAGATATACGAATTAAAAAATATGTTAAATTAGAAACGCTGCTTTATACATGCATGAAAACTGTGCACTAAATTATTAAAAGAAACTTAGGGTATACATTATAAGATTTTCCATCAGGGAATTTAAGGTATGTGTGTTCAAAGAAAATTTGAACTAATTTCTGTAATTTACAACAAAATCTTACACACTTTGGCTATTTTCATACTACAAATTGCACAGCGGTAGGGAAATTAATTTTTTTGTTATTAAAAACAAAAAGAACCACACAATTTTGATTTAAATGTAATTTTTATTTGTTTAATAATAAAGAATGAGAGAGATTTTAATAAAATTGTCGTAAATATCTAAATAAATCTAGATAAATGTGGAAAGCATTACAGCTTCCATTATTTTGGTTTTAGCGAGAAATTTAAATTATTATGCTTTTCGCAGATTATTTGCACTAATAAATACACTGATAAATGGTTACTTTGTTGATTTTTTTAATTCAATTAATGAAGTTCGTTGCTGTCAACAGTTTTAGTAAGACATTGACATTCTTCCAGAATTTACTTTAAAGGATAAAAAATAACAAATATTACATAATAATAGATAAAACTGTTTAGAAAATACTAAATGAAAATCAAATTTTGTACTTTATCACAGGGAATTTTTTGTTAGTCTATGATTAATTAGCACAGTTTAAATATAAATGATTTTTAGTTACTGAAAATTAAATATGTAGTATTTATATTTTTTTATTGAAATTAATTTTGTTGCATTGTACTTTATAGATAAAAACTATTTATGGTGTATTTTAATGTTTGATATAAATATCCGAGTTTCCGCAAAACTTACTTACTGTAGAATACGGTGTACCAATCATTATTAAAAGGATCACACGCAAGAATTCATTTAGAATGTACAAACAAGACACATTTACAACAATATTCGAATTATGTTATACTATTTCAAATATAATTTGATATATATAAATAGAATACAATATTTATGCATTACATTATAAGATACTTTCTGCAAAATATGATGCTGTGCATATAATGTGTAATTTAGTTTTCAGTTGTGTTATGTATTTTTAAGTTTAAGTACATTCCTGCATAGTACGTAGTACCAATAAATTATATAAACCTCATAAGAATTCTAAAGCAAGGCTGTCCAACGCGGCTGGCGCCCTTTTGAAGATTTCCTTTTATTATACTTTTTAGAAGTAAAATTCCATTATAAAATCTGCTTTATTTAAAATCCTTAGTATTTGCATGAACGTTATTTTCAAAACTTTTGAAAACGCATTAAAAATGAAAAAATATTTTCAAAATTAAATCTTACTTATTCCGGTGATTTGATGTTATTGGTTATAAAGTTCAATCACGAAAGTTACATTTGGTAATAATTGGAAATAGTTCTTTTTAAAACTTAAAAAAAAAAGTTTTCATCCCCTTTCCCGCCCCTTTGATAAAATATGTGTAATGAAAATTCAACTTTTACTTTTTGGCTGTTGCCACACTGCCCCAAACAGCAAAAGCTATGCTTTATTTGGATTCGTAAAGCATTATTTCGTAAGATAAATATTTAAAAAGAACGATATTTTTGCATCTTTAATAAGCAAAAACATTATTTTATGTTTTGGCGCATTTTAATTTTAATTAGAAATGTAAATTCAGTAAAATAACTAAGAATTTGCTCGGATTTTTTTACTTATGATATAACGCAGGTGTTAATAAAGATATATTTGAAGCAAATTTTTACAAAATATTCTTAATTTTCAATTAAAAGAATAAATTTTAAAGATGTTTTTACATTTTGCAATAACCTTTGTTGATTTCTCAAGTAGTTTGAAATAGGTATGTTTCCAATATTTGTAACTCACCTCAAATAATCTTTGATAGCAATCTCAGAATAATATTTTCGAAGAAAGCTTGAAGGAAGTTACTTCTTCAAAATCTTCTTATTTTCTGGGAAAAAATTTGAAATTTGCTCTTGTTGATATTAAGAATTATTAACTGCAAAACTTTTCATTCTCATTTCTGTTTTTGTTCAGCTTGTTGGTAAATGAGAATTTTTGTTATTGTAGAATCTCTCGTATGGAAATTTTCTATTGAATTCTAAATCTTGAAGGGTTTTCACTCTTGACAACACTACGTACGCTAATTGATGTCTATTTATCCCCAATACCTACATCTATTTCATCTAATGATAAACCTTGGTATTTATAAGTTATAACAACAACAGCAAAAAAAAAATCTAACTGCAGAGGAAATTGTTTTCTTGAGCAAGTTAATATTTCCATTTTACCAGAATTTAGTTATCGATGGAATTGGAACGCAGCTATTCTCATAAGATCATGAGAGTACAGTCATCAATTAATTTTATTTGTTTACAAAACAAAACAAAACAAAACAAAAAAAAAAAAAAAAAAAAAAAAAAAACTTTTGTATTAAAATTATTTTAACATGCGTAAGTATTATCTTCGTAAATAATTTTGGTGCATAAGGAAAAAATATTTTATTTGATTAATTAATCACGATTCAACCTATAATTACTAACTTACTGATTTTAAAAGTTTTAGACTTTCTTTATGTGAAATACATTTTAGCTTAACCTGTGGATTATTTAAAAGTCTCTAGATAATTTACTTACTGCCTGTAGATTTTCCAAAGAATTCGAAAACTTTTCCGTGCATTGGTACATATTGTTGAATGAGAATTTTGAATTGTGTTCCCTCTAATGCTTTTCACACTAAATTAAATTTTAGCATAATATGTAGACTATACCCGAAACTATAAATCATATACAGAGATTCCTTTATGACCATAGATGGGAAATTCTGAAATCTAGTCGTCAAAAGGATTATGTGTTTTCTGTATTGTTTACATACACTACCTGGCCATTGATTATCATTCTCTTGCGATTTTAGACATTTGTTACATATCTAGAAATATACATGAGGAATCATCTCGAAACTCTTAGTGTCTAAATATAATAGTATAAGTCATACATCTCTGTGAAGATTTTTTTCCTGAAACTCCATAGGGGACCGTCAACAAATTAAAAAAGAATAAATATCTTTTGTATAACCCTGTCAAAACTAATGTAGCAAAAGCGCTATAACTCTAGATTATGATTGAGTGCCTTATTGTAATATATTGTGTTTATTTCTATGCAAATAGCATGCATACTCGCAGAGTAATTAAGGTTTTTATAAAAATGGTCCCAAATTTTGCCAAGTTTTTTCCTTATAATTTTCAGAGTTCTTAATATAAAATAACATTTTTTTTTCTGGAAATATGACAAACAACATTGCACAAAATACCTTGTAATCAGATATAAAAAATAATAAAAATTGTATGAAAAATGAGTAGGTTTATTAAATAATTTTTCACTGCGCATGCGTCAACGATATCAAAATTTCATTTGTATATTATGTTAGCTAAATATATAGAGCAACTTTTGTGAAAGGTCTAAAAATCATAGCTTTAAAATTCTGAAAGTAATCGTCTGTAGAAAAAGGACAAAATCCGTTGTTTCCAAAATGAAGCAAAAAAATGAGGGATTTTATCTAAAAGTAGTCGTAACATCCCGTATTGTGTATTCTATATTGACACTAATCAATGAATATATGGATACAGCCCCTCTTGTTTTTGCTTCATTTTGGCAATAACGGATTTTAAACTTATTCAATTGACGATTATTTTTTTTATTTTCAAGTTATGATTTTGCGACTTTTGCAAAAGTTGTTCTATAGTACATTTAGCTAACATAATCTGCAAATGAAATTTTAATATCTTTGATGCATGCGCAGTGAAAAATTATTTAGTAAAGCTACTCATTTTTCATATAATTTTTATTATTTTCTTAATTCTGATTATAGGGTGTTGTGTGCAATGTTGTTTGTCATATTTTCAGAAAAAAATATTTTTTTATATTAAGAACTGTGCAAATTATAAGCTGAAAAATTGGCAAAATTTGAGATCATTTTTATAAAAACCTTAATTACTCTGCAAGTATGCATGCTATTTGCATAAAAATGTACAGAGTGTATTAAAATAAGGTACTCAATCATAATCTCGAGTTTGAGCGCTTTTGCTACATTAGTTTTGACAGAGTTATTCAAAAGATATTCATACTTTTTTAATTTGTTGACGGTCCCCTATGAAATTTCGGGAAAAAAATCTTCACGAAGATGCATGACTTATGCTATTACATTTATACACTAAGAGTTTCGGGATTATTCCTCATGTATTTTTCTAGATATTTAACAAAATGTCTAAAATCGCAAGTGAACGATAATCAATGGCCAGATAGTGTAGGTATTTCCTTTAAATTACTAAACAAGTGAAGGTCTGTGAAGTATTTTAGAAATGCTTGAAACATTTTTATAATGTACGCTTAAACCATGATTTCTTTCATGTTTATTCGCTAAAATTAGCTTGAAACAAGATACCTTATCATTGTCAAAACATATATAAAATTAGATTCTTTTTCCAACCATGAAATAAGTGTTCATACATTATTATAGCTATTAAGACGCAACGCAAGTCATTGAAAAAGACCTGGATGATAGCATTAAGTCTATGGGGGCGTTCTTTTCAAATATCTCGCACAAATTTTACTATTTTTACATGTGTTTTTTTACATAGGATACCTGAGGAAGATTTACAACCGGGCTAGTTTTTATTTTTTCGATTTTGGTCATATATTTTTTATATTATGATAGTTTCAATTTCAGAACCGGTTCTAACAGGTTTCGAAAGTTAAACTAATTAAAAAAATCTGAAACCAAAATTGAAAAAGCAAAAACGAGCCTGGTTGTCCTGATCTATCTTATGCAAGAAAAAAAAAGAGTAAAAATATTAAAATTTGAGCGGCATATTTGAAAAAACAAAACGTCCTTAATTCTATCGTCCGGGTCTTTTTCTATGATATGTGCGGGGCCTTAACTTGTACAATTAGTTTTTCTATAAAGGCAATTCAAAACGTTATATGTGATTATTTTAACGCTATATGATAGAAACAGCTTTTAATGAATTGTTGTATATGTAAAGGAATTTCCCTTGAAATATAGATTACGTTAAGTACTGCTAAACAGTTTGATAATGATTTATTATAATTTAAACAGTAATCTTAACGGTCAGATAATAAATAAATAGAACGTTGGACGCAACATCAATATAGTTAATTTTCCTCATTTAAACTTTGATGCTGTGGCTCGTTTATCCAATTAGTAGTTTACGTAAAATGCATATTAATGAGCTTTTAAGATCAACATTTGTTACTCGTCCATGGCCGGGATTTCAAAGGAAATAGTATTCAAAAATCGCAAACATCATTGATACATCAATTGTGTTTGCAAAGTATATACATACTATGTTACTGTGCGATGCTAAGTATATGCCTATGAATGGATGTTATACTGTTTGGCATAATTAGAACTTAATGAAATGTGTTGAGAAACTATGATGGAATACGGAACAAATTACTTGAAACTAATGTGTGAATGAATTTTTACTTTTTATTTTATTCAAAATATTATCAATCATTTTGCAAAATGTCAGTAACTTAAGATAAATATTTGTAATCTTGAAAAAAAATGCAAAAAAAAGAAATAGGTATTTTGGTATTATACATATGTATGTATGTGTTTAAAATATTCATTTATACATGTATTTATTTATTTCGTATTTATTTATGATACAATCAAATGCAATAATATTTAAAACTAAACTTTTCCACAATTTTTTATAAATTTGAAATTTTTCACATTTTTTAGAGACTTGTTACGGCTTTACGCTTAAAAAATCTAAATTAAAAATAATTAAATATCATTTTAGTTGAAATCGATCACAGATAATAAATTGTTTCAATTTGGATGGGCTTTTATTCAAAAGCCATTTTGCTTTATACGCTGTTTATATTTTAGTAGCTTTCATGCAAATCTCTTACGTAAATTAAATAAATTCTGTTTTAATATATATTAAGTAATCTTTCAACAACCTTACATGAGTTAATTTCATTAAACTAAACATAATTTACCGAAAGAGTACAGAAATACTCATGCCAATAAATGTTTTGAGAAAAATTCGTGATTATGTGCCAAAACTGTTGCATTTTTAAATTCTTGTTACATTTTAAAATATTTGTGAAGCAATAATTTTGATCCAAATACAATTGATTTTTTTTTAACATTTGTCAAAATACCTTGCTTAAAGTATTTTTTAAGTTTTGATTAATATTATTACGCCAGAATGAATTACTGTAAGTAATATAAATATATGTTTATAAAAGGAGGATACAACTGTTTCAAAGTTTTTAAAGCTTCCTCATCAATGCAAAAAAAAAAAAAAAAAAAATGATTAAAATATAGCTAATTAAAAAGACACATCTTTGCTAAGTTTTAAATTTTAAATTTTCGCATTCGCAGAGGAGCTTCAGAAACTTGGAAACACATGTATGTACATTTTATATACACACCTTTGTACACAAATTTTGCGTGTTTAACGCTGATTTTTCTTCCGTAATATGCTGTCATATAGATACCCCCCCCCCCTCTTTTTATTTAAGATTATTGTTTTTTTTAAATAACTTATGTTAGATCAAGTGTATTTCTGTCAATAAATATTTTAAAACTATTCATCTATTGTGTAAAAATGTTATGAAAGTTTTTGAAACTAAACCTTTAAAAAAATTTATATATATATCTGGATGAAAACCCCAAAATTTTAAATTCAAGTTAATAAAAAAGGTAAAGGTTTGTGTTTTTATTCATGCATAAAACTAATTGAACCTTAAAGGCATTCTTAAGTTTAATAAACTTAATTAATATTATTAATGATTATTTTAATTGCACATTCCTAAAATCTTTAACATATTTTCATTTTTTATAAATTACTTTCGCATTTTTGTTCTTATCGTTGTTGTGTTTTAAGGAAATAATTAAGCCATTTAGAAATAAGTATTATTAATGTTATACTTAATGGTTAATATCGATAAAGCAACTTCAGATAATTTTAAGTGCTTATATTAAGTCTTCTGATATTCTTGCGGAGATAAAAGTAACTTATAATAATAAGTCAAGAAATAATTGATAAAAGATATTTTAAGTGGAAAATGAGAAATTGTGAAAAATGAATACTCAAGAAATCACATAGTTTTCAAAAGAAAAAGAAAGAACAGTATGACATCTTTATATCACGAATCCTGGAGAGTAGGAAATAGGACTATACACTCGATTGCATGATGCAACCAAAAAATTAGAGTATTTAATAAAGATGATAAATTACAAGCAAATATTTTATATTTCTATTCCTAAGACAGATTTGATACATACAACAATTTGCATAAGAAAATTAATAATGAGGACAGATTTGAAATTAATGTGCATATAGTTATTAATGAAGTTAAATAAAATTTATTATTATTTTCTCTTTCTTTGTTTATATAAAGTTATTGATAAAGGTTTTTAAAATAGACCTTTTTTTGTGAGAGATAAACACAAAGATTGATACATCCTATGAGCATCAATACATCCAATAAATCCAGATGTGATATGACAAAAGATTAATCTATCAGAACGTTTAAATAGAAGTTTACTTAGTGATAGTTTTAAAAAAATTTCCAAAGAGTTTTATTTTTAAATATTTAATATATATATTTTTTTAACATGCAAGCAAAATAGCAAGTATATAATCAGAAATGAAATACATTACAACTGTATATTATATACTTCAAATGTTCTTTTATGTAGAATATTACGAAACAAAACTTCCATTAATCGGTTTCCATCGTAATAATGTGACTGAAATATTTTAAGAGATTACCATCTGCAATAAAGTAAGTAAAATATTTATATACATATAATTTTACAAACATAAGAATGCATAGTAAAAGTATAAATAAGAAAAATCGTAAAATTCCAAAGCTGAAATTTTGAAAATTTATGTTATTTTAAAAACAAAACGTAATTCAATGAAATCATCGTTTTCAAATCCGATTATTAAAAATCTATATTATTACATATCGCTAACATTTTATCATTTTATGATTGATAAAAAAAATCAGAAGAGCTGCACAATTCATGAATTGTGCAAATTTATTTTTCCTTTAAGACCATATCCTTTTTAAAATATTTTTTGGATGTTTTTATATGCAATATTTCCTCTATATACACTATGTCTTAAAGTACATTATTCTGAAATTGAACACCTAAAAATGTTTTCCTCTTTACGCAAAAATAATAATAATTTTGAATGGCCTAACAACAATCAGCATACACTATTTAAATTTGATAAATAAATAATATTTTTTAAAGAAATCCCTCTATTTATACTCTTTTTTTCTTTAAACCAAAGAAGGAAATGGGAATTGCTAAAAGTATTTAGCTTTTCTCCAGTAATATATTTATAATCTTCTTATTGATTCAAATCTTATCTTGTAATTTAAAACTATATTTTGATTACTCTTTTTTTAGATATATAAAATAACCTAAATTATTTAAATGTATTGAAATTTAAATCAGACTCTGTTTGTTTTCTTTCAATATATATTTAACATTCTGTATATGTTCTAGATAATAAATGGCTCTGCTTCATATTGTAAGCGATGAACTATATATCAAACAGCAAAATATTTTCGGAAATTTTAAAATATTCTATTATTGATTATTCGATTATTGATTATTTGAAGCATTATATTTTTCTAAAAAAAAAAAAAAAAAAAAAAAAAAAAAAAAAATAGTTTGGTTTCAGAATGACTTGACACAATATGGTTTTGAGTAACTTTCCTTTACTCATTATAATGATATGTTTTATTATTTTTATATTTTGTGACATCGACAGTTTTTCTATGATATCATATATATTATAAAACAGTAAGCTTCGCCTTGAAGGATTTCAAAAACTACCCGATGGATTTTTTTGCAAACTGTGTCATTCGATAGAAAATATTATCACGGTGGTTTATGAGTAAAAAAAAAAAAATACTCGGATAACTGTGATTTTGGGTAACAAATTTCTTATTTTATTGATATTTTTGACCAAAGGGTTGCAACAACTAACTTTTTGGCGATAATTATCATTACCAAAGAATCAAAATGGCTATCTTTAATAAAAAATGATAAACATATCGAAAAAAAAACTGATAACTTATTTGATTTAAAATAAAGAAATAAATCAGGAACAAAAATTAGTTTAATATTAAATGTTATTGTGAAATGAATATATTTAATTTAAATGTAAATATAATTTCCGTAATGGTTAAAAATTAATTCAGTGTGGTGGAAATTTAGAAATGACGTAATATATGGCTGCTTATCTCTTTCGCAGCAGGTTTAAAGAAAAAAAAATCTCAAAAACTTTATTAGAAAAAACATAAATAACTTCTTTTCTTTTCTTTTATTTTTTTCCTTTCTATGAAATTGCTCCATTATATGTTTTGCAGAAGAAACTCACAGAGTTATTTTAAAAGTGGCTCTAACTGTTATTTGCATGGTATTTTTTTAATTTTTGTGTTAGAATTTAATTTTTTCTTGCCAAACAATGTGGTTTTAGGCAAAAAAGGTATAAGCCGGAGCAAGGTTTGCAGAAACTATGTTCTCCCTCTCTTTTTTAGGTAGATTTTATAAGAAATACCCGATGAATTTTTTTGAAAACTGTATCATTTGGAAGCGAATATTCCAGTGAGGCTTTATAAGTCAAATAACAGGGATAACTATGATTTCTGGTGATAAATTTCTTATTTTATTGATATATTTGACGAAAGGGGGTCAACAACTAATTTATTGGCGATAATTATCGCTAATAAAAAAATCGAAATGACTCTCTTTGATAAGAAATAACATAAACATCTCGGAAAAAAACTGACAACTTATTTAATTTAAAATAAATAAATAGATAAATTACTATTTTAATTACAAAGAGGAGGAATTAATTTAATATGAAATTTTATTTAATAATATAACTAAACAAAGTGTAAAGTATGATTTTCTTGTCTTATAGTTTATTGCAAAGCCATCATCAATAAATAAATAATCAACATAGAATAAATAAATAAATAACTCCCTCACATCTTCTGCTTTTTTATTTAGTTTAATTATTTAAGTAGTTATTTATAAAATAATTAACATATCTGTATTACCTACCTATTTTATTTTATTTATACATATATATAAATAAATAAGTAAATAAAAATTTCCTTTGCCGTTTTTATAAAAAAAAAAAAAAAAAAAAAAAAAAAAAAAAAAAAAAAAAAACGACAAAATTTAACGTTAAAGAACGTAAAATATTTTTATCAGTTATTTTTTTAATTCGTTATTTTCAGAAATTCGACATTTTAAATGACTAAATTGCATTTTATGATGGATTTATTTTTAAAAATTATCGTTTTTTTTTTTTTTTTTTTTTTTTTTTTTTTTGTCATTTTAAGGAATTTTACACATTTTAAAGTTCTCATAATTTTCTAAATACTTATTGAAATTGCTTAAATATCGCTAATATATTAAACCTTATGTAAGAATTTACAAAAAGTAAGAATAAACACTTATAATAAAAAACACAATTCAGTTAATATTGCAAAGATTTTTGACATGGTATGGTACAATCTGTAGATAAATTAATTTAGATTAGAAATATATAAACATAAAACTGAACTGTTAAAATGGGTTCTAACCTGTATTTTATAGAATGAATTAATATTACAAAGATAACTGTAGCTTTCAATTACTTTTAACGTTTCCGTACTTAAAAAGTGAAAATGGAACCATTATAAGATAACTTATGTGTCTGTCTGTCACAGCCATTTTACTCGTAAAATATTGGAACGTAGAAAGTTTCAATTGGCTGAAGCAATAAAATTTATTGATCGACATATTTTTCAGATTATTATCCATTCACTAATATATTTAGGATAAAATGCACAGGGGCAATTGTTATTTGAGAAAAAATCCTTTTAAATGTTGTTTGCGGTTCATGTGAAGGTTCTGTAACGCTGATCCAAAAAACACGTTTCTTTTAATTTTATCTAGTACATTTCCAAAGATATCGTCGAATTTATGAGGCAAACTTGTGTCTCCCCCCAATCCATTTTCGAATTTTAAAATGGAAAAAATTTCTGCTTTTAGTTTTAATGTATTTTTTAAATCTATTCACTTTAAGAAATTCACCCATAAAATGTAAAACATCTGATTATATTATAAAAATTATGTTAACGAAATTATTATAATGTTGATGATTATCAAAGTTATAAAGAACAATAAACGAAATTGTTTTAATACCCGTAAAAATAATTATCATAAAAGGACGTTTACTTTCTTTCTCTTCTTTTGTTTTTTTTCTTTTTAAAATAAAAATCTATAAGAGAGTTTTTAATTTTAACGATTTAAAAAAAAATTGAAAAAAAAGTGTAACACTTCACATTTCATTATAATTTTAAAATCATGTTCAACTTTTTATTGCTATTATTAATATTTTTTAAAATCTCTAAAAGATATTTTAATATGAAAAAAATCTATACTTAATTTTAACATTTTTATTATAATTTTAATATTAGTCCCTTCACTTTAAAAGATTCGCACATAAAACTTAAAACAAGTCTGAAAAATAACAATAAACTTATAAAAGTGACGTTTATCAAACTTATAATCCTATAATAAGGAATAAAAAAAAATTATTTTAATGCCATGCAGTAATCCTGTTTTTGGTTTTAGAGAAGATCATCTTACATACAATTTGAAAAATTGTGTGTGGAAGGGTGTATGTTGGTTCTCTTGGATAAATAAATAAATAAATTAATAAATATATAAAATTATAACTGAATTATAAAAATCTTAATCAAAAGAAGCAATTATTACTTATGATATGCTTTTTCATGCATGTAATATTTTTAAAGACTAAAATTTTTCTTGTATAAAGTATGAAAATAAGAATCTAAATATTAAAAAAATATGTAAACTTCAGAATTGTATATTCAACTCATAAATACTATTATATCTAAGAAAATAGCTCCCTTTTCAGCATAGCATTGCTTCATAAAAAACATCCGGAATGAGTAAATAAGCTGCTCGTGTCCCCGTGGTGTAGAGGTAGAGTGTTACTCTGGAAGACGAGAGTTCCCTGGTTCGAATCCTGCCTAAGGTAAATGTTGTTTCATCAGTGTTGTTTAAATTAAATAGCGATACTGAAATTCATACAGGTGTAAGTTTCTCGTTGCAAAGTAATGTGATTATTTATTTTTTCCCTCCCAAGAAGAAAAAATTAAAATTTGATAATATGAAAAAAATACAGAATATTCTTGTGAAAAAAAAGGAATATTTTCTGGAATTTACGGAAAATTTTTTCGTTAAAAAACGGAAATAGTACTAGCGTCTAGATTACCAGTAAAACTTCGTTACGGATTTTTTTTTTTACAGTGTAGGGTAATCGCTATAGCTTTCCTGTAAGGTTTAAACTAACATTCTACTACCCCTAATTTCAGTTTCAGTAGATTCGGAAATAGATGGTGGGGTTGGGAGGGAAGGACTACAAATATAGTTTAACGAAAGAAAAATATAATAATTAAAAAAAAAAAAGAAAAAGAAATGTATTTTGGAATCTCGCTTTATGAAAGCTGGTCATTCGATACCAAAGAAACGTGTACCTTAATTAGCTCCTCTTCATATTTCCTAAATATATATGTGAATGTTTAAAAATCAGTAAATTTTGGGTTAATATTTTTTATTATTTCCACCAATTTGACCTTCTCCTTGTTCATTTGCTTAGAATAAAGACATGATTACGTATACCGGTCCACTGCTGGACATCATACGTCGCTAACGGTCGGGACCTTTACAGGAACCCGAGGGCCCCCACTTCGGCCGTCTCCCGCTTCGCGATGGCTATCTGACCTCTAGTCCCCGCGACAGAGACACCCACTCAGTACTTATGAGAGAGGTCGGAACAGGTCCGAGCGAGGGCAGTATCACCGTCACATCATCGAAGCCTAATCATAGGGGACTTACAAAAGACCCCATGCTCGGCAACTAGTGAGGGGTCCACCACCCCCCCTTAATCTACCGCCAGCCAAGACTGAGAAAGTCCTATAAAGGCGATCTCTGCGATCTCAGCCAGCGGATGAGTGTTAGTAATAAAAAGATAGAGAAAAAACTAGGAAAGTTAGTACCGGTGCAACCTACTGGAACGCTCGCACGTGGGTTGTAGCGAGACCCAGGACTGAGTGCGGGCCGACAACTTCAAGCTGCAACAGCGAGAAGTGAAAGAAACATATAGGACAACACATGCACATATCTCGACCACGGACCATGCATACACGGGCGCAGTCCGTCACCCTATGAGATGCTTTGGTTAATGACTAGACAAGAAATGGGAAACGCCTCGGACCTCCCAACAAGTCGAGGACACGCTTCCCTGAGACAAACATAAATTGCTAGTATGGATAGAATAAAGACTAGGAAAGTTATCCCTGTGAGTACTCGGACCGACTGTCCCATTGCACACGGGTGGCAGCCACACCACCCCAGATGTTCGAAAGGTGCAACAGGTGTCAATTTCTACCCCGCAGGGGAAGAAAGAAAAGCAAAAATGCTTTGAGGTCCGCTCGGACCTAGGGGTGCACAGGCGCGCCCAAGCACCCCAGATGACATGAGGCTCCCTCTGAGTCAACCTTCGAACCTCTAGACAACACAAACATATAAAGACAACACACACATATAGTGTTAGTAGATAGATACAAAAAACAGGAAAGTTAATTGCTATGTTCTCCACTCGGATCCCCCCACAAAGGGTCGCGACTCCCTTAGGGAGATGTGTCAGTCCTCGCTCTGAGGTCCAACCTCCCATCGAGCAGGGAAGTCAAAATCTGGAGAGAGGAGGAGAAGAAAAGCAAAAACTTTGAGTCCGACTGGACCCTTGGCAGTCGCCTGTGTCCCGTTAGTTCGCACCTCCTCGGCCCATCCACCTGCTTCCGAAACCTCGCTAGGACTTCTCCAAGCGAACCTCACAGGGTATCCGGATCCCGGCAGCTTTTGCATTCTCTTCCGCGGATCGGTCGCAGGTAGTCGAGAACGTGGAGTCACCACATCGCCCCCCCTCGATCGGGCATCACCGCCGTCACTGAGGGGGAGTCACCCTCCCACACACTCGCTCCACAATCCAAGACCCCATTACGCCTCACCCTTCCGAATCCGCGCCAGCCACCTTTCAACGAATGGTTCTTCCACACGATGATGAACGTCAGAGAGGTTATCCAGGGCGCACGTGAAAGACAAACGTGGTCTGTCTCTCGGACGTGGGACTCCATCGACGGCCTGTGCTACTCTGGGTCCCCGCTTTAGCTTCCTTTCCGAAAGTGGAAAAGAGCCGCCACGGCGACCTCGACCCTGCTCCCCGTCACCCTCCCGCGTCCAAGACCGGGTTGGTTCGGGACCACAGGGGAGCACGCGCACCCCTTGCTTAGAGTAAAATGGACAGACAGACAAACGGACACAAAAGTGATCTTATAATGGCTTCATTTTCCCTTTTTTAGTACGGGACCCTAAAAATAGGGGTAATAGAAGTTAATTTAAATCTTACAGGAAAACTATACCAACTACTCTAGGTCACATGGTTTATGAGAAAATCAGATTTATCCGTTGCAGACAAATTTCTATTTGCGGGCGTTCACCAAAGAGTTGAGGAGCGCTGGGGATATCTATTGTCGCATAAATATAAAAGAATTGTTGATAATAATAAAAAAGTCGATATATTTATCCGCAAAGACACTGTCGTACATAAACGCAATATACACAAACAGACGTTCGGCGCACTCTATGCGCTATCAGTGTTTAAAGTCTAGTTAACCACTTTTAATGATATATTTTTAAAATACAATGCTCAGTAATAATATAAAAACAGTATACGTCAAAATGTTTGAAACATGCCTATTTTAGAATTAATAACATAATTAATATGACAGATGTAAATTTTCCAAAGGGTGAAAAAATGTACATCTGTTATAATTAATTTACCGATTTGTATAATCTTGTTTAAAATTAATCTAATATAATCAATATGGCATTCGCGACTAGTTACCATTCATTGGCTCTATCAATAAGCTACTCGTGTCTTTAAAAGTTAATTAGAATCATAAATGATAAAACGCAATACGAAACAGCGTTATAAATTTTCGACTTCTTTCCCGTGCGCGTTTAGCACGATGCACAATTTAAACTTTGAAGAATGTTTTGTTTCGAGCACTCTGTAAAATAAAATAAGATTATTACTGCACTGAATTTGGGTTTATGAAATGTCAAATAAAATTTAAATATGTATGTTTTGCATTGTCAGAACCAAATTGAGTTCATTATAAATAGATTAGTATAAGATTAAAAGATAGTTACACAGAATAGTAATATTTGACACGATTTAGACTTCATATATCTCTGAATTTTCAGGGTAC
This sequence comes from Maratus speculifer, assembly GCA_964019185.1. Classification (NCBI taxonomy): domain Eukaryota; kingdom Metazoa; phylum Arthropoda; class Arachnida; order Araneae; family Salticidae; genus Maratus; species Maratus speculifer. The sequence continues at coordinate 26,585,712 of OZ025294.1, read as the reverse complement.
ATTCATACGAAATCCTTTTAGCGCGATAAATACTGGCATGCGACTGTTTATTAATCATTAATTATTTTTTTAATTAAAAAAATATTAAATTATTTTTGAAATTTTTAAATTGTTTCTGTGACATATTTTGTAAATAATTGTTTCTTTCTATAAACAATAGTTTAAAGTTCATTTTAACATACATTTTATGTTGATACAATTGTTTAAATTAAGTTATTATGCGGAATGTGACATACAATGAATAAAAATGTGCAATATTAACTGGCCAGCATTTCTTATTACATTATATTACAAGTGTTATTTTTTTCAAATATTTTAAAGAGCTTTATGTATAGCTTAGCTATATTACAAAGTTTTATGTAATTCGAACAAGTATTTAAAAAGTTGTGAGAGATAGCAGCCACATCCATTTAGAACTGGCAATGGAGATTTTAAAAGGTATGAAATCCCATTTTAAAGTGATATAATTTCTTTTCTTAACTAAAATTAAACATGATTTTCAGATGCACAAATATGTTATACATTCAATTTTCTAGAAAGCAGTTCTTGTATATTATAATGAGAATTAAAAATCTCCCAACTGTAGTAATTTTAAAGCATATTTATTATTGATTAATTTTTATAAAATTTTAAAATATTTTTCGAATATAATTTAAATTATTGCTTACGCAATAATCCTATCAAATAATCGTGTACTTCAAACACATTACTTTTTTTGAAAATTTTTATTTATATTTAAAAATACTTATCTTTTTACAAATATGAAATGTAAAAACAGCAACAAAAATATTTTTACGAGCAACTAAAAATAAATAAATAAATGAAGTTTATCATAAAAGCATTTTAACAAGCAACTTAAAAACTCGTCTTTATCATACAAATATCTTTTTCAAATGTAAAAGAAAAATACCCATATAAAGATATTTTTATAGGAAAAAGAATGCACTGAAAACTAAAATGTAAATACTTAATTGCTCGAAAATTATTAGAACATTTAAAAGAAATGTATTACATTTTATACTTTATCGTCGTATCAATCAAAGTTTACATCAGTCGCATTAGTATTTTTGAATTCTTTGATTTATGTTTTATAATATTTTTTTCATTCATTTTGGTTTTACTGAAAGGGGTCTCATGGCCCTGCTTACAACTGATATTAGCCTTTTTGCATCCAGGGCATTAGCGTCTCCTTTCTCTTCTTTAAAGTATACTTTCAAAGATAATTTTACTAATTTTCTAATGATTGACTTATTTTAAAACTTAATCATAAAATATATAATATTGAGCTATGTAATTTGCTTCGTCAAATATTTATTCGCTAAAATCTTAAAAACGGAATAAAAAAGAATCGAAAAAATTCCGCATTATGCAGACTTCGTATGCCATATCATTCTTAGATTCTTCTGTGCTTTGGCATACTCCAGACAGGATAATTTTAACTATACCATGCTAAACATTGATGTAAGAAAAATCGACAAAAAATCGTCATTTGGCGTCTCTTCGTTCTTTGGCCCGGGGCACATGCCTCCTCTGCTTCACATTTAGTTTCGACTCTGGGGGGGGGGGGGGGTCTTTCGCCTAATAAATAATCTGATTTTGAAAATATATATGTATCATATATATATATATATATCACTGATAAATACTTTTTTCTAAATTCTCAAATTCTGTAATGCTTTACCAATGGTTTGTTTATTATTATTATTTTTTTATTTTTTGTTGAGCTTCCTTTAATTGAATATCTCGCTTGGCATAGATATGAATCACTTTTTGTTTTATTAGTTGATACTTTAGTAAGCATATTTTTTATTTATTTTTTCATAATAAAATAAATAAATGAAGCAACAAGCCCATATGAAATACAAATTATTTGAGATTTGAGAATAACTAATACAAACAGAATGATACGCATACACTGATGCTGAAACAATCGAAACTGGCAACTATTATCAGAGTCCGAATACAATTTCGTATCTTTTCCCGAATTCGTCTGTCTGGTTGCATAAATGAATTACAGAAACGTAAACAGTGTTTGAAGTTAGTCTCACTTTGTTCGTTTGCGTATAGATACAGTGCCAACGAGTCGTATTTCTAAGTAACGATTCGGTACTTCTTAGAGATTACCTGTTACAACAACGTATTTACTGTAAACAATTTATTCCCTAAGGAATATAATATATAATATATAATATAATATAAGGAATATAATATATATTTTTAAAACTATTTCAAAATATTCATTTTAAAAAGAATAATTTCAAAATAATTTTTGTAGGCGTGCTACAGAATATTAATCCATTTTCTAAAAAAATACTTAAAAATAAAGAAAAAATAGCTTTATCAAACGTAACTTATCTGAAACATTTTATTTTCTGAATAAAAATACAAAGGTTGCGTAGTTTGCTTTTCTATGTATTGTATTGTATTGATATGATTTAAATTTAGTATTAGAAGATAGGCATAGCGCTGTTAAAATTTTATGTATCGGCAGATCCATCCTGTGCTACTTGATACTTCTTTAAATATTCATAAAACTTAATGTAAAAACCTTAAGTGTAATTTACAAAATAACCTTGTGATGGGCAACCTTTGCAGTGGCAGAGACTTCCCATTATCATCGTACTGAGTGATTGACGAAAAGCTTAAATAATGTTGGACAAACTTATAAACACCCTAAAAATTTTAAAAATATAAATTTCATACGATTTTATATATTAATAATCCTTCCCAAGGTTCCAAACAATCCTGGATGTATGTATGACTAAACCTAACATCATTTGGCTTCAGCCACTATCTGATATTATGTGCATCTTTTTTTGTAATATATGTGCAAGTACGTTAGCGTTATTGTTCTTTGAATCAGAGTATTAAGGCCCATAGACATTCAAAATGTAACCTGAAGTAATGGCACATTTCTTAGGCTTAAGCAAAGATCTTTCTTTGTGTAACGTCTCTGAAAGGAATAGTTCGCATTCTTATGAATTAAATGTACGTCCCATCAGTGACAAGTATATTTCTAAGAATATTCATTTCACTTTTATTTTAATAAATGTATAGGTTGAGAGTAAAAGTAAAAATATGCAACACATGTTTATAAAAATATAAATAAAATGTCGAATTAAAGATCACTTGGTGACGTAAGAAACACGTGTAAATTGTTTAATGTCGAGTGAATGTGGTATTTTTGATCAGACATTAATGGCATTTAATCTGACAGTTTAGAAATAATTTTTTGATCGACGGGATAATCAAGTAGTACCGAATAACGTACTTTTTTTATCTTTATAAATCCAAAAATGAATATCATATTAACTAACAGTTTTCTGCGTTGAATTAAGCGTTTTATTCCCCATTAAAATACATTTTAGAATTGATATTTGAACGAAATATTGGATCATGAAAAATCGTAGTGTGTGAAAAATATGATTACTAATATCTTGGCAATTAAATATCTTAATTATTCCTTCTCTAACCAAAATGAATATTTTTGTATTGTCTTTTATATTCACCCCTTCAAATAAGCAATTTTGAAAATTTTTATGGAATTTTTTTCAAAGGAATATTTCGATTGGCCGAAAACACTAGTTCCAGATTATCGAGGTTACTGATATGCAGTAGGTTTCTTACCATATTATATTCTCAGTACACACACACCAAATTTCAAGTGTCTCCCTTAATTTTTACGGGAGATAGAGTGTGTATGGACACACAGATAGACTTACGCAATTGTTTTTTCTAAAAATATATTTTTTAGAATCACTTTAGTTTGGAATTTGCAGCGTGTGAAACGCGTGAATCTGTCAAAACATTTTTTTTTCAATTTTCGTATGATTGCAAGATTTACCGTATACTATGCAAGATAGGTAATTAAAACATCTATAATTTAAAAAGTATTAAATGTCAAAGTATTTCAATAAATAAATAAATAAATACAAAAAAAAAACAAAATCAGGGAATAAAACTTTTCCAATTCATCTTATTAGTAACCAATACTTCTTGATATCTTGATGTTTTTTGTACTCTTATAGTCTGTTTTTGTGTAAGCTGTTGAAAGAAAATAAGGCACTACAAAAACATAAAAAAATAAAAGAATTTATAAACATAACAAACGATTCTTTTGAGAGGAATAGATGGTGATCATCCAAATAAAAAACACCCTTTCAAAGTAAATATTTTATAAACACATTAAAAAGTGTTGAGAGAATGTTAAATTCAATAAAGCAACTCTAGTGTGTTAATAATAGTTTAAGCGTTTTTTGTCTGTTATCACAGCAGCAGGTTTACTGATTTTTATTTTATTTATGGATAATTCTTTTGATATTTTTTTAGTCATTTTCTCATTCTTTAGGTCGAGTAAATCTCAGAAAAAATGGTTATGATTTTCATGTATATTCCCAAAAATGTTCCTTATGGAGATATAGTATTTTAAAAACTTCAAAAATTATTTTTAAATGCTACAAAATTCTATGTTCTTTTTTCTTTCGTTTTCAAAGCCACTTTACCCACTTACTAAATAGTTAACGCACTTTCTTTGTGACGTCTGCGGAAGTGCCCATGTCTCTTACAAAATCTATCAATGCGTTATCTCTGATGCTAAATGATGCATTTTATACTAGTGGGCATTGTGGGAAAACTAGAAACTAACTATAAACTATGGGATTAAAGATAAAAATAATCTGTACAGGGTTACGAATAGCGTTTTTTCTCTGAATATCCTGATAAGCAGATTAATTTTAATTTGTGGTATTTGTTGTTGTAATTTTTTAAAATCTGACGATCATCTCTGTTTGAAAATACAGGGTGCCCGCTTGAAAACTCCCTGATTTCAAATGTTAATCGTACGGAAACTATGAGTCGATGAGATTTACGGGTTTTTAGCATGAATAATAGCACAAATTCATTTTGCTGCAACTTTTTTCCAAAATATTTACTTTTTATTTTATGCATTATTGATATCTATATTATAAAGGCCAAACATATCTGTGCGTAACGCATACGTCATTTTACGAATGGCAATTTGTAATGAACTTTCAGTTTTTTTCAATTTTGATTATTACAAATTTTTAAACTTCTAAATATCGCACATTTTCAATTTTTAGACCATCACATAGGAAAAAAAATGTACTTTTAAATGCAATTTATTTAACCTTCCTACCCTGAATGGGTCTAATCAACTCATAACCATAATTTGTTTTATACGATTCGAACCAGAACTTCTTTCATAAAGAAAGTTAAATAACAGATTCAGAGAAATAAGTCAATTATATGTATTAAAATGTTTTAAATAACAATTCTGGTATGAAATGTTTTTATCAAGCTTTAGTAAAATTTGAACAGGGTAGAAAGGTTAAAAGCTGTATCTCAATTTACTTTTGAGTTATTAATTTTTTGCAGTTTTTGATATCAATTTTATAATTGTGGCAACAGAAGTACTCCATTTCTTTAAAACGTAAAGAGATAAAAATCCTTACTATATCTCTTTGTTGTCTCTAGTCGGTTATAACTAGAAGTGCTATAACCGACAGCCTTGCTCGGGATAAAAACTCAAATCTGAGGAAATCGTTATCGAAATTAGAGAGGCTTTCAATTGAAGCCAAAATATAGTTAATTTGTTCTACAGTCAACAATCCATGAAATACTACATAAAATACTATGTATAATACTATAAAGTTCAAATCTTTCAGGTGTTTCAACCCGAAGATGTACGAAATTGCAAAAGCTTTCCTACTAAGAACCTGGATCGAGTTCCCAATTACCTATAAAATCTGATATTCATTCTTAAATGGACATTTACACATTTAAAACAGTTAATTGTCACAATTTTTGTATTTGGAGTTCAGAACAACCTAATGTTGTCCGAAAGAAATGAAAATTTCGTTCCGGCTGCTTACAACGTGAGTTCTACTAGAAGCATTTTAGTGGAACTTACACTATTGAATACATACTACTTCTTAGAAGGTTTCAATATATAGCAGCATATCATTCCAGTAGATTATTTATGAAATTATGATAAAAATTATGTTATTGTAAAAGAAAATTTAACAATGGTTATTATTTGGGCGATATGTATCATTGATAAAAAAAAAAAAAAAATATGTAAAGACTATTATACGTGGAAAATGAATTTGTTACTTATTTTATTTAAAGAAAGAAAGAAAGAAAGAAAGAAAGAAAAACAGCTTTGATAAGTGATAATATTATAAAACGAATATATATAATTTTCACATGAAAAGAAATGCTCATAATGTTTTAAAATATTTTCAATATAATAGATCGTTGTCGAAACAATATATTCAGCAATTTATTTTTGTGTCTTGTTAAGAAAAATGCATCTGCAAATCTAATATCATTTCATTTATTTTATATTTGCCCTAAAAGTGTTTTCCTGAAAAAAACTATTCGATGGATATTTTCATCGAATTATATCACTATATAGGGAATATTTCCACGGTCGTTTGTATGTATGTAACCGATCCGTATATCTCAGATGTAACGAATTAAAGTTATTATATTTAGTTCTTATTTTTGACTTAAAGTTTGACCAGAAGCATATGATTTTCATCTCGGCGAATGCACATTATACTATAATTTTGTTAAAGAAATGAAATATTTATACCATTTAGAGCTAATATGGATTTTATTTAACATGCAAAGAAATAAAATTTCAAGTAGAAATAATTTTATAAAAAGAAAATATTTAATTTAAATATGAGAGCAATCTTTGTATGGCTTAAAAGAATTGAATGGGTTATTTCAAAAACCTATGGAAGTCAAGTTTTTAAAATACACTTGTTTTTGGCAGATGCTTTTTTAAAGGTAGATTCATGATTTGAGTAAGAACCATAAAATTCAGTGTCTCCCTTTCACTTCAAACAATAGCTTCTAATTTTTATTCATTGTTTAAACAACATAAGTCATTGACTTAAGTGGTTTTTGCATGCAATACCAGACAACTTTGTACTTATAAAACTTTATTTTATGCAAAATCTACTACTACCATGCGAATTAATACAAAATATTTTTTATTTATGACAACTATGAGTTCATCGTTTTGATATAAAATATCTTAAAACAGGTAAATCGATATTTTACATGCATCAAGAAGGCATTACTAACATGATAGCAAATAAGGTTTTGTCTATGTTGTTGCATTATAATTAAAATAACATTAAACCATATATTAAACATGTATATCTGATTAAGTTTTTACAGAATATAAGTTTCTCAATGATTCCGTTAAAAAAGACACTATCATAGATTATTATCGGTTGTTAAAAGGTATGTTATTTTATAGAAAACTATTATGAGTGTTCAAGAAATTAGTTAGGATCCTGCATATTTTCCCTAGCTCAAACTGTCTGCTCTTAGTATTTGAAGAAGTTATTCACCCGAATACCAATGAGATAGTAGTATCTCAATATAAGTACTTGAGTTCTTCTGATATCGATTTCCAATCCTCCTGCTGTATGTCAACGTTAGATTGGAAGTTTTGTTGTCAAAAGATCCTTCATTTCTTTAAGAATTTTCAAAACCGTAAGGTGAAATGTTTATAAAGGGGTACACGACATTTCGGTCCCGCCATTTCAGTCCCTAGACATTTCGGTCCCTGGCCATTTCGGTCCCGAGACATTTCGGTCCCGAGACAAGTCTTTGCTCGTTATCTTATAAGTCGGATTCTAATAGCAGTGGGCCTGCCAAATAGTATAACTTCAACATTATTCGGGCCTTTTTTTATTCTTTTAGTGCTCCCCCTCCCCCCCCTAAGTTTTTTAAAAAGTTGAATATAAGAGTCCGATAAATTTAAATTTTTATAACTCGTGACAATGAAATTACAGCGAGCTGAAAATTTTGTTTGGTTAAACAATGTGATATAAATTTAGGAGATATTGTCTTTTGCTTTTAGTAGTGTTATTATTAATCAAAATAAATATTTAAAATTTTATTATTAATTATTAATATCAGTATTTTATATAAACTTCTATAAACTACTATGTAAACTAAAAAGTATTTTATATAAACTGCCATACATATTTTTTGACTGTTAAATACATTTTTAGAACATTTAAATTAGCATTAATTAAATAATTTAAAAAAATCGTGCTTATTTTTCCCCCTTCCAATTAGTTTGATAATAAATCTCTTCAATAATTCAATTAGACAGTTATAAGTTATAATATATACATATTTCCTAAAATCACCCATCTGCACCATCTCCTCTCATAATTCAGAAATGAGATATATTTATTGAAAAACAATTTTTTTTATTTTTCTTGTTATTTTTACAATAAAAAGTTGCAACTTATAAATTTATTTACATAAGTTACTTTCCATTATTAACATTGCGAAAGCAATAGTGATTTCGTAACTGGGCATGTTATGAAAAAAAAATTTTTTTCCTTAGAAATTTGCCTCCGCCACTTTTTTAAAAAATAATAATAGTATTTATTGATTGCATTTTTTAACAGTCTTCTCACGTCATGAAAACAATTCTTGTGAGTTAATTTTATTGAAACTAGGCCTATTTCATTCTATTAAGATGATTATTTTTTATTTTTATCCACATAAAATTTATATAATAATATTTTAAAATATAATAATATAAATATTATATATAAAATATAAAATATAAAATATATTAAAATGCAATATAATAATATTTTAAATAATTTTATTTTCAATTTTTAAGTGACAAAACTAAGCTTTTATTTATTTATTTGTATTGCCTTTTCGCTCTTACTTTACCAGAAAAAAATAATAATTCTTATTTTAGTTTTATTTTTAACTATACTAATTGTTTTAAATTTCTGTAGTTTTAAATATACAATAAACAATCAAGTGAAAGATTAATTTCAGTTTCGAACTACTATGAAATGTAATGATGTATTGAATATAAAATTGATTATGTATTGATTTTATTTTAAATAAAATTCATTATGTAAATTAACCATGTTATCTATATTAATAAAATAACAAATCGCTCTGTGTGTGTGTGTGTCTGCGATAGTTAGCGAAAACTACGGTACGTACGAAGCTCAAAATTTTTCTGAGAGTAGCCCAATATCTCTCCTGATGCACCTGACGCTCAGAATTTCAAAATTCTATTTATTAACTGAGTAATTAATTAAATTCCAAACCTCACTCTCATAAAAAAAACGCCTTTTTTTCGCTTTTTTCACTTTCATTCACTTATGGTTGGTTGGTTGCATAAAAGTTTCGCAGAAATAATTAAAAAAGCTGGGACTGACCTTTAAAATGTATAGACTGGCAAACTGTTGGTTTAAATGAGGGTTTTTTCTTTTCATCACAACTGCTGTACGCCATGGAGGAAAAAGATAGGTGGTGGCGAAGTAAACCGAAAAAAAAGGTTTGCAATATGAAACCATTTATCGCTGAAATTTTAATGTCTCAAACAAAAGTAAAAGGAAGGAATTTTGTATTAATAAGACGGATTGGAAGAAATGAATTACAGCTGAAGCATATTTTACGAAGAGATAGTAATTTTTTAATGGTTTTTTCTATTATATTATTTATTAAAATAAATGTTTGCCTTCAAAATAATTGAAATTGGAAAATTAAAAATAATTAAATGTCAAAATAAAATTAAATAAAATGTTGAAAACATATGATTTGAAGTAAAAAATTGTATTACTAAAAGTTTTCTCTTTTTTTTTTTCAGAAATTTTTAATACTTTATAACGTAGATGAAAAATGTTCATGATTTAACAACATATTAATAATTCCATGTCACTACATAAAATATAGTGATGTAATTCTTTTAAAATCATGCATGAACACTTAAATAATAATATTAATCTAAAATCTAGATTTCAGAGTGCAGATGATTTTAAGACATTAACGAAAGAATATTGATTTTTCAAGCAAAATCTTAAATGATGCTTCTATATTGATATTTCAAAGTCATATGATAAAAATAATCAAATAATTCTTGCCTATGATTGATCTATTTGTATCTTTCATGCATTCTGATCGTGTATTACAGGCAATAATGGCACAAAACGTTATTTTTTAAACGAAATTTTAGTCATCTATTCAATAACAGTTTAAAAGATATAAAACAAAAACAAAGAAATACTGGTTTAAACCAGTTTGAATTGATCGGAGTTTCAAAGCACGTGGTTTTGTTGGTGTTTATTTGGACTTAATGTAGCGGATATTAGAGTTACATTTTTTCCGTCACCCCAAGACATTATACGGCCATTCTATTAATTTCTTTTTACTGTATGGTTGTACGCATATTTTTGGCTTTTCGAAAATTAGAATGTATGAGTCATTAGCTGTGTTGCAGTAAAAAAATACACAACACTTTTTTATGATTTTATTTTTTTAATCATTGATAAAATTTGAATGTGTTCTATTCAATTTAAAATTATAATATGGCTTTAATTTGTTTTTAAATCAAAAATAAAATAGCTGTTTGGCGTACAATTGTTTGTATCCGGAAACGATTCATTCACCATAATAAATTATCAAACAGCAAAGTAAATTATCAATTAGAAATAGCCATAAAAAGAATAGTAGCAAAACTGATTATAACCTCAATGTTTAGACTAATTTAAACATAACCCGATCCCAACCAGAAAAAAATAAAAAAATAAAAAAGAAAGAAAGAAAGAAAAGAAACAGACCACCCTCCGATCCGTGATACACAAAATTTCCGTGAGTATAAACCCGACCCTAACCTAAAAATTCTGTTTGGAAAAAACTACGGATTTGATATCTGACCCGAACGAAACATGAATCCCGCAAACATGTTCAAGTGAAGCATAACCCGATCCAAACAAGGAAAAATAATTTTCGTGGGCATGAAACCTGACCCGAACCTAAATATTTTCTTTAAAAAAACCCCGAAATATGACTCGAACGAAATCTGAAACCAATAAAAATATTCCAGAGAACTATAACCCGATTCCAGGAAGACAAAATACTTTCCGTGGTCATAAACCCGAATCAAACCTAAAAAACTCCGTTTGAAAAATCCTGAACTTTGACCCAAACCACATCTAAATCTGACCAAAGTATTCGAAAGGACCATAACCGGATTCGAGTAAGACAAAATAATTTCCGCGAACATGAACCCGATACGAACCTAAAACTTTCATTCGAAAAAATGCCTGAAATTTGAATCGAACCAAATCTGAATCTCACAAAACTATTTCAAAGAAACGCAACCGGATCCAAACAAGACAAAATATTTCCATGGACATGAACGCAATCCGAACCCAAAAAATTTCTTTGAAAAAATCGCGAACTGAATGAAATCTGAACTTGGCAAAAATATTCCAGTGAAGCATGTTCTTATTCGAACAAGACAGAATAATTTACGTGAACATGCAAGAAGGTCCGAACCCATCAGTTATATTTGAAGAAAAACCCGAAATCTGAATTGAACCAAATGTGGACCCGACAAAAATAGTCTAAAGAACTATAACCCAATCCAAGCAAGACGAAATTATTTCTATGGACATAAACCCGACTCGAACCTAAAAAATTCGATTTGAAAAAACTTGAAATTTGACCCAAAACACATCTAAATTCGACCAAAATATTCGAAAGAATCATAACTGAATTCGAATATGACAAAATAATTTCCGTTTTCATGAACGAGATCCGAACCTGAAAATTCTATTTGAAAAAATACCTGAAATTTGAATCGAACCAAAGCGGAATCTGATAAAAAATATTCCAAAGAATCGTAATCGGATCTGAATAAGACAAAAAATTCCATTCACATAAACCGAATCTGAACCTAAAAAATGTCATTTAAAAAATCACGAAATCTGAACTGAACCAAATCTGAACTTGAAAAAAAATATTCCAGTGAAGCATGTTCTTATTCAAACAAGGCAGCATAATTTCCATGAACACGCAAGGAAACCCGAACCCAAAAATTCCATTTGAAGAAAAAGCCGAAATCTGAACTGAACCAAATCTGTTCCCAACAAAAATATTCCAAAGAACCATAACTGTATCCGAGCAAGGCAAAATAATTTCCATGGACATGAATACGACCCGAACATTAAAACTCAATATCAAAAAATACCTAAAATCTGAACCGAACGAAATCTGAACCCGACGAAAATGTTCTAATTAATCATAACCAGATCCGAACAAGACAAAATAATTTCCATGGACATGAAACCAACATGTGGTTTGGTAAAATTTAGGTTGCAATTTCCTTACGGTAAGTCTTTGATTATATTTAATTTCCCGTTAGGTTACAGTTAGGTCACCGTTAAATTAAAGTTAGGTTAAAGTTAAATTGCATTTATGATATGGTTAGAATAAGGATATGTTACAATAAAGTGAAGGCTAGGTTACATTTATGTTATATTTAATTTACGGTAAGGTACTGTTAAGTCGAAGTTAGGTTACAGGAAGGTTATGGTTACGGTACAAAAGTTTACGGTTAGGAATTTATCCACAGAGTGAACATTACGCAAGATTTGATTAAAAATAACACTTACTTTTGTTAAATGGCTCTGAAATTATAACACTATATACCAACCTTTTAGCTACCAGCGAGTATCGATTTCATTCATGGTATAGTCGGATTTAAGAGTGATATAATTAGTTTGAAATTCAAAATATTTCACTTGGGATTTCTATGGGAAAAAAAAATAATTAGTTATGTGTCTTAATAGTGATTTTTGGTAAATATCAACTCTTTAACACGAAAATCACGCAGTCGTTGGATACATATTCCCTGCAGCGTTTCTCATCGCTCATTTTTAGTATTTTTAGAGCTTAACATTAGTTGTTTTTTAAACCGATTTTTCGCACAGTCAGTGGCCATGTATTTCAGACAATGCATTTCTGCATGTTTCGAGTTAATGATAAAATCATACAAATTTCAAGTTCGTTTAATATTGTTAATACGGATCCGGGCAACGCCGGGCGGGTCAGCTAGTCTATATTAATAAAATAACAAATCGCTCTGTCTGTGTGTGTGTGTGTGTGTGTGTCTGCGATAGTTAGCGAAAACTGCGGTACGTACGAAGCTCCAAATTTTTCTGAGAGTAGCCCAATATCTCTCCTGATGCACCTGACGCTCAGAATTTCGAAATTCCAATTATTAACTGAGTAATTAATTAAAATCGAGAGGTCACTCTCATAAAAAATCATCTTTTTCCCATTTTTTTTCTCTTTCATTCTTTTACGGTTGGTTGGTTGAGTAAAAATTTTCGCAGAAGTAATCAGATAAGCCGGTGTAACAATGACATTGGAGTATTTGATGTTTCAAGACGATGACCATAGAAGAATAAGGTAGGTGGAGGTGAAGTAAGTCTGAAAAAAGGTTTGAATGTAAAACCATTTATTGCTCAAATTTTAATATTCCAAACAAAAGGACATGGAAGGAATTTTGTCATGGAGGAATGAGATAGGTGGAGGGGAAGTATTATCTCTGGGGGTGATGCCAAAATGTAACCCTACATTAAGTAACATTAAGTCCAAATAAAACCACGTGCTTTGACACGCCTATCAATTGAAACAGGTTTAAACCCGTATATTTTTGCCATTATTTTTTAAAAAGAACTAATCTATCGCTTCACCGGTAAGAATTTATTAATTATTTTATCATATGTGTTTTAAATATCAATATAGAATATTATTTTAAAGTTTTGCTTGAAAATATAACATTTTTCTGTTAATATCTTAAAATCGTCTGCAGTCAGAAATCTATACATTAGATTAATATTTATTACTTAAGTTTTCATACATGATTTTAAAAGAATGTTTTCATCATTGTATTTTAAATATTTATTTACATGCAATTATTAAGTCATAAACATTTTTCATCTACGTTATAAAGTATTTAAAATTGTATTAAATTAGGAAACTTTTAGTTATACAATTATTAGTTCACATCAAATGTTTTCAATACTTATTTAATTTCAATTTGACATTTAATTATTGCTAATTTTCCAATTTCTTTTATTTTAAAAGCGAACATTTATTTTAATAAATAATAATAGAGCAAAGACCATTCAAAAAATTTGCTATTTCTTCTTAAAATATGCTTCAGTTGTAATTCATTTCTTTCAATTCGTATTATAATACAAAATTCCTTCCACGTCCTTTTGTTTGGAACATTAAAATTTGAGCGATAAATGGATTAATATTGCAAACCTTTTTGATCCTTACTTCACCTCCACCTATCTCAATCCTCCATGGGATTTTGTATTATAAGACGAATTGAAAGAAATGATTTACAACTAAAGCATATTTTAAGAAGAAATAGCAAATTTTTAAAATTGTCTTTGTTCTATTATTATTAATTAAAATAAATGTTCGCTTTTAAAATAAAGAAATTGGGAAATTAGAAATAATTAAATTTCATATTGAAATTAAATAAGATATTGAAAACATTTTAAATATAATTTAAATTATCATGTTCGAAAATATTAATGATATATATATATATATATTAATCTCAGAAGTGTTTTTTATCACAAAGTTGAAAAGTACTTATGCATTCGGTTTGTCTGTCCGTCTGTCCAGACTGTAAATCCCGTAAATATACTTAATTGATAAAGCTTATTTAGGATCACTAAAGCATGTTTGGTATTGCATATGAAATATGTACGAATATTGGTTCATTTACAGAGACACTCAAAAGAAATCGATTACATTACCGTATATACGGAAAAATTGTTTGACGAGTATTTTAATGATATCTCGCTTTTTAAAATGTATTGAAATGGCTATAAATGACCTGCTTTCACTACGATTAAATTAAACGCACAAACCATAGCCATTTTTGTTGATTTACAGGGACACACAAAAGAAATCAGCTACAGTACTGTATTTGCGTAATAATTGCTGGAGAGTACGTTTTAAAATTTGGTATGTACTTTTAAATTTAATTAGTTTTTTGCATAATACTCTTTGTATATAAAATCTATATTTGATATACAGGGCTGCACAAAAATAGTCGCATACCATTTTCTTTATTAGAAGAAATTGCTGAAGGCTAATTTTCAGAAATATATGTACCACTTAAATGAATTAAATTTTGAAATGCATATTGCATTACAAATCTCTATATCATATACAAGGTTCCTAAAAAAATCGGATAATTTTCCTAATGTAAATGGGAACAGCTGAAATTCGGTTTTGAAATGCTTTATATATTAAATAAACTGTAAATGGAAAATAAATTGTTTTCGGATGTTTCTAAAGATAAAGGAGCATTGGCGACTTGGAAGCGGTTATCGAGTATTTTTACATAGTGATTATAGTAAACTATCGTAGTTTAAGAAATATCTGTCTTTTTAGCACTTTCCAAGAAAATTGAAAAGTGCTTATGCATTTGGTTTGTCGGTCCGTCTGTCCACGCTCTAACTCCAGCGTTTGGTGACCCTAAATAAGATTTATATCAATTGCATGAAAATCCTACTATATTTATAGTCGGATTTTCATGCAATTGATAAGGATTATTATTTAGGGTCACCAAAGCATGTTTGGTATTGCTTATAAAGTATGTATGACTAATGATTCATTTACAGGGACATTCAAAAGAGTTCGATTACATTATGATATATGGGTAAAAATCGTTTGGAGCCTACTTTAATGACATTCCGCTATTTCTAATGTATTCAAACTAATATAAATCAATTAATTTAACTACGGTTACGTTAAAACAGAGCATTTACAGCATTTTAAAATAAATTTACAGGGACACACAAAAGCAATGGTTACAATACTGTCTTTGCTTAATAATTGCTAGAGAGTACGTTTTAAAATTCGGTATACGCTTTTAAATGTAAATACTTTTTTTCCACATTACACTTTACATATAAATTCTATACATCATATACAGGGCAGCACAAAAGTATTTGCCTACAATTCTCCTCATTAGAGGATATTGCTGAAGGGGAATTTTCAATTGAAATATGTGTATCTCTTAAATGAATTAAATTTTGGAATGCATGGTGTTAATATGTACCTATCGATGTGTATCATATACAGGGCTTCTAAAATTTTCGGATCATTTTCCGAATGCAGATGGAAACAGCTGAAATTTGGTTTTGAAATGCTTAATATATTTTCACATGGTGAAATGAGACCCAATATCTTAAATTTTTAAAAGGTGCAGTTTTTTACATTATTCTGAATGTGCTGGATAGTGTTTCATAATCTGTACTTGATGCATGACTTTTTATTTTTAAACACATTTTTTCATTGTTCTTTTTTTTTCGCTTTTAAATACTAAAAATTGTTCCGAGTTTAACGCACACCTGCCACGCAGTGCTGCAGGTAGTGGGAATCTGTGTAGGATATTTGCACAGACTATATTTCATCCTTAATTTATAAGTAGGGGTTATTTCCGAACAATAATTTCATTAAATTTCTTAAATTCTTATTGGATTTTACCACCCTCACGACTAATATATGTACGAATTCGCTTAATACTGGAGTTTCCTTCGGATATAGGTTTATGAAGGAATTAGTGAGCTCCTGGAGATGAAAAATAGAACTAACATATTTTACAGAGCATGCAGCAGCAGTATAGGAGATTCAATTTTTAATATTGGACTCTTAATTGCGTGGTGGTTATCATTATTTCTGAATAGAAATTTCAACAAATTTCATAAATTGCTATTTGTATCCCCATCCCGTTGGGTAATATATCTACGGAAAGAATGAAAATCGGATTATCTATCGGATTTAGGTTTGTTTACGAAAAAATGCCTATTCGGGTGATGGCAAGTGAAACTAAAGCACTCTGCAAATCGTGCATTGCAAGCTTATTATATCCGACCGCAGGTGGCGGTGATCCATATCAGATTTTCGTACAAAATATACTGCGCCCCGTAGTGGTGAAAAGTGGAACTAAAGTACTTTGTAACATGTACGCGGTTAGAATTGTTAGTTAATAGTTAGTGTTAATTTTAATTAATTTAGAATTTGGCTACGGTTAGGTAACAGTTAGGTTACATTTGGGTTATAGATAGGTTGCAA
This sequence comes from Maratus speculifer, assembly GCA_964019185.1. Taxonomy (NCBI): domain Eukaryota; kingdom Metazoa; phylum Arthropoda; class Arachnida; order Araneae; family Salticidae; genus Maratus; species Maratus speculifer. The sequence continues at coordinate 26,568,729 of OZ025294.1, read as the reverse complement.
TTATATTTCGGTTAGTCTAACGTTATATTTAAATTCCGGTTACGTTATAGTTAGGTTATGATTAAGTTACAGTTGGTTTAAGGTAAATTGTAGTTAGGTTACGGTCAGAAAATTGATAAGTTATGATAAGGTAATGACTAGGTTACATTTATGATATATTTAAGTTTGGCTCAGGTTAAGTTGCAGTTAGGTTACAGATAGGTTGCGATTACATTACAATTAGGTTAGGGTTAGGATTTTATCCACAGGTTGAATATTACACACGTTTTAATTGAAATATACTTAATTTTGTTCTATGGATCTGAAACTAAAATACTATATATTAACCTTTTACCTAATCATTGATTATCGATTTTAATTAAGGTATAGTCGGATCTAGGAGAGATATAATTTGTTTGAAAATCAAAATGTTACACTTAGTATTTTGAGGCGAAAAAAAAAGTTACGTGACTGAACAGTGATATTTACGGATAAAATCAGCATTTTAACGCGAAAATTGCGCAATTGTTGAACACATATTTCCTCCTCTGTTTTCCATTGAAGTCGTTTTAAATATTTGTTACTCTAAATTCAGTTGTTTATTTTTTTAAACCGATTTTTCTCACACGTGTCAGTGGCCACGTATTTCGAATTAGAGATAAAATCACAAATTTCAGGTTCGTTTGATATTATTATCATGCACCCGGGCAACGCCGGGCGGGTCAGCTAGTTAATAATAAATATATTTAATAAAATATTAATTTGATTTATATGTTAAAATTACTAACTGTTTTGAGAATTACAATTACAAATTATCATTAGGATTACCAATTATGATTAGGATTACTACACAAAATTTGTATGAATTATAATATTTTTAATTAGAATTATATGGGTGTGCGGTTTTCGGGCATTGATAATCCCATTATACTAAAATTTTATGGCCTTCAGTTTAAAAACTCTGCAATGTTCCCCATAAAATTATGTCTTATTTCACAGAATTTCATTTTGCAGGAGAAGGGACCGAAATGTCTTCGGACCGAAATGGCTAGGGACCGAAATGGCTTGGGACCGAAATGGCTTGGGACCGAAACGCCCAGGGACCGAAATGTGTTGGGATTGAAGTGTCTCGGGACCGAAATGTTTAGGGACCGAAATGTTTTGGGACCGAAATCGCGGGATCGAAATGGCAGGACCGAAATGGGGGGACCGAAACTTCCTTCATAAAGGATGCATACATGACAAGTATAGATCCATAGAGTCTTTTTAGAATTGCGCTACGTTAGAAAATTTAATGAAATAATATTATACAGTAAAATCAGTGAAATGGAAGCTTTCTGAAGCGTCTGGCTTGAAAGTGTCATCTTTTATTTACACTATACCTAACAAAGAGAAGAGGGACACAGAAAGGTGTGAACACAGTGTTAGTGAGATTTGGAGGAAAGGGGTTAACAGTTATCACGTCACACCTAAAATATGAAAAGCATCTTGTAAGTATAAATAACAAGCAACATATTAATGTTGATCAAAGAATATTTATCTAGACACACGGCAGTGTGTCAGCCAAGTTCACAAATTAAAAAGGCGTAGGGTCAATCCATTTCAAGTGGCCAGAAAATATTTTTTTGGTCACTCGACCATTTTTAAAAAATCTGAAATTTTTTGTACAACAACCCTAACATGACGGAAGTTCAAAATGACCGTTCTTTTAATTTTACTATTTTTTGTTTGTGCATGGCGGCCATCTTTGTTTCATCGTGTGCAGCGATTTTCTCAGATACTAGGATACACAAAATTGTAAATATCTCATCTTCTATTTTCCCAATTGAAATGGGGTTTGCAGCATTTTATTCAGAATAAAATAGGCTAAATATACAGTGATAGAAAAATTTTGAAAATAAATTTTTACAGGTGAGATTTTAGCACAAAATGTACGATTTTTTCCAAAATCTATCCGTTTACAAGAGGAAAATTTTCATGCAAGAGCAACTGTCAACCTTACACAATTTTTTCTACAAATAGGTCAAAAGTACGTGTACTCATACACCAGTCCCAGTTTTTGGGAGTTAATTTCTCTTTGCGAAAAAAATTCCGAAATTCGTCAAAAATTTCAAAAATCGCACTTTTTAGGCTTTGATATCTCTGGTGGGGCACGAGATAAAAATCTGAAATTTTGGCCTGTGATAGTATTGTGTAGTAGCGTTATGTACAAAAAATTTCAAGAAGGAGATTTGACTACAAGCTGAGATATGACATGGAAAATATGTGAAAACAATACTGTCAAACTATTGTAAACCTACTATGTAATTGTTCAACAAAAGACTGTCAACCTTTCACAATTTTTTCTACAAATAGGTCAGAAGTGTGTGTACTCATACACCAAGTCCCATATCTGGGAAATAATTTCTCTTTCCGAAAAAAATTCCGAAATTCGTCGAAAATTTCAAAAATCGCACTATTTGGGCTTCGATATCTCTGGTGGAGCACGAGATAAAAATCTGAAATTCTGGCCTTTGATAGTATTATGTAGTAGTGTTATGTACAAAAAATTTCAGGAAGGAGATTTGACTACAAGCTGAGATATGGTGATTAAAGAAATGTTAAGAAATGCTATTACGAGTACATTAGGAGAAATGAGATTAGTCTCTTTTATTACAATATTTCCCCAGAAAATATCGTTTGTGGAAAACAGTTAAATAATAAGCATTTAATTTACAAAATACTATATATGCTCAACAAAGAGCTTAACAATATTTACGAGAGATGTTATGAGTTCGACCAGTTACTGTTATCAGTCCATCAGGCTGTTCTTTCTAAAAATTTTATTTGAAGCCCCCCAAGTCTTGTCATCCCTTGTTAACTTGAATGAAATTCTCTAGGTTTAATAATTGAAGCCATGTCAACTCGATCAGTTGCAATTCATTGTCTGCAATTTACTTTTCCTGAAATGTGATCCGAGTAAAATTGTTGCAATAGCATTTCTAGTAGATTTGTTCATCTGGACAAATAGTGTATTGGCATAGCATACATTCTGAATTGTTTAAATCACACAGAAGCATTTTTAAAAGATATTTGTAACTAACATTTAACTTTGTACCATAAATAATTAATTTAAAATTCTGGAGGTATGAACAATTACATAGTATGTTACAATAGTTTGGCAGTATTGTTTTCACATATTGTCCATGTCATATCTCAGCTTTTAGTCAAATCTCCTTCTTGAAATTTTTTGTACATAACACTACTACACAATACTATCAAAGGTCAGAATTTCAGATTTTTATCTCGTGCTCCACCAGAGATATCAAAGCCTAAAAAGTGCGATTTTTGAAATTTTCGACGAATTTCGGAATTTTTTTTCGCAAAGAGAAATCATTTCCCAGATCTGGGACTTGGTGTATGAGTACATGCACTTTTGACCTATTTGTGGAAAAGATTGTGCAAAGTTGACAGTCTTGTTGAACAATTACATAGTAGGTTTACAATAGTTTGGTACTATTGTTTTCACATATTTTCCATGTCATATCTCAGCTTGTAGTCAAATCTCCGTCTTGAAATTTTTTGTACATAACACTACTACACGATACTATCATAGGCCAAAATTTCACATTTTTATCTCAAGCCCCACCAGAGATATCAAAGCCTAAAAAGTGCGATTTTTGAAATTTTTGACGAATTTCGGAATTTGTTTCGCAAAGAGAAACTAACTCCCAAATCTGGGACTTGGTGTATGAGTACACGCACTTTTGACTTATTCGTAGAAAAAATTGTGTAAAGTTGACAGTTTCCTTTGCATGAAAATTTTCCTCTTGCAAACGGATAGATTTTGGAAAAAATCGTACATTTTGTGCTAAAATTTCACCTGTAAAAATTTATTTTCAAAATTTTTCTATCACTGTATATTTAGCCTATTTTATTCTGAACAAAATGCTGCAAACCCCATTTCAATTGGGAAAATAGAATACGAGATATTTACAATTCTGTGTATCCTAATATCTGAGAAAATCGCTGCACACGATGAAACAAAGATGGCCGCGATGCACAAACAAAAAATAGTAGAATTAAAAAAACGGTCATTTTGAACTTCCATCATGTTAGGGTTGTTGTACAAAAAATTTCAAATTTTTTAAAAATAGTCGAGCGACCAGTGCTGGACCATTTGAAATGGATTGACCCCGTAACATCGGCCGTGGGTTATATTACACGAACCCCCACATTTGACCCCACAATAACTTAAATTGTATTTGTCTTAGACCCTTGCAATTTTTTGTATCATGTAATACCATTTTCTAATTATCAAATCCTATAAATTAAAAAAAAAATCTCAAGAATTCACAAGAATTTGACGCCCGAAAATCACTATTTTTATCACTGATTCACTCATCAAAATGTTTGACTATTTCCAAGTGACTTAGGAAGTTCAAATTTTGTGAAGAGGTAGGTTATTGGATTTATAAATAGAGAAAAATAAGAAATCACCACATTAAACATTAATGGTTGGTTGAAAAATAAATTATTGGATTACAATGCAAGTTTATGGAAATTTCGTGAAATGCCAGAAATAGCGCCAAGTTGGTGTCACCTTTGGCGAGTATCAGGGCTGATCTTTGAAACTACGGAACCGATTTGAAAAGTAATAACACCAAAATGATAGTATTCGCTCTGGTTCAAACATAGGCTATATCTTATGTCAGTGCCACTAACCTAAAAGGGGGTGCAGGAGCAAAAATGTTCTGAAAATGTGATTTTTGTGTTACTGAAGGGCTTAGAAACCTAAAGTTTGGCATGTAATTACTTATAAGATATAAATGATCACTAAGAGCATTTGTTAAAAAATACAAAACTGAAAATGGGTGAAAATCCACGAAAAGCGTTCTAAAAACATTTTAAATAGCGATTTTTAAGCAATCTCAGCAAATAACGAACCTATTTTTAAAGTAATGATATTAAAATGATGCGGACAGTCTTTGCTCCAACATAGGCTACATCTTATGTCGATGCTATTAACCCAAAGGGTGTGCAGGTGCAAAAAACGTTCTAAAAATGCGACTTTTGTCTTACTGACGAACCTAGAAATGTAAAATTTGGCATGTTAATTATTTATAGATTATAAATGATCTCTAAGAGCAGTTGTTAAAGAATACGCAATTTAAAAGAAATGAAAATGCAAAAAGCGTTCTAAAAATATTTTAAATTACGATCCTTAAACAATCTCATCAAATAACGAACGAATTTTAAGATTAATTATATCAAAATTATGGTGACACTGACAGTCCTTGTTGCAACACAGGCTATATTTTTTGCCAATGCACCTAACCCAAAGGGGGTTCAGGAGCAAAAAACGTTCTAAAAATGTGATGTCAGTGGGTACCGAAGGCCCTAGAAACATAAATTTTGGTATGTTAATTACTTATAAGATATAAACTATTACTAAGAACATATGTCTTACGTTATACATAAATTCACTATATGTATAAATATTTGTTAACATATACAAAATTTAAAAGGGGTGAAAATGCACGAAAAGCGTTCTAAAAAATTTCTGAATGGCGATTTTAAAACAATCTTGGGAAGTTAATGAACCGATTTAAAAAATAATGATGTCAAAATGACCGTGACTATCTCCAACAAAATTATTGGATAAATTATGGGATTGCAATCGAAGTCTATGGAAATTTGGCGAAATACCAGAAATAGCGCCAAATTAGCATAACTTTTAGCAAGTAATTTATGTCGCCAATTTGGCGATATATACATAAGTTGGTGACAAACTTTTTTTGGTCGACGGGATAATCAAGTAGTGCAGAATTGCATAAAAGAAATATCCTTATTAGTGGGATTTAAAGGAACATAAGCAGCCCTAATATTCATATTTTTAAGTATCAATGGAATTTTTTCCGAAACATTCCTATAATAAGGCTGAATGAGCAATGCACTATAACGTTACAAATGTGCAAGAAAACATAGAAAATGACAGCAAATAAAAACATTGCGTAAATGCAGGGAAAATTTGTAAGATTAATATTAAATGAAGGTAATTTAATATTAAGCCTATTTATTTCAAAAAGGAAACATAAACCTACTTACTTGACAAAACAATAATGATATCCCATCAAAAACACAAATGTGAAAGAATGCCAAGTTCGTTAACGGTTTCGCCAATAAAAGAAGTGAGATCTAACTGGAAACCAAGTTCTTTCGGAGCTCCTTAAATCATAGCTCCTGTCATGTGTAATAATTTTAGATTGCTTATAATGATTTGTTATGTTACTTGCAAAGGAGCGATTTGGCAAGTTTTCAGCCACCAACTTTTATCTTTGAGCCTGAGTACAATTTAGTCTAGTATGCCATTGGCAAAGATCTAGTCAATCAAGTATTCGAATATGTATATCGAAGTTAAGATACTGATAAGTTGAGGAAGCGATTAACTTTAAGTTATGTTTAATTAAATAGAGAAATTTGAAAAGAGAAATCTTGCCAAGTAGCTCCATTGAATAGCAAGTAACATAACAAATCATTTCAAGCAATCGAAGAACTTTACGCATGACAGCAGCTATGATTTAAGGAGCTTCCAAAGATGTTGGTTTCCAGTTAGATCTTACTTTATTTATTAGCTAAACCGTTAATGAACTTGGCATTCTTTCATCTTTGTGTTTTTGATGGGATTGATTTTAATCAGACTTTTTTAGGTATAGTTTGCGATTTTCCTTTATTCTAAATTGCGACAGTTAAAAAAATAGATATTAACGCTTTCAAAATATTTTTTTCTCTAAGAAGCAAATTGTATATGCATTTTAAATGTATAGGATTAGTTTCTAGTTAATAAATGCATAACTTGCGACTTCATACCAAAGAGCGAATGCGCAATCTCACGCATGCAACAATATAATGGGTTTGGGAGGGGTAAAAAAACTTAACTGTTTGAGAAGTGAAACAAGTGGATGATTTAAAATAAAGTAACTTCATAGTCAAGGTAAAAGAAACGTTATAGAATTGCACTTGGTAGGACTGGAACCTGTCTACAATGATAAATTATTCCGTATCGATACTAATTTCACATATTTAAATGCTTGTTGAAGTTCAGTTACTAGTCAATAATAATAATAATAATAATAATAATAATAATAATAATAATAATAATAATAATAATAATAATAATAATAATAATAATAATAATAATAAATCTTACTTCAACGAAAAAATGATAAATAACAAAACTTGCTTTATATTTTCAATGAAAATTATTAATGCCTATATTTACATTTTAATTTCTAATATCAATGTTTTTTCTTTTAGATCGCTGATTTTTGGGTTGGCTTATAGCTGCTGAAAGAAAACGATGCAAGATAAAAACAAAAGAAGAAACAATAGGTTTTATGTACATAATAAAAGTTTATTCTGTGACAAGCAGATGGTGATCAATCATGAGAAAAAATTCGAGAATGAATGTTTTCTAGAATTGTGAAAAAGATGTTGAAAGAAAGTCAAATTCAAGGGAACAAAAATACTATTGTGTTATCACTACCACTGTTTTTTTTGTCTCTTTTTACAACAGTTTTTTGAATTGTTTAGTGAAGATGCAACAGTTTATTTCTTCTGTTTATTGCTTATTCTGTGTCTTTATAAGGGCATGGCAGATTTTAGATTTATTTTTACTTTTTTCTATAGTTACAAGAAAAAAAGTATTGGATTCCTGGAAATTTTTTGAATTTCAGTTTTTGACGAATTTACACGTTTTAAGAGTCAGATTTAAAAAAAAAACATTTTTTACAAAATATCTGTCTGTCCATCTGCGATTGTTTGTCTGTATGTATGATGCGCTCACGCCCAAAAATTAATGTACGGAATTTGGCAAAAAGATTAATATTCAGGTAGTTCCTGATATAAATGGATGCTGATTAGTTTTTGGTGTAAATCGCTCAACAGGTGGCGTTGTTATGCTGCAATTTTTATTATATACACAACAGCGGTATCTCAATAACTAATACAGAGATTTCTATCGAACAACAGATTCAGTTTGACTTTGATATCAATTGTTTCTGTTTACATTTTGGTGTAAATTTCTCAACAGGTAGCACCAGTATGCTGCATTTTTCATGATTTTCGCAATAGCTATATCTCGAAGAGTTATGCATAAAGTTATGCAAAATTTACTGATATAATACTATACAGTAAAATCAGTGAAATGGAAACTTTCTTAAACGTCTGACTTGAAAGTGTCATCTTTTATTTACCCTATACTTAACAAAGAGAAGTGGGGACCAAAATGTGTGAATACATTGTTAGAGAGATTTGGAGGAAAGGGATTAACACGTTATTACGTTAAATCTAAAATATGAAAAGAATCTTGTAAGTATTAATAACAAGCAACATTTTAATGTTGATCAAAGAATTTTTATTAATTTTATTCTGGGTTTTTTAGGTACATTTTGTGATTTTTCTTTTTTCTAAAATGCAACAGTTAAAAAAAAGATATTAACGATTTTGATATATTCTTTTCTCTAAGAAGCAGATCGTATATGCATTTTTAACACAAAGGATTAGTCTCTAGCTAATTGCATAACATGCGACATCATAACAATGGGGAATGTGCAAACTCGCTCGTGCGACAATATGTAGGGTATGGGAGGGATAAAAGAATTTAACTCTTTGAGAGGTGAAACAAATGAATGATTCAAAAAGAAATAACTTCAAAGTCAAGGTGAAAGAAACGTTAAAGAATTGTACTTGCTAGGGCGGGAACCTGTTTACAACGGTGAATTATTCCGTAGCGATATTATTTTCACACATTTTACTGCTTGTAAAAGTTCAGTTGCTAATCAATAATAATAATAATAATAATAATAATAATAATAATAATAATAATAATAATAATAATAATAATAATAATAATAATAATAAATCACAGTTCAACGAAAATATGATAAATAACAAAACTCTGGTCATATTTTCAATAAAAGTTATTAATGTCCTATGTTTACATTTTAATTTCGAATATATTTTTTTTTTCTTTTATGTCGCTGATTTTTGCGTTCACTTATAGCTGTTGAAAGAAAACGATGCAAGATGAAAACAAAAGAAGAAACAACAGGCTTTTTGCACATGATAAAAGTTTATTCTGTGAGAAGCAGATGGTGATAAATCATGCGAAAAAATTCGAGAATGAATGTTTTCTAAAATGATGAAAAAAGATGTTGAAATAATGCCAAATTAAAGGGAAAAAATACTATTGTGTTATCACTACCACTGTTTTTTTTTCTCTTTTCACAACAGTTAGCTTTGGTGGTTTTTGAATTGTTTAGTAAAGATGTAACAGTTTATTTGTTCTGCTTATTGCTTATTCTGTGTCTTTATAAGAGTACTTTCATCTATCTTTACGAAAAAAAGAAAAAAAGGATTCTTGTTTTTGACAGATTTACACGTTTTAGAGATAAAAAAAGACGTTTTTACAAAATGTCTATCTTTCTGTATGTCTGTATGTGACATAAATTTTATGAGCGCTCAATATCAAGAACTAATGCATGAAACATGACAAAATTTTATATTCGGGTAATCCTTATTATAAATTGATGCTAATTAGTTTTTGGTGTAAATCGCTCTACGGGTGGCGCAGCTATGCTGCATTTTTTACGATTTACGTGACAGCTGTATCTCAATAACTAATGCATGCATTTATATCAAACTTCAGATACAGTTAGTCCTTAACATGAAAGGATTATGCTTACATTTTGGTGTAAATCGCTTATAAAGTGGCACTGCTATGCTGCATTTTTCACGATTTCAGAAATAGCTCTATCTCAAGAATTAATGCACGGATTTTCATCAAATTCAGATTCAGTAAATCCGCGATATGAACTAGTTCAATTTACATTTTGGTGTCAATTAACTAACTGGTGTCACCGCTATGCTGAGTTTTCTAAGATTTCTGAAATAGCTCTATCTAAATTACTAATTCACGAATTTTCCTCAAACTTAAGATTCAAATATAGCTTGTTAAATATTATTGCTGCTTATGTTTTGGTATAAATTGCCCAACAGCTGGGAAAAGTTCAGTTGCTTGTAAAAGTTCAGTTGCTAGCCAATAATAATAATAATAATAAAATAAATCTTAGTTCAACGAAAAAATGATAAATAACAAAACTTGGTTCATATTTTCAATGAAAGTGATTAATGTCCTATGTTTACATTTTAATTCCTAATATCAAGGTTTTTTCCCTCTGAAGTCGCTGATTTTTATGTTGACTTATAGCTGTTGAAAGAAAACTATGCAAGATAAAAACAAAAGAAGAAACAATAGGCTTTATGTACATGATAAAAGTTTATTGTGTGAGAAGCAGATTGTGAACAATCATGAGAAAAAATTCGAGAATGAATGTTTTCTAGAATGATGAAAAAAGATGTTGAAAGAATGCCAAATTCAAGGCACGTCATTCAACACTATTGTGTTATCACTACCACTGCCTTGGTGTTTTTTGAATTGTTTAGTGAAGATGTAACATTTTATTTGTAACACTTATTGCTTATTCTCAGTCTTTATAAAGGCATGTCAAATTTTAGAAATTATTTTTATTTTGCTCTATATTTGCAAGAAAAAAGTATTGGATTCCTGAAAATTTTCGAATTCCGGTTTTTGACGAATTTAATTTTTAAGGGTCAGAGGTTTCAAAAAACATGTTTTACAGTATATATCTCTGTCTATCTGTGATTGTTTGTCTGTCTGTATGAAGTGCTCACACTCAAAATGTAATGCACGGAATTTGACAAAGAATTAATATTCAGGTTGTTCCTGATATAAATGGATGCTGATTAGTTTTTGGTGTAAATCGCACAACAGGTGGCGCTGTTATACTGCATTTTTATGATATACGCAACAGCTGTATTTCAGTAACTAATGCACGGATTTTGATCAAACTTCAGAATCAGTTTGTTCTTGATATGAATTGATTCTGTTTATATTTTGGCGTAAATTGCTCAACATGTAGCGCTAGTGAGCTGCATTTTTCATGATTTCCGCAATAGCTCTATCTCAAAAATTAATGCACGGATTTTCATTAAATTCAGATCCGTGATATGAACTAGTTCTATTTACATTTTGGTGTAAGTCGTCTAACAGGTGGTACTGCTATGCTGATTTTTCTCCAATCCATGAAATAGCTCTATTTCAACAGCTAATTCACGAATTTTTATTGAATTTCAGATTCAGGTATAAGTTGATAAATATTATTGCTGTTTATATTTTTGTATAAATTGGCAAGCAGGTGACGCTGTTATGTTGAAAATTTTCCGATACCCAGAATTGTTCTATTTCAAGGACTAAAGCATGGAATTTCATGCCTTTAGAATCTCCATGATGAGCACAGATTGTCATTCAAATATAGCTTTGTGGTAGCGATTTTTGAAACATAATCATGCAAGAAGTCTGAGATGGAGGAAGGTTTTGGAACTGCTACATTCGACTACTTCATTCTTCTAGATCTTTAAGAAACTCTTCAATAAAGTGTCCAGTACTATGTATCTAGTATCTATATGAAATAAAATTAATCAAATTTACTAAAAAAAAAAATAAATAAATAAAGTAGTAATATGCTTTTTAAATAAAATTATCCTTATATTCCAGTTTAGAATTTATTTTTCTCATTTTTTTCCATTTTATCTCTTAAAATACTTTATTAAAATGTGATACAATGTCCAGTCAATCCAAAGTACAGTTATTAACCTTCCCACTCATCTAAGTTTCTCATGAGTTTAGTAATTTATTTACATAATTTACTTTGAAATCGATTAAAAATTCGATTTTTGTTTTTTTTTTAAATGTTAAATGAAAAGCTTTTTAACTGTGAATATTTTGACATCGCCTTTTTATCCATACGATAATTATAGCAAGAGATATTGTGCACAGTCAGTGCACTACCTCACACAAATGCAAACTTTAAATGGGTTTTTTTTCATGTTCTTATTTTCTTCACTTTCATGGTTTCAAAAATACTAAGACTTCTTTTGTATTTGAGTTAGAGGTTTAAAATTCTTTGTACATGCTTTCTACTATATGGAATTAGCCTTCAGGGTATCGTTCTTTAACATAATAAGAAATACACGAATATGTATTAGATTTCATCGTTTTACATTACATATACCAGTAAAAAAATAGTAATGTAATGTAATTAATATAATTATATAAAGCTAATAATTGTATCATAAAGTTATTAATTCTATGAAGCTATAATAATTACATAATAAAAGCATTACGATAAAGCAGATAAATATGTAATAAGATTTCATTTCATTTATAAATTCCATTTTAAAAATTCATTTAAATTTTATTAATAAGAAAAAAGTGAGAAATTAGAAGTCAAACGTAGCAGTGGTTGTTCTATATTCGTACTTTAATGAAGTTTTTAAAATACTTAGATCTTGGTGTAAAAGTATACAGTGCTTTAGGTACAGTACAGCAGATGAAATTTTTTGTGTCCCTGTAAATACTATCTGGTTTCTATTATACTAGAAGTAATTTGTAGTAATTCTCAGCAAGGTATATCAATTTCATGTAATGTGAAATAGTTTAACATAATTAAAACGCACTCCAGACAACATTTCCCTCTGTACTATTTAGAAATTGAATACTTTTGTGTAGCTCTGTAAATTAATAACAAATATTTTTTGCCCCATAGATTGTACAGAATGTATATTTTAGTACATACTGCATAGATGCATATCAATTTTATTATATTCGAATGAGTGTAGAATCATTAAAATTCACTTGAAACTATTTTTTTTCCCATTGGCCGTAATGTAACAGCATACTTTTGATTGTCCCTGTAATTAAACTATACATCTGATTTTAATAAAATTTGAAATCATTCGACAAAGCTCTGCAACAATTATATATTTTAAATTTCAAACAATCGGTTAGGTAGATTTTGATCTTTTATATGAGGACAGATGGACAGACTGACGAACGGACTGAATGACGAGTATAGGTGCTGTGTATTTTCAGAATTACCAACGCATCTAAAAAAAGGAATTCACTTCAACATATAAAATATAATACTTTGCAAAAACACACTAAGCAAAATGTTTTACTTTCTTGCCAAAAAAAAAAAAAAAAAAAAAAAAAAAAAAAACAGTATAATTAAGTGATTTTAGAAACTTAATATAAATAAATTGTTGTATAGTTAGTTAAATTGTTGGATCCTTCATTAGATTGTTTTTAAAGATTTTCTTTATTTAATTTTTTTCTAAATTTAACTGTAATTGTTTAAAGTTTACTTTACAAATTACAAAATTGCATCTTCTTATCAAAAGTTGAAAATTTTAAGTTATTAAATTATGGTAAGTTATCATATTTAGTACACTTATAACTGCTTTAAAAATTCTTTCAGATTTATTAATATTTACAAATCATTAAATTTCAAACAAACCAATTAAGATTTATTAACATAAATATTTCCACGTTTGTACTTTAATGTACCGTATTTTATTACTAATAGTTAAATTTTCTAAACTTTTATAGCCTGTAGATTCTTTAATGTGAATGTTCTTTATTGATTAAAATTTTAAAGGAAAATCATAAAGTTGTTCATCATAAATTGATTATGAAAGTGAAAAATGAAGCATTTAATAAAGAGCCATTTGATTTTATAGTTCCCATGAAAACTTTCAAAATTTTAGTCGTAAAATGAATTATGTTTGTAAATATTTTTGCTTTGCTTAATGTCTTTGAATTCGAATATCAGAAGTTTTCAAATACCTTACTTCAGGACATTAAACATTTGTTCATTTTGTTTTTGTCAGGAATATTATTATATATTTATTTTAGTTTAGGCAGGCAAAATATTTTTTGCTTTTATTTACATAAAATATTTTGTTTTTCAAATATCTGTCATGAAAACTAATTTAAATTTTGTTTTTCACTATGGTTCGAGTGAGAAATGGCATGTTTAGTCGTGTATTGATTTTTTAGGAAATTGATTATCCATTCAAAATAAGGTACCCTGGGGTAATAACGCCACGTTAAGGTTCTACCAATTTTCACAGCTCAGTTTTAGTTTGTATTTTTCAAACAAATATATGATTTGATACAGCAACTCATTGGCTATCTATATAAAAAAATAATTTAACAGATATGTATTCATAAAATGTAATGACGTGATTTCTCGACCAATGCTATTTGACGTTATTACCCACCTATATGGGTAATAACACCATGCAAACAAAACTAAGAAATAATATGGAATGATTGCATGTAGATTGCCCAATTCTAAAAAAACTAACTCTACAAACTTAGAAATTGTTAAATTGCATTCTAAGCTATTGAAAATGTTCAATTTTTTGTGAAAGTGTAAGAAAAATAAAGGTGTGGTGTGGAGGGGGGAGGATGAGGCAAAAGAATATCAGACCGTGAGCTTCTTTTTGTTTAAAAAGGACCGCTTAAATAGAATTATTAGAAACATTGCACAGTTTTAACTCTGTTTATTTGATTCAGTATTTAGGATGTAGCTCGGCCACTGTAGGGAATCAACCGGGGTATTAAAGCCAAGTATTGGCGTTATTACCCCGTTATAGTTATTGAGCTGTGCATTTTAAATTACAAATTATCTCGAGAAGATATCCAAAATCTTCAACAACATTTTGAAAGTCCATGAAATGTACTACAAATTTATGTAATTAACAAAGTATTTCCGGATAAAAAAAATAGTCTTCACATCACAAAACGTATCTCGCAAATTTTAGATCAAGCGTAAATTTTAATTGTTTGTAACAACAATAAGACCTAAAAATGAAACAAGTTAACTTGAAGCTGTTTTTTGCGACTTATATGACTCAAAATCCTTCTGCGCAGAGCACAAGGGTGTCATTTACTAGATTATTTCATAATTATGCAAAATATTGGCACTTGGCGTTATTACCCCGCCTGGCGTTATTACCCCAGGGTACCTTACATAAATGGAAAATACCCCATTAAATTATTTTTCAGTTTTAAAAAATTATATATAATGAAATCGTTCTCGATCTTCATTAATTTATATGTTTATAATTAAACTGAAGTTTCAAACTATTATCTTTGTATTTTTTAAAAATCTTTTTAAAGTAACCTTTTATAGGATGTATAAAAAAAAATGAGGTAATATTGCTATCTCTGGGGTGGGAATCAGCCAGCGCGCTTTATTGGGGGCAGCACAAATATAACGTTACGAGCTTTTTGGTGATTTTGTACCCCCTTCCCACTTTCCGATATCATATGTTATTCATTAAACCCCTTGATTTAAATTACTTAAAAATAATTCGTTCACTCGAGTTGCTTCAACTCATAACGATAATCTGTTTTTCAAATCGCGATATGAATGGATTTTTGCTCAATTTGAGTTATTTTTTGATTGACGTTTTAAGAAAATATGTAGGAAAATATAATCGCAAGTAAAAAATTGCCAAAAGGGATCATCAACAAAACAATAATTATTGTATGGTGTTTAATTTGTATTTGAGCATGATATAATTTATAAAACATACGCAGTATATGTGTTTGGTTTATAAATCATATAAAGTTGATTTTTCATGAGATAAAAATAAACACATGGTTCTGGGCTTTTTACATGTGATTACTTAATGAAATATCAGCATTATATGACTTGTCCATTCCCGTTCTGTTTACTTTAGAATTTTAAGACGTTCTTATATTTAAACCTGAGTATCTGACAAAAGTTTCTAGGTACTCTTTACTATTTATACAAGGTGTTACTGTGAAATGCAAAAATTTTAAGAAACTCTCTCAAAAATTAAATAATAATAATAATAATAAATTTTCAGCTTTATTGCTAAAAGACCGAATATTACAAAAGACATGCCTGAACATGCGCATCATTTGGGATAAGGATCATTTAGATTGTTAGTTTCGGTTCTTAATTACAGTAGAACCTGGATTATTCGATTTAATTGGGAACGAACCTACATATAATAACCGAAATTTTCAGACAATCAAGAATTTATCAATAATTATCTATTATAATATGTAACATCATCGTAATGTAAATAATTATTTCTCATGTTACAAATTTGCATATAGTGGGGTCTAAATGGGACATATTTTGTGGGGGCGAATGGGACAACATAATGATAACTTACATGACTCGGTATTTCTTTAAAACAACTTTGTAATAGATTTTTTGTCTTCACTCTGTGTATTATTTAATTAGAGCGAAAAAAATATTAACACAGCATATAAAAACTAAAGAAATTGGTTTTGATTTTTTAAATTGGACAAATTTTGTGATCGACGTTTAGTAATTGAGGAAAACATTCTTTTGAAGCTAAAACTGTCAAAAGACTTAGTAGAATTATGATGCCATATGCTTAAATTTGATGTTCAACAATTTTCACATGTGCAACATACCGTTTGTTAATAAAAAATGCATTTGGCATTCATTAAATGATCTTTTTTTTTCAAACTACACCGCATGTCCCAATAGCCTTGCAGTGCGTCCCAATAGACCCCAAGTATGGAGGGTCATGGGTGAATATGCAATTGTTCGAAAGTATTATTAATTTTTTACTCAACTCAAAATTAAATACTCGCCTCTCTTTTTAAATAGTTTATTATCACGAGAAAACTCATCTCAAGTTCTTTCGAACATAGATAATTTAACAAAACACAACTCCAATAAAAAACCGTAATATTTTTACACATATACTCATAAAAAAATTCTAATCACACTCAAAAACAAAAAAGAATATTGTTTCACACAGCTTAGGTAAAAGCTGAAGAAATAAACAGATAATGTATTTATCACAAATTATCGTTTGCACAAAAAACTTTTTGCATTTTTAAATAATTAGGTATATCTTGGTTGCTAGGCGAAAGCGCCAGTAGAAAATTAAATAGCATTTTATCAAACATACCGCCCCTCTTGAAACCTCTGAGGGGGGTTTCAAACTAAAACACTGGAGTTACAATCATTGTAAAAATATAAATAACAATACAATTAAATACAATATAAATGAGTCCCAGTTAAGTTAAATTTAAGCAAATATCTAAACAATTTTACATAATACATAATAAATAAAGCAATTTTACAATAATGTACACTTTCTTATAAAAAAAACTGAATTACTTTTCAAGAGGTAATACAGCAATTTTGGATACTGCTCTTTTATATATTCCATTTGGGGTTTTTATATTTAACACTCTTACTCTATTATCATTACCAAAAAATACCTCTACGATTCTCCCTAATAACCATTTAGACACTGGAAGATCATCTTCCTTTATTACAATCATATCTCCTATTTTGAGGTTGTTTTTTTAATATCATCCATTTATGCCTTTGATGCAATGTACTTAAATAACTATTTTTCCACTTTTTCCAGATGGTCTGAACCATTTTAGTAGTCTTTTGCCATAAGTTAAGTCTATTATCTTCAATATTACTCAAGTCAAATTCAGCAATGGCATTAAGTGGGCGACCAATAAGAAAATGTCTCGGGGTCAAGACCTCCAAGTCATCAATATCTGTACTCAAGGGAGTAAGCGGGCGCGAATTTAAGGTATCTTCGATTTGGACAATTATAGTTAACATTTCTTCATAAGTTAATTTAGAGTTGCCCACAACACGTTTAAAGTGGTACTTGAAGGACTTGACTCCCGATTCCCATAAATCTCCAAAATTTGGAGGTCTAGGGGAATAAATTCCCAAGCAATACCTTCAGATAACAAGTAATTAATAAGGTTCTTGTGCTGAGGAACGCTGGAAATATCCATTGTATCAGAAATATAAAAGCATTGTCAATAATAACTTTCGAAAAAATTGTAAAAAAAATATCTGAGATATTAAACCTTAAAGACAAGGGCGGTTTGGACATACATTATAAAAGGGGAAGTTTACTTCATCTGCTTGAAAAACCAAGAAGACTTTTTTAAAATAATGTATTTATGTAAAGCAACATTCAGTAGCAGTATCAAAGCAATAAACGGGAAATTGTTAAAAAACAAGCTAATTTCATTTTAATCAATTACAGAAATGCTATGGGATTCTCGAGTAGTATACATTGAGTGCATCTCTCAATATGCTTCCCATGCCATTAAAAGTTAATAAAAAAATCCTCTCTGGATAATGCGGTAAGGATGGAGGCAGCATTGCAACTTTGAGACCGTCTTTAAAAGCTGTTTTAGCACAGTGCCGAGTTTAAAACTTTGAACAAGGATTTTGTTTTAGTCACACTGTAAAATGAAAATATTATTACTATGGTGAATTTAATTTTATGAAAGGACAACTAAAGTTTAAATATGCACTACTTTTGTTTTCAGAATATATACTGTACTTCTTTTTTTTTTTGTATTACTATATACATCGGATTATGTAAATGAAAAGATTTAATGCATGCTTATTAATTTTCTGTGAAAAAGGCTTTGTAATTGAATTAAACTACAAAATTTAAATACGGAAGACAGAACTGTTAATTTGAAATATTAAAAGTTTTCATTTTGTTACACAAAAAAAAAGAAGAAATTTATAACAAATCATCAACTGTTTAAAGTATTTCTAAATTAATTTTCAATCTACTCATAAAAGAATCTGAATAGTTTGAAATGTTGACAGTAGTGAATGATTCAGTTTTACGCAAAATGGAAGTTTTTGGAGCAATATCGCTTCCAGTGCTAAGAAAATGTATTTTAATTAAAATAACTTAGAATGTTGTATTTTTTTGTGTTTTTATTAAATTCCCTATGAGTTTAGCATTAAATTTTGAATTTAAATCTTCTAAATAGTAAATTAGCTTATACGAATTTAAATATGAACTGACAAGGAAAATGTCTTAGTATCTTACATAATTTTTTTTCAGTTGATGTATTAGATTTTGATTTGTAAAATATTAGGCAAAATAAGAATGTCTGTATTTTAATCACAAATTCGCTATACGTGATTAAGTAAAATAGTCTTTGATCAATAATCGTTTAGTAAAATAATTAAGTTTTTTTATAATAATTGCAGCAAAATTTAAATTTAGAAAGTAAAATTACACATTACCTGTATGTTTATAATACAGATAATTTGTAATAAGGGCTCCTGAAATTAAACTTACCGAAATTTAGGGATCTCTTTACTGTAAAAGATGTGACGAAATAAAATCATTGGATATTTCGAAAGATATGGTTGTCGCTTGTTAAGAAAGAAATTTTATTAAAAGTGGAATAGTGTCATCGGATTTAGTGTTGAGTACGTTTAAGCATTTTTAATGCCTAACATTGAATTACAGAAGAGCTTGATATAAATTCTCAAGGCGTTCGTTTTATCGTTAACAGTAAGTTGTAATCGAACAGACGTAATTTTTATCATTGGATGTTGTTACTGTTTCCGAATTTAAATAATATAGAGATGAAAACATTTTTTTTGGATGCAAGCTTCAAGCTAAATAAATCACTACAACCAAAAGCCGCATTGTAATGTGTTAGGTAAGGAAAGAGGCAATTCTTAAAATTTATGATGTATCAATGAAATGCTCATTAAGTAGTCATTAAGTACTCATCGAGCAATACGCGATCCATTGAACCGATGTGGAATTTTATATTAAACTAGTCCTGGGCACTTTGAATATGTTTTGAAAACCTTGCAAAAATGTATATTTAGCCGTAAGCATGGGCGTTAATTAAGAAAGCACTTCAACAATCAAGCACTAGATTAAGTAACATGTATGGGAAATTAAAAAAATCATTCTCTTTAAGGAATGTTCTCACTTTCCTTAAGTACATTTATCATTCAGATGAAAACTGCGATTTGTCTTATGTTAAGCTTGTGAGTGAAATTTCAAAGTGAATTCGGCCGATTTGTATTCTTTAATCGAATATTCCAGCTAGTGTCCTTTTCTATCTATTTTACCATTACATCAAAACATCATGCATACATGCACACATAAAAGAGATTAGGATAACTCTCGATTTTAATAGAGCAATTTCTTTCGGCTATATTCCGATTTAATATGTCTAGTGTTGAGACCGCAATCTTGTGTTTGACTTTTATACCAAGTTTAAAAAACGAATTCTAACTAATAAAAAAAAAAACAAGCAGTTCAACAAATAGAATATGGTATTTACCTATTGAACTCCGAATGACAGAAATTTATACTTAAAAAAATTGCATAAAAATTAAGTACAGTTTTTAGATAAGGCACATAATGTAGAATGGAGTATAAATGTATTCGATTAGACAATTAGAATTTTTGTGCAGCAACTTTTGTATAACTTATAGAAATAGCATTTTTTTACATTGAAATTTATGAATGCAATAAAATTCTTGTTTGGTGATGATATAAGACCTTTATATAATAATAATTTAAATCATTATATTTTTAAATATCATAACTCTGTATTTTTGCTGAAAATAACTACTTTTCTTTTAAAGTTCTTAGATACTGAATATATTTTTTAAATATGTGTAATACTAAAACAATGAAAAGAAAAAAATGTCTATATTTTCGCATTTTAATACTTATACCAAGTAAAGCAAATGTCATACCGAAAACTGTTTGATTTGATTACATTTTATAACCATAGCAAACGCGGTAGCGTTTGGTAATGTTATATGGTATGTTTAAGAAATGGAAAATGCAAAGGTCTTTTTGAAAGTTCTGACGAACCATTTGACGTACGACAGTGATTTTTCTTTCAAACGATAGAATTCAACGAGACGAATAGAATGATAGTATAAAAAAGTTATCACAGTTTACGGAAGTTTTTTATTTAATTTTTAACGAAAAAGTGAAGACCTAAAATTCAACAAGCGGTAGCTAACAATCCCATGGATGGATTAACTTCATTTTTGGTTTATTTTAATCCTTTTGATAAAACATAAAATAGATTGTTTTCATCTTTGTATGTTTGACGATCACTGAGAAAGTCGAATTTGTGTCTTAAAGCTCCAGTTGAACATTGTTTCTTGTTGTTCATGTTGAACTTTTTTTTTAATTCTTTGCCACCAAGCTTAAATAAGTATAACTTTTTCATGTATGTAGCATAATTCATTCAAATAAATAAATCACGTGAAAAACATAATTATTTATTTTTATTGTGAAGCATTTAGTTTCAGTTCTTTGAATAAATTTGTGACCGCACTGTATAATTATTTTCGTTCGACTCCTTGGTTTATTTTTCAGACATTATGCATTTTATATGACAATATAAAAACTTTCTTAATTATTCTAATACAACCATAAAATTTTTGTAGCAAATATTTTTCTTTTCAAGATATAAAAAAAATCTTTAGATTTTATAAAAAATTTGAATGACAATTATTGAAAAATGCTCTGATGAGCAACAAAAAAGTGTTAATATGTTTTTAAGTATGAAAAAGTGTTTAACAAGTGCTTCTAATTGAGCATGAGAGAGGACAAGGGGTTCCTTCTTGGCTGCAGATCACTGCCAATGCCAAATTTGAAAATATCATATTTACGCTTTTTCCATATAAAAGAAATTTGCGTAAAACTTTACTTCTTTCTTTTTAGTGAAATTTTCAGTCCTGCTTTACATGTGAACTGCTTTGTTGACTCTGCACTTTAAATTGCACTGTTGACTCTGCATTGCAACTGCATTACAAATCAGTTTTCTGTGCAGTTCTATGTTGCGTGCATGCTTGGTGGCACTGCACGAGTATGATACGCTACAGGAACTAAGGTTTCTGGTATTATTTTGCCTTACATTCATGTTTAATTACGTTGCATTTTTCTGGTTACACATTTTTATCGTATTTGTGACTGATTCATTTTACATGGAAAAAGCGCAAATATGATTTTTTTAATTTGGCATTGACAGTGAGGTTCAGTCAAGAAAGACCCCCTTGTCCTCCCCCATGCTCAATTAGAAGCAATTGTCAAACACTTTTTCATGCATAAAAACATATTAACCCTTTTTTGTTGCTCATCGGAGCATTTTTTAATATTTGTTGGAAATATATTTATACCGTTTATGGTACACTACACGGAGATAATTACTTATCTAATGTAAATTAGCTTTTAAATATAAATATAAAATTTGAAGGATGTGACTATTCATAATCTATTAAAATTCAGAATTAAATATTGATTATTAACATAACAAAACTTTAGATTATTTATATGTCAAAGAAAGATAATTTACAAAATTATAAAGGGTTTCAACAACCCCGTCATAATTTCTGCTTTCATGTACATTTCTTTCACGTACAACAGCATGCGCTTTCATGAATCTTATGCATTTAATTGCTACTTTTGTTGATGAATGCATATAATAGTTGAATTATGTTTTCAAAAGACTAAAGGATGATTGTTACCTTTTTTTAATTTAAAAATTTCAAACATTGTAAAAATATGTAAACACTTACATACACACACAGAAAAAAAAGAAAGAAAGAAATTCAACTATCAAAATATGTTATTAGATAATATTTAATGATAAGCATTTCGAAATCTTTATGTTTTTCTTCATTAATTTGTTTTTTTAAATGTAGGGAAGATATTAGAGAGTTCACTAGTTTTGATTTTTACTGATACTGCTTACAAATAAATATTTTTTTTCTTCGTACGGGAACATATTTTTGCCGAAAATACTTTGGAAAATAATGAAAAATTGATTAGTTCTATCCTTCTTTTAAAATATTAATACGACTAAATCAAGAGTTGTTAATAAAACTAAAACCGTTAAATAGTTTTGTTTGCTTGAAAACTTTAATAAATACATGGTTGTTAATTTAAATTATATTTAATATTCGTTTTGCTTTGAAATATTTTAAAATTCCTGCGTAAATAACCAATACCACAATAACATTGCATATTAAAACAAATATTTATGGCTCAAAAGAATGCAAATAAAGATTGTGATTGGATTTCATGCATGTCTTATTTGTTGCATGAATAATTTATTTCAAAGATATATAGCTTACGAACTGGAATAAATATTACGATTCCGTATGTTAAGCGAAAATGCGACAGGAATCTTTATTTCATGAATAATAATTTGTTTCCCATTTCTTTTTTCCCATAAAATATATTTGGTAACAGTGAGTTCTGAGTTCAATATTTCTCGAATAAAATTTTGTTATAAAGAATACAATGAATATCAATGCAGGGAGTAATGTTTCCATTGACATGAAATTTCATTTACATTTATTTGGTTTATAAGCTCAACAAATTGACATATTTTTAAAAATTTATATATAAGAGTTGCATCTTTAAATTCCTTGACAGACATTCGTTTATTTCTATAATTTTCTATAATTTCAGATTGAGATAATGATATACAAGTCGACATTTTTCATTTGAAGTTTTTGAGTTTAAAAAAAGGCAGTTTGGGATATTATTATAAACAAATTGTATGCATTTTTATTTTAAAATGATTTTGTGATAAATGAATTGCAGTTTTTAAAATTTCATATTACTTTATTTTAAATCAACAATATCAAAGTGAACAATTGTTTTTAAAAGAATAAATGATATTTTATGTGTGCTATTCAATAAGAGAATGACATAGACAATTCACAGAATGTATATTTCAAAAAGGATATAAAGAAGATATCTATAAATAAATAAATAATTAAACAAACAATATCTTTATTGAAGGAAGAAATGTAGTTTAAGTATATTAGTAGATTTAAAGGGTGACAAGGGTTTTGGAAAGATTTATTATTATTCTATTTTTTAGGTGGACGTTTTAATGTTACTTCATCTTTGCAGAATTTTGCGTAATGGACAAATTACATCTTCTTAAAAAAGACAATTTAGGTCAATTTTTTCAATGATAAGATCAGTAGCAATGCATATTATTCCGATATTAAAGAATACCGAGTCCGGAAAAGGGCAATTTGGACAATGAGTTTTTAATCATACGTAAAAATTATCTTAAAAGATATTATGTATAAAATGTTAATGTATGTACGGATATATAGTCGCGAATAAAAAAATGGCGAAATCAATCATCAAAACAATAATTATTGTATGGTGTTTATTTTAATACGGCATAATATAATTTGTAAAACATACGCAGTATATGTGTTTAGTTCAAAAATCATATAAAGTTGATTTTTCATCAGAAGAAAATAAACATATGGTTTTGGGCTTTTTACATGTTATTCCTTGATGAAAAATCGACATTAAATGACTCGTCCAGTGCTGTTCCGTTTATTCTTGAATTTTAGTGTGTTCCTATACTTAAACATGAGAATGTGACAAAAATATTTAGGTACTTTTTGCTGTTTATACAAGGTGTTACCGTGAAAATCAAAATTTTGAAGGAACTCTCTCAAAAGTAAAATAATAATAATAATTATTATTATAAATTTTCATTTTTTTTATTGCCAAAAGATCAAATATTACAAAAGATATTTCTGAACATGTCGCACGTTAGATGAGGACCAATAAATATTCAGTCTCGTTTCCTAATCGCAGTAGAACATGGATTATGCAATATAATTGGGAATGAACCTACGTCGAATAACCGAAATTTTCAGAGAAACAATAATTTATGAATAATTATCTACTTTAATACATAACATTAACGTGGAACTGTTATTAAGATAATTAAATAAGCTCAATTAAATATCTAAATTGAAATGATACATGAAATTAATTTTACTTTAAAACAAAATACTTACAATGATTTAAATGGGTGCCTCTTCTGATGTAGAATGGCCAGCTTTTGCCGTGCAAAATTTTCACGAATTTTTCTATAATTACACTGAAAATACAACATTATTTTCTCCAGCAATTTTGTAATTCTGCAGCTGTGAAAAATTTCTGTTCATGAAAACCTAACAAAAAGAGTTTTGTTTTTTTGCGATCGCTTTTTTGTAATCAGAATATGTAATAACATTGAAATGTTGTGGAACTAAGGTGTAAGGCCTTACGAACTGTGAAACGTGAAGTACATTTGTGTAGAAAGTAAGGGACATGTACACAGGGAGTGGGGAGGATAGAGTACACTTACATCAGGATCAGAGCTTGAGGGAACTTAAACTAATTCCAAAGGAATTCTAAGAGAAGTGAAACAAAATATTTATCTGTACACGTAGTTTTGAAGGGATCGCTTACATTTTAGAAGACAAATGGGTAAAAAAAGGCTAAAAACTGTTTATAAATCGATGTCGGTTAAAGGAGAGTTCCCGTTAAATGAAGGTTGGGTAATCGAGTTTCTACTGTAGTTTAAATTTTGCATGTGTGGAACTTCACTTAAACCTGGAGTATTTGATAGACGGCTGTTCGTCTTATATTCAGCATTACTTCGTGTTACTTTGCAGAAAGTTGTGAGTTCCCCTCCCCCCTTAAAGCCGACATCTGACAGAACTGCTTCATTATTTTTCTGGGTTATTAAATTCGTTGATATCCTGGTACTTTTCTTTCTTCCATTTTTTTTTATTTCCTCGAACATCTTGACCCATATATTGATAGAATGGCAGGATTGAACGCGAATATGGCGTCCTCATAATCCAAGAGCCTAATAGTCCAAACCCTATGTCATCGAGCACAAGAAAATGTATTTTATTTTATGGAAGAATAGTAATAGATGAATCTAACGATCCATGTCTGCCGGAAGCGAAGAGATGCATAAGCCAAAAATTAATACCGCTAGTGGTTGACTCGTAAGATTAGCATTGTGTTTTTCTGCACCCAGTTTTCCATCTATAATAATTGACAAGTATGTTTGTCTGTCAGCGCTGTTCTGAAGAGACTGCCGCACGTAGAGTTACAGAATTTGGAGGGGAGGTACTTTTATACACGTAATTTTGCACCTCGAATCCCGATTTTCGATTTTTTAATTAGATTTGTTTAAATAATTTTTTAGGCGATTTTTAGCGCTTTTTTGCGGTTTTATCCCATTAGTGAAGGAATACGGTTTCATTCTTTTAACCCAATATAGCAATTTTTTTTTCTCTTTTCAACAAAGTTTATTCGGAATCAACAAAGTTTATTCAACAAAGTTTATTTTTGAATTTTTAACGAATTTTTTAATGCGATTTTTAGTATTTTTTTCTCATTTTGCGGCTATTTTTGAGATTGATAAAAAGAAAATCATTTCAAACTTTTAGACTAATGCCCTAAATTTTGAGTTTGTTACGATTATTAGATTTTAATGATTTTTAATGCGATTTTCAATGCGATTTTTAACGTTTTTTTAAGATTTTTGCGTTGAGCATCTATTTTTTTTCACAGTTGTTCTATCAAAAACTTGAGCTGTTGAGAATGCAATAAGTAGTATTTTTTTGCGAAATCTACCTAAAATGTTTAAAATTTAGGTACCACTATTTTCGAATAGCAATTTCATAAAATATCTTAAATTCTTGCTTAAGACCGCTACCCCCTCGAGTAATATATTACCTGATAGGTTGTTTAACAGAGTATCGTTTTGATAAAGTTTTTGAAGAATAGAGTGCGCTACCTGGTGGTGGAAAATGGAGCTAACAGAATGCGATTTTGTTAAAATTTTGAAATATTACAATGTGCTTTGTTTTAAAATTTAAAATGGTTTATAATACATGATAAAAAATTAAAAAAAGAATGGTGTGACACATTTCAAGGTGCGTGAGAGGAGGGACGAGAACAAAAACATGGAGATCTGTTTTACACTTTAAGCTAGTTTATAACGCATGTTAAAATTTTTAAAGTACTGGCGATGCTCTGGAGAGACCGCTGCATGAAGTTATGTATGACGTTTTACACCTTGAAGGCCAATTTTTAAGTTTTTTTAAAATTTAATTCATATGCGATTTCTACTGGGTTTCGAGGCGATTTTTCCACACAAAAAAAAGCGGTTTCATTCTTTCGACCTAATTTAGTGAATTTTGTTCTCTTTTTAATATAATTTATTTGGATTTCGCGCAACGATGTTTGGATTTTTAGTGAATTATTCAATGTAATTTTTTATGTTTTTTCGAATTTTGCCGCTATGATTCGACATTAGTAAAAGGAATTTTGCTTAAAACTTTCAGGATAATGTATTAAATTTTAGCAGCTAAGAATTAGGAATTTCAGCGATTTTTAATGCGATTTTTCGAGATTTTTTGCGTTTGATGTCGAATTTTTGTCATTCATGAGATATTTCCAATTAAAACGTTTTACCCTATTAGAGAAAATTTTGACCCCTGTGATTTTTTAATATTAGCGATTTTGAATGCACTTTTCAATGCAATTTTTAGAGATTTTTCGAGTTTTATGGTGATTTTTTGATATTCGGAAGTAAAAATTGATTTCAAACTTTTAATCTTATATAATTTTAGAGATTTTTAATGCGATTTTTCAAGATTTTTTTGTTCTGTGTTGATTTTTTATTATCTATAAAGGATTTTCATTTACTACTTGATTATCCTGTCGACCAATTTCGCCAAATTACATCAATCGTGAAACAAGCCAAATTATGCAAATTGATGTAATTTTTATGTTAAATAATGAAAGGAGAGATAATTTAGGAAAACATTAATAAAAATACATATACAAATAAAAAGTAAAAACCACTTGATGACGTAACAAACATATGTAACATGTTTAATGTCAAGTGAATATGGAATTTACGATCCGCCATTATTGTAGTTTAATCTTATGGTTTAACCCAGATAGTTTCTTGGTCAACCGGATTATCAAATAGTTCAGATATCCGATTAGAATGTTTTATCCATTTGATGAAATTCTGATTACGCCAATTTTAAAAATAACTAACGATATTTAGTGCATTTTTCAATGCGTTTTTTAATGAACTTTTTAATGCGATTTAGTACCATTTTTTTTCGACCCCCACCACAGCGGTGTTTTAACAATTAAAAAATTACTTTGGTTTCAAACTTTTAGCCTAATATAGTAAATTTCACTATTTACCTTTTTTTAATTTTGTCGATTTTCAATGTGATTTTTCATATATTTTGTGTTCTGCGTCGATTTTTTTGTAATTCATGTAAAAAGGAATGATTGCTATTTTTTACACGACTAGAATAATTTTTATTCACGGGATGTATTTACATTTAGCGATTTTTAATGAAGTTTTCAATGGTTTTGTATTGGTTTTTTGAATCTCACAGCAATTTTTTTAAAATTGGAAAAGGAAATTTATTTCAAACATTTACCCTTCATTTACGAATTTTGAAATTTAGTGATTTTTCAATGCAATTTTCAATGCAATTTTTAGAAATCTTTTCATTATTTCTCACTTTTTGCGCCAATTTTTTCATTCGTATTTAAGAAAGAATTCAGATTGCACTACTTTACTCTATTAATGTAAATGTTGTCCCCTGTTATTTTAAAATTTGAATACAATTTTTAGACGTTTTCGAGTCCACGGCGATTTTTTCACAATTGGAAAAGAAATTTTTGAATAATTTGTAGCTTAATATAGTAAATTTTGACATCAATGATTCAGATTTTTAGCGTAATTTTATCAAACGTTTAGCGATTTTTTTAAAGTTTTGTGTCGATATTTTTTAACTAATGAAAGAGTTCAGATTTCAATGTTTTGTCCTATTATGGTAAATTTTGTCCGCAGGAATTTAATATAAATGTTTATCTTACTATGGTAAATTTTTTCCGGATTTTTTTATTTTACTGTTTTTTAACTTGTTTTATAGTGATTTTTCAAGTTCTGCGAAAGTTGTTGACATCGGTAAAATAATTTCGGTTTCTAACTTTTAGCAGAAATAGTACAATTTGTTTTCCATGCTTTTTGAATTTTGTCAATTTCTAATGCGATATTCAATGTAATTTTTAGTTAGTTTTGGGGATTTTAGGTGTTCCGTGTTGACTTTTCCTTATTCATGAACAATTTCCGAGTACAATATTTTCGACTGAATATTTAATTTTTACAGCCATGACTTTTAAATATTCAGCGATTTTTAATATAGTTTTCAATACAATTTTTAGCCATTTTTTAAGTTTTTTGGCGATTTTCTGCCATTCAGAAACCAATTTTGATTTCAAAAATTTTGTTTAATGTAGTTATGTTTCGAATGCAATGTTTTATCTCTTAATATGATTTTGGCGTTCCATGGTTACGTTTTGTTATTTATAAATGATTTCCGATCATAACCCCCCCCCCGGCCCTACCTTAATATTAATTTTTTAAGCATTGACTTCCAAATATTTAGCTATTTATGCTATTTTCTTTGTGATTTTTAGTTATTCTTTAAGTTCCGTGACGATTTTTTTACATTTAGAAATCGATTTCGATTTCAAACTATTTGTTATGGTTATTTTCTTGATTACAATATTTTATATTAATAACAGTGAATTTTTACCCTAGGGATTTTTTAATGTTTTACGACTTTTATTACAATTTTCAATGCAATTTTGGGGCTTTCTCAGGCATTTTTTTACATTTTTCAAAGGAATTCGATTTTAAACTTCTACACTGTAAAAAAAAAATCAAGAGGTTATTAAAAATTTCTTAGTAAATTTGTATTCCACAGAATTTTTTAGTAATCATTACAAACTTTTTTTTTACAAGTGAAACAAGCGTTTCTTTTGTAAACTGAACAAAAGAATTTTTTGTATAACTAACTTAAAAATTTTTAGTATGAGCCACCAAGCAAATTTTAGTAATAGCTCCAAAATTATTTTTAATAACCATTACGTACGTCCGAAGGGCAGGAGCTTCCTTCGAGCTGCTTCCAGACTTCTGAAGCGGACGATTTTCCGCAAAACCGTAATAGATGGCAGCACCAAACATTCCCACGTGCTCCGACAGGATTTTCATAATCTCTTTACTAACGAGTAATTACACTAGATACATTCTGGGCGTATTTGGCGGCGGCAAGTTTCGAACCCGGAACCTTTTAGCCTGGAGTTCGCTACTATAACCACTATGCTATTAAGGCCACACCAGTTAAGTTTTAGTAAGAGCTATTAAAAATATAAAACTATTAACTCTATTCGTTGCTAACTTTTTTCTAGTAATTCTTACAGATTTTTTTGTAACCGACTAAGATTACTAAAAATTTTTTAGTAATTACAAGGATCACTAAAGTTTTTTTAGTAGACCGACCCTTTTTTTGTGCGGTGGGCTCCTGGACTATAAATTGTTATGAATTCGAAATCTAAAAGTCATACTACCATATAAGTTAAGCAGATAGATGGATTTTAGGGTAGGTTAGACGACCAAAATTAGGTATGATTTTAAATGCGTTACATATTTTTAATTTTTAATTTTTAATCCTATTATCTTTTTTTTAAAATTCTATATTTAAAATTAATATTATATTTTCTTATATATTTATTCTATATTCTATTATTTTTTCTTTTAGTTCTATATGATCATTTAAAGTTATTTTCCTCTGCCAGTTTGAGGTGTCTGTTTGCTGCTAATATTTTTCATGCACTTAACATTTCCCATAGCTGCACCTTATCTGGCCCCGTTGCACAGCTCAGAACATGTTTTAACGCATAGCCTCGGCGCTGGGATCGGTTTTGACAAAAGGTCACATACGGTTTGAGTCATGCCGGTACCTTGCGGTACAGGTGCCGCTTAGACCACATAAGCTCACTCCACATAGGCTTAGTAATTTAAATTTTTAAAGTTATAAGTAGGGATGAGATTTCCGCGTTTTTGCACACCAGTATTTTATTAGAAAAAACATTATTTCGCTTAATCGGAACATTTTTGCGACTTAAGATTGTATCATTTTCTCTAACAAAATACTGCTGCGATAAAACGCGGAAGTCTCATCCCTAGTTATAAGAAAAATTATAAGTTCACTAAATCAGATTAACTTTTTTGACATCGCGGAAATGCTCTTCCTACAGCTGTTGCAAGCCACCTGTTGCAAAGAACCTTTTAAAGGCTGATTTTTGCGGACACCCAGAAAAGTTCCGGCTGTTCGGGTATTCTAGATAGTCGCTTTTTATCCAGCTCTTGAAATTTTTATACAAAATTTAAGTACTTTTATTTTTATCATTTTTTCCTTTTGTTTTTACAACTTGAGCTCATGAAAATATCTCTACCCCCCCCCCCCCCCCCAACCCATTTTTGAAAATTCGCATAAATTCTTTTTTTTTTTTTTAATTCGGATCGCATTTCCATTATTGCATCCAGTTTATTATATCACGTTGATATGGGGCAAAAGTCTCGGGACTGGAAAAACTACTAAAATATTTATATTCTTGTAAAGTCTTCTAAGTGTAAAAGAAATTTTATGTAATCGTCTGCTTAATATGAGAAGAAAAACAGTATTCCTCTGACGTCACAATTGGTAAAATTGCGGTTTTTAACCTCGAACCGAAAAAACAGAATAGGGTCCATTTATTTATTTCATTTTGTTTTATCACGTGAAAATCTTTCAATTGAAAATTAATTATAGAAGAGAAATAATTATTCCGTTTTTTTTGGCAACGAAAAAAGCAAGATGATTAAATATTATGAAAAAATTTTCAATTTATTCTGTATGAAAAACAGTGAAATGTTGAATTATTAAGAAAAATATTTGAATAATAAAAAAAATAGCCTATGTTCATTTCAGGCCAATAATATATCTATATACAAAAATTCAAAGACATTAATCCATCCTTTTTGAAGCCAATTTCATTCCAATTTTTCGGACACATTTTCACTTTTATAATAAATACAAGGATCATTACTTGTTATTTTATAATTTAACATGTGATAAAATTTTCACATCACATGACTTTTGGCGGATTCTTTTAAAAAAACTGATATTGATTGGAACAATATAAAAAGACAAACCAACAATTCCTCCGCAATTTCTTGCTAAAAGGGTTCCCAAAATATGCATCGACATTCTCATTCCCAAAGAATAAAACTCTTGTATTGTACGCCACTAAAATTACGTCTGTTTCAAGTTGGTAGTCCTCCAGAGCACGCTTCACTTTGCTTATAATTATAAAATATCAGAGATAGCCAAAAATCCTCGAATCATTCTGGATTATATCTCTACCAAAGGAGGAGCACACGTTCGATAACCTGTTCTCCCACCACTCTTGCTGGTGAAGACTAACAAATGACCTACTGCAATTTTTTCTAATATTTTACATATTTCTGCATATAGCACATATGTATTATTCCTTTAAGATCAATGCAGTATAGAATGTGAACTCAGTGCACAAAAGCAGAATGTTCATAGAAAAACTTGGAATGACTTTGCTTTCTCGCAATGGAAAAAAGTATCTTCCAAAAACAAAAGCCGTCTGAGAACTATCAGTGGAGATTCGAAACACAAGACAACTTTGAACCCCGACTAAAAATATCCTGAAGTGTAACAAGGCAATGGAAAAAGGAAAGATGACTATTGTGACTTCAGACGGATAGAAATATTCGGTATAGTGTTAAGTAATCTGCAATTACGAATCTCGTTTTGCTTTAGACCTATAATAATTGAAATGTTTGATATCTTAATAATGATTTTCCAATATTAAATATTTAGAAAAATGGAGAACTAAAAAATTTTTAAATAGATTTTTTTTTAAATATTATTATTTAGAATTATATATATATATAAACAAATAAACAAAAAATCAATTATCGTAAAATTAAAAAATATATATAGAAGTTTACATTCTACATTCATATGGTTTAAAACCCGAAAAGTATTTATATATCAGTCATAAAGCAACACGTCAAGACAACAGATATTCCTATATTAAATTTTTAAGATTTATGCCACTATGTAAGAAACAGCTGTGAAAGCATCTAATATATATCAGTTTCCAAAAACTTTAAAAAAGTGAAAATATTTTAGAAAATCAATATGCTTTTCGTGAATTGTCTGGGAGGTAAAACGTTTGATATATTTCATAAATGTAAATTTTATTTTACGAGTAAAATCCTGGATATTTCATGTTTATTGAATAAGATGCATACACTATATTGCCATTGATTATGGGACACATGAAAAATACATGAGGAATCATCTCGAAACTCTTAGTGTATAAATATAATAGTATGCGTCATACATCTCCGTGAAGATTTTTTACCGAAACTCCATAGGGGACCGTCAACAAATTAAAAAAGAATGAATATCTTTTGAATAACCCTGTCAAAACTAATGTAGCAAAAGCGCTCAAACTCTAGATTTTGGTTGAATGCCTTATTGTAATACACTGTGTTCATTTTTATGCAAATAGCATGCATACTCGCAGAGTAATTAAGGTTTTTATAAAAATGGTCCCAAATTTTTCCAAGTTTTTTCCTTATAATTTTCAGAGTTCTTAATATAAAATAATATTTTTTTCAGAAAATATGACAAACAACATTGCACACAGTACCCTGTAATCAGAATTAAAAAATAATGAAAATTGTATGAAAAATGAGTAGGTTTACTAAATAATTTTTTACTGCGCATGCGTCAAAGATATCAAAATTTCATTTGCATATTATGTTAGCTAAATGTATAGAGCAACTTTTGTAAAAGTCTCAAAATTATAGCTTGAAAATTCTGAAAGTAATCGTATATAGAAAAAGGACAAAATTCGTTGTTTCCAAAATGAAGCAAAAAAATGAGGGATTTTATCCAAAAGTAGTCGTAACATCCCGTATTGTATATTCTATATTGACACTAATCAATGAATATATGGATACAACCCCTCTTGTTTTTGCTTCATTTTGAGAATAACGGATTTTCAACTTATTCAATTGACGATTATTTTCAGAATTTTCAAGTTATGATTTTGTGACTTTCACAAAAGTTGCTCTATACATTTAGCTAACATAATATGCAAATGAAATTTTGATATCGTTGACGCATGCGCAGTAAAAAAATATTTAGTAAACCAACTCATTTTGTGTACAATTTTCATTATTTTTTAATTCTGATTACAGGGTACTGTGTGCAATGTTGTTTGTCATATTTTCTGAAAAAAATATTGTTTTATATTAAGAACTCTGAAAATTATAAGGAAAAAACTTGGAAAAATTTGGGACCATTTTTATAAAAATCTTAATTACTCTGCGAGTATGCATGCTATTTGCATAAAAATGAACACAGTGTATTACAATAAGGCATTCAATCATAATCTAGAGTTTGAGCGCTTTTGCTACATTAGGTTTGACAGGGTTATTCAAAAGATATTCATTCTTTTTTAATTTGTTGACGGTCCCCTATGGAGTTTCGGTAAACACTCTTCATGGAGATGTATGACGTATACTATTATATGTATACACTAAGAGTTTCGAGATGATTCCTCATGTATTTTTTTAGATATTTAGTAAAATGTCTAAAATCGCAAGTGTCCCATAATCAATGGCAATATAGTGTATTTATACAAAACTTATTATCTAGAAATATACATGATTGATAATAAATATTTTAAGTAATTCTACATTTTTGTAAAATGCCTTAAATGGTATTGAGTCTTTTAATTTATTATCATAAATAATAATTAGTTGATGTCATAAATTTTCTTACAATATTTGGAATAAATAAATGAAAAACAATCGTGTTTTCATTCTCAAAATATCACAAAATAATAATATTCAAGTATCCAAGCAAATAATAGAAATATCAGGACAAAGTATTTTATGTAAAACAAATTGCAAAGAAAACAATAAAATCTCTCCATGAAGACTATTGACAGGTTATGATTTTTTTTCTAAAAATTATGTTACATTATTTCAATATATGAATAATAATCTTTGTTTTATTTAATGACACTCCGTCTTTAAGCGCAGGAAAATTGGTGAATATTCTTGATGTACACCAATCTGACACCAATATGTACTTATAGCAACTAATTTTATGTCTTAATGTGTCATAAAATTGTTCTTAAAAAAAACTTTTTGGATTAATATTAGTGTAGTTTAAGTCTTAATGTGGCGTGAGATTGTTCTTAACAACAACAACAACAACAAAACCTTTCTGGATTTTGTTATAGTTCAAAATTGTTCAATAATCAAATGAAGATGTTTAAATGAACCTCCTCTGTGAGTAAACAAACATTACGAGGGAATACAAAAGTGGTTTAGAATTACTATAGAATATCTCCGAAGATGACTCATACTATATATTGTTTCTTGTTCTATGAACGCATTTAACAAAAAAGATTTAACAATTCTAGAAGAATTACAATTAATTTAAATGGTGTTATTTAGTGTCTCTTACAGGAGACATTAGGACTATTTCCAATATGACGTTGTATTAATTTTCTTTTAATTCATATTTATTTCCTTTTCCCTTGTTTAAATGAAAATTCAAACATTACAGTGACACATTATACAAGCTTCTAATTTTATGAAGATCAAAGATTGCTAGGCAGGTATTAAAATAACAATAAAAAATGTAATAAATACATTTGAAATAAGTAAATCTCTAAAACAAATTGTTTTATATTTTCGGAACACATTTCTAAAAAAAAAGCCGACAAATGTATAGAAATTGTTTTAAAATAATAGCAATAATTTTAGCCCTGTTTTCTTAAATTTCAGTATTTATTTATCATTTACTTCCATTAATCAAATGAGCCATTTTCTTTCAACAAATGCAAATCTTATAAAGTCTGAATTGCCATAGAAAAGCATTATGTGCAAAATTAAATAGCTTGTATTTTCCGAACAAACGAAAAAACATAAAACTATAAAGCTAAATCCGGGCACTTCACGAAGATGCTCACTTAAATTCAAATTAATCGAATGCTTTTTGTGACAATTATCGAGGAACAGACAGACAGATGGACAGACAGAAACAAAAAAAATCGTGTCTTCAAAGTTTACGCTTTTGTAAATGGTGACAAACAATTCAATGAAGCGTTGTGTTGATTCTTTTGAAGTTTCTCGACATACTTTTTTCGATAAAAATACTCAGACTCAGATGTATTTCTTCCAAATATTTTATGGGTATTTCATTTGTGTTGTATTAAAAGGGAAATTTTTTAACTAAAATTAAAGAAAATTTGAAGAAGCTTAAAAAGAAAAAAACTTTCTAGCCAATAAAGGAAAAAAATTAAGTGGATTTGCAAATATTTTTATCTATGTGAACGCAAAATATTCCATTATTTATAGTAAGGGATTTAAAACTGTGTTATTATTATTTTCCCTAAAGTGTTTATTTAATTGAAACGTTATACGCTGAATAGAAAGACTCTCTGTCCTGTTTAAACTTTTAATTTTATCATTAGTCTTCTTTGAAATTGTATTTCTTTAAATAGGTTTTACCCTAGTATTAAATTAATTAAATTAATTTTGATTTTTATCTACAAAAAAGAAAAGCTTTTAATAATGTGAATGAAGCTCCGCGTACAATACCAATTTTCTAAATTTATGGGCAAATCAGATTTTAAAAAAAGTGCTAAAAGATCTCAATAAACAATCATTAGATAATTACGAAACTTTTGTATGCAAAAGTTATAAAAAATTATGATTAAGAACATTGCACAAGTAATAACAAGTTTATCGAAATCAAATATCCCTAAATTTCATATGTAATTGAAATACGTACGTTAGCTGGTTTTTGTTTTTTCTACTGAAAAAAAGTTAGAGGCTTCCAAACCGTTGGTAAAATTATAAAATAAAATTGAATCAACGAAATTATCGAGAAAAGCCACTTATAAATGTATTTGCTTTAATTTATAAATTCTGATATTTTCAATGTTTTAATAATATGTTTCATTTAATAACAGTTGTATAGTAAATCTTTGAAAGCAATAATTTTTGCCTATAATTCATATTTCTCGTGTTTTGTTCTCACTAAATATTTTGTGACTGAAGTTATGATCTGTAAAACTATCAATTTCGAAATAAACAATAGGAATTGTAATTTAATAAACGAGAGCAACTCAATCAGAAAGCAAACGTTAAAGCTGATAAATAATTATCAAAATGATGATAAAGATAAGAATACAAACGAAATAGAAAGAATAAATAAAGTAATAAGCTTGCATCATGAAAGCGCTCAAAGCGTCATTATACTCATTTTTCTGTACTTCACATACTCAAAATAGCTGCGATCTAAAAGTACTCAAAACTGAGAAACACATGTACTCATTTTTGATTCCATGGTTGTGTTCAAATATAAATCACTCTTATATGCCCCCTGAATTTACAAATTAAAGTGAAAATTTGCTGGTATTTATTTCTTGCTCAAAATTATGAACAATAAATATTTAATTGATTATTTAATAAGAGAAATGGCAAAATGATAAGTAAAATACCCAAATCGAACATTTTTATGACACCAGCATTATTTGAATGTATGCTTTAAAATTATTTTAAAATACTGTGCATAATTTAATATTTACATTATGCCGCCACTATGACTTTTATGCCGCCAGGAATTTGACAAACCAATACTGGGTACAACAGTATCGTTTGTTTGGATTTGAGTACATATGATGCTTCAAAATTGAGATATCTATGTGTTCATTTTTGAACCAAATATACTCAATTCGATATGAGTACATCGACTTACTCATTTTTGAGTACTTCATTGGATACTAGAGAGTGAGGCCTCTTTAATGAGGTTTCTCTATACATTAGAGAGCCGATTATCAGAAAAATTCGGAACCGACGCTAATTCCAATTAGCAAACGATCGGATAAATGGACAGACAATTATAGAGATGTGCCGGATTATATTGGTATTTTACGCTGATGGAAAAAAATAAGGGAAATTACAGAAAATCTACAAGGTCTCCATTATCTGAAGTCTTATGTAAAATTACAGAGATTAGAAAAACCGACATTCTGTTAAATAATACGGAATTTATTCCATAAATTTAGAATAGTTTCTGTAAATCAACATCGTTTAAAACACAGAAGACTCTAAATTTTCTTCTAATGATGATACTTTAATTTTGTTTTTAAAATCAACGAATCAAACTGTCTTCGAAGAATTTGAATTTTTTGAGTAAATTTAAAGTGCTGCATCATTAAACACAATATGTTCTGTGCATTGCTGAGATTTAAACCGGAGACCGCTTAACTGTGGAAAAACATTTACTGACTGGAACTGTAGGAGCTGTTGGTATTTTGTACAAAGTAGGTCTTTTATGATTCAGCGGGAAAATTTTCCCACAAACTTCAATGAAATAATTTTTCCCTTTTTAAATTATTTTAAATTAAAAAAAATGCAATTTTTAAACTATTTTTTTGTACTGTTTTTAATAAAATTGCAAAAAGAATTAAAAATTGTATTTTTAATTAAAAAAATTAACAAAGATAAAAAATGTTTTAAAATAAAGACACGGAAATACCTTTGGGGGATTGGGTATAAGATAAGGGAAATGTGTGCAAAGTAATGACCGAGATACTCAACTGAATGCATTTAACCAAGAACTATCTTAAATTTACAGAATGTCTCGCTTTTTTCTGAATTTTTTTTTCAGAAAGTTTTAATAGTGTACAGATAAAATAACTACGGACTGGCAGAACTAGTTAATGTGGCATGTTTAAAAATATTTTCTGTCTTTTTAAATTTGTATATTTAAATTTTTATAATATTTTCTGAACTCTAGAGATTATAATTTAAGTACAAAAGCTTTAAAATTTTGCTTGCTTCAAAGAAAATATTCTTTTCACTGCTGCTATTTTTTGAATCCTTCTTAAATATGTTAGTTTAGAATGAGAATTCTTCTGCCATCAAGCCATTTCATAGCTTTTTCCCAAATAGTCAAAGACTTTTTTATGCGATGGATCTGGGGCATTTTCTAAGCATTCGTTTTCATTTTCTTCGATTTCTTTTTCATCTTGAAGATCAGTCGCCCAACTTACATGGGCCTTTGGGGCCTAAGCCCACCCAATAATTTTGAATCATAGTGTACTCCATTTCCATTATTCTAGTTATTTATTTCATTATTATTTTATTGTTTATTTTTCTCCTTAGAATAAAATTTATTTTGCCTATGACCAGTGTTTTAATTCTCCGACTGACAACCATAAATCCCAAATGACTGAAATATTTTGCACCATGTATAATAAATATAATCCATGTATAATGAAATATTTTGCACATTCTTCTAATTCAATTTATAGTCATGTTTAGGATATAATGGCATAACAATAAATATCAGTGTTTTGTAAGAAAAAACGCAGTACAATTTTACAAAATTGCAGCTTTAATAAAACGTGATAGATAGATTTAAAATTCTGATCTTTTAACCATCTGTCAATCCTTCAAAGAAAAACAAACTGGTCCCACCATTTTACAAAAACTTTTTTGAGCCCACCCAATATTTTTGTGCCAACTCACTTTTTTTCAAAATGTTGGTGCCTCTGTTGAAGACCATCCATAATCTTATCATTTAAATATGCAGTATAACCATTACGGCCAAACGGATTACATGCCTGTCTTATCGGCGACTAGTGATACGAGGCCATTTATATCCCGTACGGCGCTTCGTATTACCGTCCTGAATCCACGATTCTATATTCTGCGAACAGTCATTGGATCTTGTCCAACTCGAGCAGCAATACTGCGATACGCTAAACCGCAATCCCGGTAGGCTTCAATTCGACCTTTATCAAAGTCAGAAACATGCTGGTACACATTTCCCCTTCTTACACGAGGCATCACAACATTTTTTCAACAGGCAACTATGCTTAATAATCGTTAAGCCAGAAGCCAAAATTAGGGCTTTTAGTTTCATCTCTGGGGACTTGACGATATATACATTTTTGGATTCACAATGGTTCAAGGAATTCATCTTTTGATGATACTATGAAATTCATGGTAGCTTATAGACGCCATATTGAAAAAAGAGCGCCATCTGTCGCAGATACATAACAAATGAGTTTTTATTTTTGGTATTATTATATAATTAAATTTTAATGGAAAAATGGAAAGAACAAATATTGTTGAACACACAACGTTATATAAATTATATATTTGTTAAGATTTTATTTTAATATGATTATTAATATTTTCAATCGGAATAATTGTTCAAAAGTCATTTGCAGGACAAAAAACTGAAATGTTGTTTTGCATTTTAATGCATGCTATTTTCATGTGGATAAGACACAGTAATTCAAGAACAAAATAGTAATGGTGACTCTGTTGTACTTACTCTGTTAAGAATTAACCCTTTCGGGACCACCGGTGCATATATGCACCTTTAAAACGTGCTTTTATCGCTTGTTTATGATACCACTAAAAAAGAAATTTTAAATTTTCCTTATTTAATTAAAATATTCACTTGCTAAACTATTTTTAATTGTATGACAAAAAACGGTGTAAACCAAACAATGTTCATGTAAAAGATGCAGGTCTGGAATGGGTTAATAAATAAGAGAAATCTTAGTCTTCTGCATTGCTATCGTCATAGATTTACATTAGTATGTTCAACTAATTTTCATTGTCCCAGTACAGGTCTATATTCTGCATATGCTTGTACATCTACGTTTATTAAAAATACATGGACATGATAATAGTCCGTTTTCTAATTACAGCTTTTCAAAGGTCCGTGTGCAATTTTATGATTAAGTATCGTGAGTGGTCTCATTTTGTTCCTTATGTATTGTAGACTAAGAAAAGCGATGGTGGACATCCGGGACCTGCGACTGGGGAGGAGGAGGGGGAGGGGAAGGGTTGAAAAGTGCAAGGGAAAAAAATTCCATTTCATAAAAAAATAAAGAAAATTATGTAGAAATATTAATGTTTAAAACATTTATAGATTAGGAAAAACATTTGTGGACATTCGGGACCCGCGACTGAGGAGGGAGAGGGGAAGGGGAGGGGTTAAAAAGTGCAAGGCAAAAAAATTCCATTTCATAAAAAATAAAGAAAATTATGCATAAATATTAATGTTTAAAACATTTATAGATAAGGAAAAACATTTTTGAACATCCAGGAGCCGCGACTGGGGAAGGGGAGGGGTTGAGGAGGGGAAGAGTTGCAAAGTGCAAGGGAAAAAATTCCATTTCATAAAAAATAAAGAAAATTATGTATAAATATTATTGTTTGAAACAATTATAGGTGAGGAAAAATATTTGTGGACATCCGGGACCCGCGACTGGGGAGGGGAAGGGTTGAAAAGTGCAGGGTAACAAAATTTCATTTCATAAAAATTAAAGAACATTATGCATAAACATTAATGTTTAAATCATTTATAGCTTAGGAAAAACATTTGTGGACATCCAGGACCCGCGACTGGAGAGAGGGAGGGGAGGGGAAGGGGAAGGGTTGAAAATTGCAAGGGACAAAAATTCCATTTCCTAACAAATAAAGAAAATTATGTATAAATGTTTGAAACATTTATAGATTAGGAAAAACATTTGTGGACACCTGGGACCCGACACTGGGGAGGGGGAGGGAGAGGGGATGGGTTGAAAAATGCAAGGGGAAAAAATCCCATTTCATAAAAATAAAGAAAATTATGTATAGATATGAAATTTTAAAACATTTATAAATTAGGAAAAACAATTGTGGACATCCGGGACTCGCGACTGCTGAGGGGGAGGGGGGAGGATAGGAATTTGAAAAGGGCAATAAAAAAATTCTGTTTAAAAAAATTATGCATAAATATCAAAGTTTAAAACGTTTATAGAATGAGAATGGCATTGGTGGATATTCGGGACTTGTAATTAGGAAGACGGAGGTGAGAGAAGAGGAGGGGACGGGAGTGGAAAGTGTCGAAAGAGGCAAGAAAAAAGAATGCCATTTAATTATATTTATATACATATATATATATATATTAGTATTTAAATCTTTTATAGAATAAGAAAAGCAATAGTGGGCATCCGGGATCCGCATCTAGGCTGGGGGGAGGGGGAGGGAAGTGGGAAAAGGTTGAAAAGGGCAAGAAAAAAGATCTGAAGCTTTAGTGGGACTGCATTCTCTTTCTGGATCTGACACCACTGGTTCATTCAGTGGTAAATCAAAAACCAGTTTTTTCAAGAGTTTCATAAATGCTAACGACAGAATTCTGAAAGCACTTGCCGCATAATGTCAAACAGATATCCTTGAGAGTGAAACATATATTGCACTTGATGAATACATATGTTCAGTGTATATGCCAAAATTAAACATTAAAATATTGAGTGAGCTAAGATGGTGGTTATTTACAAAAAAGCAAGATGAAGGAACAAATATACTTCCAGCTGAAGCCGGCCTATACCCAGCCGTAAGAAGAGCTCACTACCAAGCAATAATATGACAAAGAGCACACATTTTAAAAACTAATATTCCACCCCCAACTGATTTTGGTTGGATGATACAGGAAAAATACCTACCTGTCATGTGTAACATGCCATGTGCTCCTCAAGAACTGTTTTAATCGATGTGTTGTTCGTGTGTCAAGTCAAGATGTGTAACATCCTGTAAATGTTCACAAAATGGATTACCTTGTAACTGAAATGTGTTCATGCTCGGGTGAGACTGATAAATGTGATAATGTGGGAGATCTTGATGATGTAAATTATGATGACAGTGATACGATGATCCTACTTTGTTCTGAAGATAAACTTTTACTTGCAGTTTAAAATTTGAAAGTTTTTACTATTTAAGTATATGTTGTATAATATAGAATAACAATACAAAGATAATAAATAATATTTAGCGTTAAAAAAATTGTATCATTTAGTATTTATCATCACTCAGTTCCTTTTCAATTACCCTTATTACTTATTTTTTCCCTTGCACTTTTCAACCCTTCCCCTCCCCCTCCCCCTCTCCAGTCGCGGGTCCAGGATGTCCACAAATGTTTTTCATAATCTATACATGTTTTTAAACATTAATATTTATACATAATTTTCTTTATTTTTTATGAAATGGAAATTTTTGTCATGCACTTTGCAACTCTCTCCCTCCCCTCCCCTCCCCCTCCCGCCCAGTCGCGGCTCCTGGATGTCCACAAATGTTTTTTCTAATCTATAAATGTTTTAAACATTAATATTTATTCATAATTTTCTTTATTTTTTATGAAATGGAATTTTTCGCCCTTGCAATTTTCAACCCTTCCCCTTCCCCTCCCCTTCCTCTCTCCAGTCGCGTGTCCTGGATGTCCACAAATGTTTTTCTTAATCTATAAATGTTTTAAACATTAATATTTATGCATAATTTTCTTTATTTTTTACGAAATCGAATTTTTTTCCCTTGCACTTTTCAACCCCCCCCCCCCAGTCGCGGCTCCTGGATGTACACAAATGTTTTTCCTAATCTATAAATGTTTTAAACATTAATATTTATAGATAATTTTCTTTATTTTTTATGAAATGGAATTTTTCCCCTTGCACTTTTCAACCCTTCCTCTTCCCCTCCCCCTCCCCAGTCGCGGGTCCCGGATGTCTACCATCACTTTTCTTA
Organism: Maratus speculifer; assembly: GCA_964019185.1. Classification (NCBI taxonomy): domain Eukaryota; kingdom Metazoa; phylum Arthropoda; class Arachnida; order Araneae; family Salticidae; genus Maratus; species Maratus speculifer. The sequence goes on along the minus strand of OZ025294.1, from coordinate 26,525,582 downwards.
GTCTGCAAGACATAAGGAACAAAATGAGACCACTCACTATACTTAATCATAAAATTGCACACGGGATGTAATTAGAAAACGGACTATAATGTTTCAAAACAGTTTCAGGAACAAGAGAACTGTCATTCTAGATTGCATTTTCCTTCCCTATCTGTTCCAAAAATCCAACCATATTTATCTGCGAATAGAAGACCATGATCAGACTGTAGGTACTCCTTACAAACAAGACCGTGGAAATTAGTTAACATTATCCATAGGTATTGTGGATAACTACATGACAAAAGGCAATGCGACTCCACAGACTCTTTTTTCTTCAGAAAAAGTATATAGAATATAGCGCAATTCCTTGATGTCTGAGTATGTGTGCTGAGTATTCCGTAATAGACTTACGACTCAGCATGTTTCTGTTTTTCCTGTAATATATCAGTTTAAGTATCAAGAGCCTTAAGTGTATCTCGAAATTTATGTTCTAAATCATCATTTTCCCTTGACTGTGAAAGCGCTTTCTGTATCGCACTCGACAGTGAAAGCATTTCAAGTAATGCATTACATACCTTTTTACCTAGAAGTCCATACATATTACTCAAGTTTTAATATTTAATTTATCTGTTATAGGATCCAAAAATCACAAATTGTAACCTTTCCTAGCATTTGAAATCGGTTTCTAGAGAAAACAATGCAATAACAACCACATACATATCTTTTGAGATAATAAAACCTCTAAATCAGACAACGTGCTTTAGCATGATGTACACGAAATAAAAGTTACGTATCACGTCTTCTTGGAAGCAGGTCAATTTAGTGAATTCTTCAACTAGTTATTTCGTGAAATTATATAATTTTCCTCAGTAGATTACCTACATCGTTCGTGTATTCAACTACATCAGTTAATGTTCATTTTGCCACTCTTTTGAAATGAAATGCATAAAAATTGCTTCTATTTTCGTACTGATGTTTCCCCCAGAGACGATAACTTGCATAACATCACCAATAGTTAATATTTTTCATTTATTTTTATTGACACTTGCCTGTATCTGTAAGATACAACATCTATTCTTTATTAGGATGCATAGTCTTGTAATATTTCAGAAAATAGATTCTTTGCTACTTCTCCAAATGACTGTATATTCAGTGGTAACTTTAACAAAACACATTACATCATTCATCTTAACAATACCATCATGTGCATTCTTTCAGCAGTTGCAATTTTTTTCATAACATTCATAAATTTACCTTTTCAGTTTTCCGCATTGAACAATCAAGTGTCGCTAATGATCTTGAATTAAATCCCAGATGGTAGTAATATGCAGTTCTCATATCAAATTTTCACCACTGTTCGTCCACTGATCGTCATCTGAGTAAACATGTATTATTTTCTTTTGTCTTGGCAACAAACTCTGGTTTTTTATACTTTACATTCTCTTTCTTCGTCAAGTCAGAAAATGTATTTAGTTTCTTTATCTTTGGAGGCTTGTAAAACCCTTCTGGCTTTAAGTCCTGAGACAGATGATCTCTCTGGAAAGTTTGGTAAGCTTCTACACCAATCCATCGTCCTTTGATCATGTCTTCGACAATTTCTAAAACTGTTATTGCTCCAATTGTTACTATTACCATATCTAGATTTACCTATTCGTTGATAATCGTGTCCTGTAAATATGTGATATCACGTTCATCTTTCTGGATCTTGCTCAAAGACAGATCTGGATCTAAAACAGATTTGTCTGAAGTACAGTTTTTTGTTCTCTGCCCTATAATAAAAAATATCCCTCAACTGCGGTAGGTCTTTGGATGAAATTCATTGTAGCTTTTGACCCCTGCGTACCTTTACTTATTGTCTTTTGAATCACCCTATTAATTTAATAGCATACAAAACCAAAGAAATCTTTAGAATCAGCCTGTTTATCAGCGAATATTTTACAAAATAGTGTGTATTAGCTACTCTGCTCTTGTAAATATCTTGGATAAATGTCATTCTGATGTTATGGTGAATCCAAAAATGTATGGTTTAACAAGCCTGCTACAAAACCACATAAAAGCACTGGCAACGACGGCGGCCATTTTCCAATATGGTGTGCATAAGCTATTCTGATTTTGAAAATATGGTTAAATGTAATTTTTTTGTCGTAGTGAGTTCAAAAATGTATGGGTATGATTTAACAAGACCACTGACATGAAACCAGAAGAGACCCTGGCTTAACGGCGGTGACCATTTTCCAATTTGGCGTCCATAAATTACCCTGGTTTTTAAAATATCATGGATAAATGTCATTCTGATGTTGTGGTGAATCCAAAAATGTATCATTTAACAAGTTCACCGACATGAAATCACAAGAGACGCTGTCTCAATATGGCCGCCATTTTCCAATATGGCGCCCATAAATTACCTTGGTTTTAAATGTATCATGGATAAATGACATGTTGATGTTGTAATAAATCCAAAAATGTATTGTTTACCAAGTCCGCTGACATGAAACCACACGACTCCCTAACTCAACAACGGCGGCCATTTTCCAATATGGCGCCCACATGCTACCCTCATTTTGAAAGTATCATGGATAAATGAGGTGCTAATGTTGTAATGAATCCAAAAATATATAGTTTACCAAGTCCCCCGACATGAAACCACACAAACCCCTGGCTCAACGACTATAAATGCAAATTCTGCGTGAGACACCGGCTGAACAATTTCCTCATTTAAATACATTGTAGATGTCGTTACTGGCACTTTCTGTGTCAGAATGCGTTGAAAAGCTAATCATTTGCATATCATAGCATTTTTTTCTGTAGTTTAAATTTCACGCCTGTAGCATATCACCTTCATAGTGTAGCAGTTTTAATGGCCAGTACATGTGTAATATACATTTGCAAATCTAAAACGAGAAAGAAATTCATGCGTACATCATATATTATGACACACTTTTAAACGCTTCCTGAAATCAACAAAATGAATTTAACAAACCTGAATTTAACAAAAATGCATTTTTAAGGAGCTAAAGTAAATAAAATAAAGGAAACATTTAGAAAAACAGACAAAACATTAAAATTAAGATTTAGCAGTTACCTTCCATAGTCAAATATGAATTCCAATTCTTTTGAACAGCCTTGTATTTGATCTATAGTTTGACATATATACTAATAATAGGAAAAATTATTTTTACAAGAAAACACATAACAAGATGAAATATGTCTTTCAGCAATTTATACTAATAGATGGAAACATACTTAAAAAAGTTTATTCAGCCTTGTAGTTTACCTAGTACTTTTATTATACGCCACTATTTAGCTAAAATTCAATTTGAACTAAAACTGCCGAAATTATATTTCCAGAAATGATCATCCATATATAATCGTTTATCTAATTATTTGTGTGGCCCTGGTTATCCTTTAATTGCTATTCTACAAAGATTTCTTAGTAAACTAAATGCTGTTCTGCTTAATAGTTCCTAACATATTTAAAAAACACTTTAAAGCTGTTTAAGATCCTATCAAAAGATCCGTTCAAAAATATCTGTGGCATTTTCTTGTTGAAAACGATAAATAGGCCAAGTAACATTTACAAATTCTTTTGCATAGCCCACATTAACAACTACAGCATATATACATACCATATAGTATGCATAAATAGTGTGAAATTTAAAAGCGCATATTATAACTAAAAATGAATTTCTTGCGATCATCGCTAATATACAGTACTTCAGTTCGAATATGTTATCTGAAATGTTTTGTGTTTACCTGTAAATGCTATATACTTTCTATTAATGAAATAATTTATAGTAAGCCTCATCGACGTATATCAGTTTCATTATACAGGGTGCAATATTTTATCTGTTGCTGACCTTTAATTTTTTCAACCGCTAATTCTAGTCATATAGTTCCAGTTACAAAAACGTTTCAAATGAGGTAAATATTCAGGCATTGTTTAAATTAAAAAAAATATAATTTAAAAAAAAATTACGAAATATAAATTTTTATATGTTTCTCCAGCCCTTACATTTATATTAAATAAAAGTTCACGTATATCATAACACATATAGGTATTTTGAAGTATTCATTTTTAATAATTGATTAAGAAATATATATAAAGAAGAAAGCTTTTAAGAAATATACTTTTAAATACAAATTTAAATATTTTTCCGTTAGCTGGATGTAACGCTTGCCTTTTTAAAAGCCTGTTAAATATTAATAATGCTTTTATGTTGAAACGAACCTTTACTTTTTATTATGGCAGTAGTTGCTACTATACAATTTCTTTTATTTTCATATTGTATTTAAAATGAGTTAAAATTATGTATTTAAAGGTATGAAATGAAAGGTGTAAGGTCTGAATTATCACCGTTGTAACAATGTTGTCAGTGACAAACGATTTTTTATCTATGCTTGCTGACGAAAAGTACATATTATTATCATTGCAATTTATAGTGTTTATTTTGTACAAGCGAAAATTTCTATACGTGAAAAGATCTATTTACTAATCATTATCTTACAAAACTTAAAAATTTGTGATCGCTATTGCTTAGATAGATAATATTTATACCACACTTATATTATCGCTTATGTTAATTATAAATTTATTGAAATTTTGAATACTTAAACTTGTTAATTTAATTTCTGGTACAATTTTTATATTATTAATAAAACTTTATATGGTCGCATAAATATATTAAAAACTATAATTTACTTGCCACAGTATTGTTAACAAAACCTTAAAAATAGTTTAGCACGATTCTAATTGCCCATTAACGAGGTACTGCAAATGAAGCATTTAATTTCTTCATTAAAATAACCATTAAGCTTTCTCCCACAGCTGTAATAAATGTCAAACCTTTGTTTAAGTATTCGATAAGTGAGAGGTTTACAAAATTCGTCCAGATAAAGTTATAAAAATTGTATTATCTAGAGTGTAACCAATTTAAGCGCTTGATATTTAAATTATACAATTGCTTAGAATAAGTCAAATTTAGAGAAAGTAATTTAAAACATTTAATTATAGGTGTTGACTAATATTTTGACTTTTAAAATGTGTGGGACTAAATTTATTGTTATTGCATTCATAAATCTATCTCGTATTACTTTATTTCTTTAGATTTCTATGTCATTTTAAAGAGAAGTTCTTTGGTTTAAATTTCCTGAGATTTAAAAAAAAAATCTTTGCGTTATTATAAAAGTAGATACCATCTTCGGAATTTTTGCATTATACTTACTGGCATTTTATTTGTATTTTTAAATTGCCGTGTGTAAAAATAAGGAACAATATGCCTTTGAGCGACGGGGGTAAAGTGCCTGCAGGTACGGAGATTGAACTTCCAATCGGGCAATGGTTTTTTTCCGGTCACAAGCATCTGAAATAAATTTTAGTATCCAAGTTATGAAAGGGAATTAAAGGAACAAATAATTATTTTAAGGAAGTTGAATTTTGGCAAATGGATAATAATTTGAACAAAATAAGTAATTTTTTTGCTATTTTCTTTTCATTTTATAAGTTTGAAGAAATAATAATTCAATATAAATCATACTTTTCGCTGGTATCGCTAGTGAAAAAATTATTACCTTTCTTTTTAATAAAAAATAAAAAATAAATAAATAAAATACAATAAATAAATGTAAATAAATAAAAGAAATAGATTAAATAGCTATCAAATTCATTGGTTTCCCAGTTTTTTAAATGATCTTTTTTAGAAACATAAATTTAAAAGTTTTGCTGCAGTGTTAATTAAATTTGTAAAAAAAATATTATGAAAAATCAAAATATCACAAAACCACTTTTGAGCAATAAATCACAGACTGCAGAGAATGGAATAAAATAAAAATAAAAATAATGGTAATAAACTCGAAAATTTTGACGCAAAGGAACAGAACCTACCTTAAAATATCTATCAAATAGGTGCAATAAATTAGACAAATAGGAAAAAACCAAATAAAAATCCAATTATTACAAGCTATCCTTTAGACTTTTCTTTGAATATCCTACAATTGATTTATTAACTATCTCTCCATAATGACGTCTTATTAAAAATGTTATATAATCAAACCTCCTTAATGCAATCACGATGAACGTAAATTACTTTTACAACTAACTGCTTCCGGTTACCCCATTCATATGTAATATAATTTAATTCGGATAACAAGAACTACATTTAACAGGAACACAAAAAGTTTCCTCTTGAATCTCGCGTTAAAGAGGTTCAACTGTAATGTAGTTTAAAATATATGTATTGTATGTATTTTACTTTGTTCTGTTTTTAAAAGAAGAGGATATTAGGATTTTCAAAACTACTTATTTCAATTTTTGATGATTTTACCTGTTTTTAAATGTTTTGAATGCTACTATATGGCCATTTTTGGACTAGTGTGTTTTAGTCTGGAATCCGTCGTTTTGCATGCCACGGATTTCTTTTGAATGTGGAGTGGGAAGGAGGGGGCTGTAACTCTATAACCGAATCTCTCAAGTCCATGAAACGTCCTATTTAATAAAGCCGTGATATAAGAAGAAATACTGAAGAAACATAGAAGAAAAAGCTAGAAAAAAAAGATTAAGAAATCTTCTGCTAAGTATAAATTCGTAAAAATCGTTTTTATAAGGTGAGATCAATCTGTCAAGCAACCTTTCACTTTTTGCAGCAAAATTTTTTCAATTTTTATGAAAATAACATTTGAAATTTTTGTATCGGTCTAATAATTGGAAAATAGTTTAAAAATTTTAATTTCAAAATTTTAGCTAAAATTTGATATTTTATGATGTGTGCCATATCTATACAAATAAAGTAAAAAAAATATTGTTTTGATATATCTTCAATGAAATCAATCCAAGTATGGTAGCACGTGCCATAATTTATATTCTATATTGAGACTTATCAATGGATAAATACAGCCCTTCATCTTTTAGCTTCATTTTGGGAACAACGGATTTTGAGCTTAGTCTATCGACAATCCTTAACAGAATTTTCAAGTTATGTTTTTGAGACTTTCACAAAAGTTGCTCATAGATTCCATTAAAACAATATGCAAAAGACATTTTGGTAGCTTTCACGCATGCGCAGTGAAAAAATATTTAGTAAATCTACTCATTTTTTATACAATTTTTATTATTTTTTTAATTTCCATCACAGGATATTGCGTATAATGTTGTTTGTCATATTGTTGAAAAAGAACATTATTTTATATTGAGAACTCTGCTAATTATAAGCAAAATGTTGGGCTCTTTTCATAAAAAACTTAAAATTTTTATGAATATACATGCTATCCGCATAAAAATGAACATGGTTTATTAAAATAAGCTACTTAATCATAATCTACAGTTTAAACGCTTTTGCTACATTAGTTTTGACAGGATTATGCAAAAGATATTCGTTATTTTCAATTTGTTGACGGTCCCCTACGGAGTTTCGGGAAAAAGCTTCACAGAAATGAATGACTTATACTACTATGTTTACACACCTAGAGTTTCAGGATATTTCCTCGCCTATTTTCTAGATATTTAACAAAATCTCTAAAATCGCAAGTGGCCAGTCACTTTTGGCCCTATAGTATATTAAATGTATGTAACATAATCCCTAAATACAATAAAATATGTTCATTGCATTTCGCGGTAATTTTATTATTTATCCTCTTGTTGTATGTCTCAGTGTACCTCGATTTACTTCACTGATTTTGAAACGTATTTATGAAGTAAATCTAGGTATTACCATATAAACATTAAAATAGTAGTGTTTAACAACGGAAAAAATTCTTTTGCTACCGTATCATTGTACAAGCATCAAATAACTAAACAATAAAAAATGTAATATACTAAATTCTAGCACTTATAAATTGTATATTAATATTAATAAATGAGTCTAAGGCTAACTTTTGAACAACTTTAAAAAAAGTTGTTTTACTTATCAGTTTTTCAGAAAAATATAAATGATTTTATTTGCTCCAAGGAAATAAAAATGTAAAATACTTTACATCTTTAAAGGGAAAAGATTCTAAAGTAATTTATGGGTAAGTAACTTTTTGAAATTATGGTGTTTCGTTTATATCAAGAGCAATTTTGAATGTAAAATGCACAATTTTCATCAGTAATATAGGTAATCACTTTGTAACAAACAACGTTATAAATCACGCTGATTTTCGAAGTGTATTTTGTATGATAATACTAATTAAAAACGTAATTTTTCATGTTTGGTAAATGTAAGGTACGATTTATTTTTGTACCGTATTATTATATTGTTGTTATAAATATTTGAAATACCTATAAATATTTTTTGTCTATTATCATATGTTTTGCGTGAAAGTGCGTCTTTTCAGTATGAAAGATTAAATGAAATCACCTACGTACCTATATATTTAGAGGGCCACGGAAACTTTCAAAGATTATCATTAGTTTTATGTAAAACAATTAGGAAGCTACAGGTATAAACTAGAAATATTGATAAAAAATTTCTCAATTTGAACAGGTCATAGCGCATTAAAATTATCACAAATAAACTAATGTATTTTATTTCACTTATAATTTAATTTACTGGTGAACATTAAATTTTTTTTATTATAAAACATATAAAAGTGTAAAAAGCATCTTTTTTGAAAAAATCAGTTAATTATGTAACAAAAATACCTGATATGGTACCCTAATTGTCTAAATTTAAATCACATATTGAGTATTAGAAGAGTGATCATATATATTATAAAGCAGAAGTTCTGAAACTTCCAAACGAGTGTTTTCAAAAACTACCCGATGGATCATTTTGCAGATTATATCATTCGATAGGAAATATTTTTGCGGAGGTTTATGACACAAATATACAGGGATAACTCTGATTTTTCGTACTAAATTTCGTATTTTTCGGTTATTTTTGACGGGAGGGTTGCAACAACTAATTTTTTGGCGATAATTATATTTAAAAAAAGAAATGAAATGCTTTCTCTAATGGAAAATAATATAATAAACATTTCGAAAAAAAAAACCTGTTAATTCATTGATTTAAAATAAATAATGATAAAAAGAAAAAAATCCGTTTAATGCAAAATAATATTATGAAAGAAAAATATTTATCTTTGACGAAAAAAAAAAGAATATTTGTAATATTTAAAAAGTAACTCAATATGAAAGAAAGTTTTGAAGTGGCACAATATTTGGCTATTTATTTCTTTCGAGCCAGATTAAAATAAAACAACATCTCAAAAATTTCATTAGGTAAAACATAAGTATTTTTTTTCTTTCTTTTTTTAAAAATATTTCTAAATCTAATTTTCCCGTTATGTGTTTTACAGAAGAAACTCGCAGAATTAATTTTTTAAAAAAGGCTCTATTTGTTATTTGTATGTTGTTTGTCCAATTGGGTGTTTCAATCTAATTGTCGCCAATCAATGAGATTCTAAACCAAAAAAAGTACAAGGCGGAGCGATGTTCGCAAGAACTATTTTCTCTCTCTCTCTCTTTTAATGAGTGAGAGCATTTTTAGGGAAAATTTTATATTTAACTTAAATACATACATAGCAGATAATACCACAAAACTGAATAATGTTTAAATTTTAGGGTAAATGTCTTTCCACATACATAGATATTGTAAAATAATTTAACTGCAACTTGTAAAAAATTTTTGGGCACAGATATCTTATACGCACTACATTGGTCGATTTGTCTCTTACGCCGACACCATATATACATCTGGGTAATTAACTGACGCCAAAGTGTCATTATTTTGCTTGATATGACAACCCGGATGTTATTGTCTGTTTATTAATAAATTGTCTATTTACAATTTTTTTCGGTACTTCTAGGTTATCGCGTCGACGAAAAATCTGACGCCAAGTTATAAGATTAAATGCCAATAATGGATGATTGTGAATGTCACATTAAACACGATATACATGTTTAAAACGTCATCAAGTGGTTTTAAATTCACTTTTTTAACTGTGTTTTTATTCATGTGTCACTAATTTATTTGTTCTTTCGTTATTTAAATTAAAAATTATGTCAACAAATATAACTTGGCTATTAGTTTGGCGATTTTTATAATTTGGCGAAAATTGTAGACGAAATAACCTAGAAGTACTTTTTTTCTTTCTTTTTTTTTTTTTCAATTATAAAAACTATTTTAATCTAGGCACATTTGTCATAGATGCGCCACATTTGCGCGACTGCAATAAAATGGCGATTTTATGCCTCACTTGGTAACCTGGCTGTTGTTTATTTATTAATAAATTTTTATTTTATTTTATTTTATTTTTTAAAGGATATAAATAGTTTTATTTTATAATTATTAACAATACTTTTTAAAATTTATTGCTATTTTCTATTTAAAATAACAGAAAGTAATTGTAAACTATATATCTAACTGGTATTTGAAAACAAAATTTTCTCCGAATCGGCATCAGAAAAAAAAAAAAAAAAAAAAAAAAAAAAAAAAAAAAAAAAAAAAAACGCGCCAATCTGGTGCGTATATGTCATGTATACATTTTTTCACTATACTACGGTATTTAAACATGCTGTGTAAATAACGATTATTGTTTTTTCCAAGCATGTTTGGCACAGATATTATATACACACTGAAGTACCTGACTATCGCCAAAACGGTGTTATTTTGCCTGATATGGTAACCCAGCAATAGTTGTTTCTGTATTAATTAATTATTCATTTACTTTCAATTTCTTTTTAGAAAATCTATAAATTGTTTTGTGCTATAGTAACTTTTTTTATTTATTAATATTTTCGTTTTAAAATAACGAAAATATTTTTTAAAAATGCACATTTCTTGGCTATTCTAAAACGAGGATTTTGCCGCATTGGTATTGGAAGGAAATCTTGCAAATCCGGGTTTGTGCCGGAGTTTTTTTTGTGAAATATGATATTTTCAAATGTAAATTGGGTGCTACTTGATTAACACGTCGGCCAGTTTCGACAAACTATTCAAATTTACATAAATTCATTTTAAATAACGAAAGAACAATAAACATAAATAAAAAATACAAATTAAAAGTCGAATTAAAAAACACTTATGACGTAAAAAAAAAGAAAATTACGTGTATCACGTGCAATATCAATTGCTATCATACTTACGATCATCGATTATTGACATTTATTCCTATAATCTGCTATTAATTTTTTTCTCGACAGAATAATCAAGTTGTACCGTACATTGTAAAAACTCCAGTTAATATTACAAAAATAGAGCTAAATAACTAAATTTAGGTATAAATGCACACACTCCTGCTGTAAAAAAGAGGAACAAATGTCATATATGCACCACGTTGGCGTGATACATTTCTGGCGCCACTTTAACGGAAACTTCGTTTTCAAGTGACAGATACATTTCTATTTTCTATTTTACTTTTCTATGTATAGAGCATAACATTTTGTATCATTTTAAAATGCAAATGAAAGTAAATAAATAGTTCAATAATATATTAAAAATAAAGCTGGATTACCATAAAAGGCATAAAATGTTAATTTTGTTTCAATCACGCCAACGTTTGGCATCTGTTTAAAAAAATGAATTTCACACATTCAAAAAACATTCAAATTATTTTTCTAAGGAAAACTTTATTTAACTTTATTTATTCTGCTACATTCCAAAAACGGAACACTGTAATAGATTTGTCAAGAGCAGATGTACGTTGCGAAATATAATATAATATTGATAGAGGATGTATTAAGGTTTCCACAGATACCCATATCCTCAAGTTGAGAGGTTTAGAGTTCAAAAACTATCAAATGAAAATGAATCACTTGAAAATTGTTTAAATTCAATGGTCAATCTCTGCGATCATAATGCTCGCTATTTTAGAAGTATGGTGAATAGACAATATTTAAATTGCTCTTTTCATAATTGCCTCATTTATCTATCAAACTCTACAATAAATGGTCAACTGAAATATTTTTTTCTTAAAAACCCAAATTTTATCGAATGAATAAGCTGATACAACAACATAATATTTTATTATTATTTTAATATATTTTGCCGTCAACGGGTCTTGATTCCATTATTGTTGTTTTTATTTTTGGCTCAGTCTTGTTTTTTCTAGCTCGCTGAGTTTTGCACGAATCATGCAGAATCTCGACAGTAGATTTGAAACAGCTGTTTGCTAACTTTTAATGCATTTTTATTGCATTTATAATCGTTGATTTTCTATCTTTAAATACAATGGCGTTTTGTATGATTTTCAGAAATGTGAAAGAGCATTCGAGGTGAAGTTGCTTTAAAAACACAATCATATTCAATATTTTGTTTGATTCATGTTTTGTTTTGAAAAACAGACGAGTGCAGCGGGCTTAGCCTGCTAGTTATAGAATAAAACAAGTTTAATAAGTTGTATAAATTCTCTGAAAAAAATATTTAATACATCTAAAATGCTTTCATTACTGAAATAATAACAAGCACTGCATCTATAATAAATTGATGTAATAAACTTTGTACTATTTGGTAATTAATTTAAAATAATATAACACATATTGATTTATTTTTCTTTGTAATAAACATAAATATCCTAAAATTTATTAAATTTTTTTAAATTTACATGAAATATTCAAAAATTTTCAGTAAACAATAAAATTCATAACGTTATGAGCACAAAAAATACTTAATTTAGTAAAATATTCAAATGATCGTGATTAAATATTTAATTCAAGAAATTTATTTAACATTTATAAAAAAAAATCAAGTCAAAGCCATCATAATATTTGTGACAGAGTATATTACAGTTTTTATTTGAATAACGTGAGAAGATTTAAAGGCTTTAAAATATCGTATGAACTATCGTAATGCATTTGAAAAACACTTTTTATCCCATTTCTGTGATGAAATGCATAATAAATTATTTCTAATTGAATATTTCTGTTTTATATTCCAAGAAATAATTTGCTAATTGAGAAATGAGGGATGAATCTGTCCGATAATTTGATACGTCTCTAAAATCTCGGATGATATATTATGGACCTTAATTGCTTTAATTACGGAACTAATACCAAGTATTTCGAACAAAACTAGTTGATATATTTATTAAGTATGTAATGCGATATAAAGATGATTGCTTATTTTACGTAACTTTGATGATAGAAGGAAAAATTTTGTATAATTATGTAATCAAAAATCATTAATATTTAAATTTTAAAATAAAATAAAGTTTTTTTATTTTACTGTATACTACTAAAACAATATTTATTCTCCTAACATGAGTCTGCTTGATGTCTAGTGAAACCTATCTCACGTAAAGGAAAGCAAATTTAGTTCAGATGCAGGATAACAAACCTCTACTGCAACTAAGGCACAGATTTTTGGATAAGATTTTCTGCTCATTTGTCTTAAAATCATGATTTTTTTAATGTCCTATCTCCAACGAAATTGAAAAAAAATATTTTTTCTCTCAAAGCTTTTATTTTCAGCTATCTGCCATTATTCTTATATTTTATGTTTTTTTTCTTTTTAAGAAGGAAGCATTTGTAAATTGATTAAAAAACGAGAGATATTAATGCATTTATTTTTGATGAACTTTGAAATGACAAATACAATGTGATCTTTTTAAGCACAAAAACAAAGATTTTCGATTTGTTTTAGTGCAGAAAATTATTTCTGCCAAAAAAGTGCCTGAAAGTGGCCGTTAATATATCTCACAAACTGCATTTTCAAAACATTTGCGTGGTATTTTTGAGGGCTTTTTTCCTTCCAAGTCATTTTTGGAGTTTTTCGGTTTTTTAATGAATACGCATTAAAACTGAAAACAGAATTATTATGATGTCGCAACGGATAAAGAAAAAGTTCAAATGTTTAATTTTATTATTATTATTTCAAATTTTAACATCTGTGCGCTTAATTTATTTTGAAATTCCTATTTTAAAGATTGCAGTTGAAAATTTACTGTTATTTGTTTTTTTAATATATGTTCCTTTTTCTAAGGTTAGTTTATAGATTTCGCAGTTTAAAGGAGTGATCAAGGAACGGCCGTGTTGACATCACTTAGTATAATGCTGGAAACAGTTGGGTTTCCTCTACTGGGTTTATTTGGTTATTAAACTTAAGATAATTTAAGATAATTTTATATGAAATTTAAGATAGTTTTTCGTTTATTTAAGGTTTTTATATATAGTATTATTTATGATTTATTATTCATTTTGTTTCCTATATATAAGGTGATTTTTTCATACATTCTTCATCCATGTAAAAAAAAGGTTAAAAGATATTTAATATGATTGTTCGACCTTTTTTTTCTGAATGCATATATTGTATTTTAATAGATATTAAATTACGATTTACATCAGTTTCAAATAAATATAGAACACACATGAGATATGTGAGAGGTGTTTATTGTAATTTTATTTAAAAAATTAAAACAATATTTAAATAAGCTCTTTGTTTTTTTATCCGAAATGAAATGCATATTAGTGCACTGCAATTATTTTTTCGCCTTGTATTTGGGAATTAAAACTCTTATGTAATGGAAATGCGTAGGAAAAATGATGAAAGTGTTACTTAACGAATAGTAAAATAAAAACACTTAAATAATTCTAATTTTGACCACTAAATTTCAAGTAACAGAAAAATCGATATTTTTCCATGTTCACATAGTAAAACAAAAACAACACTGTACTGAATAAACTTGATAATTAATTTTTTATATAGCCATATCTAAATATTAGTTTGTTAGTTTGACTTCAGTTTGTATGTACAATTCACTTAATATTTAGCTATCAACGACATTTAAAAATGTGATATTTTACAGTGTAGATTGAAAAGTTTCTACATAATGCGCCTAATTCGTTTAATAAAATCAGTCTTTTATAGAAAGTATTTTTATTTTAATAAACAATAGTATACATTTTTGTTACTCTATAGCATTTTACAATGACGACCTCGTTGGTAAACAGCATGCCCAAAAACGAGAAATATGTTTCAAGTTGTACACTATAAAATGGAGTGAAATGTATCTTGATCTATCAATAATACTTGTAAAAATGAAAAATAATATTTTCTGATTTGCCCATGATTTTCCGAATAGCGTTTATTCATCTCCAGAAACGAATAAATTTCCAATATTAACATAAGTTTTTAAGAATTTGTATTAAAAATACAAATTGCTAAAAATACAAATTACTACACTTACAAAACAATGCATTTATAAATATTGACGTTTTGTATCGCATCCGTGTAAAACATCTGGATAAAATGGAGTGAAGATGATATACATACAAGTTAAAATTTCAAGAATATGAACAGATACATCCAAGAGTCCAGGAGCATACTCGACCTCAGTGTGCTCAAAACATCCACCAGTTTCTATGGTAACCCACGCACCAAAAACTATCACTGTAAGAAAAGAGGAGGGGGGAGAGGAGTAAAGACAAAATTCATAGACTGTTTTAATTAATTATAACGTATTATACCAGATTTCATGAATGATATAGGACAAATGATCGTTACAAGTGTGTTGCCAAGCTTAATAATCGTAATAGACTCTAAAATTTTATTAAATATGGATTCTTGCATGGAATTATGACTTCATCAAAGTTAAATTTGCTCCAATAGTTTGAAAAATATAATTTTGCGAGGGCTGTACTCTGTTTTGATTATGCAATATCTCTTTTGTGCTCTTGAAATATTTTTGAACTTTGGTATTCAGTTTCATCGATATATACTAATCTTTCGTTATTTGCGAAGCTAATTGGATTTTCATAAGCTCTAACTTTTTGATGATTCTATATTTTATCAATATTTGTACTGAGAATTTGTATTAGGTATGAAGGGGATATATTTTATACTGAATTCCTGAAGAACAAGTTTTATTTTTCTATAAATAATGAAAATATAATGCATACTTTTGTGTTTAATATGTGAACGATTAACAAAACGCTTGGCTGAAGGAGAGGGAGCATTACACTGTTGAATAACCTTGTCAATATTCGAATCATTGAACCCATAATCCAAGGCAACTTTTTGAATAAGAATAATTCCATTGTTAAGTTGGTCATCTGAACATATTATATATGCACGTCTGATAAAAAGCTAAAATGTAGTAATATTATATATTAAAGGCATATTGGTACAATAAGGTATACTTACTTTTAAAGATTTGCTGTACACAGAAAATATTAAATGAGAACGATCTACAAAAAAAAAAAAAAAAAAAAAATATATATATATATATATATATTGAAGTTTGTTCTATTTCTAATGTAAACATAATACTATCTCTTAACTTATTGACCTTCTGAGGAAAATCTGTAAATCTGTCAAAGTATGAATCCATGGGATGAATACGTCATCCATATATTTTAACCAACATATGTTATTATAACCAACCGTTTTTGTTTAAATGAACAGAAAACTCTCAAACTAAATGGAAATTCTGGAAATAAATCCAATACAGGTGAACCCATTGGTGTTCTATGAAGTTGTCTTTAAACAACACCATTAAATATGAAAATATACTAAAAGCTATTAGATTCCACCCTACTTTTAACGAAGTTTTAATGTCACTAGTTAAACTGAGATTACAATCTATCAATCAAAAAATATAACCTATAACTTCATTAATTTCTGTTGAAAGGAAATAATGAAACCACATCCAATCCTTCCATAACTGTCTTAGCGTTGAGAAGGTATTGTTTAATTTTATTCATGAAATCAGTAGTTGGTTCAATAACGTAACGGTAACTTTAACGATTAATATAAAAAAATACACGAGATTTTTCTAAAAAGTAAATCGGAGCAACACAACGAGATAAAATGGTTCTAAGAGGTAAGTATAATTTAAGATTTTTCAACCTTACAGTGAACATCGGTGTATATCCAGTGTGATTAATTTTTTTTAACGACCTAATATTTTCAGGTCATTTACCATCATGTACTAATTTTAATAACCATTTACCGTCACTTTTATAAAAATAGTACCATTCAGATCTTTATCGGATATTTCGCAACGCATTATCTCCAATACATGACTCCAACTTATCAATGTAAATATGCTTGTCTAAGAAGACAATTTTATTTATTTTATCCCTTCTAATAAAATAATAAAAATAGGTTAGGCCTTTCATTAGTGAACTGGATGAGGTGTTAATAAATGCTGTTGCCTTCCGGCCTAATAATACATTTATCAATTTCAATTTTCTATTGTGTGAATAAATCCTTTACCCTGGAGACTATATGGGATAAAAAATTTTAACAAATTTGATGTGCTTCAAAAATTTAATCTAACTTAATTACTCTAATTAATGAACTGATAGTGGATGATACTTTAATATTTAGTAAATGAAGTAACGTAATTTTAAACTAGTATCTTTCAAATAAATGGTAATAATAATGATAAATATAGCCTTAAATTGCACAATTATAAAAATTGCTTTTTTTTTCTCTTCCTATTTTATATATTGTTTATGTAAAACTATTTAATGTTTAAAAATGAATATTTTTAAAATTTATTAATTATTCAAAACACTAGAAAAAAATTGAATAAAATATATTAATTTTGTAATTTATTTAAATTCTTATTTGTTAGTTCTAGTTAAGAAATTTTTTCCGTATTTTACATGCAAAATTGTTTTATTTTAGTTCATCTTTCTTAGGAAGCAGGTTTAAATATATTTATGATTTAATAAGTTTGCTACAATTTTCCGTTCTGTGTAGGCGAATATTTTCCTTAAAAATTATAAATAAATTTAATTACACTAATTTTATATGAATTTGAAACCGATTTTTACAACGTGAGAAGATTTATAGAAATTTTCTTTTAAAAGATTCAAATTTATTTTTAAAAGTCTATTTCTGCAAATTAAAGGCAAATGAAATTGCCCGATTGCTTATTTTGTCTTTGTAAAATTAAATATCTTATTTGAAACTAAACCAGTGTTCATTGAATGAAGTCACCTCAAAAAATTGGTATGCTTTAAAAATTTAAGTGGATAATTAGAAAATATAAATTGCCTTACTTACATAATTAGTAGAAAAATTATGTCTGACTATAGACAGTAGATTAAATCTTATATTTGTTAATTAAAGTGATGCAACATAAAATAGATTTATGTTGTGAATAATTCTTTTGTGTGAAAATCTATTTATTTAGGGACGCATTTTAATTAACACGACCGATAGAAAACTCTTTATATTTAAATATAAAAAAAAAAAATTATAAAAGAATGGTTTTCACATACAAACATAATTTAGATCTACATTAAATTATGTGTATTTCTGAAAAGTCTGGTGATTTAGAAAAATTATGGAAAACCAGTGCAGAAAAAATTAATAAATCATCGAAATAAGTAGCATTGGCGTGATTTCTTATTAGAGACGTGCGGAATGAGACAATGTACTGCTGTTGGCACCATTTCGATGTCACAGATCTGAATAAAAAATTGTTGGTTCGGAGATTTCTTTCACTAGGATGTCATTAGAAAAAAAAAATGTTTCTGATAACGGCAGATTATCCCACTTCAAGTTAAAATTATCCATTTACCTGATTTGTCCGTACGTAATATATGGGCAACGTGCTTTTGTCAATCAAATTTTATTATTCTTTCCAGTAAATTTGCATTATAAATTTGTAATTATTTAATCGGAGCATTTTTTCAATTCAAATAGGCAAAAATATGTCTTTTAACTCGGTAATAAAAGATTAAAAATTCTGTGACAAACGCAAAAAATAGGGTTAGTTAAAAGATTTTTTCAAAAATATTGATCAGTTAACTGGTTAATAGTGTGCACTAAAGGTTGACGCAAAACAGACTCTCCCGCCGATGGTAAGTTTGAGAATAGAATTGCATTTTTTCGCTGTGTGACTTTGGGATCTGACATCGGTGTAAGAACAAAGACGCAACATAACTAAACTATCTGTTAACAATAAAGTAAAAACATATGACGAAACGCAATTTTCATCTTCTTTTTAACATAAAACAGATATTATGACCTTTAAAATGTTCAGGTTTGCTTAAAATTCGATTAAAATAATCAAATGGAGAGGCTAATAGTTAATTTTATTTAAAATGTCTTTGTTCTTTGAAATATTAATAAGGCTTTTCCTCAGAGAATATTATTGTTCATTTATACAAATATATTTTTTCGTTTTAATAATGAAAGAGCCAATAATTATTACAGTTGTTGGAATAATAATGTAAATGGACAGCCCATAGTAATAATATATATCTTCTCTCATTAATATTAATTCAAAAAACTACTTCTACTTTCAACTGTAATAATTATTGGCTCGTTCATTTTTAAAACGAAATCATGTATTTGTATAAATAAACAAAAATACTCCCTGAAGAAAAGCCTGATTAACTTGCTTGATTATCTTGGAAGTACTAACTAGGGAACTACAAGAAGTGTAAGTCACCGATTTTTGCGAAAGTGATATCGTTTGAAAGATCTCATCGTAAGCTGTAAAAAACTCAATGGAACAACCCGTAGGAAATGAATCGTTTCCGAGATATCAGACAATTTATGTCAAGTAGCTAGTGCACACTTACAGGTATTGGTAAAAAAAAATTAGTCTCTATTTTGACGAAAGGGGTATCGTTGTAAAGATGTTATCATGAGGAGTAAAAAACTTAATAGAACTACCCGTTAGAAATGGTCCGTTTTCGAGATGTCTGACAATTTATTTCGTACAATTAGTACAATGGTGTTATAGGGAACCAAAAAACAAATTAATCTCGATTTTGACGAAAGTGACATCCTTGGAAAGATCTCGTTGTTAGGAATAAAAAACTATGCAGAACTAGCATATACACCTTTCAAACGATACCATTTTCTTCAAAATCGGGACTAAATTATTTTGCGGTTCCCCAGTAAGTGTGCACACAGACATAAATTTTCGGATATCTCGAAAACGGCTGATTTCCGACGGGTAGTTTCTTTGAGTTTTGTACTCTTTAAGTTGAGATCTTTCCAAATAAAACTTTCGCCAAAATCTAATCTATCTTTTTTCGATTACAAAGTAAGGGTGCACTAGCTACGTTACATAAATTTTCGGATATCTCGAAAACGGCTCATTTTCGACGGGTAGTTTCATTGAGGTTTTTATTGCTCACGATGAGATATTTTCAACGATATTAATTGTGTCAAAATCAGTGACTTACACTTCTTGCAGTTCCCTAGTAAGATGTTTTAAATAAAATCAACTATTAACATCTCTATTTGACTAATTTAATCGCCTTTTAAGTAAATCTGACCATTTTAAAGTTCATATTATATATCTTATCTGTTAAAAGTTTGTGATATATAGAAGATGAATTTAGTGCACTCGTCTTTTTTACTTTCTTCTATCTTTAGAAGAAGAAAGTATTGGATTTTTGAAAAAAATTGACTTTCGGTTTTTGACGGATTTATACATTTTAGATTGCCCTCATCACGATTTGATGTGTTTTAGGAAGTGTTTATCTGTCATTCTGTCTGTGAGCCTTTCTGTCTGCATTTGACAAAAAAATTGTGAGCGCACTATCTTAAGAACTAATGCACGGAATTTCACAAAATTTTAGATGAAGATAGAGCTTGATACAAAATGGTGCCGATTAATTTCTGGTATACAACACAGAACAGATGATGCTGCTTTTTGGAAAGCAGGAGATGCTGGATTTGAATCAAATCTCTCCCGTAGATCTAATCGTTCGGAGTTTTACATGTTTCTTCGAACTTTGGATTTCCTTTCGTAAATATCAATTAGTTTTCCTTAATAGTGCCCTCATAGAGGACATCCCCCCCTCTTTTAGCATATATTTCTCGATTAAGTAATGGATCGTCATAAATAACACAAAAACTCACACCCAATTCTTTTACCTAAAGAACTAATAAACGGATTTTAATAAAACTCCAGATTCAGTTAGTTTTTGATATGAATTGATGCTGGTTATGTTTTGGTGTAAATCACTCATTCGGTGGAGCTGCTATGCTGTTTTTTTTTACGATTTTCTCAATAGCTCTATTTTAAGAACTAAAGCACTAATTTTTCTTCTACTCACAGATTCAATTAGACATTTGCAGAAGTGTTATTGATTAGCTTTTCGTGTCAGTGTCAGAATAGGTGACACTGTTATGCTGAATATTTAAAGTTTTTAGGAATACCTCTATCTCAAACACTAATGCATGGATATTCATTTCATTTCAGATTCGGTTATACGCTTTTAGAAATCATTGCTGATTAGGTTTAATTGTTAATCCCGCAAAAAATGGAACAGACATTTTGGATTTTTCAAAATTTTTGCAATAGCTCTACCTCAGAGAGTAACTTACGGATACGAATATAACTTGAGATTCCGCTAGAAGTTGACATAAATTATTGCTGTTTAGTTGTTAATTATTATATTTATTACCAAGAGATTGTGTTAATATGATGTATTTTGCATGAATTAATGGTTTCAGCAATAATCATAGCTCAAGAACTAATATAAGGATATTCAAATCTTTTGAATGCTCCTAATGGACATAGACTGTCATTTAATTTTACCACCCTGTAGGCCTTTTGAAGTATTAACATGCATAAGATAGGAGAAAGTTTTAGGATTGGCACATTCAGCTAATTATTTCTTGAAACAGTCTGAAGCAGAAAAACTTTTACTCAAATACTAATACTTATCAGAGCAATAAATTCATTCGGTCGTTTTCGAAAAGAATTTAAAGTTAGGATTTTGGAGAAAAGTTGTAAAGATTATAGTTATTAATTATTAATTATTATGATGAAATCTAATAAAAACATTAATTTGAAATTATTTATTAAAGTAATTTTTTCTTTAGAACATATTTCTACGAAAGTTATGTAGTTTAATCTTAGAATTTATATAATTAAAATTTTATCAGTTTCCTCTATACTATAGTTACTTACTTACATTTTAATAAAATTTTCCTGTGAGAAATGTATCCATGTCTTCATTTTCCCTTTAAATTATATTTTCTTTAAAATACAATTTAAATCCAAAAGCTAATTCCGAGAGAATTCCACAGAATATGAAAAGTCTATTTAAAATAAGTTTCATTAATGAAAGTAATTTTAAAATAATAATGATAAGAAAAAAAAATAAATCAGACGCATAAAATTAGAGATTTAATATAATTTCGCAAAAACATCTGAAGTAAATCTAACAATAATTAGTTTATCGTTCTCTTAAATGGGGAACTTTTTTCATTAAATAATAATATTAATAAATTATCCGTTAAGTTATCTTTTAATGTATGCAAAATTTGGAAAATAATTATTAAATAATGCGCATAACATATGTAAGTCAGTAACTTGTCCTGAATTAGAAAAGAAAATTTCCAGAGTTTCATTTCAAATCTATACAAAATCAAATTAATAATTACAATCTAAGAGCCGATAGAATAAAAACCTAAGGTATCGAGTATGAGAAAAAAAATCTTTGTTTTATCGAAGCGTAGTAATAAGTAAATCTAATGATCCATGTTTGCTGGACGTGAAGTAGTGCACAAGTCAAAATTTAATACCAATAGTGGTTTATCGCTGGTTTATAATTTCGTTAGTTATACAATCAAATATGTGAAATGTTTTTTAGGACAAACACAATCCTACCTCGTACACAATACCTACGAGTAAACCACTAGTAGTATTAAATTTTGGCTTATCCAGCACTTCACTTTCGTTCGATCTGGACCATTATATTTTCGTGTTACTACTCTGCCATAAAATAAAGGATTTTTTTTCTTGTGTTCCACATTTTAAGTTTTGTGTTGTCGACTCTTTTACTAACACTAAAATTTTCACCGCAAGTGTCCGTTTGAAGGACTATGTATTATTCTGGAGAAAGAAAAAAAAGTAACCCCGCTAACTAAGTTTGCCGCAAATCATCTTATCAAAATGTAACTTGTACCAATCAATTATTAATAAAGTCTACCAATTATCTCTAATCCTAAATTGAGCTTAGGCATTGTCTCCATAAAGAAATTGCGGCAAACTTGAACAAATAAGAAAAATAATGCATTAAGCATAGATTATGAAACACTTTGCAATACTTCCTGAAATCTTTAACAAAACTTCTTATTCAGAGAAATAAGGTTACTTTCTATAGTCAAATATGTATTCTGATACTTTTTAACAGTCTTGTATTTGATCTGTCGGTTGATATATATACTACTTAATGGGGAAATTTAGTTGGGCAAGAAAATACCTAGCAGGTTAAAATTTCTTTTTCAGCAATTTATACTTGAAGATTGAACATACTTTAATACTTTTGTTCAACCTTTTAGTTTATATGGTACCTTTATTACACGCCAGTGTTTATCTAAAATGTATTTAAAACTAAAACACTCTTAAAACTACAGAAATCATTTTCTCAGAAATTACCATTCATAGGCGGCCATGTATTAGGGTGGTGCGAAAAAATAAAAGTTTTTATTTCCGAATCGCTATAGTGCGGAAAAGTTGCAATTGGTAAATACAAGAAAAACTAAAAATTTTTTTTTGAAATCGGACATTATCTTCCGATCGCGCAAACCACCTAAAAATTCAAAAAAATTGAAAAATTTCGATTTTTTCAAATTTTTTTTTTAAATATTACATATACATATATTTTATCACTATAGGGAAAATATTTACATATCGTACTATTTAATAATTATAAAAAAATAAATTGCGTTTAGAGAATATCTTCCGATCACTCAAGTTCATTAAAAATCGGGAAAAATTCAATTTTCAGTGATTTTTGATGCATTAAGAAAATAAATAAGTTCAATTTGCGGTCTCATGTTAAAATTTAAATGTAAATTAATACTATTGTGCATGTTATGCTATTTTTGAACAACCGAGAGCTTACCACGACGAGATCGCTGCAGGGCGAAAAGGTTTAATAGTTCGCGCAACTCCTGTTAGCCACGTTGCGAAACAGCGTTGAAGTCGCCCTATGTGTCCACATCCTTTTCTCTCCCCAACCTCGTCCACTTGCATAGTGCGCCATTTCTTATCAGTGAGCTCGTGAACGAATTTCGTTTGTTAATTGTAGATGTATTGTGTTATTTAAAATACATTAACATGCGACAGGTACATGGATCTGCATACGTTGTTGACAAAGAAAATTACTAGACAATCTTTTCATTGTCCTATATTTTGTCATCCCCAAGAGATTTTTTGTCAAATATTCTTCACGAATATAGCGCCTGTACGAGAAACTAAAGAAAATCCTTTAAAATAATTTAAATCTTCTAAAATCGTTAAAAATACTTCTAGACCTTTTCAATAAATGCGTCCATATAACACGCAATGATATGTAGAATGATACATATTTGAAGATGGTTTATAGTAATTTTAAAATTTGTATGTTGTCCATCGTGATATTTGTCTCAGGACTGAGGAGGATAACTAAATAATCGTCCTTTTTTCCATCCAAATGTATGTCATGTGGTTCTTCTGATTCCATTTGACTTTGCCGTAGTTTTTTTCTTTCTGTTTGTTTTCTTCTAATTTTGTATAGGTCAATAACTTGAAAATCATCTGTTTTAGTTATTGCAGGAATATCTTCTAGTACACTCAACGCTTTAGCAGCACCTGCACTGTCAGATACACCATTGCGATCGCAATGTAAAGATGTAGATTGTAACTGCACTTTCATTTGCCATGGTAATTTCTTCTTTTTAAATCTGATAGGCTGTATCCGTCATGGTAATGATATTTTACATATACCTACATTAGCATTAAAATTCTCATGTATTTCATCTAAATGGTCTTTTATTTTAGTTTCAAAAATTTGGAAGGTTGCCTTTTCAATATATAGTTTCGTCTTCCAAGTCTTGTACTCAGATTTCTTTCTTTTTTTTTTTTTAAACTTTAGTACCAATTTTTCCCGTTCCGTCCTTTCTCTGGAGGTAAATAAATCGATGCTCAATGACTGGAATTTTGTTGTGTTTTTGAGACGTACAATTAGTCTCAATTAGACACTCCCTCAGATCTGGTGACTTTTTACAGGAGCAATATAAATTTGTTACACGTTTGCAGGCTGAAATATCATACAGTTGAGTTTCTTGTTTTTTAAATTCATTAAACTTTTTTATAAGGTTTCGCTATTCCTTGTCTCGAATTTAAGATTTCGTTAGTTTAGAATATTATCGTAGGCATTAATTAGCTAAAAGATTCTACAATCAAACACTTTTGGGATTGACGCCTTCTAATAAATATACTTTATTTTTTGTGCCACTGTATTGCTGACAAATGAGAAACTCACTTTAATGATGTTGAATTTACTTGCTAATAGAGACCTCTCCTCAAGGTAGCATTGAAGAACATATTCGTGTGTTGGAAGAATATTTGGCAGAAAATCTCTTGGATGACCAAATATAGGACAATGAAAAGATTGTCTAGTAATTTTCTTTGTCAACGACGTATCCAGATCCGTGTCCTTGTCACATGTTAATGTATTTTTAATAACACAATACATCCAATTAAAAAACGAAATTCGTTCACGGGCTCTCTGATACGAAATGGCGCTCTGTGCAAATGGACGAGGTTGGGGACAGAAGCATGTGGACACGTAAGGCGACTTCAACGATTTTTCGCAACGTGGCTAACAGGATGCGCGCGAAACTCTAAACCTTGAAGAACTACTAAACCTTGCAGCGATCTCGTTGTGGTAAGATCTCGGTTGTTCAAAGATAGCATAACATGCTTAATAGTATTAATTTACATTTAAATTTTAACATGAGACTGTAACCTGAGCTTATTTAATTATTTTCTTAATATATCAAAAATCACTGAAAATTGAATTTTTCCCGATTTTTAATGAGCTTGCGCGATCGGAAGATATTCTCGAAACGCAATTTATTTTTTTATTATTATTAAACAGTACAATATGCAAATATTTATCACTATAGTGATAAAATATGTGCATACGTAATATTTTTTAAAATTTTTTGAAAAAATCGGAATTTTTCAATTTTTTTGAATTTTTGGGTGGTTTGCGCGATCGGAAGATAATGTCCGATTTCAAAAAATTTTTTTAGTTTTTCTTGTATTTACCAATCGCAACTTTTCCGCACTATAGCGATTCGGAAATAAAAACTTTTGTTTTTTCGAACCACCCTACCATGTATTCAATTCTATGCCTGGCTCTGTATATCATTTTACCTATATTCTACAAATATTTCTTAGTAAACTGAATGCATTTCAGCGTAAAAATGCATAACTTTTTAAAAATCCACATATAAGTAATTTACGCTCATATTCAGTAACGTTTGCGAGCTCTTTTCCGTAGCCTTATCTATCAAGTATCATTTATACGCAACTTATAATCTGCATAGGTTTAGTGAAACTCAAAAACGCATATCATAAAATGCATTTCATCTATCTATCAGCCATATCGGATACATATACAGTATTTCTGAAAGAATGTGCTATTTGAAATCTTTTGTGAATCTCTGTAAATGCTATGCCCTCCGTATTATAGATGACTATATCGTGTAACTTATATTAAGCCTCAGCGATGTATGTAAATTTTATTACTCATAAAATAGTTTCATATAATTAAAATATCTCGCCCTTATTTACTCCCTTTAGCATTATGTCATTGAATTTTTTTGTGCGTCCATATAAATGAATAACAGCTATTTTTTTACCACATATTTTACAGAATGCATAGCTTAGGATATTTCTTAAAAGAATATAAATTTTCACGTGTTTGACAGAGTATAACATCTTTAAAATTCATTTGAAACGATTTTTTTTCATAGACCGTAATGTAACGGTAAACTTTTGACTGTCCCTGTAAATAAACTGCTATAAACTTCATTTGAAAGGGTTCGTGCATTTACATGTCCTTGTCGAAAAAGAAACAATTGGGTCCGATCTGGTGGAAAAACTAAATGTTTGGTGTCCAAAAAAAAAAAAAATTCGACCAACTTTTCATAAAATATCCGATTTTTCTTGAGATAGAATTAAGAATTTTCTCTTTCTGCAGAAATATTTATGAAAATGTTACACAGTATATTTAAGATTACTATACGTGTGGAATAAAAAGCATACATAATAGCAATATTGATAATAACGTAGAGACGAAGGACTCCTAAATTCAAATAAAAATTCATTATAAACATAAAAATACGGCAATTATTATAGCTTTTAAAATGGTATTATAACAAGAGGAATATAATAAAAAAAATTTCTTTCATTTATTAAGGTATAATTCAAAATTCTACGTTACCAAAATTTCATTAATACTACTAATATTTTTACAAAACAATATGCTTGCCAGAAGATCTGGTCGCTCTTTTTAATCCAATCACAAAAATATTTTAAAATACCTCATTTGCACTTCAATATTTTAAATGATATTTTACATTGCACAGCTGAAATATATCTCTGCAACTTCGTTTTTTACGTTTTCGGATTTAGTTGCAGGTTTTATTTATTTATTCGTTTATTTTTTTTTAATCAAAGATGTTTTTGTTTTAGAAATCGGTTCCGAAAGTGAATATACCCTAATTAAAGAAGTTGAAAATTGCACATCAAGCGTAACAAATGAAGTGCGTTCGTACTATAAGAAAGTTTTTAAAATATTCAGATCTTATTGTAATAAAATAGAGTGCTTTGGATACAGTACCGTATCCGAAATCTTTTGTGTGTCCCTGTAAATTCTATATGCTTTTGATTATGCAGGAATTAACTTGTAGTAAATCTCAACAGCGTATATCAATTTCATAAAATATGAAAGAGTTGAATTATATTAAAATGAGCCCCAAACAAAGTCCCTCTCCCCTATATCATTATGTAATGGAATACTTTTGTTGCCCTGTAAATTAACAGCAAGTATTTTTTACGCTACAGCTTTTGCAGACCATATATTTCAGTATACACTTCATTAAGCATAATATTTTTTTTATATTCGAAAGATTGTAAAAACCATTAAAATGCATTTTAAAATATTTTTCCCATTTATCGTAATATAATAGAATAATTTTGATAGTCTCTGCAATTAAACTATGAATCCATTTTTTGTAATATTTGAAATGAATCGACAAATTTATGCAGCAATTATATATTTTTAATTTGAAATAATTCGGTTGGGCAGTTTTTGCTCTATTATATGCAGACAGACGGACGGACTGATAGTTGACTATAGATGCTACATATTTACATAATTACGAAAGCAAGTAAAAATACCTGAAAAAAAACTGAAATCTATAAAAACGGCCCACGTAGAAATTGTACTAAATTACCTAATTGAAAACTTAAAAAATTGAAAAACTTTGCATTCAAATGAGATATCTTTTAAAAATCTCTCACAGGATTTACAATAACAAATGGGTGTTGTCATATGATTAAAATAATCTACTATCGCCTGCCCGTTTGACCTAGGCGTAGAAAAAAAATGTAACCCTGATCCCGGATCGTTATGTCCCAAGCCGAATCAACTGAATCAATTAAGTCCTGTTTCAGACATCATGTAACTGCCCGATGCATATTTCTACGCTGGACATACTTTCGTAATTGATGTTGCCAGTCTTCACCGAATAGTCAAAACATGGCCTTCTGTACAATGCACTTCGCTCGATGACGTGGAGGGCACGTTATCAAGCGAGAAAAATTACTGTTCCCATTTATTCCAATAGCTGGGAACCTTTGACTTTCCAAGTGCTTAAGAGCTATTGAAAAGCCAGGAGAATGATTTTTGTATTTATATCTGTATGTGATGAAAAAACTGCGGATATCAGCTACTTTGATAGCAGGCAGATTGTTATGTTTGGAAAAATTGGGACGAGTATTTCCAAAACTGCACGACTCGAGGACTGCCGTTATTAGCATCTACGCAAAGTGAATGAATGGCTGTAAGACCAGCAATAAATGCCATGGTATTCGACGGATTATCAAGGAAAAACGAAGTAGAAAAGTATCTCGCTTGGTGAAGCAAAATTTGAGCCATATAGTGGCTCACATGACAACTCAAAACGATGCAGGTCAAACTACAGTTGTTTAGAAGCACATTTTCAGAGGAGGCTGTTTGATATGAGACGTCTCAGTTATGTACCACTGTTGACTATGCGTCATCGAAAACTACAACTTTATTGGATCTTGTAACATCTTCATAAGACTTATAACCAGTGGAAGAGAGTTGCCATATTCAATGAATTTGTTGGTTTGTCTTTCATAAAGTAGACGGGTGTGTCATGGTACGTCTCCTTCCAAGTGAACTGTTGTTTCTTCATTGTACAACAGGTCGTACAAAGATCGCCATATATGTTTAAAGAATTGTCCATACATTAGGTGTTTTTAAAGTATTTTGGAATTATATCATAATATATATATATTTTTTAATTAAGGCACAGTTTACCTCAATATTAGTGAAAATACCATTTTTTAATATTAAAGGAACGGCCGTTTAGTTTTGAATATTTTGACACTTCATTTTAACCCATACAGTAATTATACTGCAAGATAATGTAAAATTAATTTTACATACTAGTTCTTACATCTTGCTAGTTTGTTAATACATGTGACGATTTAAGGAGAACTCGAATTATTTCCATTGGTTAAAAAAAAAAAAAACACAGTCATGGCAAGCGAGGGAAAAAGCAAAATAAATAAATAAATGTAGAAGATCCAATAATTAGTCATGGGCTGCTGTAAATTCATTTATTAAATTCGTAATAATGAGGAAGGGAAAAGCTCCTTTTGCAAAAATTCCATCATTATTTCAGCGAGCCGTACTCATCGAAGAAGAAAAACAAGTATCTTCTTTCTCAACTCGAGGCTTCCCATTTTAAATCTAAAAAGAAAATTCTAGAACCTTCTGTAACCTCAAACCATCATTCTTTTATGTAAACAGAATTCTTGTCCAGCTACGAGACTATTTTCCACAGACGATAAATTTATTTTAAAAAAAATATTATTTAACCAATTTATAATCGACTCAGGATTTCTTAGGCAGACGATTTTTATAAATGATTAATTTTAAGAGAAAAAGAAAAGAAATGAATTTATTAATATGCACACTATCAAAGGTTGACGGCGGAAAAATAAATTAATAGATAAAATAAAATAATGATATTTTTTGCAAGGTATGGTTTTGGAATAAATTTAATAAGACTTTCTTAAAAAGGGTTGATAGAAAAAATGAATTTTATTTGGAATATTAAGAAATAAAGTTTAATTAAGAAAATTTTTAATTTAGAGCCATCTTTTTTTAAATTTACGCATACTGGAATAATGTTTTTTAAGGCAAATTAAGAATTTATATCGTCTGCATACAGATTAGCAGATTAGATCTAGAAACAAGATTTTAATTTAATAATTTGAAGTAAGTGCGGAAAATTAAGATAGTATAAAGGTTAGTTTTGGCGAAAAAATTTTAAATTTGTAATATTATCCCCCCTCCCCAAAAATTTGTATGAAATTGATAGTTAAATAAAACTACAAGTTCAGACAACAGAAATATAATAATTTAGAAAAGTTAAATTTTGGAATAAAACTGTCAAACTCCGGAAACCAAGAGGTGGAAGAAAAGAAAATTAACGCAATATAAAAATATTAGCGATTAAAATAATATATTTAAGAGAAAATTAATCTGAATTAAATTTAGGTAGGAGCATTTCCCTGAAAGAAATACAATAATGTTACAATATCACTTACCATTTGTAAGTGCATAGGAGATAATACATACAATAACAGTAAATAAGTTATGAATATTAATAAGCAAAAGACATTAAAGATATAATAAAAACAATAAGATATCTCTTTCATGGGAGTTTATAGTATTTCCGTGACTTAATTAGTAGTAATTTCAGTTCAGAAATTAAATTTGTTTGTATAGTCCTTGTAGTAAACATAGTCTTTAAAGGCTACAATAAACGTTCTTCTCAAACTTAGTTGACTACATAGTCATTCAAATCAAAAGTCTCTAATAGTTTTAAAAATGCAATTCTTCAATGTAGTTCATTATCAATAGTTAATTTAAATAAGAATTTCCGGAAAGTTTACTAAATACTGTCCTTCACATAAAACATCTTCAATCCAGTTACTAGTGAACTACATAATTTTTCCATTTTGGTTTAATGTTATGTTGGAATCTTTGTTGGATCCAACATCTCTTAAATATATGTCAAATTTCTAATAATAAATAGTATCACTTCAAAACATTTATAATAAATAATATAGAAAAATTTAAATAATAACAATAACAACTATAATAAATAATAGTATAATAAGACTCACAATTGATAGCAATGATAACAATAATTCTCCATATCCTAATATTTCTCAATAAAAGTATAATTAATACTAAACTTCATTATAGAAATCATAATAATAATAATAATAAAACAAGAGTATAATCAAAAGAAAATATCACATTTTGTTTATTATTGATAGGGAAAATATTGGTTGAGGATAAAAAATAATTACATAGCAACTAAATAATTTTCTTATCTTCTAATAGCATAAGAAAGTATTTTTTGCTAGCCGAAAGTATAAATAAAAACAATCATAATAATTCCAAAATCCAAATAAAATTAAATCTAATTATTTAGAAAATGGACTCTAAACCAGTATTTCCTTACAATAATTCCTCTCTGATACTCTTTTACAAAATTGTCAAATTTGGTTATAAGTTTTCAAATGCCAAATGTAGAATAATGTTTTATCTACACATGGTTTATAAACTTTAATAATAAAATACAATAGGAATAAAAGGTGTCATTCTTAATTGAGAAATGGAAATAAAAATAGTGTGCTTTTTTTTGAAAAACTTTTAATATCTGTAGTTTTCACAATCACTGAAAATCATATATTATGTTATAGGTTTGAATAGAGTCATTAGATTTTATAACTGTTATAACATAAATATCTGCTGAATAAATAGAATAATACTAATATCAAATACATGAGTAAATATAGTTCGACTTATATCCACTTAAAATTAATTTATCAACATCAATTTGAAAGCTTTTACAATCAAAGTGTACACCTTATGCCTGCATAAGGAGCCCAATTTAACCCCAAAAACTCCCAAAAACAAGTAATATTCTTGTTGGCCCCCAAGAACATACCTGCTAATGTTGAAAATTTTGGTGATAAAATATTTAAAGAATAAGAATTAAAATTTAATCTACTGTCTTGACTTCAGTTTGATCTAGTGATTGTGATTGTATCTGAGGATTTGTTTGTTTTTTGGGTTGCTCATGAAACAGTTTAAAATCTTCTGGTGAAAAATAGGGTCTTAATTTAGAAACATGCACAATAACGGAATTCTGTCCTGTCTCATAATTAAATTTATCTATTTCATAAGTTACATCAGAAAGTTTATTTATAATTTTGTATGGTCCAGTGAAAGTAGGTTCTAATTTTCGAGTGTTAGGTTATTTAAATTCTTCATAAATTACAGAGTCTTGTATTTTTAATGGGCATTCGACAAAATTTCGATCATAGAGTCTTTTACTTTTAAGGTGAAATTCCTGAGTTCGCGCTTTCGCAGTTTTGAGGGCTTTGTCTACTGGAGGGTAATAGTTTTGTTTTAAAGGAGATTCATAAGGTAATTGACCATAAAATAAATAGGCAGGTGGGAACTTGGTGATAGAATGGGGCGTATTGTTGTATTCTTCGATGACTTGGTTTAATAATCTAGTCCAAGGTATTTTAGAAGAAGTGGAATTAACTTTACATTTAAGCCTAGTAACTATAGTCTGATTAACGCGCTCTACTTTTCCATTAATCTGAGGATGATGTGCGGATGTAAAACGCTGTTGAACATGATGATTTCTAAGGAATTTCTTAAATCTTGGAGATCTGAAAGATTTATGCCTGTCACTAAGTATTTTTTGAGGTGCTTTGATATTGAAAATTTGTTTTAAACAGTTAGTGTATGTTTCAGTGGTAACATTTTTGGAGGGAAAAGCCCAAACAAACCTAGTTGCATGATCTATTATTATGTGTAAGAATTTTTTTCTTGAGTTGTAATAGTTAAATCCACCAACAGTATCAATAGAAAGACATTCAAAAGGCTGATCTGTCGCTGGCATAGCTTGTAATAAGCCGAATCCTTTCTGTTTTGGTTTTTTATTTTTCTGACAGGTATCGCAATGTTTAACAAATTCTGTAATGTCTATTGTCATATTAGGCCAATAATAGTTGGGAGATATTAAATTAAGCATTTTTTGAATCCCTAAATGTCCAAAATTATCATGAGCAATATGGAGTAATTTTTTTCTTAATGACATTGGTACAACAATTTTTTTGAATCCCTTTTTCTGAACTATAATAATTCCATTCTGTTTTTTATATTTTTTGTCACAAACATTGTCTTTGTCTTGCATCTCTATATTTCTTTCCTATCTAGCAATAAACTAATATGTTGATTAAAATGACAAACAGGATTTCGTGACACCATGTCTGCTTCGACATTTGTTGAACCCTTTTCATATTTTATCTCATAATCAAACATACTAAGTTTGAGCGACCATCTAAAAAGCCTACCTCTTAAGTTTTTAACACTCTTTAACCATACTAGAGATGCGTGGTCCGTGTGAATTGTAAACTTGACACCATGAAAGTAATGATAGAATTTGTCAAGAGTATTATTAATTATTATTAAGTATTATTAAGTATTATTAATTATTGCGTTTAATTTTCTATAGTCTATACATAATTGCGTTTTTTTACCTTCCTCTCTTTTCATAACTAGTGTAACAGGGGCAGAATAGGGGCTATTACTTTCCTTTATCAGTCCGGCTGCTAACAATGATTGAATTTGGTTTTTTATTTCTATTTCTTCTAGGGGAGATGTTCGGTAGGGCCTCAAAGATATAGGTAGGTCTGAGTTTAGTATAACGCGTTGTGGTTCAATATTAATCCTACCCACATCATATTTATGCTTTGCAAAAATATCACTATAAATATGAACTAATTCCCTTAAATTTACATCTTGAATTAAATTTATTTCCCCAGTTAAATCTGAATCCGAATTATCGCGAAAATTTTGAAGAGTCATGGAACCTCTATAATCAGGATGCACATTAATTGCGTGATCATATTCAACACAGTCTTCATTTTTCATAATATTTCCACAAGTAGATTGTAACTCTATATCATGATTACTTACATTCAGTGTTTCATTATCATAATTATCTATTGCTACAGTATTACCAGTATTTAATTTCATATTTTTTTTATATTCTGAGGTTACAAATTCATTAGATTGATCCCTGTTTTGTTGTACTTGGTCCATATTTATTGTATTGAAATGAAGGGATCTCTTATTATGTATGGATATACTGTTAGTTATAATTTTCCTTCCCTGCCTTACAATACAATTTTTACATTCTATGGTTAATTTAAATTTAGAACATTCTTTTAACCCCAAAATAGCATAATCCAAATTTCTATTGCATACTAAAAAGTTAACATATTTTTTAATTTTACCCACTTTTAGAAGAACACTACATTTTTTATTTATATGTAAGAATCCTTTTGCCTGACCGATGGTAACTGAGGGTATAGTCTCAATTTTAGCATTAAGTTTTTTAACAAATTTAATTGGCAATATTGCAATAGTTGAGCCAGTATCTACAACACATGACAAATTATAATTATTTGTACACCCATACACAATTAATAGTCAAATATTATGAGAATTATTTTGTGAGCTACTTGGAAGATTATCAGAGGATGGCAACTCACTCCTAAAAATACATTCTCTTTCCCAATGAAAAGCATTACTCACACCCATATTTGTGCATATCCTACAAGGTCTTGAAGGGTATGAATTTTGAATATAATTATTTTGACAAACTCTAGGTCTTTGAAACTGAGATTGCCTTTGGGGAATCCAATTCTTAGGTGTATTATTGGGCCTAACTGGCTGAATCCAGGGCCTAGTTGGTTGAAAAGGTTGAAAATTTTGTCTATCTGATGGTTGATTTATTACTTGGTTTGAAACTAGTGGGGTGGAAACTTCCACGATTTGTTTGACAATCCGGTACCATTCTGTGGTACTACTAGGAGGATTTATAATAATATTGTTTTTGAATTCTGGTTTTAAACCATCAGTTAAACCTTGTAATAGTATATTTTCACTAAGATGTAATTTCCTACCAATTTCCACTTTTTTACGAAAATAAGTTTCTAAATTGTTTAAATTATCTAATTTCAGATTTCAAAAATCAGAAAAACTCGGGAAGTCTAATTCAATGAGTCTTTCTATCAAAATTTTCTTAATTTGTTCATATTCCGTACAATTTAAGCAGTCATTTATATAAATTTTTTGCGCTTCCCCTTTCAAATATTGCGCAATAAACTTAAATTTCCATTCTAGATTTTTCTTCTCCTTTTCACATGTTGTATCAAAATAAGTTCCATAATTTTTGTATTCTTACTCATTAGAATAAATGAAGCACTTCTATTTTCTTTATTAAATCCTGATCGTAAAATCATTTGCAATAAATTTCAAAGTTAATAATTTCTATCAATTACATATTTTTTCAAAATTACTATATCAGATCCATAACATACAATAAATAATAAATAAATAAATTAGTAAATTAATAAATTAACTTCAAATTACTCTCATCAATAAAATAATAAATAAATAAATAAATAAATAATAAATATTTCATCTATCATAAAAAGAATAAAAATAATAATCAAAACATTTAATAAAATAACTTACAGTTTTTTGAAAAATCTTCAATAAAATTCAATCGTCTTTAAATTCCTCATCAAATACTTCTTGCATACTCACCACTTTGAAGTCATTAATTTTCAAAAATTTTCAATATCACCATGAATACTGAATCAAAATTTATGCGCACAGATCAACATCAAGCATCAGAAAATCCACATCAGACTCGAAGCAACTACTATTCATTAGCAAGCTGAAAATACCATATAGGCTGTCCTTCAATCGAACTTCGGCGATAGCATGCTTTTCTTCGTTCCATCGCAATTTTCTTTAAATGTCATTCATTAAAAAGGCAGCACAGATAACTAATCCTGTCGGACTTTTCAATTAGTTGTGACGATTTAAGGAGAACTCGAATTATTTCCATTGGCTAAAAAAAAAAAAAAACATACAGTCATGGCAAGTGAGGGAAAAAACAAAATAAATAAATAAATGTAGAAGATCCAATAATTAGTCATGGGCTGTTGTAAATTCATTTATTAAATTCGTAATAATGAGGAAGGGAAAAGCTCCTTTTGCAAAAATTCCATCATTATTTCAGCGAGCCGTCCTCATCCAAGAAGCAACCCAAGAATCTTCTTCTTTTCATCTCGAGACTTCCACCTTTTTTAAACTAAAAAGAAAGTTCTGGAACATTCTTTAACCTCAAACCATCATTCTTTTATGTAAACAGAATTCTTGTCCAGCTACGAGATTATTTTCCACAAACGATAAATTTATTTAAAAAAATATATTATTTAACCAATTTATAATTGAATCGGGATTTTTTAGGCAGACGACTTTTATAAATGATTAATTTTAAGAGAAAAAGAAAAGAAATGAATTTATTAATATGCACACTATCGAAGGTTGACGGCGGAAAAATAAATAAATAGATAAAATAAAATAATGATATTTTTTGAAAGGTATGGTTTTGGAATAAATTTAATAAGACGTTCTTAAAAAGGGTTCATAGAAACATAGAAGAAATCAGTTTTATTTGGAATATTAAAAAATAAAGTTTTAATTAAGAATATTTTTAATTTAGAGCCATCTTTTTTTAAATTTACGCATACTGGAATAATGTTTTTTAAGGCAAATTAAGAATTTATATCGTCTGCATACAGATTAACAGATTAGATCTAGAAACAAGATTTAAATTTAATAATTTGAAGTAAGTACGAAAAATTAAGATAGTATAAAGGTTAGTTTTGGCGAAAAATTTTTTAATTTGTAATATACATCTAGTGCAGTCTCCCCAAAATGAAAAACATAAACGACTTTTTATCTATATTTATATTTTCTTTACTTCCATGTTTTCAAAATTCTAAACCATTTTTGTAATTGAGATAAAATTTCAAATTTTTTGCACATGTTCTTTATTATATATGTAATAAATCCTCGTATGGTATTGAACTGTTTTTAGTTATTAAAAAAATAAAAGCGTATGGAAGTGAGTTAGATTTTATCACTTTACACTCTATTTATCGGTAGAAAATTTACAGTAAATGTAATAGTATATATAATATCTAAAAATCCATGCACAGTCTTGTGTAATATGCATTTGAAAATCTTTTAAAAAATTGGGTAACAACATTAATAATTAAAAATGAGTAGGGTTTTTTAATAATTCAATTTTCTTAATCTTTAAAAAAATTTGTAGTTAAATAGCAGTTAATATTTTTCAAAATATTCTACTTTTTGAACACTGAAATACAAGGAATTCACCATTTAAATCATATTTTTGAAAATTAAAAAAAAGTTTAAAAGGTAAGCTTTTGAGTTATATAGGTGCAAGATTTATAATTCACTATTAGTGATACTTAGGCATATTTCGCTATCTAATGAGTTTATGTGATGAAATAATAAACAAATAAGTAATAACTCTTTCTCAAAAATATTTATAGGAACTGGACATTATTAAATCTTTGAATAACATATTGAAATCTACACAACAACAAACAAAATACACTGCATAAAGTTGTACATTTCTTTGTCCAGCTTTGAATATTTCATTATTCCCTTCATAAAAAAAAATAATATAAAAATCATTTGTGAATTAAACAATTAATATTTCCAATCAGAAACATACTGATTTACACATGCTTGCAAAAATATATTTCAGATTCCAATCAAATTTATTATAAAGCAGCTTAATACAGTAATTATCTAAAATTACCTATTATCGAATATTGGAAACTCAATTTAAAAAATCGATATTATTGTTAAATGAAAACAGAAAAAATACTAACTTCATCAATAGATAAATTAAAATATTTAATATAGCCAATCAGAAATCATTTACAGACGTTTTCAAAAATATATTTTAGATTCAAATTAAATTTATTATAAATCAGCGTAGTAATGTTTAATTATCTAAAATTATGTAATATTGGATATCAAAAACTGATAATACTGTTAAATAAATAAACAATTAATTAAAAAGATTAATTAACTTACTTAATAGATAATTTAAAACATTTTTTGTAATTATTCATAAAAGTTTCAAGTGCGTGCTATACATTATACTCTAAATTTTCAAATACAGTAGACTCCCTCAAATCCGCACAGCTTGGGACCAGAGGTTTTGCGGATTTTAGAATTTTGCGGATTTCTGGTCATGGTTTAGTTTATATTTTTTTTTAAGTAATTTGAAGTTAATTAATAATGAAATCAAAAGTATAATGAATGCTTACAATATACTAAAATATTAAAATAAGTAATAAACTAAAATAATAATAAAAAAATTAGATAATTTTTAAAATGATTAAAATACTAAAACCAAGGGTCAAGTTAATAATCTATGTACAATTAAATATTCATTATAATTAAATGTGTTTTTCCTAAATTATTCAATAGAGCTTGCCTCATAAAGCTAATTCACATCAGGATAATAATATAACAAAGCTTTATTTCAGGTTTAACCAGACTTAATAACTAAAAAAAGCTTGATTAATATATAAATATATTTGGTAAGATTGTGATTACCAATTATATCTGCAATATCTTGATTTTTTTCAGAAATAAATTATTCTTTCTTCATGAAAAAAACATGAATTCAATAACATTAACAAAATTACAAATTAAACAATATATGGAATTGATATAAAACTGAAAAAGTCAAATTTTGCACCTACATATGAACTGAGTGTTTCATTGTTTACATCCATAAATTATGTGCGGATTTTAGAGAGTTGCGGATTTTAGGAGTGCGGACTTGAGGGAGTCTACTGTATATCAAACTTGAAAAAAAGCTTTAATGTAAAAAACATTATCGTAATTTCTTGATCATACAAACGGAGAAAAAAAGAATTTTCATTAAATGATGTTGTTTTGGTTTTTAAGGGAAGTAATTTATGTAATTTCTAAACCTAAATTAAGTTAGTTTCCCAAGTGCAGTTTAAGTAAAATGTTTCATAAATCAAGTTAACGAAATTTCCTAAACTCTAAATATGTTAAATCTGTTTTAAACGATAAAAAGAGAATTCTTTATTTGTGGGAAAATATTTTCTTTAATGTTATGAGTTCATAGTGTATTTATTTTAATGAAATATCCAGTGCATTTGGATCGTTTATTTGCATTTCGATGTACAACAAATGTATGTTATTATTTTACAGAAAAATAAAGAAATCATAAGGGGAATTTTCATTGCATGATACATTATAATAATGCTGAAGTAAATTGGTTTATATATTTTACGTATTATATATTTATATTTCATATCACATATATTTATGTATTTTATATGATGAGTTTATGTGATGAAATAATAAAACAAGTAATTAATAACTCTTTCTGAAAAATGTTTATATAATTTGGAC
Source organism: Maratus speculifer (assembly GCA_964019185.1). Taxonomy (NCBI): domain Eukaryota; kingdom Metazoa; phylum Arthropoda; class Arachnida; order Araneae; family Salticidae; genus Maratus; species Maratus speculifer. The sequence continues at coordinate 26,486,218 of OZ025294.1, read as the reverse complement.
ATTACTAAATGTGTGAATGACATATTGAAATCTATACAACAAAAAACTAGTCGTTGGATGCCACCGTAATACTTACCCATCATTTATATGCATATGAAAATAAAATATGTGAAAACTATTTATACAATGTATTTCAATCCCAAAACTAAATTTAAATGTTGTTAATACACATAGTAATACTCTATTAATGAATTGCTGATGCACCAATTTCAACAAATTATATAAAACGCCAAACTACTCAAGAAGTACCAAACTACATAAAAGAAACATCCTTATAACTCCAAAAATAATAATCATATTAACTAACAATTTGCTGCGTCTGATTAAGCGTCTCATTTTCAATTAAAATATACCTCTGAATTGAAATTTGAATAAAACACAGGATCATGAAAAATCAAAGAATGTGGAAAACAGGATTACAAATATCTGAACAACTGATAATCCGATCGACTTCAATCTTTATGCAAAATCTGTGTTTTTTCATTGCCTTTTACGTGCATTCCTTAAAATAAAAAAATTGGAAAATTTTTATATACCTTTCATCAGAACGAATTTTTCGAGAATCCGGAAAAAATAGTTCCGTATAATCGAGGTTGCTGATATTTAATAGGCTTCGTCTCATTCTTACATACTAAGTACATACAAAATTTTAAGTCTCTATCTCAATTTGTTTGTGAGATAGAACGTTTACAGACAGACAGACAGACGGACGACAAATTTTTTTTTCTAAAATTGTGTTTTTCGAAATCTCTAGTGTCTAAAACGTGTAAATCCGTCAAAAAAATTGTTCGATTTTCAAAACGATTGCAAGACTTACCTTATACTACGTATGATGGGTAAGTAATAAAATGCACTGCAAAAAATTGCACATTTCTTTTTCCAGCTTTGAATAATTCATTATCCCTTTCATGAAAAAATAATATAAAAATCATTTGTGAATTTTTGAACAATTAATATTTCCAATTTGAAACATACTGATTTACACATGCCCGCAAAAATATATTTCAGATTCCAATTAAATTTATTATAGAGTAGTTTAAAAAAGTTTAATTATCTAAAATTAAGTATTATTGAATATCAAAAACTCAGGTTAAAAAGCCAATACTATTGTTAAATGAAAAAAAAGTTTCAAGTGTGTACTATACATTATACTCTAAATTTTCAAATATATTAATTTTAAGAAAAAAAAGCTTTAATGTTAGAAACATTATCGTAATTTCTTGATCATACGAACGAAAAAAAGAATTTTCATTAAATGATGTTGTTTTGGTTTTTAAGGGAAGTAACTTATGTAATTTCTAAACCTAAATTAAGTTAGTTTCCGAAGAGCAGTTTAAGTAAAATGCTTCATAAATCAAGTTAACGAAATTTCCTAAACCCTAAATATGCTAAATCTGTTTTAAACGATAAAAAGGGAATTCTTTATTTATGGGAAAATGTTTTCTTTAATCTATGAGTTCATAGTGTATTTATTTTAATGAAATATTCAGTGCATTTGGATTGTTCATTTTCATTTCGATGTACGACAAATGTACAGCTCATATTCAAAATATTAGAATAATTACCTTTTTTTAGAAATTGAAAATATCGTTTGGTAATTTAATGTCTTTTAATGAAAATATGCAAACGATATTTTTATTAAGAACTTATTGTTGATTAAACTTACTTGTTATCTTAAATTTAATATCATTTTTGAAAAGATTAATTGCAAAAAAAATTATTTTGAAAAGTCAAAATATTAGAATATTTATTCAAGTGGTTCAAAATATTAGAATATTTCACATTAATTCTCCTTTAATTATTACCAATTCTTAACTGGTGGCATCATTGATTAAATTCAGACTATTTTATTTAAAATCAGTATTCTTTTTTGCAGTTTGTTTCTTTTAAGTCTTAAAATGGGCCGTGTGAGTGATATTCCTGAATCTACTAAACTTCGTATGGTTGATTTGTATCGGCACGGTAAAAATCAATGTTTTATAGCGAATTATTTACATTGTTCGCAATCGAGCGTTAGTAAAATACTAACACAATATTCAAAAATTGGAAAATTTCAAAATAATCGCCGAAATGGTGGCCGAAAACCAAAAACATCTGCTAGAGATGACAGGAAACTGAAGCGTATAGTTAAGAAAAACCGTTTTAAAAGTGTGCGATTCTTGCAACGAAAATGGAAAGAAGAAGGAGTTGAAGTTTCTACATCGACAACATTAAGACGTCTCCATAAATTTAAATTTGAATCTCGTGTACCGAAAACAAAACCTCTCATGACTGCAAGACAAAAGCGTATAAGATTGAATTGGTGTAAATCAAGACGTTTATGGAGCAATGAAGATTGGAAAAATATATTATTTAGTGATGAAATTATGTTTTGTGTTTCATAGGTAATCAAGGTATTCGAGTTTGGAGAATGAAGCAAGAAGCATTTGATAAAGAATGCCTTAAACGTTCCGTAAAATTTGCTGCTAGTGTCATGGTTTGGGGTTGTATGAGTGCAGAAGGACCTGGAAAGTTATGCATCGTCTACGAAAAGGTTAACTCTATGATATATCAAGAAATTTTAGAATATTACATGATTCCACCATCAGAAGATTTATTTGAAGATGATTTCATCTTTCAACAAGATTTAGCGTCCCCGCATACCTCGGTGTCAACTAAGAATTGGTTCCGCCAACGCAACATTAAGGTACTTTCTTTGCCACCAAATTCACCAGATCTTAATCCCATCGAAAACTTATGGTGTATAATGAAGAAAAAACTTCAAGAAAATCCTCCTTCAAGTAAAACTGAGTTAGTGGCACGTATAAAGTCTATTTGAGCTAATATTGATAGAAATGTTTGTAAACACCTTGTATATAGTATGCAAGATCGATTGTACGCTGTTATGAAAGCTAAAGGGGGTGCTACAAAATATTAACTACCATTTACTTCATATTCATAAGGTAATATTGTTGCGTAAAATAAAATATTCTAATATTTTGAACCAATCTATATTTTATTCTAATATTCTGGTGTGTTTAAGGAAGCTGTATACCTAATTTATTGTGCTGTATTTTATATTTTATAAATGTTAAAATCTTATCTAAACATTCCAGATTTAATTTCTAAGAAATTTAATTGCATTTACTTAATATAAAAAATAAATAAATGACAAATAATTTTTTCTTATTACTTTTTCTCAATTATTCTAATATTTTGAATATGAGCTGTATGTCATTATTTTACAGAAAAAGAAAGGAATCACAAGGGGAATTTTCATTGCATGATACATTATTATAATGCTGAAGTAAATTGGTTTATATATATTGCATATTATATATTTATGTTTTATATAGAATATATTTATATATTTTATGTATTTTATGCATTTTTACAATTATTTTCATTTCGATTTACAACAAATGTATGTTATTGTTTTACAGAAAAAATGAATCAAAAGTGAAATTTTCATTGCATGATGCATTATTACAATTTTCAAATAATTTGGTTTATATAATTTGCATATCGTATGTTTTATATAACATGTATTTATGTATTTTAAATATTTTATGTATTTTATGCATTTTTATAACTATTTGCATTTCGATGTGCAAGAAATTTATGTCATTGTTGGAGAAAAAAAGGGAATCCAAAGGAGAATTTTCAATATAAGATGCATTATTATAATACTTAAATAAATTGATTTATGTAGTTTACATTTTATATATTTATGTTTTATATCTATTTTATATAACATATATTTATATATTTTATACATTTTATATATTTATGTTTATATCTATTTTATATAACATATATTTATATATTTTAGACATTTTATATGTTATATGTGTCATTCTACATATTTAATATGTTATATATTAAAAAACCGTTGTCATTAAATGAATTGGTTCTTTTTTAAATTCAATAACTTCCAAACTCTGTTAGTTACTTAAAACATTCTTGCATGAGGAATATATATAAAATGTCAGATTTTTTTTTTTTTTTTTTTTTTTTTTTTTTTTTTTTTTTTTTTTACTTTTGTCCACGATTTTAATTTCAAATTGCGGCGATACACGGCGCTGCAAGTAATATCGCTCAAAACAAAAGCGATGACAATATTAAAATCACCTAACACTGATAAGATTTAAGCAAGTTAAATAGAATAAATTTTATTTGCCAAAACTATTTTTGGTTCTACTCCATAATTTTAACACCTATGATTCTTATAGATGCTGCAGGATTTTGATTTTAGCCGCCATTGAGCGTCGACTGCTTACAACGTCATTTACGTCTGCTATTAGTAATAAAACAGGAAATAGCAATAAAAAAGAAAAATCTTCTGACATCTTCGACAATTGTCCTGCAAATTGTTTTAATAGTTGTCACTGTTTGCAAGTTACTGAATTAAAAAATAATTACTCCACTTTATGACACCCAATATATCAAATATGTAATAGAGTAAGCAATAATTTTTTTTATGGGGGAGCGATAAAATATTTAAAACAATACTATTTCCTACCGTTTTACATGCAGATTTTTGTTCAGAACACTCGGATAAGTAATACTTATTTAAGGTTAAATTTCTAAAGGATACTTACTTCTGTTTTCGAATAGTAATTTCATTAAATATCTTGCTTAAATCCGCCTGTCTCTTGACTATTATATCTACGGTTAGTTTTTTTAACGATGTTTTACTCAGAAACAGTTTTGTGCCCCCCCCCCTCCCCCGCCTGATGGTGGATTGTGAAACTAAAAATTTAGGGATTTTTTTTTTCGGGCTGGGGGAGGGAGCAAGGTTTTGCAATGCTCGCATGCCTGCTAAGCGGTAGTGTGGGCAGCGATGAACCAGTTCGAAATTCGTTCAGTTAGAGATAGGATCTTTTTATGTAATTTTGCAGTTTAAATTTCAAGTTCATTAAGGTATGTTATTATGGACCCAAGCAACGTTCCAAGCAACGCTATGGAACTCAGCCAATATTTTCTAAATGCTCGCATGCCTGCTAAGCGGTAGTGTGGGCAGCGATGAACCAGTTCGAAATTCGTTCAGTTAGAGATAGGATCTTTTATGTGATTTTGCAGTTTAAATTTCAAGTTCATTAAGGTATGTTATTATGAACCCAAGCAGCGTTTCAAGCAACGCTATGGAACTCAGCCAATATTTTCTAACAGTTTTATTTGTAAAATAAAAATTAAATTTTTTATATACATATAAGTTACAATAAGGCATAAATGTATATATTTAAAACACCAGGCTGTTTTATTAATCAGCCCTGGGCTTTCTACTAAAACGACTTTGATAATTATTTTTGTAAATGAAAGCTGTTCATCTGCAGATGTGCCCATTGTAGCTATTTTTTTAATTTATTTCAATTTTTATATTTTATTTTTATTTTTAATTTTTTTCCTCTGAAGTTTTTTTTTTTTTTTTTTGAAATGGTGGCAATCGGTTTATTTCAAATGTTGCAGAAAAAAGAAAAAAGTTGGAAATTGCACGTCAAGCGTAGCAAATGAGGTGCGTTCCTACTATTAGGAAGTTTTAAAAATATTCAGACGTAATAATATACAGTACTTAAGGTTACAGACGAGTATTCGACATCTTTGGCGCATCCCTGTAAATACTATCTACTCTCTATAATATAGGAAGTAACTTATTGTAAACCACAGGAATGTATATCTATTTCATAAAATGTGAAATAGTTTAATATTATTAAAACGCGCCTTAAACAATTTTTTCCTCTATACCATTATGTAAAGGAATATGTTTGTGTAGCCCTGTAAATTAATACCATATATCCTTTGCACCACAGATTGTACAGAATGTATATTTTAGTATATACTTCTTACATGCATATAAATTTTATTATACTCGAAAGAGTGTAACATTATAAAATGCACTTGAAACTATTTTTCCCATTGGTCTTAAATTTAACAGAGTACTTTTGATTGTCCCTGTATTTGAACTATGCATCCGAGTTTCATAAAATTTAAAATAACTCGACTGCAACAATTATGTATTTCAAATTTCAAATGATTTGGTTGTGTAATTTTAGCACTGTTATATGCTGACAGACGGACGTGCAGACGGAGGAACGGACAGACGGAGAAACAAACGGACGGACTATAGGTGCTACGTATTTACATAATTACGAACGCACCTACAATGTGTTTATTTAATCGATTAAATTATTGATGTCATTTTCTCCTTAAAATTAAAAATAACTTTGAAATTTGGAAGAAAAAAATGATCTCACGCTTAAAAAAAAAAAAAAAAAAAAAAAAAAAAACACTTTTGTATTACTTTATAAAACTGTTACATTTCAATACATTTTCTTTCCATTGACACTGGTGAGACATTAGCCGAAATGTTTATAAGAGAAAATGACATCATAATTAAAAGAAAACTGAATTTCTTAGTAAAACTAACTTTCTTTAATGAAAAATGCACCTAAACAAGGCATTAATTTGTGGAATCTGTTCTCGGTGGTAGTCAGATTAAAACCGGAAATCAACCGTGTGAATGTTTATATGCAAAGTTGTAGCTCACAAACGTGACTTCAAATTTGAAAATATTCAGTAATAACCTATAACATGTAAAAATGTTTTTAAATGATCAATACAGATATGATAGTTTCGTATGAAAATTTTGAGATTGTGAAGTTGACGCAAGATTTAGATTTCAAGTAGAAAAAAAAAATCTTATTGTGTCAGGGTAATTTTTTTCTGATTTTTTTAATCAATAATACGTAACATAAGTGTCTTCATTGATAACTTCATCATATTTACTTATTTTAATTATGATTTCCTAATTGGGTATTCTAATAAAGAATTTTTGGGAATGTTAGATTGAAGTAAGGTTTGTTTTAAGAGTCAAACTAAGTAATGTTCGATGCAATTTTTACTTTAGCTAATTTTATACGTTTATTAAAAAATTAATGAAACAGTTTTTCTTAACATTTTTAAGGGAAAGCAATTGCGTTTCTGTAATTCTGAACTACCACCAAATATTGGGAAACTTTTATATTAAAATAAGGTAAAGATTCACGAGAACAATTCAAAGAACAATTCACGATTTGTTTCCGCCAAAGTCAGAAAAAAAAATTATTAAAAATTTTCTGCTTCAAAACATTGTTAATTATAAATGGGATATAATATATCCCACCACCCCTTAAGGGGTTAAATATTTTCATTCGTCAAAATTCGACGGTTTCCATCTCGTAATTCTTTAATTTTTACAGTATTAAATTTGCAGTCATAAGCCTCATACTTTTGCTTCCTTTTAAGTACAAAACTTAATTGATTTGTACACAAACATAAAATAATTTTTACACAAAGATTTGGAATATTCAAAAAATATTTTATATTGTAAAGGTTTTAAATGTTAAAATTCACCGATCTACAAAACATAAGATAGAATCAGTTTTTCGATCTTAATTAGAAGCAAATAAAAAAATAAAATAAAACACACGATTCAGATGAAGTACATTAATAAAGTTATAGAATTTAATAGAATTAAAAAAAATAATAGTAAAAACTTTCATTTTCAATTGACTCCATAAAAACCAAATCATATTACGTAGTATCATTTTATAATTGACTACTTTTTGCTTTGGAAGTACAAATTAGAAATTTGATGAAACAGAAATATAATTTCGTTACAATAAAAAGGAAATTGTTGTAAAGATATTTTTTTTAATCTTGATTATCTCCATAATACAAACAGTAAATACTCCTAAGTCAATCCTGAACAAAGACTTTTAGTAAAGTTTCATATTCTGTTGTACATTACATCTTGCGTATGTAATGCTTTGTTAAGTCAAAACAGCCCTAACCACATTACTAGAAAGAGATGGAAACTTTTAGACAAGAAGAAACACTTAAAGAAAATAATTTCAGATTTCCTTGAAAAAAAAAAAAAAAATTAAAAAGATTGGGATTTTGACACCAGATAATATAAATATAAATATCATACATATGAATATTAAGCAATAGGAAATATAATTATATTAACTAAATCGCACTGTTTTTAATTTTCAAAAAACTACGCTCCTTCAATTTTTATACAAAGTCTCTAAGTAAAAGGGTTCATTTAGAAAATAGTACCTTTGGCTGCAACAAATTTATTATAAACAAACTGCATAATTTTACCGTAAAATTCAATCGAATTATTTTAGAAATTTTATATAGAAAATGTATATTGTAAATATTAAATATATAAAGAATATAGCAAGGTACAAAAAATAATACACATGCTGTTGGCTTTGAAAAATGATAATCAACATTTTCAATGGTATTAATATAGTAGGAAACATAATACTTATGGATTTTTAATTTGAAAAACTCAGTTGTGAATTTGAAATTTGGGTGCCAAACTTGAAACTAAAAATTTTCGATTTGTTTTTTAGTTTCATGTTAAACCATTTCACTTCACTCTTAGAACCTTTTAAAAATAAATACACTGTTCACTTCTTTATAAAAATATCCAGTTATATTTGGTATTAAATTAAGTAAATCTGTGCATTGCTTTTTAAAATTAATTATAATTAGAAAAATTAAAGGTGGTTAAATGCAGAAATATCATGCAAAATTCTGATAAATTTCATAAAATTTAGAAAATGATTTTTCTTACATTTATATTCAGATATCAAATTTTAATTGACCGTTTTCTTTGTATATGTAAAACAGATATTGAAAAGTTCTCCATAAAGCTTAAAATGTTCAAGAAAATTGATTATTTTATAGCCCCCCCCCAAAAAAAAATAGTAATTGTGTAGTTAGTCTAAGCCGTAATTCATATACTGTTTTTAATTAGAATTTAAAGTGCAGTTTACACTATATTGCTATTCATCGTTGGGCATTTGCGATTTCAAACGTTTTGTTAAATGCATAAGAAATTATTCTGAAACTCCAGGTGTGTAAACAAAATATTTTAAACAAATTTCAATGCAACAAGGTGCAATTTATTTTCGCTAAAGTTTTTTTTTCCCAAATTTTCATAGAAAATCGTCAACAAATTGAAAATGAACGAATATCTTTTGGATAACCCTATCAAAACTAATATAGCAATAGTGTTCAAATAGCAGATTATAATTAAGTGGTTTACTGTAAAAAAAATGTTCATTTTTATGAGGATAACATGGATGTTCGGAGAAAAATAAGATTTATATAAAAACAGTTCAATATTTTGCCAAGGTTTTTGCTTATAACTAACCAAGGTTTTTGCTTCAAGTACTAGAATGTTCTACCTCCAGTAGGATCTTTTCTTGATTGGATACACGCCAACATGTTTGTTTTTTTAGATTTTATCACGTAGTAATTTTTATAAAGAATAATAAAATTTTACTTATTTCCGGAAAAGAAATTCATAAAAATAATTATAACTGTTGGGGTAACTAGATCCCACATGGTCGAGTTACTCCATTCTTGAAAAAAATATGCGTTAAGTGGAATATTGGAATACATTGATTGGATAACATTTGAAAGATGAAGTAAATATGCATAGATACCTAATATATTTCAACGTGTGACTAACCTTAAACAAAGTTTAATAAAAGTACTAATAGTATTTAAATGAAAAAAACCAAGAAATTTCAACTAAATCAATGTTGTTGTTAAAAAAATAAAAATAAAAAAGACAATCTATTACAGAAAAGAGAGAGCTATAACTGAGTAAAGGCTCGTTGTTTTAAGAAGTATAGATAGGGAGGGGGATGTAATGTTTACAAAAGCTTAAAGTTAAAAGAAATCAATGTTTTTATTTATTTATTTATTTATTTATTTTATAAAATATCATATGGCCAAGTTATATTGTGTGTTAAGTACACTGTAAAAAATATTCTGTAAAGTTACTAAATGTTTTCTAGGAAACTGGGATTCCTATCCTGTAACGGTAACAGCGAAAATTCAAGTTTCAGAGTCGGTTACATTAAATTTTCATGTTACCGAAAAATGAAAAGTTCTTGGAATCCCAGTTTCCTAGTAAAAGTTTAGTAACTTTACAGAATTTTTTTTTACAGTGTACAACAGCTAACTTTATCAGCTTTTCAGCTGGTAATAATCCTCATATATATTTTTTCTCTTTATAATAGAAATGATAAATTTAAGAGTAACAAAATAATGTTAATTTTAATGTTAATGCTGCTAATGTGTCATTTTTGTTGAACATCAAAAATGTTTGTTTGAAAATTGACAACGTCCAAAAAACCAGTATTTCAATTGAAAAAAAATGTATTTAGGAAAAAAAGTGAAAAAGGTAATTAAGTAAATTATATATATATATTTCTTTTTTGTATATCATGTGGAGTATCGCGTGAAAGCTTTGGTAATTCTGAACTCAAAAATACATGTTTTTCAAATTTTAGGCATTATACTTTGATAATGCCTTGAGAGATATCGTTGAAAATGTAGTTTAGAAATATGTAACTCTCCATCTATTTTAGAATCTATGAAACTAAATTTATGGGGAAAATAAATGTAGTAGACGTTATGTTAAACCTTGCAGTAAAACTATACCGATTAACCTAAGTCACATACACTGTAAAAAAAAGGGTAGATCTACTAAAAAAACTTTAGTGATCCTTGTAATTACTAAAAAAAATTTAGTAATCTTAGTCGGTTACTAGAAAATCTGTAAGAATTACTAGAAAAAAATTAGCAATGAATAGAGTTAATAGTTTTATATTTTTAATAGCTATTACTAAAACTCACTTGGTGTGACCCTGATAGCATAGTGGATATAGTAACGGACTCCAGGCTAAAAGGTACCGGGTTCGATTCTGGACACCGCCAAATACGCCCCGAATGTATGTAGTATAAGTACTCGTTAATTAAGGGATTATGAAAATCCTGTCGGAGAAGGTAGCAATGTTTGGTACTGCCATCTGTTGCGGTTTTGCCAAAAATCTATCTCTTCAGAAGGCTGTATGCAGCTCGAAGGAATTCCTGCCCATCGGGCGCACGTAAAGGTTATTAAAAATCATGTTGGAGCTATTACTAAATTTTGCTTGGTGGCTCATACTAAAAAGCTAGTTTTTTGTATAACTAGCTTTTAAGCTAGTTATACAAAAAATGCTTTTGTTCAGTTTACAAAAGAAATGCTTGTTCTATTTGCAAAAAAAAGTTTGTAATGGTTACAAAAAAACTCTGTGGAATACAAATTTGCTAAAATTTTTTTTACAGTGTAGATTTTGAGAAAGGCGCATTGTTCGGTTACACACAAATGCGGACATTCATTTCAGATGTTGAGAAACAGTATAGGTACCTATCGTAGTTAAGTATAAAAGAAATTTTGAGAATCAATTTTAATAAAAATCGCCGGTAATTAGCGTATTTAATGGATTAGCGTCGATATTAACGGTTTGGATATACATAATAACAGTGCGATGTACTCTATGTATCATCGGCCTAGTTAAAAACTTTTAATGATATATTTGTGTAATATAATGCCCAGTAGCAGTATAAAAGCAATTTAAAGTTTCATTTGTGTGAAATATTTTTAGTTGCAACAAAAAAATCTTTAAAATCATCTTTAATAGTTCGAAAACATTGACTGCTTGTGCATTTGATTGCGTATTTGACTAGATAGATCCTGATAAGCAGTAAGAGGCATAACTTTACTCAGCTATCACTGTAAAAATAAAAGACTCAGACTGGGTTGTAAGATCTCTGGTTACAGTACTATTCCCAAAATGGTAAAGTGCAAAGTATTTAATCAAAAATAGCTCAAAACAAAGCAGATCCTTTATAACATTAAAACAATCAAAACTTCTTAAATGTAAATATATAACAGCTAAGATGCTTTGATTGTTTTAATGTTATTAAGAATCTACCGTACATTCTTAATAACATTAAAACAATCAGAACTTCTTAAATATAAGTATATAATAGCTAAGATGCTTTGATTGTTTTAATGCTATTAAGGATCTATCGTTTTTAAAAAAAACATTTTAGGCTACACAGTGATTTTTGCAATTTGGAACAACCCAATAATCTTAAAGCCCAATTTGGGTCTTTTTTTTACAGTGTAAGTAAACTGATACTATAAATTAATCCCGAGACTAACGAAAAATACAGGTTACCGCGATGCATTCACGTGTCTTTTTTTGACAGACAGAGTCACGTGATACTCAATTCGCCACAGCATGGTGCATTCGAGCCACACATGACTCCATCGGTCTGTAAAAAAATGATATGACTAAAGAACCGTGATAGCCTGTCTTTTTCGTTAAACTCGAACGAATCCAATTCGACGTGTATTGATATCCTCAACACAAATTAATTGTAATGTGCAATAAAATTTTGAATCAAAATCTCTGGCCTTAACTGTATATTTACTCTAATACTTGACTCTTAATTATAAATTAAAGTTTCATTTGTATGAAATATTTTTGGTTATAATTTTTAGTAAAAAATTTTTTAACAATTTTTAATAGTTTGAATTTTTGACGGCTTGAAAATTTGATTATGAGAAATTAGATATATTCTTATAAGTGGAAACAGACAAAACATAACCTAGCTAAGTAAATTGGAAATATAAATGAATCCAGTGTGACATGTATTGATATCCTCAATGTAAATTAATTGAAGTGTCCAATATGTGTTTGAATGCAGTTCGGAATGCATTCGACAGAAGTTGTCCAAAATCGAACTGAATGGAAGGTTTCAGAATTAAGCATGCTGATTCTTTAGCGACAAGCGTAAGTAATTAAATTTTAGATTGTTTTCCTTATTTTAATATTCTATACGTAGACAGTACTGCTCTAAGTAAATATTCTTAATGCTTTGCATTTTATAATAAGTCAGTTATAAGTTAGTTATAACTTTTTAAATACATTAATGCTTACAATGCAAATATGCTGATTTAGTTTAAATTTTTTTCTCATTCTTAAATAAAAAAATCTGTTAAAAATGATCCAGTTAGATTTTTTTTATGTTATTGAATTCATTATTTTTCTTAATTGAAAGAATGCTTACTAAGAAAATCCTGATATAAATTTTTTGTTACTTTCAGGATTTTTATTGATGCAAAAAAGCTTTTCTTTTTGCAATTTCTCACAGTGCAATGTTTACCGAAAATCCAAGATTACCTTAATAATTTGGGGCCCCACCAGTGGCCGAGAGGTTCGGATCTGTCAACTGGTAGACGGCAGGTGCTGGGTTCGAACCCAATCGCGGCTGCCGGCCTAACCGTTCGGAGTTTTCCGTGGTTTTCTCCGAACCTTGCGTAAATACGGGTTAGGTTCCCTTAGAAAGACCCCCACGGAGGGCACTCTTCCTGGTCCTATATCCCTAGCGTAGATAATCGGACGGCAAAAATCACACCCATCACCCTTAATGATTCGGACAGAAAAAATTCATAAAACAACGTTTATTTTTCATAAATTTTCATTTAGGTGTTTTTTGAAATATAATATATACTTTTTCTACATTCGAATTCTTTTTTATATTTTTCTTCATTCATATTTAAACATTTTTGTGAAAGTTTCATTTTCTCCCACTTTCATTCATTTACAAACAAAATTTGTTTTCCCCATTCTCTGTTTTCTCTTTTTAAATTAAATTATCGCATTAAGATAAAACGGCATTAAAAAAACTTTTATAACGTTTAATTAAATACTAGAAGCACACATTTCATGTATAAACACCCACTTTCTCTTTTGCATTATACGCCTACCTGAATAAATATTATCATTAATTTTTAATGTTTAAAAAAGAGATTAAGCCAAACTTAGTAATATATTTATTAAAACAGGAAAATAATATAAAAAATAAAAAATAATCATAAAAATCTCCATTAACAAGTTATTTTAAAAATATAAAAAATTATTTAAGATAACAAAGCTAGTAGTTCATCAAATAAAATATTGAATCGTTGGTTAATTCTATTGTTATATTTTTACCAGACATTTTGATTTAAACGAAAAGTAAAATGTGAAATTTGAATTAAACATGAATTATTTAATATTATAAAATGCAGTTACATGTATCAGATAAACAATACAAAATTCTACATCGTTTTGTGTGGTGAAATTAAAACAATTTTTTATGGAAGGTTTACCAGTTTAATTGAAAAGAATCTATTAAACAAAATATTTTATATTAAAAAAGGACAAGAAAGAGCCTTCATTACAGTTAATAAAGTTAACTGTAATTGTCCCTTAGAAGGAAGGTCTCCTTATTGGGAATAATCAAAATGTCTTGAAAAAAAAAAAACTCATAAAACTATGCCTATGTAATAAAAGATCAATCAAATTTAGCGACAGAATTACTGTAGAAAGTCTGTAAAAAAGTTAAACATTTTCGAATATTTGGCACGAAAAGACAAAAGCGTCTCGCGATTTTATCGAGCACCACTTTTCCTCGTCAAAAGGAAACGATTTTAATGCAAAGGAAAATTGTTTTTTGGAATTAATTTTTTGAATGCTCGTTAACTGTATTTAATGAATTTAAAATTAAACGAGGTAAAAGAATATATTAAACAAAATATTTTATATTAAAAGGACAAGAAAGGGCCTTCATTTCAGTTAACAAAGTTAACTGGAACTGTCCCTTAGAAGGAAGGTCTCCTTATTGGGCATACTCAAAATGTCTTGAAAAAAAAATACTCATAAAACTATGTCTATGTAATAAAAGATCAATCAAATTTAGCCACGGAATTATTGTAGAATGTCTGTAAAAAAGTAAAAAATTTTCGAATATTTGGCACAAAAAGACAAAGCGTCTCGCAATTTTATCGAGCATCACTTTTCCTCGTCAAAAGGAAACGATTTTAATGCAAAGGAATTTTTTTTTGTAATTAATTTTTGGAATGCGTATTAACTGTATTTAATGAATTTAAACTTAAACAGTGAGCGAATTTAATGCATATATTTTTTGTATTACATATTTGTATTGCCTGTTGCTGTAGTTATTTAATTTTATCATTGTAAAAAAATTCTTATATAAAAATATTTTCACATATTTAAGCGAATTTCAAATTAAAGGCCAGACAAAAAATACTGCAGTGACATATTTGAATGTTGGAGACTTTTGTTAACTATAGCAGCAAAGTTGAATAAAGAATGCTCAATTGAACCGAATTTTGACATTGAAAAAATTTTAATTAATTAAGATTTTGTTTTAATTTAGAAAATTTCATAGTAAACTTTCATTATTAATATATATGCTATATATGACAAAACTATATTTATGACAAACTAAAACTGACAAAATTAAAAGCCATTTCATAATCAACATGAAACATTTTTACCTTTAATGTGGATATATACACTATTGGCTACAGAAAAAGCAATGCCAAGAAGGACCAGATATATCAAAACGAAAATTATTTGGCAGAAAATATGTTGTACAATGATGAAACGATTAAAATTGCAGCCTCTTGTGACGTGTGGATGATGAAAATATCGGTAGTTAGTGTAGCCGGCATTGTTGTCTATAAGTTTGACATAAAAAAGTATTTTTTGAAATTTTATTTCGTCGTAATCCGATGATTAATAGCCAACTAAACGAAATGTTCATTATTTCGTTACAAACGTTCTATTGGGGTTCAGCCAATTTTTGTTTTTTATAAACATACGCTGCTGATCTCACAAAATGCAACACCCTGAAGGATGTATGGTAATCATTAAAAAAGATATCACGTGCAATTGGAGTTGAGAACAAAATCAGTGCAGAATTCACCTTGTATACTAATTTAAAACGTAAAAATACAAGTAACTGTATATATATATATATATTACTTAAAAAGTGCATAAAACAAATAAACACTTAAAAATACATTTAAATTTCTTTTTAAAAAGGTCCAGACCGTTTTCGACCGACGCTTACGCGATCCTCATCAGTGAGAAAAACTTTAATGACAGTTGTGGATGCTTGGCGTTCTCAGAGGCTCCATCCGGAACAGTCCATTTTACATCAAGGGGGAGGGGGAGAGGGAACCGAGTATAAGAGGAGAAATAAAATAAAAATTATTGAAAATATTTCAAAAGCACAGGTTTAACTACCATGAATAAAATCTCTCTATTTTGCGTGAATATTGTAGGAAAGTGCATCATTACATACTATTTCTTTATTGGATATTATTTCGATGTATTCTCTTGTGATAGCCTCAAGGTGACTAGTAGTATGGAAGATTATTTTCGATCTATTGAAATCTATGTATATAGGCTGAGTTAGTGCTAATTATTTAAAACTGGGTCGACCCCACACTGCACTTGCAATATTAAGGTGTTGGAAACCTTGGTTCTCCCATATATTTAGTGCTTGACATAAATCACATTCCAGCAGGATAATGCACGACCACACGTTTCATGCAATGTTCAAGCCTTCTTCTGTACCCATCAGATAGAATTGCTTTTTTGACCTGCTTATTCTCCCGATAGATCGCCAATGAAAATCGTGTGGTCCATGCCTGCACAACGACTGGCACAGGATTGACCACCCGCTGTTAATCCATATCAACTTTTGCAATATGTGGAAGCCCTATAGACTGATATTCCCCAAGGAGAATCTAAAGACTCCATGATTCTATTCCTAGGCGTATGGCAGTGGTTATAGCCAACAATAGCGTCTACACTAACTACTGATTTTGCCATCATCCACACGTCACAAGAGGCTGTAATTTTAATCGTTTCATTTTTGTTCATGTTATCTGTCAAATGATTTTCGATTTGATATCTATGATCCTTCTTGGTGTTGTAATTTCTGAGTCCAGTAGTGTATATATCCACATGGAAAGAACATCCTTGAAGAACGTCCTTGTTAGACCACATTGTAAACAAGCGAAAAGCTTTGTTTTATCCCTTTACTGCACCTCGCGCCATATGTATTACATACATAAAAACATTATATTTTTTATTATTTTCCAAGCATTTGACGAATGTGATCACTTTCCAGCATCAGGAACAATCCAATGAATGGAATAACATTTATGTACATGTGAGATCGTTGTACATGATAAAAAATTAAAATTTGTTATTTGGAAACAAAAAGAAAAACAAGAAACATTCTATCCAGCTATTAAGATAAGCTTTACTTTCATTGACTTTCATTACTTTCAAATAGAAAATACACATAAAATAAAAATGTCTATTTTAATTCGAGCAGGAAGATTTTTTTTTATGCCATCTTGACTTATGAAAAAAAAATTAATTAGAATAATGTCTAAAATGGACACAATAAAGAGTTGCAAACAAAGATGAAGTATACATTATATTTTTTTCCTCAGTATACAAAATCCTTAACCCTATAATATTATCATGTACTGCTTTCTTATACAAAATACAATGTTCATAAAAATTTTGCCCTTTTGTAAATAACCAAAAGATTTATCTGTTACATTTTCGTAAAATTAAAACCCCCTTTTTCCAGTTTTGAAAAATTTTAGATTTTTTTTTAACTCTTTTAATTTCTTTATTATCATCTTCATAGCTCGCTGTACTTTCTTCATTACATTTTATTGTAATTTGTAATACGTATATCATAATCAGTATAATATTCAGTAGTTTTAAGATGTTCATTTGTGGTAAATGAAGTAAATTTCGTTATACAAAATATATTTTTCTCAATATTGAGATTAATTTACATCTTAATGGGACTTAAAGTCAAGATTCAGCAAATACTTTCGTTAAGTAAAAATCATAGTTTAATAGGGATTTCGTTAAAAGAAATTTCGAAGTAAGTGTAACACACAAACTAATATTACTATTTATTTTATCTCGAAAGCTTGTTCATATTTTTAAAATTTGAGAGCGTATATGACGGTCTCAGGTACATATGAATAAGTAATATTAAATTTTCATCGGAATTTGTAGCATTGTAAGTAAAAAAAATGCAATGTAGTAACGAGATAATTACAATGTAGATTGTGAACTACAAATAGCAGTCACATTTAAATATAACATACCATTTGATATAAAAAAAAATTAAGAAGAATGTTGAAATGAATGTGATAAATGTACAAGGCGTTTCAAAATTATATGTCTGAAATTTAAAAGCTAGTAGAGGGTACCTTAAAAAAGCAGATCTCTCAAAGGAATGTTGATGCAGTTCAGAATGTTTTTAAGATGAATGGATAATTGGATCGGCATTCTCCCCACGGATTTCAAGCAACTTGCGTTGTTACACCAATGCAAAGCATGTTGGCATCCATTTCATGTATGAGGCTGTGCAAGAAAATGGAGCGGCTTTATAAAGGATGTATATTAAATGGTCATTAATGACCGGACACGCTCAATTTTAGACCTTGTTCTCGAATATTTAAAAATTCATTTTTGGGGTACTTCTGAAACTTCAAGATTGTAAAGATTACATTAAACCTCATATTTATCCACATCTATGTGATAAGTTCGAGAATTATCGGGCGACCATAAATTCAAATAATAATAATAAAATTTAGGATCACCCTGTACATTAAAATGCACGAAATGATCCATTGCTGCAAAATAAAAATAGTATATGGATTATGTACAACTTGATCAATGAATTTAATAAGAATATCTCGTACATTCATGGTGATATAGTGATATTTTTTTAAAGTTAAAAACTCTGACATGTTTTTAATTTATAGCATGAAGGATTTTCGATCAAATTCAATGCTAGTTTAAGAAAAATTGGCAAAATGTACCAGAAGCAATATACTGTAATCGGAATATAAATATATTAAATGCCTTTTGATATATGAGCGGTATGAGTTGTATGAAATACTTTTTATCTGCGCATACGAGAACGATAACAGCAATCTTTTTATGTAATTTAATAGTCAACTCTACGGAGCAACTTATAAAAAATAATCAAATATCGTGAAAACTCAGAAAGATATTAGCGATAGGAGTAACCTGATTTTTTCTCTCTGAAAGGAGCTGAACAATAAGGAATTTTCCTGAAATTATCAATTTCTATTGACAATTTTTTTACGAAAAAGTTAGTATTTAATGTATATTAATAAGAATATCTGGAAAAAATGCTTTAATTTTGTTACGTCACTTTATCGTGGAATAGATTCGTTCTGGTAGCTATTGAAGTAGCTCAAAATATAATTAATCGCTAATAAATATGTAAATATAACTGTTTCAAAATATAATTAATATATTTATACTTCACTAGCACTGCATTGCTTCTGCTACATTTTGCCAATATTTCTGAAACGGGCGATTAGTTTGGTGGAAAATCCTGCATTATATAAGCTAAAAATATACCAGTATTTTCTGAACTTATGAAATACATCGCTATATCTCCATAAAAATACAGGCTATTCTGATAAAAACAGTGGACATGTATTACAGTGTTTCTACATTCGTATTCTTCTGCGATAGATCATTTTGTAAATTTTAATGTACAGGGGATTTTAAATATTATTATTTTTCTTAGATTTTTTGTCAGCTCTCTAATTGTCTTCCTTATTACATGAACGTTGTTAAATATGAGGTCAAACATAATCTTTATAATTGATGTTCCTATAGAACCTGATAAATATATATTTAAATATTCGACAAAATGTCTAATGTTGAAAATGTCCGGTCATTAATGGCCCTGTAGTGTACATGGAACGATTTCAAAATAGGAATCACCGGAGCTTTGGACATTTGGATTTCTTCATAAAGAATTGCGTGAGACTGAATAATTTTATGCCTCGAAACGTGATGCAGGAATTGGAATATATTGCACAATTCCTGCAGTGGAAAAAAATACAGCAAACATCCTCAAGAATGCACAACTCTAAAATTAGCACATAATTTATGGATGTAAACAATGAAACATTCAGTTCAGATATAAGGAAGAAATTTGATTTTTTTAGAATTATATCATTTCCATATATATTTAAATTTGTGATTTTTGTTAATATTACTGAAGTCATGTTTTTTTTATGAAGGAAGAATAAATTTACTTCTGAAACATTTTGAGATGTTACTGATATTATTGTTTATCACAATCTTCTTACCAAATATATTTATGTATTAATCAATTTTTTTTAGTTATTAGGTCTGACTAAACCTGAAATATGAATAATTTAGGAAAAATAAATTTCAACTTTATACTGAATATTAAATCATACAGTATTGATTATTAACGTGACATTTGCTTTTAATATTTTAATCATTTTAAAAATTATCTAATTTTTTATTATTTTAGTTTATATTACTTATTTTAATATTTTACTATGTTGTAAGCATTTATTATAGATTCTATTGCATTATTAATTACATTCAAATTACTGTTTAAAAAATGTAAACAAAGCAATGACCAGAAATCCATAAAATGTTAAAATCCCCACAACCCCTGGTCTCAAGCTGTGCATATTTAAGGATGTCTAGTGTATTATGCGCAATAGTATGACCGTCGAAAATATCGAGAATTATTGAATGTGGGTTGGATGTGGAACATTTCCTTGGGCAGCGATATATATGAGATGCATGTTGGCAAGCTCCACATGATGTGACGATGAAAGTTGTCCAAAATCCGTTCGGAGAATAATAATTCAAGTCAGCGATGCGCTTACATTCGTCAAATACCACAGTGTTCTCTATTGCCTCAACGCTGTATTTTCGCTCCTACATTCCTTTTTTATAAAGCCCCCTCTACCTGCCTTTACGTTCCTTGCATATAATTTTGAAATATCCTATATGTACAATTTATTACTCATAGTTTAAATCGATTTTACTGTTGTTGAATAAACATTTCTCTGTGTTTGTATATTGGTACGAACGAAACACATTTCTCCTCTTTTTTCATTAAAAACACATCATCTATCTTTTATTACTGCAGAATTATTTGAAGTTAAATGACAAAGAAACAAAAATTGCACAGATATCATTTGCATAGATGATATATTATTCATTTCAAGAATAATACTGGAAAGCAAATGATAATCTGATTGTTTTGCTTACGGTAAGATAATTTCGAATCGAATGTAAATTTCACTGATTTTTACAAATGATTTAGAACTGATGGTTATTTATTAAATTTTAACTAAAAAGGCTGTTAAAAGAATGTATATATGGTGAATTGAGTGAGATTTATTAAAGAGAGTTTTTTTTTTATTTAGGCGTAAAAAGAATAGTTTGTTTGATTAATAATGTAATAACAGCATCTTTGTGACTTACGATTGTCATTTTACGCCGTCATAATTGCTTTTGCAGATTTAACTGACATATTGAAATCGATTTATTTTATACCTTTTATTACTTATTAAGCATACTTATAATTTCATTACTTTTTTCATTTCAGGAATACAAGCATGTTGTTTGTACTAACCCAGCAGAGAAAATTAAGATAGTATGAATCTTGTTTTATAAAGTATTGTAAGTTCGTTTTACATTATTCAGTAATTGAAAAAAACATGGAAAAAATTATCACATATTACCTAATGATTAAAAGATGTAATACACACACACTGAATTGTTGAATTGCGAAAAAATCGAGTAAATGTAACACGACACTTTTAACCTTTTAAATTGATTTAGGTTCAATTACGAGTTATGAAATAAGTTTTATAAATTTATTTTCTATGACAGACATCATGCATCTTCATAAGCAAAATTTCCGGATAAGTATTTTCGTGACAATGCCTTCATGGCACAATCAAACTATTGTTAACTTTGTCAAGTAGAAGATAGCAAATGGAAAAACCCCTTTCTGCTCTGCATTCACTACTAATATTTTTATTCAAAGAAAGGTACTAGTAAATCTGCAGATAATGAAGCTCAGAGTCACTTATTAAATTGATTTCCTTTTAACCTCACTTTGTATAATGTTCAAGATCCCACAATTCGAATTTTATTCATTTTTTAATTAAATAAATATTTAGCTACGTATGAAATTCTGATAAATCGCTTAAATCATCCTGGTTCAGTTTTAGATAAAATGGAACAACAAATTTTTAATGTTCACACAGCTCTCTGAATTCCACGTATTATTATTTGATTTTAAATAATACTTTTCTATTAACCCTTTCCGGCACACATATCCCGGTCTGTGATACCTAATTTTAATTCCAAACTTGTGAACGGCACCAGTAACATTTTAGTAAAATTTTGCTTTTCCAATAAAACCTTAAATTAAGGAATTCAAAATATCTAAAAAATATGTTTGTGAATTCCGGTGTCAGTCGATAATTTGTCAGTTAACTGACAGATTTTGCCCTTGCCGGAAAGGGTTAATTTTGCGAGAGGTTGTAATATATCTTAGGTTTTGCTTTACACAGGAATTTAATTAGGAAAAGCAACAGTTTGGACAAGGATATCATACTAATTGTTGTCCAAAAAGAATGTTTTGCATCATGTTATTCTAATATTTACATTAACTGAAACTATTGTATTTAACTGATATCTAATTTACGATTTTATTGTTTTTTATAGTTTTTGTTTCCGAAAAAATGTTTGGATATTTGTTCTTGAATAGTTATATGTAAGATGTAATCTAGCTGCTTTAAAATTGCGTAAAGTGTCACTAGTCAAGTTAAAGTCATAAAAAATACTTTTAAAAGAATACGAATTTCATTAACTGATCTAAATGTTTTGTTGGCGTTTGATAACAATTGGTGACTTAATAAAGATTATAGTGATAAAAGGGAAAAAAGGGAAAAAAATTTTCCTTTAAAATTGTTAAAAATGAACTTGGTGAAACAAAAACCACAAGATTTCATGTACACTTCATGATAAAGCTTTTATTTAAATACATCTAAATCCACTTTATTGCAAAAACCTATAAATTACCTAAAAATAGGCATAATTGGAAATTTTAACTCTTCTGGATTATCAATTATCGTCGCGTCCACTACTATTTAACTAAATCGAATAGATTTGGTATTACAAAGATTTCTACGTGATATCCTTTTAATAATATGTACTTTGATTTTACTAACATAGTTGATAATTTGACTCAAAGCTTCATTACATACCAAGTTATTAAAAATTAACTATTTTTTTATATTTCATAGCAAGACTTTCTGCTTGATGTTTGTTCATCGGGACTATATAAATGATTTTTTACAAGTTATGAAAAGTGGTTTATAGGTATCTTCCATAAGAAAAAGACAAAAAATAAAATAAGTAAATAGATAAAAATGCTTTATATTATTGGAAAACACATGTGAATTTTCACGTAAATCATACACCTAATTAAAATAATTTCACAAATATATTAACAAAATTTCAAGATAATATGGATAAATTAAGACCATTATTTTAAGAATTCAACATCCATAATTTATCATTTTAATACATTAATGACAAGCGCCATTTTTCTTAAAAACTGAAATTTATAAATAATTAGAATTGTCATAAAAAGCATTATGGCGCAAAATAAAATGTTTTATACAGGATGTCCACTATCAATGGTGGCGAATGTTTAATTCCTTAAATTTTAGTCATAGACATATAGATCCAGTAACAAAACTGTTTTAAATTACGTAAAGATACATTAAAAAGGGGTTTGGGTCGATAAAAATATTTCTTAAAAAATTAAAAGTTAAACTTTTATACAATGTTTCTTTCCTATAAGTTATATATAGTAGTATTTTCCTGATACACTCAGACTGAAGACAAAAAAATCTCGTTGTTCTACGATGAAAATTAACCGGGTAACAATTATTGAAAGTTGGAGCATATTTTTTGCTGGGAATTATGGGGCATCAATATGTATACTTTATTTTAAGGTGATCGGATACATTTTAAGATAGTTATCGCGGACTAGACAGACAAACTATCTCACAGACGGAAACCAAAATCTTTTCGTGTCTCAACAGTAGTCGTGCACTGAGGTTTTGGAAACCGACACTGTTACTGCCTTCAGTCAATTTATTATGACGTTTTGACTTTTTTAAACATAATTATTAAACTTTCAAATAAGTTTTATAATTTTATTTTCTATGACAGGCATCACGCATTTTCATAAGTAAGTGCGTTCTGTGTTTTGGTGATGAGATCCTAACAGGTGAAGAAGATAGGTATATTATAGAGGAGTACATTTAAGACGTAAATTAGTCTCAAATAGAAAGGGGTTTAATTAAACAGCTTAATGTAAATTTGCAAATGCTTTTCCACCGTTTACAGATATATCTAAGAATGTGTGTAAAATAAATTTATAACTTATTAGTACAACTTATACATATTAAAGGCGAAAAAAGAGTTTTTGACGTGAGAATTTTTAATTCATAAGTTGCATTCCTAAAGTATAAAGCTGTTTAACATTAAAAAGAAAATATTGTTATAATTATCTTTATACTTTTTTCCCTCAAGTAAGAATTACAAAAAAGAAAACATTTTAAAATATTACGTTTTATTTATAACTAACTAATTTTATTCTGCTTTTTTTTCATAAATTTGTTTATTCAATATTCTACGTTTTCCCATAGTTTCTTAAACTGACGTAAGATTTTCATCGACCACCCTCTCCCAAAAATGTAAAAATAAGTAAATAAATAAAATAAATGAAGAAAAGGAATACCACTTTGAAACATAATAAAAGAATTAAATTAAATAAATGTGTTTCGTATGTTATTACCCCGATTGCGTTTAGTAAAAAGTAATTTCTATAGTTTATATGTACCGTCTACAATCATTTGTATTTTCGGGTTATTCTTCTGTGTTTGTAAAAATATTTCAACTTTATAAACTTTGAAACTAAATGTTTAGAGTTTCTAATAAACAAACAAGAGATTACACAGAGATCATTTCCATATATGATATATATTTTTATTTCAAGTAAAATATCGGAAAATAAATTATAGTCTGATTGTTTTGTTAACGGTGAGATAACTTCGAACCGAATGCAAATTTCATTGATTCTTCCAAATGGTTTTGAACTGATGGTTATTTATTATACTTTAACTACAAAAGCCGTTATACTAATGAATTTTTCAGGATTGAGTGTGATTTATTAAAGCTGTTGGGAAGTTTATTTTGTTTTATTTAGGCAGAGGAAAGAATCATTTGTGTCATTAATGACTTAACAATAGCAGCTTTGTGACTTTCAGTCTTCATTTTTCAATGCAAGTTGCTTATTTGCTTTAACAAGCAGAAGCAAAGTGATTTATTTTATTATTTAAGTTCAGATGAATTTATTAAAATATTTTCCCGCAAGAGTGGTAAAAGTAATATGTCTGTTTGCCTGAAAACCGCCGGTTCATAAGAGAGAATTGCAAAAAGTCACATGCAATTATCATAAGTATTTATTCTGATTCTTTTATTGAGAATTCTGGATCATAAATTTAAATTCGTATTACTTAATTTTTATCATCTAAAAAATTCTTGTGGGAGTTATAACTGATGCATATTTATTAGTTTAAATTTCTTTTTTCATTAGAAACATGCTTAAACAAAAGAGTTTTATATACGGGGCGATAGATAAATATCGAAACAATAGGCCCATGTTTTCAATTGCAAACATTGTTAAAAAAGTTACAAAATATGATGACATAAGTTAGAATCCCATACAAGAGAGAAGAAAAGAAATAAAAAAGAAACAGAAAAGAAAACTTTTATACGGCTCCCGTAAGACAAATATTCCAGTTAGGAAACTTTCCTTATTCAGTCTTAAATTAAACATAAAAAATCGTACCTTCATATCTGCTAAATTCGCAATCTAATAACCATTTAAGTATTTCATCAGGTTCTAAGGAATCAAACAAAAATTGAAATGCGCGCAATTCAAGAATCCCTGTTACTTTAAGAGTCCAGGAAATAAAAAATATAACCATTTAACTTTTTCCCAGTCCGGGTTAGGCTATAATTTTAAATTTTTTCATGATGGGCTGAATTTGTTTCCCCTGTAGGTGGGTTCGGGACCGGTCCTAGTTACTAGCAGATCTCTAATGCAGACCACCATCATTTTTAAAGCAACTTTAACGTAAATTCTGTGCGTTGCTATTTTATGTCCAGAGGTGATGCAGTATCTAAAATCAATTTATATTAAAATACAATTTATGAATGATTCCTGTCTATCATAGAAATTCTGTAAAGAGCTCGCCGCTTACAGTCAGGATTAAGTGCTTTAAGTTACGAATTTTGGAGAATTTCGGGTTTTAATATCCCTTGAGATTTGTAGTTTTCGAGATGATTTTTTTGTTTAATTCAGGAATGGATTTAAAAAAAATATCCAATTGGAAATTTTATCCTACGGGAGCCGTACAAAAATTTAATTTTTGTACTTTCTCAAATAGACCTCCCATAGAGTCAAAATCCATCTATTCATATTTTGCTCCCTTTTTTATGAAACTTTGCACTTGGAATTATGTACCTAGGGGCAATATTAAAGGAGATAGCCTATTATATCGATATTAATGAATTACCTTGTGTACAACTCTCGATTGCAGCTCAATACTCTATCATGTCTCAGAATCTATATTGTTTGTACTTCTGAAATATTTGACTGGAAAGAGGTTTTCTTCCAGTTTTCTCCATTTCCAATTTTAAACAAACAAATATCTTATTTGAGCTTTTCCCAAACTTATTTTGCCCACAACCTACCTGAGCTTCTCTAAAATCATTATGCCCCTCAAGATATGATACTTATTATGGAAAACGTGTTTTTATTTACGCAGAAAAAATATTTCAAAGAGAACTTACCATTTTGAAATGAATGATTATTTTGATTTCGACTCACCACATTTTTTGCATTGTAAAATCGATGATTAGATTAAGTTTAAATTACTGTGCGAAAATAGTGGAATTAAATTCACGAATTTTGTGTATTTTATAAGACACAAATATGCGCTACTGATATAAAAATGATTGCGACAGGTATTTCAACTTTTAAACCCTTTCCATTATTTCTTTTATTTTCTCTTGTATGGGGTTTTAACTTATGTCATCATATTTTGTAACTTTTTTACGAATGTTTGCAATTGAAAACATGGGCCTATTGTTTCGATATTTATCTATCGCCCCGTATATAAAACTCTTTTGTTTAAGCATGTTTCTAATGAAAAAAGAAATTTAAACTAATAGATATGCATCAGTTATAACTCCCACAAGAATTTTTTAGATGATAAAAATTAAGTAATACGAATTTAAATTTATGATCCAGAATTCTCAATAAAAGAATCAGAATAAATATTTATGATAATTGCATGTGACATTTTGCAATTCTCTCTTATGAACCGGCGGTTTTCAGGCAAACAGTCATATTACTTTTACCACCGAAAGTTGAAAACGGTTTCAGTTTGTGTTGCTGTCTTTCTGCTCATCTGTCCGTTTTGCAGTTGTTTAAGCTCTAACTCTCTTAAATATACTCTGATTGCACTGAAATTTTTCGAAGTTATTGACGGTTCTCTTAGTACGAACTGTTTTTCAGATGAAGATTTTAGTTTGATTAGTTTATTTACAGAAATAATAAAAAGCATTCAGTTACATTACAGCCTATGAAAAAAATCATTTCAAATACATTACAAAGCTGTCAAACATAAGAAAATTCACTTGAAACAATGATCCCCAAGATAATACTAAAAACTCAGCTCTTTGAGCTTGTGCATGATATCATCAGAACGAAATTGTTACCAATATCATCGGCATACAGGCGGATATATGGATTAAGGATCTCAAATCTCGCCCCATTCAGAGGTCTTTTATGGCACGCATGCACATCAGTGTGACCACCGAAAGAGATCCCTGCAGAAACCATGATCCCACCACTGCTGTACCAATGTGTTTCAATATAATTGGTTTGGTAGTACCTAGTGCGTTGTTCTCTCCATGTTAGCACACTCACTGAATCGCTCTCCACTGTAAATCTGGACTCGTTTGTGAAGGGTAAAGAAGCCCATTGCTGTATTATCCAGATAACCAGCATTTTTACGAAAATAAGAGAGTCGTTCTCTGTCGTTTATTTGGGACACACACAACTGGCTGTCTTGATTAGAGACCTGCAGAGTGAAGGCGCCTTTGGACTGTAGTTGTGGAGGTTTTTTCTCCATGATGCTACAAAATGGTATCCAATGAACTACAGCACAGTAATGCGTCTTCTTCTTTGGGCCGAAAAAGCTAGAATATGTCTTCAGCTTACATTCATGGTCGACCTAGAACATATCTTTTGGACCAAGGATATTCAGGATGATATTGATAGCAGAGTCCTTGGAAAAATGTCTTTGGTATAGTTTTACCCTACTTGTTTAATTTTTCTTATTATCATGCACATAATTTATGAAGTTTATTATCACTTCCATTTTGTGTATGGTAAGCTTCGAAACACATATTGCACCTTAACTTTTGGAGGCGAATGTATTAGGAAAGTTCATGCTTATTTTTCCGAAATGGAAGTTGTTATAATAGATATGATTCCAAAAAATTGCACTACATTTCACTTATCTTAATAAATGTAAACCCACAGTTAAATAAGTAGCACTAAAGTTTGGTAGTTTTTATTCAAATTTAGCATTGAACAGGTTTAATTAACAAATCACAGAAACTTTACATTTTTAATATCCTTTGAAGTTATATTACTAAAATTACTGACATAAATTGAATTAAATTTAATGTAGGTTACTATGAAACGACACTATTCTGGTTTGAGAAAACTGATTATTATATAATAAGAATGTTTCCCGTAATCAGTGGCAACAAAAAAAACTTCGTTTTTATAAACGCTTCTTTATATTTCAAAATTATAACTCCTTCTTAGGTTTCTGTAGACGAAGAAATATTTTCGGATTCACGAGTTACAAGAGGAGGTTATTTCAAGCGGATTTTTCAAATTTCCTTGTATTAAAAATATTTATTTGATTTTACAGAGTAAACAGTTTCCTGATCCACAATTTATACTATTAATTTGTAAATATTAAGCAGTTTCGCTATTTAATTTTTATATACATTTCTCAGGAAAGCATCGAAAGCGCTTGATAACGAGTTAAATGTAAAGTATCTGTTAAAGTTTTCAATTTAAAATGTTTTTTATCTAAAATTTGTACACCAGGCAGCAAATTAGCCACCTTTATCTCAAGTAACGTTGTTATAACTTTCGATTGAATATAAAGTGCAAATAGTGATGATCGTCTAAATAGTTGAAAATAATCTTGAATAATAAACTACAGAAAATGAAGCATGATAGGCATCATTACTGGCAAATTGTTTTATTCTATTTTTATATTTAAATAATGAAGCTTCTTTCAAATTATATGTATATATAAGTGTGTTGGACGATAATCGTGTGATTTGAAAATTTGAATCCTGATTTTTTTTTTTTTTTTTTTTTTTTTTTCAACATTGATAAAAGACGTAATTCTAACAGAGCGAAAAGTGTCGAATCCTGTATTTCAAATAAGATCATTGGCATTTTTTAATTGCTTGATTTTTATTTATGTGTTTAAGCGTGAAAAATCAACTGGGCGAAATAGTGTCCAAGCTTAGATTCGAAGTAGGGTCACTGACACTAGTTCGATATCAATGACCAAGGTTATAATCTAAGCTCGGACGCTCTTTAGCACGGAAGTGGAAGTACAGTCACTAATCTCATTGAGTTCACGACCAAAATTCCAGAATTAGTTAAAACTTGATTCGCATATTAAGACGCAATTGGTCTGCCAAGTCATATCTTAATGGAAAATACCTAAAAACTGTATCTAGTGGTTAACTCGTAAATTTCTCATCGTGTCATTGATTTATCATATCCTGCTACTAGTCGTCCATGTTTTCACACCTTTTCGTGCAGAAAAATACAATGCTATACTTACGAGACAACTACTAAAATTCGGTTTAAAAGGTGTCTTCCACCAAGATGTGATTTAGTAGACCAGATACAGTTTAATATGTGAATTGACTTTACAAGAATTCTGGAATTTCAGCCTTCAACTCATTAAGGTGATTGTCTGTGCAGCCATCTACCGGTCTACTTTCTCTTTGTTTGTTTTATGCGTCTTGGCAAAGTTGAATAAAAACATAGCAATTAATATTTCAAATTACTAAAAATAAGCTTGTGAAATTTCTACAAATCTCCACAAAATTATGTATGTTAATTGAGAATTCAAGAAAAAAGTGTTTTTATTCATTGATACAATTTACATTTTATCTGTCTTATCATATTTTGAAGCCCGATATTCATTTAAATTTTATAAAACAAAACACAATTTTAACCTCTTTTACGTCACAAATTATATAGAAGCAAGATAATCATATTAAACATAAAACATTATTTTTGAAGTGGCGAAAAATATCAAAGGAACGATTTAAAATGAGTATAAAATAAGAGGATTGATGTATCATAATTTAGAATTTAAATTTATTTAAAGGTTGTAAATGTTTTAAAATTGCAAAATGACACAAAATTCTTTTAAAATACTAGACAGTATGAACCCTTATTGGAAGAGTCAAAATTTTAGATAATTCTTCCATCTAAATTTAAGTACAGTGGAATTCCGTTAATTCGGACCCAGTTAATCCGGATCGATTTGGTATTTTTTTTTTCAAATTTTAGAAACGATTGGCTAATTTCCATAACATTAACATGTTTCAACGTCGTATTCTGAATAAAAAAAACTTTTTAAAAAAAAATCTTTTCGGAAGAATACCTAAAGCTTTCTTATTTAAGTTCTTTGATGTTATCTTTCAAAGAAACAATAATAACTAAGTATCACTAAGTTTGGAAATTCCAGTTTTCCCAATTTTATATTTAAACCGCTTAGATATGTCATAAAAATCACTGCACAATAAATTTTTACTTAGAGCATTGCAAAAATCCACTGTAAAATAGTCCCTATAAGACCCATTGTCTGATAAGGATAGCTTTTCGATCTCTGTCAGCCCATAGGTCTGTTTCCTCGTTATTGTGACAAAACGCTTCTACAATATCACTTGCAGTTTATTATTTATATTTATAAAGATGCAGCGTTGAATTCAGGCACTTTTCAGTTTAACAGAAAGGTGATTTTCTGTAAGTATGTTTTATTTCATTTCATTTGTTTCTTATTCTCCGGATAATCCGGATTGGGTCTGGTACCAATTAATCCGAATTATCGGGGTATTACTGTAAGTAATTCTAAATTTAACATAAGTAATTCTAAATTTAACGTAAAAATTTTCATAAACCCAGAAAATATTTATTTGAATGAAAAATTTTAATCCATTCCTTACCTTTTATCTCTTTTATTTTTATTATTGAAGCAAGGAATGCATCTGAACATAAAACAAATTACAACTTATTTAATTTTATTCAAGCTGTTCAATCATGTCTATTTAATCGTATTTAAACATAAAACATTGTCTTTCGAGAGAGAGAAAAAAAATTGCCCAAAGGAAAATTGAATTAGAAGGAATTTTGATAAATGATTGAATAGTAATTTTTTTGTTTTCCCCTAAGTGGTTAGAAATGATCTTGAATGACAAAATGCAAAAAGAGGAAAAACAATTCAAAATGCTGGAGGCTATGAATCATTGCTGAAAAAGTTATCATTTTACTTATTTATATATTTAAATGTGTTATCAAGCAAAGAAGCTACTATGAAATCATCAAAGAATGTTCTTATTTAATCCAGACAATTTTTTGTCTTTTATAAAAAGACATTTTTTTCTTCCATTTGCATGATTTTTTTTATATATTTTATTAATAATGTTTAAAATTAGGAGTGGATTTGAAATTTTTTTTTAGTTTAGAAATTATCGTATTAAAACTATCCAATCGGTAGAATTGTGTTATGACTAAAAATATTCCTTTTAAAGAAAACGGAATTTCGAATTAAATTTATTATATAGAATGTCCACTCTCAAAAGTGTCTGTATCTCAATGCTAATTCGTAAAGCATTAGTTATAGACATATTGTTCATTTTCAAAAATGTTTTAATTGAGGTAAAGAAATATTTTTAAAGCGATTTGTGTTAATAAAAACATTTCTTAAAAAATAAGGAAATTAAAAATTTATATGCCGTCTCTTAATTCTATAGGTTTTAATTAGAAAAATTCTCTTATTACACTGACGAGTAAGACAATGGAACTGCAGTTCATATAGCACTGAAATTGGGCGAGTTGTGAAACTTTAAAAACGCATGGGTTATACATATTTTCTGTTTCTGAATAGAAATGGCCCCACCAGTGGCCGCGAGGTTCTGACCTCCATACTGGTAGACGGTAGGTGCTGGGTTCGAACTCAATCGCGACCGTCGGCCTAACCGTTCGAAGTTTTCCGTGGTTTTCTTCGAATCTTCCGTAAATACGGGTTAGGTTCCCTTAGAAAGACCCCCACGGAGGGCAACCCACCCCATAGGGCCTATATCCCATAGCGTAGATAATCGGCCGACAAAATACACCACACCACCACACCTGAATAGAAATGAGTTTGGCCATGCTTTGTTGGGTAATACACTATATGGCCATTGATTATTGGACACTTGCGATTTTAGACATTTTACTAAATATCTAGAAAAATACATGAGGAATCATCTCGAAACTCTTAGTGTATAAATATAATAGTATACGTCATACACCTCCGTGAAGATTTTTTACCGAAACTCCATAGGGGACCATCAACAAATAAAAAAAGAATGAATATTTTTTGAATAACCCTGTCAAAACTAATATAGCAAAAGCGCTCTAGGTTATGATTGAACGCCTTATTGTAATACACTGTGTTCATTTTTATGCAAATATCATGAATACTCGCAGAGTAATTAAGGTTTTTATAAAAATGGTCCTAAATTTTTTCAAGTTTTTCCCTTATAATTTTGAGAGTTCTTAATATAAAATAATATTTTTTTCAGAAAATATGACAAACAACATTGCACACAGTACCCTGTAATCAGAATTAAAAAATAATAAAAAATGTATGAAAAAAGAGTAGGTTTGCTAAATAATTTTTTACTGCGCATTCATGAAAGATATCAAAATTTCATTTGCATATTATGTTAGCTAAATGTATAGAGCAACTTTTGTAAAAAACTCAAAATCATAGCTTGAAAATTCTGAAAGTAATCGTCTACAGAAAAAGGATGAAATCCAATGTTTCCAAAATGAAGCAAAAAAAATGAGGGATTTTATCCAAATGTAGTAGTACATCCCGTATTGTGTATTCTATATTGACACTAATCAATGAATATATGGATACAACCCCTGTTGTTTTTGCTTCATTTTGAGAATAACGGATTTTCAACTTATTCAATTGACGATTATTTTCAGAATTTTCAAGTTATGATTTTGTGACTTTCACAAAAGTTGCTCTATACATTTAGCTAACATAATATGCAAATGAAATTTTGATATCGTTGACGCATGCGCAGTAAAAAATTATTTAGTAAACCAACTCATTTTGTATACAATTTTCATTATTTTTTAATTCTGATTACAAGGTACTGTGTGCAATGTTGTTTGTCATATTTTCTGAAAAAAATATTATTTTATATTAAGAACTCTGAAAATTATAAGGAAAAAACTTGGAAAAATTTGGGACCATTTTTATAAAAACCTTAATTATTATGCGAGTATGCATGCTATTTGCATAAAAATGAACAAAGCGTATTACAATAAGGCATTCAATCATAATCTAGAGTTTGAGCGCTTTTGATATATTAGTTTTGACAGAGTTTTTCAAAAGATATTCATTCTTTTTTAATTTGTGGACGGTCCCCTATGGAGTTTCGGGAAAAAAATCTTCACGGAGATGTATGACTTATACTATTATATTTATACACTAAGAGTTTCGAGATGATTACTCATGTATTTTTCTAGATATTTAACAAAATGTCTAAAATCGCAAGTGTCCAATAATCAATGGCCATATAGTGTATACCAATTGCTTAAAATATTCAAAGACTTTTTCATGTGCCTCTGCACTTTGAAAAAATCATACAAATATTACGATTGATTTAACATGTTTCATTTTGTACGGATTTGAAACTTTCTTTTTTGGGATTTCTTTTAACAAAATTTATGTGTTTTTTGTATGTTTTTATTAATTTTGAATGATCGTATGAAGGTTTTTCCAGTTCAAAATTTGTCCACTAAGTTTCACTCACTTTCAAATATATGATAAAGATAAAATTTTACATACAGATGTAAATTCGATGGCAATCTGTATTTCTGGATTTTCTGTAGACACCATTTATACTTAGTATATATCATAACAGACAAAATTTCAAAAAGATATTCCGTCAAGAAGTTTAAAGGAAAAAAATTAGATTAGATAATACAAGACTACTATGGTATTTTTTTTTAAATTTTATGCATTTTTTACCACTGGTTCCGAAAATTATTCTAATTTTTAACCATTACGTAACGATTTTCGCAAGTCATAAATTATAACAAATATGGTTAATATAAAATAAGAGAAGGGCTGTGTTTTTTAACTTTTGGTAATTGATTTTTAAGTACTTTTTTGCGTTGAATGTGAAAATTATTTTCAGCCTTAATCATCAGATTAGTTTTTTTTCCTACAAATCGTAAATGTCAAAGTTAAAATATTGCAAAAATATGATACTATAAAACAGATGTAAAACATTCTTAATTTTATTTAGGTTTTTTTTTTTTTTTTTTTTTTATTTATTTAATAATGTGTTAATTTTTTTTTGTCGTAAAGGGTGTAAGAACTTTTATTTTTTACATGACATTGAAGTTTAGCAACATGTCAATTTTTTTTTCTCAGTCTCTTTAAAATATAAATGAATATTTTTTTTAACATAGACAACTTAATATATCTTCTATTTAAAAACTATATTTCTTAATATAATATAATGAATTTTGATTTTGATGCAAAAAAAGCTTGTTTTTTTGACTGCGCGCAACATTTCTCAAAACCTAAGAAAGCAATTTGGATGAAACTTGGTAAACACTAAAGTTAAAGAATAACTTATACTTTAAATTTAGTATTCTAATTGCATCAATTATTTAAAATTGCCATTTTTTCAATTATTATTTTTTTTCAACTTTAAAAGTAAAATTAATATTTTAAATAAATAAATAAATAAATTGCTTTCAAATGAAGTTAATGTTCCAGATACATTAGTTTGATCATTATTAGTATTTTAGGGGGCTCTTGAATCAATAGATTGGCAACTGTCTTGCGCGCAGTCAAAAAATAATTGCAAATCAAAAAACAATTTAATTTTTTTAAAGAAAACTAAACATAAAAAAACCAAAATAAAATCTCAATTTAGAATATTTAAAAAATTATTTTAAATGGAAGATAAATTAAGTGTCTCTATAAAAAAAAATATTTTACATTTATGCTTTATACGTACTGTGAAAAAAAAATGTGGCATATTGCTATATTTCACTACCAGGTAAAATGTAAAAATCCTGAGACCCCTTAAACTGGGATTTTTTCAGCTAAATAGCTAAGGGGTCGATGAGCTAGATTAGATGTTCAATTTTAAAATTGAACTTTAAAGACTGAATTTT
Organism: Maratus speculifer; assembly: GCA_964019185.1. Lineage (NCBI taxonomy): Eukaryota > Metazoa > Arthropoda > Arachnida > Araneae > Salticidae > Maratus > Maratus speculifer. The sequence continues at coordinate 26,450,932 of OZ025294.1, read as the reverse complement.
CCAATTTGAAAAATCCTAACATGATGGTTAAAAAGGAAGGTCATTCTCAATTCAGCGGTACAGAATGCATAAAATGAATTATCTAAAGTTAAAAATATTACAATTACATCTATTTTATAGTATAAAAATTTTCCTGTTTCTTTTTTCCGTTTTTTAAAACTTATTTGCAAAAAATGTTTATGTGGAGGTAAAAGAATGATCAATTTTGGATACAAAATACACTGCAACTAATTACTGAAAGCTAAAAAACCTGACATAACGCAATTTTTTCAGAGTAATTTTTTATCGTTTTATTTAACAAAAATTCTATTCGTTTTCCTTCTTATGTATTTTTTTTACAAATTGTATGTTATGAATTAATATGTCAGAATGTTTAAAGATTTCGAAATTATGTTGTAATATTACTTTCACTCTCAACTATTTTTTTTAAATATATCTCAACGAATTATATTTCTGTTAAGTTTGTGAATAACCCCTAATTTGCAGGAAAGAATATGCTCCAACTTTAAACAGTTATTTTTCGATCAATTTTAATCGTAGAATAACGGGACTTTTTTCAACTTACTTGTCAGTGCAAAAGAAAAAATTTACCAAGCATAACATATAGATCCGGGGAATTATATAAAAATTTAAATTTCGTAATTTTAAAAGAAATAATTTTATTGACCCCAATATGTTTCAAATATTTGTTTACTTTATTTAAAAAAAATTGTTATCGGAATTATTTCTCTAACAGTTCAGAAATTGGACACTTTATAAAATAGTTCAAGAGAAATAGATTTAGAATTTCCTGTTTCTAATTAATTTGTGTTTTATTTATGTTTTTATGGGAATGAATATATTCTTGAATTGTAAGATTAAAAACAATGAAAACTGGTTAGCAGCATTGAAGCCAAAGGATTACTTTTGGTATACATTAAAATTCTTAAAGGACATGTCAACGAATGGAAGTTATTAACATAGCGGCCAAGTTTCCTTTCATTTTTCAAGTTATATAACTATTTGAAACCATAAAAAAATCCCTGTCTGCTTGGCCTACAGGCGGAGGTAGATTTCGAAGAGTGCTCATTTCAACAACAACAAAATATAAATTATGATTTGAAATAAACCCAGTTTAATAACTTCATTTGGCCGCTTATGAAATTTTTTTTATTTCCTTTTTCTGCAAGAATTGGTTTTATCAGAATCATCTTAAGCGAAATTCCGCTCAAATGCCATTTTTTGACAACATATTTTGAAATATATTCTGAATTTATTAAAAAAATCGACCAAAACAACACATTATATAGTTCCTAAATAAAAACAAACTACCAATTGAATGTGTTTCAGAGTAAAATTGAATTTAAAAATGATTCATAAAGTAACTGACTTGTTATTTGAATACATCCTTAATACTTTAATCATGATCGCTTCGGAAAATTTTGTGCGAAATGCCCACTTTGAGAGCATTTTAAAAAATATATTCTATCTTTATCAAAAAACTGGCCAATGCGTCACCTTATATAGTTCCTAAATAAGAGGATCTGTAAATTGGATGCGTTTGAGAGCAAAAATGGATTTAAAAACGAGTCCGAAAAAACGCAGTTTGTTATTTGAATACTTCCTCAAATATTCAATCACGATGACTTCGGGAAATTCTGTTTAAAATATCGTTTTTGGCAACTTTTTTTTAAATATATTCTGTCTTTATCAAAAAACTAGCCAATGCGTCACATTATACAGTTCCTAAATAAGAGGATCTGTAAATTGGATGCATTTGAGAGCAAAAATGAATTTAAAAACGAGTAAAAAAAAAAACGCATTTTACTATTTGAATACTTCCATAAATTTTCAGTGACGATGACTTCGGGAATTTCTGTTCAAAATACCCTTTTTGGTAGCCTTTTCTAAAATATATTCTGTCTTTATCAAAAAACTGACCAATGCGTCACTTTATACAGTTTCCAAATAAGAGGATCTACCATTTGTATGCGTTTAAATCAAAAATTAATTTAAAAATGAGTCAGAATATGTTTGGATTTGAGGTTTTTTTCTCCAACTCCTATTTTTGTTTAATTTATTTATGCTATACGAATTGGTCCTATGAAAACTTCTCAGTATAAAAGTTGTAGATATTATTGAGAAGATGTAAAATAAATTTAATTAGATTTGATAGCTTAAAAATTGATGAAGTTATGGATTTTTTTTCTTTTTCATCCACCTTTTTCTTTTCGTTTTTAATTTTTTTCATCGGTAAAAGTTAGTCCTATCAAAAACTTGTAAATGCAGAAGTTTTAGATAATTTTAAGAATATTTATAAAAAAATTCAGTTGGATTTAATATCTTGAGAATTGACGAAATTATGAATTTTTTTCTCCCAAAAACCCTGTTTTTTTTTCGCCCCTTGAGCCCATTTCTAAATTTATCAAAAATCTGTCAAGCATAAACTTTTGGCCTATTTTTAAGAAGTAATATAAAATGTAAACAGATTCGATATCTATTTTAATTAAGAAGTTATGACGTTTTTTCGATTTTCACAAAAACCCTCCCTATTTCCACCCCCTTGGTCTGATTTTACCCATTAACGAACTCGACCGAGATTTTATGCCCCTTGATTTTTTGTAAAAGTTTGAAAAAGATCTGAGCATAATAATGGAAGTTATCGTGTCCAGAAGAAAGTGATATACACCGATATATATATATATATATATATATATATATATATATATATATATATAAACTTTTTACTGATGGTAGTTTTGGGGTCTAGCAGTCATAATCAGTGTAAATCTGCAAAAATTTTTCAGAAATTCCAACGTGGGAGAGAATGCAATAGGTAGTATTTCATACAAGATCTACCTGATACTAATACATAGAGAACGTAACCACCACATAGATGAAATACGCATTTTATTAAATACATTCTATGATCCCATGCATGTGAGAAAAATCGCAGATAGCCATTTATTCGTTCGTTGATTTATTATGGCAGTCTATTTTAGCTTTTGCATCTTCTCCTATCACTTTACAACCACCATTAATAGTGTTATTTGAAAACTGCTTTCATCGTTTCAATGCTGTTTTTTAACTCTCAAGTTTAACGCTACATGATAAAACTCCATTTCAGATATCACAAAATCGGTCTAACATCGACACTTCCCTGATTCTTCAATTGCATTTGAATTAATATCTGGATATATCTTATTAGTTTGTAATTAAAAAAGTAATTGAATGAATTATTTATTACAACACGCATTATAAAGTATTAAATGCATCTTTAAAAAATTAAATCATTACATATACTTACTTTCAAGAACTAAACTTTGCTAACAATATATAAGCACAAGATTGGGATCATTTTATGATGGCTATTATTTCTGTCGCGATGTCAGTCACGGTCTTTTGCTTGTTTGGAAATTAGTTCCAAACAAATGGTTGCTACGTTGTGTTTCATTTTTGTAGGTATATTATACATATATTTTACTTATGTTTTATTTTTTTTAGTTTGTGGATAGCTGTTTTAACATTTTTTATGCAGCTTTAACAGTTTCTATGATTTATATTTAATAGGAAATGAAATATAACAACCATTTGTTTGAAAGCAGTTTCCTAGCACAACCTCATTGCTAAAGTCATTCTAAAAGTGTCTATTTACACACAAAGGAATTAGATACGAGGCTTCCCACATACTTCAATTAACTCCGATGTCGGTAGCTCATTAATTTGGTTTCGTAACATATTTAATTTTTTTGTCTAAAAATTCCTAGCAAGACCATGTTTTTATATTATATCTGCATGTCATTTAAAATGCTTGCATCATAAATGATTTCGAAGGCTTATTCTTGAATGTTTATACAGAATTGAGATATATTTTGAAAATATTTAACGATGTTATGCAGCTTCCGGTAAACTATGAAGTTTTGCAAGTTCGAATAAAAGTTATAAACATTTCAATAAAACTTTGCTTTGTTAACACTTCATCTAATGGATTATGAATTTATGAAAACTTTACATTCTAAAGCCTTTTACGTAGATTGTTTAAACTAAATTAAAAGTTTTATTTAATCATTTAATACATTTTTGAAGGATTTTAAAAGGATAAATTACATTTGACTGTACAAGGATTTTGTGCAATATTTATAACTCCACTCAAATCTTTTATTTTAATTTGTTTTCTTGGTATTTTGTAGAATTATAAAATATACAAATATGATGTTCTTACAATATAAGTATAGAAATATTACCGAATTGAAAAATCCCTATCCCTCAGCGCCAAGAAAGCTGAAATTATACAAAGGCAAAAGTAATCATCTTTTTAAAAATATTTTTGTTTTGTGTAACCAATAATGCTTTTGGAACAAAGTAAAGTACTGTAGCTGTAATTCATTTTAAACAGTATTGCATTTAATGGACGTATTAAAAGAATTTTATAATAAGTCATTTTAATGTTATTTATCAGTACTGTCAATAGATAAAGGGTTAATATATATTTTTGAATCATAACTGCATCTATGTTCATGCATTTAAATATAAAATATCTATCGAATTATTTTACATATTTTTATGGGCAGATCGAACGTCTCTGTACATCACCACGTACAAGGATATCATATTTCTTTTTTATAAACCTAAAGAGAAATGCTTCTTTGAAAGAAATCTATATTCATCTTTTTACTTTTTCCCTTATACAAAAACACGATAAAATTTTTCTGAAAGACTGACTTTGAAATATTTCAGTGAATTCAGTTTTTTACATTTAAGATTCAAGGTTTATAAACGATTCTGTTTTTAAAAACTCGTAGATTAACTTTTTAAAAGTTATAAATGATCCAGAAAAGAAAATGAAAGGTGGATATAAGAAATAACGTATACTGCTTTTTTATTAATAATATTAAAAATAAAACCAGATAATTCACCCCGGATTATCTTGATTACTGATGCGTCATATACTGCTAGTTGTACAGAATGCAATAAAAAATAATTGAAATACCTTATAGTTTTTTTTTTCATAATTAGTATTTCTTATAAACTACCAATCAACTACACCAAAAAGAATTTTTATTACTTTCTTTCTTAAAATATCAGCCAAAAAATAACTCAAGTTCAGCCGAAATTAGCTCATCTAATGTTTTGAAAGGCAGCTTCTCATAAAGAGAATGAGTTTTTTTGAAACAATTTAAATCAAGATGAGTTATTTAAATAAGCAGTCTAAATCAAGATGAGTAAAGCATTTAAAAAACAACTCATTCACAATTCAATAAATTACAGCTCTTTCCTGAGAAGCCAAATCCACTCTTTTGTTTTAAGAGTGTTTGAATAGACTCAATTGAGCAGTCAATGGCGAAACATTTAATATTTTGTAGCAATCATTGTTATCCTGATTATTTAATTGTTTAAGCGACTAGTTTTATTGCACAGTTGTCAAGTTCGAATTCTATTTAAATATTTTTAATTTTTTTTTATTTTAGGAATTTAAATTAGAATATTACACTGAAACAACCAAAAATTTATTTATTTATTTGCTAACAAAATATTCCTCAGTAGCTGGACTACAAACCAATTTTAAAATATTCATATTTAAAAAAAATCGAATAAAAAATAAATAAATCAGAAAAAATATTATTGCATTTGAAAGTACATTTTCTTCCCTCGATGGTGTAAAAATGAAAAATAGACGATGTATAGAATTAGTGATATAATGTACAAAATCAAAAGTTATATGTCAGATTGCTGACAGGGTTAATGTGACGTCTAGTTTAAAGACAAAGGGTCACTATATGGCCAAAGGATACCGGCCACTTTCGATTTCAGACATTTCGTTAAATATCTAGAAAAATACATGAGAAATTATCCTAAAACTCTAAGTGTGTAAACATAATAATACAGATCAAACATGTCCATGAAGATTTATACGATTTCTCAAACTTATGGAAACAGTATTTAAATTATATATAACACAGTTTTGTCAAAATATTTCTGGAGTAGCTTTTTTTTTGTTTTTAATTTTTTTTATATATTAAATCTATGACTGCTAAACATTCTTTGAGTATTTTATTTTTGATTCATCTTTATGTATTTGCATAACTGATTTGATATTTCTTAATCGTTTAGTTAGCTCTTAAATTAAAAAAAATTGGAAATTACTCATCAACCGTAGAAAATGGGGTGCGTTCGTACTATAACAATGTTTAAAAAATATTTAGATCTTAGTGTAATAGTATATACACTGTAGTAGCCGAAATATTTTTTGTTTCCCTGTAATGTATATAATATCTGCTTTCTGTTATTCAGGAAGTAACGTATAGTAATCCTTAGTAACGCATATCAGTTTCATAAAATGTTAAATACAATTACCTAACACAATGTGAAATACAAAAAGACGCACCCAAAGCAATGTTTCTTTTATACCATTATGTAAAGGGAATACTTTTGGGTGGCCCTCTAAATGAATAACAAATATTCTTTGCACCACAGATTTTACAGAACGTATATCATAAGATATACATCATAGATGCATATCAAATTTATTATGTTCGAAGAATTAAACATCATAAAAATGAGACCGAAACATTATTTTTTTCCAATTACCGTAATGTAACGGTATACTTTTAATTATCCCTGTAATTGTATTATACGTCATATTACCATAAAATTTGAAATGACTCAACAAAATGATGTAATAATTATACGTTTTAAACTTCCAACTATTCGGTTGAGCAGTTTTGCGTTGTTAAATGCGGTAAGACGGACGGACGAACGGGCTGAACGGAAACTACGTCTAATATATATTAACCCAGTTACGAACGCACTTAAAAAATGGTTATCTGTAAACTTTTGGGAGGCACTGTAAATGAAAACTATATATATCGTTGCATATTTTCAATTAAATAAAAATTGGGAAACTTATTTAATTCAGGATTATTGAGGCATTTTATGCATTTTGAATTATTATTCATTTAACAGCTTTAATGAATTTCAATACCAGTGATACCCGCATTGCTTTAATTCTAACATCAAAGAGAATTTTGTAAATGAAATTTCTTCGTTGAATGGTAAGTTATGTTTAATTAAATACAACTTGAATATTAAATATAACACAAACTTTTTGAAATCTTGTTCCTATGAGTGGCAAAATAATTAATTTAAAATTAAAAGATTTAATTGTGAAAGGACTTCTAAAATGTTGAATTATTTACATAATATAATAAATGAATTTCTTTGAATAAAATACCTTTAAAACTCTCCAGAGACTACTCAAATTCAAATTATATTTTTGTTAATCCCTAAACATTCTCGTTTACCATTACCTATTTCCAATTTAATGAACTACAAAAAAGTTAATTTTGAACAATTTAATTTAACCTCTTGGGTAATTAAAAACTGTAACAAGTAAAGTTCTACATAGAAATAGCTTGACATTTTCGAGATATTCAACATTGTAACTAAAGCATTTAATCCATGAATAAAAATTCAAATTAAAAAGATAAACATAAAAAAACTGTTACCGAAATACGTTGGAGTCACAAAATATAAAATGTTCTTTGACAATTAGAGAGAAAAAAAAAATGTGTGTTTTGGAAATTAAAACTCTTTAACAAAAAAGGCAAATTATAAACTTATCCAGTTACATAAGTATCATGTTATGCAGTATTAATTTGAAGAGGAATATTCTGTATACTTTTACTTTTTATGTATACTTAAAAAAAGTATTATTAAAATGATCGGCAATTAGTTTTCATTAGAACAATTAGAAACTTAGACAAACTTACATAAAAAATAAATAATTTTCTTAATAACGTAGCAAAACTCAAACATAAGTAAATTATGCGCATAATTTAATATTCTTCAAAACATACAGTTTTTCATACATAAAGTATGTTAGGATGTAAATTTAAACTATTATTTAAAAAAATTATTTATATCTATTTTAGCATGACAATATAATTTTATATGCATTTTTTTTAAAGTAAACAATATAAAGTTCGCAAAAACTATATTGAAAAAATTATATATAATTAAAGATATATATAGAGAGAAAGATAGTAGAAAGTATTGTGATAAAATGAAAATAAATAATAATAATGTAACTATTAAATACCAGTTTAAAAATATATAAAAAATATTTTTGCTGTAAACTAAATCCATTTTTAGCACTTTCCAACATAGTTTAAAAATTCTTATGATTTCGGTTTGTCTGGCTTTCTGTCCCGTATTGACCTGGAATTTATGCTTGTCAATTTTCATTATAGCACAAATCCTTTTTCAAATGAAGTTTATAATATAGTTTCTTTATTTACAGAGATAATTAAAAAAAATTCGTTACATTATAGCCAACTGAAAAAAATAGTTTCAACTGAATTTTAAAGATATTGCACCCTTTTAAATATAATAAAATTGATAATTCCCCTAAAATTTGTATTCTATAGTATATGCAGTGCAGTGAATATCTACTAAAGAATTGAATGCATGGTAGTCTAAGGATGGTAATTTCTGAAAATGTAATTTCAGTAGTTTTAAGAGCGTTTTGCATTGAATAAATATTTAGCTAAATAGTTGCGAATAATAAAAGTACGAGGTAAACTACTGGGCTAAATAAAAGTATTTAAGTATGTTCCAACCTATTAGTATAATTTGCTGAAAAAGAAATGTCAACTTGTTATGCGTTTTGTTGCTGAACTAAATTGTTCCATTACATAGTATAATCTGTATCACCCTATAGATCAAATAAATACAAGGGCTATTCGAAAGTATTGAAATTAGCATTTGGTTATGAGACATAACTGCTGAAATCAGACTTTAAACTAAAAATCGGTTTAAAAAAATGTTCACTTAGTTATCTCACTCACCTTATTTTCCTAAATAACGAAGTTTTGATAAAGATTTCACGTAATGTTGGAAATTGTTTTATCATCTATGCTTAAACATCATTTCTATTTCTTGTTTAGTTTTCAATTGAATTTCTCAGTTAAAATAAATAAGTATTGTTTTATTCATAAAATAATATGTGAGTTAGTTTGTTGTGAAAAATATATTACCTTAAAATACAAATCTTTGAACCTGAAGATTGAATTTATGCGTATTGTAAGATTAATTTAAATGAAAAAATTTCGAAGTAATAGTTATATCAACGAGACATGTTATTAATATTCAATATTTCAGAATTTTCCTTGGTTGTTACGAGCAAATCAACAGCAAATTTTAAAAGGAGCTGTGATTTATATGCTAATTCTCTTTCGTATCAGAAAATTGATTTTTTTTTAAATAATGCGTCGCGTCGTTGGAAATGGTAGAAGTTAAAAATGAAAAAGAAAAAATAAATTTTCTTTGTGTAAAATTATGCATTTATTTGTTACAAAATGCTATATATTTCCATTTTAATTACAATCTCCTATATATATTTTAATATTTTGCAACTGTATTTTCATAAATGCTTGAAATTAGATTTCCGTCGCTGACTTCAAAAGAAAAGAACAGAATTGTGTAACATAAATGCCATATGTATTTAGATGCAATCAATTCAAATTTAAAATTTTAAAACTATAAATAGCTATGAGCTACCTAATTTGTTGAATTTTTTTCATCATGGATTTCTTAATCCGATTTAAAAAGTTACATATTTTAAAATTATCCCTTACATTTAAAAGTGAAAAAAAATCCCATTTTTCTACGATTAAATATAACGGAGTAATAGTTCTTAAAAGTTGAAACATGTTTTTTTTCTTCAAAATAAAGGTCATTCAGTTTATTAGAAATATGAATAATTGCAAAATATATAATAAAAAATGATAGTTAAAAGTAAGCTTAACTTTATAGCATAAGTTTGAAATATTTTTAATTCTGAGATATTAAAGAAATCTCCTTATTGGATCTGATTTTATAATTCATATAGATATTGTACGGAACCCTTTGTACACAAGAAATTATTTTTTAAATAAAAAAATATTAATCTGTCAAAAATGTATTATAAAATACTCAAGTTAAAAAAATAGCTTAAAAGGGATTGCGTTCTATTAAAAACTGTTTACATGGAATTTTGTTTTTTTTCTGTCTTTTTACTAAAAAGTAATAATTTAGTTTGACTTTTGTCAAGAAAAATGATTTCACGTTTTCATGACATTTTTTCTTTGATTTATGGCAGAAAATATCTTTTCCATTTTATTTTTGGAACGCAAATTCATCATTTCACATGGTTCGTTGAATCACTCAAAAATAATGATGGATTTCTGTAAAAGTTAGAGTTCGGGATATTTTCTTGTGCTGTGATAATTTTAAATTGATTGACAATGTTTTCTGAACAAGAGAAAAGAGATACTCAACTACGTTTTATTCCTTGTAGTGACAGATAATAATCATTTGAAAAAGGTATAATATAGAAATTTTGAAGGAGATCAAGCACAGAAAAAAAATCATTTTTTTATACATCTATACTTTTTTCTTTTTATTAACATATATTTAATGTTCCCCCAAAAAATTCTTATGAAATTTATCGTGATGTTTTTGTTGAAATGAATTCTGTTGAAATGCATATGCATATTTTATTTTATACAGGCGGTTGATTTAAAATTCAGCTTATACTTCATCCATTAAATAAATATAATCGTTTCTAAAAAAAAAAAAATACATTTTTACATCCCAATCCATTAAAAATATTTTCAGGGTTTTAAAACTTCAACGTTTAACATGCAATTCAATATAACACTTAGGGCTTAAAAACAAGCTTAAAAATTGCTCAGTTACAATAATTTATCTAATTTAATCGTTTAAGAACTTTCGGAATACAAAAATCCAAAAATTTTCTAAAAATATTTTATTACATTTTTATTATTTTTATTTGTTTCCTTTTGCTTAAAATGACTTCTTTTTAAAATGCGTTTTTCTTTATGATGAGTTTTTTCACAATATAGGGGTTTTAAGTTGATATAATTCAAAAACCGTTAAAGGTAAACGTTTCAGTCTTAAAATATGTCTTTTTGAACTTTTTAACTTTAATCTGGATTCAGCAAATTTGCAAAAAAAAAAAAAAAAAAAACTTTTGAAAATATGAATTTTTTAATAAAAACTGGATATTTTTATTTTTTTCATATTTTTTTTAATTAATGTTTTCAAAAATGCCAAATCACTTTTAGAAAAAAAAGTTAACTTAATCATTAAAAATGTGTCCCGGACCCCCTTAAAAATAAAATATAGAGAAATCAAACAAAGATTTAATAAATAAAATAAATAAAACAATTAATGAAACATTTTTTAAATGCTCTATTGCTATTTATTAAATAAAAGTGCGTTGGTTTTTTATTTTTTACATTTGAAAGAAATCGAAAGAAAGAATAAATTGCAAGTAAGAATTCTGCTTTTTCTGAGTTCACTATCACCCCTGATGAGGAAAATTATTCTAATTGTTATGACGCGATGGAACTCTTCGAGTTTCGACGATATAAAATGTTTCAGAAAGAACGTTTTCATTCATTTATAAAGAATAAACGATTCCGTGACTAATACTAACGTCCTTTTACCTCTGGCTAACACCAGATGATTAAATTCGCTGTTATTGCAACTTTTTAAACTTATAAATCTTGCATATTTTCAGTTTTAATATTCTTTGAGTAAGGAAAAAAAACGTACCTTAAAATGCAATTCATTTGTAATCTGTATAATAATTTGTTTAAAAATTCTAGCGTAATTTACGGCTTTTATATGCTTTTAGAATTAGTATCAATTTTTTATCTCATCGCGAGCAGAAAATTACGAAATATTTGCTCATAAAGTAATATAAACAGTTCGACATTTTTTTTTAACTTAAATTCCACTTCGAAATTTAAACTTCATTCGTGAATAAATAAAACAATAATAAAAAAAGAATAAAACACTAATTTAAGACATAAGGTCAAACTACGCGCTTAAACAACGAAAATTCATCAGAATTAAAATTGCTGCTGTAGATAGTGATCTTTAAAAATTTGTTTGGCCAATAATCTTGCAACGAAGCCAAAATCAATGGATTGCTTTTAATAAATTTAAAGAATTTATTTGGAAACAGGTTTATATTTTTCTTATAAAAATAATTTACATAGTGTTAGCGGGCAGATAAATAAAAAATATAAATTGTAAAAAACTATACAAAAAATTCAACAATAAGAATGTTTTTAACACATATTTTATATTCATAGAAGGACCTTTTAGATCATGTATTAAATTTTGAGTTATAATTATTTAAATTTACTCGTCATTTTTCATACCAACAGCGATATTTATATAATAACATGCATAATAATTTTCAGCGTCGTATTAAATCTTATTGAAAACAATATTCGGTACATACGTATTAACGCCACCGCAGATACAGATTTAGCGGTTTATAAGTACTGCCAATCTACACCTAAAATTTTTGCGACAAATCATAAAATAAATCACTTTATTTAAAATCAAAACATTTTCAAAGTTCAAAACCCGTTATTTAAAACAAAAGTAGTCAATCGAATTTCGGTGCAAAATGGGCCGTTATAGAGTTTAACTCCTGTATCATCGCTCCTGAAAAAATAAAATTGCATCTTGCTCTGTTTTTAGCAAATCTATAATAGGCATTTTTGTAGCACTAAAAAATGGCGTCAAAAATCAGCAAACAACAAGGCAACAAGGAGTCCAAACGAACGTGCAAACAAGATAGCTCTCTATTGGCGCATTAGCGCAACTTCTGCTGCGGTGGCGTTAATACGTTAGTACCTAATATTTTTATTGATCTAACAAATCTTTATGAAAAACCATAAGAAGAAATTTGTATAATATAAAAACATTTTACTCCTAAAAAATTTATAAGCTTAAATTTTTTTTAAAATCAGAATTGATGCATGATAATTTTCAGCATCGTATTAAAAATTTATTGAAAACAATATTCTTATTGGTCTAAGAAATCTTTATGAAAAAACATAAGAAGAATTTTGTATAATATAAAAACATTTTACTCCTAAAAATTTTTTATGAGCTTGAATTTATTTTTAAATCGAAATTCATTCATAATTCTTTCGCTAACATTAATTGCCGAAACGTCAGTGAAGGCTTACTTTGGAGACACGAATTTTTTTGGATTCTGTCTGTCTGTATGTCTGTCAGTTTGTCAGTCTGTCTGTTCCACGATAACTAACGCAAAAAACACCCGATTGGCTTGAAATTAAGTGGGTATGTTAGTGAGGCACTGGGATTAAGCTGTATAGTTTTTTGTAAGATTTGATTCATTCGTTCGAAAAATATAGAATATTTTATTTTGCGCAATAATGCTTTTCTATGGCAAATCCAATGATTTTTAATTTCTTTTTTCTTGAGAGAAAATGTCACATTTCATTAATGGAATTCAATGATAAATGGATACTGAAATTTGCCGGTTAATTTATTCGTATTGTTTTGAAATTTTGTCTACAAATTTGTCAGATTTTTTGAATTATTACTGTAAATTTTGGAAATTTTTCATATATGTGTTCCAATAATATAAACTAATTTGTTTTAGAGATTTACTTATTTCAAATGTATTTATTTCATTTTCTTTATTTTCTCTTAATGGTTGCTAAGCAACCATTCATCATAATCCTTAATTTTATAATGTTATAAATTTGAATGAAGTCAACGTCAAAACTGATGAATTAATGTGTTTGTATCTTTGTGTATAACTATAACATAGACCAGAAAAGAACATAGGCTATGTTTTATTAATTTTATTAACATATTTTCCTTAAGAATTCAAAATTTCTTCTTTTTCATGCAGAATCAATAGCGATTTTTTAGATAAAATTTAACCAATTTCCTTTATCGTTGCAAAAAAAAAAAAAAAATCAAAATATGGAATAATTTTTCAACGGCAATAAGTTTCAACTGAGCAATTTCCATTCGAAAAATTAAACTAAGAAAAAATAAATATGACGTCAGAATAAAAATAAAAATAAATGTAGAATTTTGTTAAATATTAAACACGGAAATTTGTTTCGTTAATAAGAATTTTTCTGACAAAAATGGGGGCATTATTAGAAGTAAAAAAAATAATAATTATATTTTTAACAATTATTTCACCTGATAAAATTTGACGTCATAATTGAAATAAAACAGGTATTTTATAGTAGTCGTAAAAAATATTAGAAACATGGATATCAATAACTCATGAATAATGACGTCATTGCCAAAACTTCAGTGAAGGTTTATTTTGGCGACACAAAATTTATTGTTTTCCGCCTGTCAGTCTGTCTGACCGCGATAACTGCCACAAAATGCAATCAAAAATATTTTTTTCGGAAACAAAATTGTAAAACCGTAGATTACTGAGTTTACACTTTCAAAAGTTCCTGACACATCAGATTAAGTGTTTGTGGTGGGCAGGTATGTAGAAGTATGAGTATAATGAAAAATGCTTATTAAAACTGTTACTTATCCTTATAAATAAAAATGTATAAAGAAATACAAGATATACGATAACCATTAGCAAATTGATAGAAAGTTACAAATTTAAGTTTAATGAGATTACGGGGGGTTCAGGGGGGCGGAGCCCCCCTGAAGAAATCTACAATGTTATAATAAAAAAACAAAAATAATAGATCATGAAAATCTCAGAATATCCTAACATAACTAAATCTTTAATTTAACGCTTTTGATGGCTAAAAACTTCTTATTCTTATTTTATTCTTATAAATAATTACGTAATTTGAAAATTTTAAATTAGAGTTTGCAGGAAGTTGAATATTACCCAAAGTGTGTTTTAAAAAATGATGTGCAAAGCTGACGTTGAGGCTCCTGATCTGCAGATTTACTAGTTTATTTTATTTTTATAAGTAAGAAAAGATAAAAAAAATGAAAGAAAACAATATAGCCATAAAGCACGGTGACGTCACTGCAATGTCGTTGTAAAGTCACATTGTGAATTTGTGACCATCGATTGTCGATGTGACGTCACGTGACATTGATGTGAAATCACAGTGACTAAAATGTGAAGTCGTTATGGCCGTTTTAGAGCTCTTTTCCTACATAGCATGAATGGTCACAGCGACGTCACCGCAAGTCACTGTGGTCACATCACATCTGTGACCAAAATGCAACCACTCTGTGACGTCGCATTGTGACTTAGATGTGAACATCTTGGAAAAATAATTACAAAAGTCTCTAAAACATGACATTTAAAGTAAAATTATGTTTTGTTTGGCAATATAAAAAAATTACGTCACTGTGATGTCACTTCATGTAACGTTCGTCAGAAATATGTGACATAATACCACCACATTTTAAAATCGCAATGTGACAAAAACATGAACTTGAAAAACTTTTGAATCAGTTCTTGAAGCAATTTTTAGCTGATATATCAAATAAAAATTGAGTTCAAGAGAATTATTGTGGCGCTGACTTGGTGAAAATTTCTCCAGTCTGTATCACAATAATTAATATTGAACTTAACTTGTACGGCAAAAATCTTCTTGCAATTTTTTTTAGAAGTATGTTTTTAAAAAAGTTATTTTACAAGATTTTCTTCCTACTAATTAATATGAATAAAATTACAGACTGACAAAGGAAGTCTTTTTATTCTCTATAACACTTTTTAATTTTTTTAAGAAGATGTGTATTTACTACATTTGATAACTTTACTTAAAAAAATATATTATCATCATTAAATTTACCTTTACACATTTTAAAAATTTAAACAATGTTTTATTTAATAAACTCTAATTGTTAATATTATTTACAAAATAAAATAAAATTGAAAAAAAAAAGGTTTATGCATAATTTTTAACTTTAATTGTTTTGAAACTGAAAAAGTAAAAGATAAATTAAATTACCAAATTCATTAAATAAAAAAGTTTAGTTAGAGACATTGTTATTAAATTATTGTGTATTTAACTTCCAAATCTGTTGTTTACAAAATGAAATAAACGGTCATGCGCATTAAAAAATTCATGATCGTCTGCAGACGACTTTTTACCGGAGAATAAAACAAAGTTCTAAGGTGCCAGAAAAAATTTACTGGAAAGCATACCGTAAAATGGGGTGAATCGGAACACTTTCCAACTTTAACGTTAAAAAAAAGCAACAACTGATTTTTTAATTTTTTATTTTTTCTGCTAGAAACTACGGTCCTGTTTTGTTCTTTACTTTTTAAGCAACGAAGAAACAATTTTACTGTTTATATATATAGTGCTTATTTTTTAATGGTGTTCCGATTCACCCCGCAGATAGGGGTGAATCGGAACAAATGTTATAATATTTATTTATTCCGATTAAAACTTTAATAGGGTTAATGAAAACAGGTAATAATAATAAGGGAGGAATAGGTATACGTAGTTACTCTAAAAACAAGCCTTTATTTTATATACAAGCAAAGATATGCCTTTTTAAAAATTAGAAAACAACTTTGAAATCAAGAAAAATTAAAATTTATTCAAAGAAATTATATTTGAATTGCAGAAGTAGAATTCAATACAAATTCAGCCCTATTCTGCATTGTGCTTTACTAGAAGTCATTGGGTAAGTGAATCTAATGAGTAGTCCCAATCGCTGCATGTATTAATACGATCTATTAATACGTCCTCATCCCCAGCCCTTATTACTGTTTCGTCCTTTTCTTTTTTAATTGTTTTTTTTTAGTTTTGAGATGTCTGTCCAATATTGTGGATGTCAGAGAATAATTCTATGCAGTTTTTATTACTAATTTGCTATTTTTAAAATCTTTTATTGTGTGTTCCATGTCTGTTGGCTTAGGTGTTGACTTTTTTGTTTAACCAAGTAATTTATTGGCACCTTTAAGCTCTTCAAGTAATTAAAACAAACAAAATATTGTTAAAATACATATTCATACATATGTTTTCATATATTACATGAAACTATTACTGTATAGAAAAATAAACCATGAAAGAAAACGTGTTCCGATTCACCCTGTAAATCTTAAACCTCTGACGTTACAAGTCATTTTTCATTTTTTCATTATGTAGTTTAGAAATAAGTAAAATTTAACATAGCATATCGTTTACAGGTCTGTCATTAATTAAAAGTCCCCTCGCTTAGGTTTAGAATACGAAAAATACTGTAGTTACATACAAAGTTTTGGAGACGTTGAAAAAATGAGGTTTTTGAGGACCCTCTTGAAGTTTTTTTTATATACCCCAGTAGTGGTGCCAACATGTCAAAACTAAATTTTCCAACACTTAATGTTATTACCTTCTTATAAAAAAATTGGCGACTAAAAATATCATCACATATATTTATACTGATTTTATTTGTATGACCGGGAAGTTTCGTTCCTATTCACCCCGCTGTTCCTATTCACCCCATTTTACGGTACCTATAACTACGATCACCGGTCATTTTGACCGCTACTCTCGAATAAATGGAAAAGCGTATTTTTGTTAGTATTATGTAAGTTAAATCTTGTAAATATACGACATACTTTTTAATAAGTAAACTATAAAGTTAATGAGATAAAAAAATGTAAACAAATGCTAATTTAGCATAACAAAGAGTTAAAAAATAAAAAAAATTCAATATTTTAAAAACTTGTTATTGTTTAACAAATTTAAATACAAATTGATTTTATTTAAAATTAAATAAATTTATTACTTATATTATTCGGTTTGACAGTATACACAGATTACTGACTTCTTAATTTTACTTGTACAGGTTGCACAAACATATTTTCTACAGTTTTCACAAATATTCTGAGTTTTGTTGCTTTTACAAGTATTTATTTGGCATTGTTTACGTTTACGGGATGGGGTGGGACAAGCATCAATTCTCAACTAGTTAGAAGAAGAAAGCGTTGGTTTTTTTTGATGAAACGTACATCTTTCTGAGCTCCTCAGCTGTATCTAAAATGAAATCACGTCGGCTGTAGTTGTTATTTCCAGTCGTCTCTTTATAAATAATCAATGCATTTATATCTGCAAAATCAAGAATGTTAAAAAAAACTTGAACTGGCCAACGTCTGGATGAGGACTTCACAGAATATTTTCTGGCCATCTGGTCCAAAACATCAACTCCATATTTGGTCGCATTGTAAAAATTTACAACTTCAGATTTTTGTTTTTCATTGGATGAAATTTGCAGTGTTGAGTGTAAACTACTCAGGAGCAAGACGTTTTTGTTCTTCTTTCCTTGATAAGACGTAATCGTTATATTTTCATGCTTAGTAATCTTACTAGAATACAGCACATCTCTTGTTTTCTTGAAAGAATTAGGTACTTCTCTTTTTGAACGATTTATTGTACCAACACAGCTTATTCCTGCGTCTCTCATTTGTTTTACTAAATTGAGTGATGTAAAGAAACTGTTCGTTGTCAGGTTTCTTCCAATGTTGTAGTAAGGTTCAATCAAGCGGAAAGCTGCATGTTCGCCAACCGTTCTACCATAGGGCCTGGTTTCATCCTGAATACGGAAATCCATTCAGTAAATATTTTGAATGCACATCAGTAGCAAGCCAAAATTTAATGCCAAATTTGTCCGGCTTTTTAGGCATATACTGAATAAATCGACATCGTGTCTTCATGGGAAACAATTGTTCATCCACTACAATATTTTCCCCCGGTTTATAATTCATCAAGAAATTTTCGATAAATGTATTCCAAATATACGAAATATAGGCAAATGGATCAGTTTGAAACCTTTCGGATCTAGTTGACTTCATGTCGAAGCGCAAATACTTCATAATTTCCAAGAACCTATCCCTGGACATTGTCTCAGCGAAGAATTTCGGACCCCAGGATTTTGACCACAAACTTAAAATAGGAAGTCCTTTTGCAGCCAAAGCTCCTCGAGCATAAGCAGTGATATGAAAGCGTCTAACGCATTGAGTGACAAAGACCAATTTGGATTTTGGGATTTTTTACGAGCTTCTTCTTCAGTGCACTGTTGATATGACGCAATATTTTTTCGTTGAAAAACAATCTCCATGCACTACTCGCACTGCCATCAACTATTTTTCTTTTTGCCCACACACTTCTCGTAAGACATTCTTATGGGGGCGTCTTCCTGTAACATTTGTCGAAATATTTCCTATTTTCCAAACTGAACCATCATTTGCTGTTTCTTCATCATTTTTGTTTTCCTCACATTGGGTACGTCTAAGTTGTTTTCTAGTTCTATTTGGTGGGTCTTGACTACCTTCTTGATCTTGACTGTTACCACTGATTTCATTTCTAGAATCTGTACTAGCAGCAGGCAAAGGAATATTTTCTAGATCTAAATTATCATTTTCATTTGGTGTTTCCTGAAAAGAGTCTTCATCAGATGAATCATATTCACTTGTTCCTGAAGGAACAATCCAGTCTTCGTCACATAACCTGGATATAGTATCGATATTAAATTTTTCATCAGGTTCAATATCTGAACCAGAATTATCATCGGAAATAGTTTCAAAAAATTTAGGCGCATCTTCTTTTGTTAGATATTTTCTACCAACACTTCTACGCGCCATGACAAGAAGCAAATAAAATAAGCAAGTCTGAACGCTGACATTCACTAAAACGAAATGCAGCTCAATATATTTGTATCCGTGGAAAAATAATATTTCTTACATAAAAGAAATGCGCAGTCACACTGTAAAACATTTGGTGTAACGTTACTCCATAAAACTGGTGGCAGCATTGCTGCCTCCAGTCTTATGGTGCTATGTAACCGATATAGATGGAGTAACATTACTCATGTCTTGTGTAAGTATACACCATATTATGAGTAAGGTTACATCACTCCTGTGTAAGGTTACACCACAATTACCTGTAAACTTACACAGAAGCTGTGTGTAATGTTACACAGTAGTTGCGTGTAAGGTTACACCATAATATTATGAAATATAACACAAATTCCTGTGTAAGGTTACACACATGTGTCCGTAATCTTACACATTCACTGTGTGTAACATTATACGATGATATTGTGAAACATCACACAAACTACTGTGTAAGGTTACACTACAATTATCTGTAAGGTTTCATAGTAATTGCGTGTAAGGTTACACATCTGTAGGAGTAAGCTTTCACCACATTTGTCGGTAATCTTACACAGTAATTGCTTGTAAGGTTACACCATAATATTGTGAAACATAACACAAATTCCTGGGTAAGGTTACACCAAATATGTCTGTAATCTTACACAGTTATTTTGCGTTAGGTTTCACCACAGTATTGTGAAACATACCACAATTCCTGTGTAAGGTCACACTACAATTGTCTGTAAGCTTCCACATTAATAGTTTGAAAGGTTACCCATCTGTAGGAGTAAGCTACCCCCACATATTTCTGTAATGTCACACAGTCATTGCGTGTAAGTTTATACATTAGTAGGAGTAAGTTTTCCCCACACTTTCCTAGAAAGTTATCCATTTTTATGTGTAAATATTAATTACATTTGACTGTGCAGTTTCACATCATGTAAGCAAGGTTACACAGTATATTTTAGTAAGTTAAAACTAATTACCTGTAACTTCTTACAGTATTCGACATAATATTTCACTATATATTGTTTGTATAGTTACGCAACATGTGTGTATAGACAACGGTATTTGTATGTTTGATTAAACCAGATTTATTTGTTTAGCTATAGAAAAATATTACCCTAAAAATAATCAATTTTTTCATTAAATCTGAAAAATGTGGAACAATTTATAATTTTCCTTAGACTGAAAATTACTTCTTGTCTATATCTCATCAAATATTCTTGTTTTAATTAAAATATGCCGTTTTACAGTTATATGTAAAGTCTTTTGAAATTTGGTATGAATTTGGTTGTTTGTATTTTGCACAGAAATGATACCATGTTTCTGAATTTGCATGCCATGCTGACAAGAATACCAATCAGGACCCACATAGTCGTTTGTTTCAGTGATAGACCAATTTGAGCATTTGTCATTACATCGGTGAGCAGATGTACTTTATATTTCCATTTATCATACTCTATTTTCCGTCGCGATTAAAACTTCATTGAAAAAAAATAACTATCATATTGGTATAGTCCACAATTTCAAGGATGTTCCTTTTAATTCTTCAACGGAATTTCAATAAATACAGATATTTGACAAATTATATAATATCGAATGCCACTAAATATTAGAACTTAATTGTGCAATTTCAAAAATGTCTGATGTCTAAAAAAAATATTAATTTTATAGCCTATCATATTGTATACTAATGTTCTTTTATAATACAAATTCCTTAGGGTTATAGTTTTTTTTAGCCTTGGAATCTTGCAATATCTATAAAATGGAGATATAAGGGATTACTTTTCCTACTTGCTATTTATGTGTTAAAAATCTATCCAATTTGTCCTGTACTAAAAGAATTTTAACACAGTTATTCTAATTGGTAAATAGCTAAATTAATTGTAAACTTCTAATTTTGTTTTTGAATTTTATAAATGTTTGAGACTGAATTCAATCTTTGATTTTCTTACCTGAAACTGTCAATTACTTCTGGACCAATCTGGAAAACTTAATACACCCAGCTAACCTTATTGATTACTACAGCATTTGGTCAGCTCAACAGAATGAATTCCAGGTAATATAAATCCAGTAAATGGTGGATAAGCAATTGAACTAAAATAATTTTAATACAATCATTTTAATGGTGAATGAATGATTTTAATTGTAATTTCCCCCTTGGCTGAAAATATCTGGGCCAGTAAGAAAATTACAATTAATGCTAATCTGTACTTTTTCTACCTATGGTTCAGTAAACGGTACATTTCTAAATTTGTAATAGTTGGTTCAAGTACTTTCCTTCATGTGTGCTTAAATAGTAGGTAATGTACCAAGGTTTTAGTACCAAATGTGTGCTTAAATAGTAGGTTTAGTACCAAACAACAGGTACCAATGTACAGGTACAAATGTTGTTTGGTGTTAAAAATAAGCCAATTCTCATTTGTTTTGTGTTTACTTAGGGATACTTTTATTATCACATTAAATGAATTCTCTCTTATCTCTTCAGTGTGTCTACAACAGAAAAATGCAAAGGAGCACATTGAAAATGAAAGAACATCTTTACAGTGTATTGATATCATATACCTTTATTTTTGTTTGCAATAAACCCAAAAGCAGGAAGTTTAAGATGGGCGACCGAATGTCGCAATCTTTTTCTCTTTTGCGGATTTTAGTTTTCAACGGACCTTTTTTTTTGGATTTATAGTACTGCTTATCTCTTTAATACTTAATTTTATTATAAATCTAAGTTAACAAAATGCATAAAGATAGTACAAGTAAGTGATTCTTTAAATAATTAACTGTTCAATTGTAACATTTAACATGCAGACTATTTTCTATCCATAAAATGTCTGTCACAGATGGAGAATTTTCAGCTACTGGAGATATAAAAAACTTATAATCTAATCTTTTTAAGATTTCATTGATTTAGAATACAGCTAAGTATTACTAATAAAGCAATTGCGTGATTTTAATTTTTTTTTTCATGATATGATAAAAATAAAAATCGGCGTAATCTGTGTTGCAGAAAGAAACACATTTATTATGTAAATTAATGAAAAATGATCCAGCTTACAAGAAATTGCAGTTGCTTGTACCAACAAATGTCCCTTTTTAGAAGTTATAGAATTGATTTTATATCTTAAACAAATAAAAAGGAATTTGGAACATTCTCTATATTTGTAAAATATAACTCCTGTAGTTATGTTTCAAATAGAGAAATTGCTTTAATTAATTATATAATTTATATCATATTTATGGGATACCTAAGAAATTGTACTTTCATCTAAATATTTTTTTAAAACAGGCAACTTTGACTTTTATCAACTATTTGAGATTGTCTTGCCCTGTAAATTAATATTCTATGTCCACAGCCTTATATGGACTTGTAGGCCAATAATGTTATGAGTCAACATCCTGCATATGAGCTGGCCGACAAGTTAGTTTTAACAAAGCTTAAAAGGAGATAGATGGGAAAATATTTATATGCCAGATTGGTTCCAGATGATGGACTCTGAATCCATTAAGAAAAAAAAGTTGCATAGGGTTATCTTCTATAACCCCGATAGACTAGTAGTCAAGTGGTTGGTAACAAAAAAATATCTGCTTACCGTCTTACTGGGCAGATACCCTATTAAAATATTACCCTATTAAAATATTGGGTGCAACACAATCTGTTAAAAAATATTCCAGTGAAAATAATACTGTAATTTCATTTTTTAACAAACACATTAAAGTAAGGAATGCAATGAAAATCAATTTAAGACAAATATTGAATATTTGACTGATACTAAATTTCAATTAAAATTAACATAGTGAATTATTTTGCAAAATTATGTTTATTCAGGTAAGAACAACTTAATTAGATTGTCTTTAGTTTTAAATATTTCTGTAACTGTGAAAAAGGTTTTATGAACAAAAAGTTACTTTGAAGAATCTATTAAAATTTAAAAGTATATTTTGTTTAAAAAATAATATTTAGCAAATTTTTATAACATAATTTTTAAAACTTAAAGACTTATATCTGAAATTTTTCATTGTTTCTAAATAATTTATATGTTTTAATTTTTATGTTTTTTTTAAATATTATGGTTGATACACGTTTTTTAGTTAATGCTTAAATTTACTAGTCAAATATTAAGAAGGAATAGAATATTTAGCTTTCTATCCTCTTACTATTAATCAAATATTCGTTGCACCTCTAAATTGAAATTGCAGTAAGTTTTCAAATTTCACTCAAATTTCTTTAAGTTAGGTTAGAGTACCTCTGGACTGATATTCATGGAAATCCTGAAATATCAGCATAAGGTACCCACATAAAATCTTTTTTTTTTACTACCGCTTAGTTATGAATATCAAATCTGTTTATTTTTAGAGCACAGAACACGTATTGATATTTCATTTTTAATATAGAAAAATAAACAAGAAAACACCTACATTTATGAAAGCAGCTTGCACAATTGGTTATTTCAAATTGAAATATATTTTCACATCATATACAAAAAATTAATATAAATTTCCATTCCATTGTTTTTTATTTTTAAAAAAATACTTCCAAATTGTTTAAGAAAACATCTACATTTATGAAAACCAGCTACCAGCATTGTTTATTGAAAATTTAAAGAAATTTACACACCACACACACACACAAAAATAATTCTGAATAAATGTGTACAGTCTCGCTCTCACCATTAATTTTAAACAGGAGGGGGGACAGACATATAACATAAAATACAAGACTATCATTATTAAAACTCTACTAGAAATATAAAAGTTCAAAAACATGACCAAAAAATTGATACACTGAAGTGCAAACAAATTATGGGGTAGCAAAACTCAATAGCTTTTTTTCTTCTTTTAAATTCGGTTATAAAGTATGCATGCACGTTTATTAGATATGATGATAATATATGTTGATTGTAACTTCACCGTCAGGAGACACAGTTTCTGGGAATTTCTATAAAATTTTGTAGAAAAATCCTCGAAGTTGACAGCTGCTTGAAATTGCCATTCATACGTGCCATCTCCAGAAGATTATCTTAGCGATAGCAATTATCTTTCTTTGCACAGAATTTGGGTTGTCCGTGTACAATATTTCGCTCTTATTGGATCATTCAATTTCTCCATTTTTTTTAACTCACTAGAAAAAATTTCATAGTAGAGGATGAAAGGCGATGGCCACGGCAATCTTCGCAAATTTGTGACACCTAGTTAAATGAAACATCATAATTAGTTTATTGCATCTTAATAAAATGTTTAGTTTTGATATACTTTAAATTAACTTTATTTTGATTAAATAATAAATTTGAAAAGTTATAATGCCCCAAAATATCAATGTGATTGACTTGAGCTAATTTAAACAATATATTATATACAAGAATATTTACGGGGGAGGGTTTTAAAATTTAGGACAAATCTACATCGAATACAATTTTCAAATACAATCATCACCTCAATACTACATCATATACTAGATACCATATGAAATACAATCTCTGGACGAATACAATTATCAACTGTTAGCTTTCTTAGAAACAAAATGGGAAAAAAAGCGAATTTTAAAATTAAATTCATGACTTTCTTTTTTAATCTTAATTTTGTTTGATATAAACGTTTATGAGTATCTCAGCAAAATTACTAGTGGAAGGTGTCATTTAAGTTTTTAAGTTTTGATTTATGTTTATTTTTCATAAAGCATTCTTTTTCTTTAAGCATTAAAAATAATAATCACCAAAAAAGAACTTTTAAATGCATTAAGGTGAATGTTTACCTTTTTCAGAAATTTTATTTCTTTTTAATAATATGGTTCAAATGATAAATTCATTGCATTTTGATGTTCTACTAAAAGTACATTCTGAAAAAATGCATATTAAAAATAAAATTATTGGAAAATTTTAATTGTTTAAGATTTCTATTACTTTAAGTATTTATATATTTTTTACATTTTTAAACATTTTTAAATGTGTACTATACAAGATTGCAAATGGATTTTTAGATAAATCTACTATTGCATTTAATACTTTTATTTCACTGAAACATACATAATGAAAAATGGAATTTCACACATCTTCATATACTTTTATTTTTTTTTAAAATAAAGAAAATTTGAATGCTAATTCCATGTATCTATTTATCAAGTTTATAATAAAGTAAATGTACAAAAACGGTCAAATCTCCATTTCAAATAGAAAAAAAGCCTTGTTTTTTTAAAAACATGAAAGTAATAAAATATAAACGTTCAGAAAAAGTCATTTAACCCGAAAGTACACGCGCCGGGTCTTTTTGACCTGGAGTGAGCATGATTTGTGCAATTGTAATCACTTACGTTTTAAAAGTAATCTTTAACTTATTTTATCGCAAAATTTGTAAGAATTGCCTCTGCCTTAATAAAATGACGGTTATAACTTGATTGTGTTGGTGACAAAGTTAAAAACATTTTTACCTTGGGTAAGCGCGCGTTCTCCCTGATTAAAGATTTTATTTGTGTGGGCAATTGTGTTGGGTGTATTTACAATATCTCGTGATAAAATTTCTTTTTGGGTAAAAATGACATATAAAAATATTTACAATTAAATAAGTTTTCACATATATATATATATATAGTGATACATATACATATTTAACATATATATACAGGGTGATTCATAAAAGATGGGCAGAACTTTAAGGGGTTATAGTACACTTAAAGACAAATAATATTAAATAGGAGACTAAGGGTCCCAGACGTATTCCCAAGGAGATAGGGGACATTAAAGTTTAGGGTCCGAAATTTCAAATGATTATAAAAAATGGAAAAATTGGTCGATTCGTTTGCGGTTTTTGCAAAAAATTTTCTTTATGCCAGTATTTTCTTGAAATAAAATTTTAAAGTTCAATTTCAAAAAATGCCGATAGAGGGCGCTTTAGACTTTGGAGTAACAAACAACTATTTTTTAACGTTATTTTTTGTATTTCATTAAATGATTTCGAAAGCTTAGACTTAAACTTAAATTTTGATCTAAAAATCTGAGTCCTAACGAGTAGTTAAGTAGCGTAAACTGAAATTTGAAATTTGAAACCCTTCTCCCCCCAGAACAAAAATCAGTTATTCCCGATCTTTGTGTCGTAGATTAGGCTCTAACTACTGCCGCGTTTTGCTAAAATTATTCTTTATGTCAGTATTTTCTTGAAAATAAATTTTAAAGAAAAGTTTCAAAAAATTCCGATAGAGGGCGCTTTAGACTTTGGAGTAACGAACAACTATTTTATACCGTTATTTTTTGTGTCTCATTAAATGCTTTCTAAAGCTTAGACTTAAACTTAAATTTTCAGCTCAAAATCTGAATCGCTGAGCGTGGTTCAGTAGCGAGGGGAGGGGGTTCAAATTTCAACTTCTGAACATAGTTCAGTTTGCACTACTTAACCATGCCCAACGATTCTGTGCTGTGATACGAGGCAAAAATACAACTTTCGTCAAGGACTGCATAGTCGGAATTCACTCATAAAGGCACTGGCACAGTTGGAAACGTCGCTCATGCAAACGTTAAAGCTCCATTCCTGACGCTAGTCACCGGGTGAAGAAGGAGACAGAAAGTATGCAAATGTCAAATGGGGAAGAAGAAGAACACGTATGCAAAATTTCGACACGATTCAGGCATAAAAACCACTGAACGGTGAGTCAAGTGTAAGTCGCTGTAGTAATGAATCGGAAGATGGTGCCCTTCACGAATAAGGAAAAGGCTGACATGCATTTAATTTACGGAGCGGCAGATGGAAATGGTGCAGAGGCACAACGAATGGACGGAGAGCGATTTCCCAACAGGCGGTTGCCTAAACGCAAAACTTTCGAGCGCTTGTACAGACAGTTGTGTGAGACGGGATCATTTCTCGCTTCCCGGTCGAATGCAGGTCGTGCGAAAAAGGACGAATCAGTAGTTGTTGCAGAAGCCATTCTGGATGTAGTAGCGGCGCAGCCAAGTACAAGTACACGAACAGTGGCTAGGCAGGTGGATACCTCACAGTCCATGACTTGGAGGGTACTGAAGGATGAACATTTGCTCCCGTTTCATGTGCAACGAGTACAGAAACTGTCTCCAGGGGATTATCCAAATCGTATTGAATTCGCCCGCTGGTTTCTGCAGCAGAACGCGCTAAATCCACATTTTGGACGAACTGTGCTTTTCACCGATGAATGTACCTTCACACGTGAAGGTACATTTAACACACACAATGCACATGTATGGGCGGATGTCAGTCCACATGCTACGTATCCACATGCTCATCAGAGACGCTTTTCCATCAATGTTTGGGCAGGAATCCTCGGAGTCCACCTAATCGGACCGTACCTTCTTCCTGAACGCCTCAACGATAAAACATACCTCACATTTCTGCAACATGTGCTGCCAGACCTGTTAAACGTTGTTCCTCCACGCATCCGGCGGGTCATGTGGTTCCAGCACGATGGAGCGCCAGCCCATTACGTACGAGACGTCCGGAACTATCTGGACATCACATTTCCGAACAGATGGATTGGTCGAGGTGGTCCTGTTGCTTGGCCTGCTCGCTCGCCAGATCTTTCACCCCTCGATTTCTTTTTTTGGGGACAATTGAAGGCTCTTATGTATGAGACACCCATTGAATCCCCCGAGGAACTGGTCGCCAGACTTTCCGCCGCTGTAGGGGAAGTGCTCGAAAAGCCTGATGTTTTCGCGAATGTTCGCCGTTCCATTCTTCGCCGTTGTTCTGCGTGCATAACCTCTGGTGGTCACAATTTTGAACATTTATTGTAATTACATGTTAATAAATATGCTTTGGTAACATAATCCTAATTTGTGTCTTTTTACCTCGTATCACAGCACACAATGTGTGGACATGGTAAACTGAACTGTGCTCAGGAGTAGAAATTTCAAACCCCTCTCCCCAGAAACTTAACCACGTCTAACGATTCAGATTTTGGGCTGAAAATTTAAGTCTAAGCTTTAGAAAGCATTTAATGAGACACAAAAAATAACGGTATAAAATAGTTGTTCGTTACTGCAAAGTCTAAAGCGCCCTCTATCGGAATTTTTTGAAAATTTTCTTTAAAATTTATTTTCAAGAAAATACTGACATAAAGAATAATTTTAGCAAAACGCGGCAGTAGTTAGAGCCTAATCTACGACACAAAGATCGGGAATAACTGATTTTTGTTCTGGGGGGAGAAGGGTTTCAAATTTCAAATTTCAGTTTACGCTACTTAACTACTCGTTAGGACTCAGATTTTTAGATCAAAATTTAAGTTTAAGTCTAAGCTTTCGAAATCATTTAAAGAAATACAAAAAATAACGTTAAAAAATAGTTGTTTGTTACTCCAAAGTCTAAAGCGCCCCCTATCGGCATTTTTTGAAATTGAACTTTAAAATTTTATTTCAAGAAAATACTGGCATAAAGAAAATTTTTTGCAAAAACCGCAAACGAATCGACCAATTTTTCCATTTTTTATAATCATTTGAAATTTCGGACCCTAAACTTTAATGCCCCCTATCTCCTTGGGAATACGTCTGGGACCCTTAGTCTCCTATTTAATATTATTTGTCTTTAAGTGTACTATAACCCCTTAAATTTCTGCCCATCTTTTATGAATCACCCTGTATATATATATATATATATATATATATATATATATATATATATATATATATATATATATATATATATATATATATATATATATATATATATATTACTTACATATATAAATTTAAAGAAAAATATTTATTTTTTGACCAATTTTGAAGTACGATATTTCTTTAAAAATGATTTGTATTTGTTTTTCAATCAAGAAAATACAAATGAAAAACAATAAATCAATACCCGTTATAAATAATTTTAAAGCTATACTTTACGGTACTGGTATACCTATATACTAATAAAATAAAAAATCTCTGAATATCTGCGATGGCTAGCAAAATCTACCGCACGTAGAAGTCTGAAAATTTAGGTAAAGATATTCTCAGACAGATCCTGATGCACATGAGACTCAGACTTTTAATATTTTAAGGGCCGAGATCTCTGGGCCCCTTAACATTTTTATGCACTAAATTGTTAACAACGCGACCCCTTTTTATCTAATCTTCTTCATTGTGAGGGACCTTTCTCCACTTAGTTATTTTTTCTATTTTATTTTTCAGTATTTACGTTGGATCCTTGGGGCCCGTTTCACGGCCCCTTGAAGTTTTTGTGATAATAAATTGATTCCATTCAATCCGATCTTCATTTCTGGAATTCCTGTTCCACTTAGATATTTTCAAGATTTTACATTCCATAATGCACTGCGGCCTCCTAGGAAAAAATAGACTCCGACAGGGGCCTTTGAACTTTTTGTACGCCAAACATTTTTCATCCCCTTAGTTTCTCACCTTTCCAGAGCAAAATTTTAAAGTTGAGTCTTTTACTCTTTTTCCAGGGTCAACACCCTCACATTCTTACTCGAGCTCTAGGGCTTTTTTAATCATTTTCCCAATCAATTTATGCATTTCTTTAAAATAATATTCTAACGAAAATTTCATATCCTATGCTTAATTTTTACTACTGTAGATATATTGCGCTAAGTACTAAGACATTTTAACATGTTTTCCTGGTAAGACCCTCTTTTTAACTGTCAGTTGGTCTCTTTAGAGCACCTATTACACTTCCTTTATAAATGGTCCAAATCACTAGCCTTTTTTTTTCAACAACTTCATAAGTCCATCAACTACATGAACGGAAAAAAAATCAGATTTGAGCTACTACAAATTTTAAATATTAATCGCGTTCTTGGGCCGTTGGTGCAACTTTTTAAAAAATGATCCACACGAATTGCATGTAATTTTCTTTAGTTTTAGCGTCCTTCCATTACTTTAATAAATATATATTAAAAAAAAATCTACCCAACTACATGCGAAAGAAGTTCTTAGCCTCTTTAAACATGGCACAGGGATCCTTGAAGTTTTGTACCTTAAATTGTTATTAAATTACCCCCTCTTAATCTTCCTTTTTAAAATCCTTTTTTCATTTAGTTCTTTCCACTTTCTTACATTTTGTTAAAGACCGTTGGGCCCTCTGTGTCCCGTAGGGCCCTTGAACTTTTGTTCGCCATGCATCTTCCACCCCCTACTTTTCCATCTTCTCAATGCGTAACTTTAAAGTTAGGTTTTGGACTCTTCTTCCACGACCCACAACCTGATATTTTTATTGGAGTCCTAGTGCTTTTTCTAAAGCATTTACTCAATTTTTTAATGCATTTCTTTAAAATATTGTTCTAACGAATAATTCTTAACCTATGTTTATTTTTGACTAATTGTAAATATGAAGTGTTAAGTACAAAGGAATTTTAACATTTTTGATGTTATGATCCTGTTTTTAACTATCATTTGTTCCCTTTTGGGTCCTTTATTATAGCTCCCTTAAAAATGGTCCTATATATATATATATACAGGGTGTCCGAAAAGTCTCTAAACGGTCGAATAACTCGAAAAATACATATGAGATTGAAAAACGTAAATATACGTATTAAATATTTTTAAATAAGCTACTCAGTGATACCAAATTTGACCTTCGTGACCGACCCCCTGGGGGTCAGATTGGGTCCAATTTTGAAATCTTAAATTATAACCCCCATTTTTTATTGCAGATTCGGATTCTACGGACAAAAATACTTAACTTTTGTATTTGATGTTTATTTCGAATCCTCGTTTATCACGGTGTAATTGAGCATATTAAATCGATACATATTTCGGCTTTTCCAACGGGATTTTCCCTAATCGAAACTAATTGGGGAGAATTTATGACATCAAATTCCTCGTCTTTTGCAATAATAGCGTTTCCTGAAAATCACCCGTGCCGATTATTTCGGTAGTGCTACACAGTTAAAAATTTTATCCATTTGCTGTAGCGTCACTCCACATCTTTTATAGAATATCTCTTTCATGACCAATGAGAATGTTCCATAACACAGTAAAGTACACTGTAAAAAATTGACCCTTTTGCTGCATCGTCACTCCACCGCTTTTATAGAAAACGATTACTTTACTGTGTTATGGAGCATTCTCATTGATCACAAAAGAGATATTCTATAATAACTGTGGAGTGACGCTGCAGCAGATGGGTCAAATTTTTAAGCGTTGTCTTACCGTAAAGCGTTGTCTTAAAGGTAAAGCGTTGTCTTACCTTTCTTTCCAAAATCAAGTTTTTCCATTGCTAAAATTCTTAGTCGGTTCGATTTCAAAATAATTTTTACTCCTACTAATAAACTAACCCTTTCCAACCTTAAAGATCCTGTTGAATTATCAAATTCATGGGGTATTTACAATATTAATTGTCAGTGTGGTCTTTCTTACATTGGTCAAACCAAACGCAGTCTAAAATTTCGTATTAAAGAACATAAGCAATATATTGAAAATCAAGAAATCAAGAAATCCTCAATCGCAAAACATTGCTGGGAGACGAGTCATGCTTTTGACTTCAATTCGGTTAAGATACTAACTAAAACTACTTCTATACAAGAACTTAACTTCCTTGAAGCTTTCCATATCCATAAAAATCTTGTTAATCTCGTTAATTGTGATTTTGCTATTCCACCATTATCAGACTGTTGGAAATATTACATTAAAACTAATTTTTCTTAATCTTTTAATGCAATTCTCGCAATATCTTTTCCATTTTCCACCCAATTTCCTATTGCTGTTCCCTGTTTTCCTATTGGCTGTTGCCTAGGATCCTCTGTTTTCCTATTGTTCAAGAAACTTGTTGCTTGAATCTCCATCCTCCCTGTATATATATGAGCAAATTTCCACTATCTTTAGCACTGAGGAAGGTATGCTATATGCTACCGAAACCGGTATGCATGGAATACGAATATTCTGGTGTTTTAACGTTGAAAATAATTTTAACTTTAACAAAAGTTACGTATTTTTGTCCGTAGAATCCGAATCTGCAATAAAAAATGGGGGTTATAATTTAAGATTTCAAAGTTGGACCCCCTCTGACCCCCAGGGGGTCGGTTTCGAAGGTCAAATTTGGTATCACAGAGTAGCTTATTTAAAAATATTTAACACGTATATTTACGTTTTTCAATCTCATATGTATTTCTCGAGTTATTCGGCCGTTTCCAGACATTTCGGACACCCTGTATATATATATATATATATATATATATACATTAGCTTTGACGCATTTTGATTTATACTCATCTTCTTAGGGCCTTTGATTCAGCATTTTAAAAAATGATTCGAATTGAATTCAATTTTCTTTTACATCGTTGTGACATTATTTTAAAAACAGATAAAAAATATCTTTATACTCAACTACATACTATATTAGTTACTAGCACATCGAAGATACCTGGCAAGAACGAAAGCTTTTATGTACTTTCGAATAATTTTTTTTTATAATTTCTGGTGTTTATCTTTCTTTTAAGAATTTTACGAATGGAGGTACCTTGCACCTTAAAGGGTTAGTTAGTTAGTCAGTAGATTAGTCCTCCCCTACACATTTGCTCTCTCTCTCATACGCTCACATTTTGATAACTGTAATTTCATGACATTTAGTACTTTAAAACATTATCTAAAATAATTAAACTGTTGATATTATGATAATGACAGTAATAAATTTAAATTGTAAATAATTCTGAAATATTTTATTAATTTTTGTATCCCAATTGTGAATCGTTTATACGACGACCACTTATACGACGTTTACATTTATACGACGTTTTAATGTGGTCCCGATTCATTACTATTCATTTTAATGTGAAAATATATCTTTTATACGACGCCCAAAATCGTTTATGCGTCGTTTTTTCGATTTTGTGTAGGTTTATTTTTGTTTATTTTTCTTGTGTATTTTACGAACGAGCGGAAGTTGGCAGCTATGAATGACACAAAGGAGCGTGTTTAAATGCACTCCACATTATAAAAATGCCTGTTGGTGTTCGATTAGTCTGAAAAATCAGCTTACGTGTAACAAATTACACTGGGAGGGTTCATTCTTATTTTGGGGATGGTCAGCTTTCCCGACCTGATTTAAGTAGCAAATAGACTATTCTTCTAACTATTATCAATATTGGCGACATTTAGTTGGCCACGCCGGACTTTTTTATGTTTGACTTTAAATGGAAAGGAGGAACCTTTCGGTGAAACATAAATAAAGGTACACATATTTAAATTGCTTACTAATCTCCCCCCCCCCCCGTTTTTTATATTTTATTTTATTTTTTGTTATTTTTTTATTTTGGTTTGTTTAATTTACAAATTCATGCAAATCATCACGTTAAACATTAAAATTAAGTGAAAACAAAATCAATTCTAGTTTTGCAAGTGAAAATCGATTATACGTCGTTATCGTTTATACGACGTTTTTCGGTAGTCCCTTTGGCGTCGTATAAACGATGCTCTACTGTATTTTGTTTCATTAGAGAACTTTCATTTAATTCTAGAATTAATTACAGTCATAAAAACAACTAGATGAAATTAGGCATGTTTGACCCACTTTTAACTAAATCATTTTTAACTTTTTTTAAGTATTGAACCTTCAACAAAGTTTTATGTATTATTTTTCTTGGTATACAATCAGTTATCAGAATAAACCTGCGACATAAGTGCAATATATTTGAAGAAAGATAGATTTTAATCATGAAAAAATATTTTTTCAAGGCTCCTCACTCATAAGAGGCATGACTCTCTGCATTTTATGTAGATATACAGGCAAAAGTAAAGAAATATACAAATAAACAGGGGCCTCGCTAAGAGGGGGTACAGATGGGAGCCTACACCCCTTCCCCCCAAATGTTTGCACATACTGTTACAGTTGGCCAATTTACAAACTGAATTAGCAAATTAGTTCAAAACTTTAATTAAAAACTATAATACACTTTCTATTTCTGATAAATTGGAAGAAATTCACCAATATAATTAGAAATATTATTAAACTTTTTACAAATAAAAGCTATATTACATTTTCTAATTGTGATAATTAAAAAAAGCTATTATATAACTGTATATAAAACTGTGTAATAAAACTAGTTGGCAAACCCCGAGAAGTATTTATGTTTGCTTTTCACTGAGTTGGCAAATACTGAGTTTTGACTTGGCAATTTCAGGCTCACTCCCCCACCAGATCCCTGCAAATAAAATCATTTTTAGGAATGCAGAATACCTTTATTTTATAAGTTTAAAGAAATAAAGTAATTTTTAAAATCTCATTTTCAAATAATTTTAAACCTAAAATACCTATAAACTGTAAGGTTTAAAGAAATAAAATAAGTTTTAAAAAATATAGAATACCTTTAAGGGAGACCCGAACGCCATTTTCAGGCAAAAGTCTTCAAAAGTTCAATTTTTTTTTCTCAGAAAACGATAAAATACATATTTGCGAATATCCATGTAAAATTTCAGAACTCGGGGACACTTGGAATAGGTAGAAAATGAGCTTTTTAAATTGCACTCACTATAGAGTTTAAAGGACTAGCGGCCATTTAAAACGTGTTTTCCTGAAAATGACTTTTTTCATATTTTGCCTAAGTTTAAAGTACTAAGGCTCAGTGGTAAAATGATTTAGAAACAAAGTGTTTAAGTTTTTAGAATCTTAAAAAAAAATTGCAACAAAAGTAAGGAGAGATATTTTTAAAACTCTTTCTGAAAATTTTACATAAATTGGTAAACATGAAAATTATAACGAATTTAAGAAAATTTACCATGCGTATATTTTTTTAGCCGATTAAAATAGAAAATTAAAAATATCTCTCCTTAGTTCTTTTCTATATACTATAAAACTATTTAAGAAATTTTAGTAATACCAAAATATTGAAAATTGAATGAGGAGTAGTAATTTTAAAAAGTGTATTTTTCGACAAAAAAAAATCATAAAAATCCCCATAAAAAATATACTTTTTAATAAAAAGTGAATTTTTTTGTTAATTATTCCTTCCAAGAAAATTCTTAAACAGTACATCAAAATTCATTACTTTAAAATCAATAATAAAAATTTTGGGTTTTTTCTTACGGGTCTCCCTTAACCTACAAGATTTGAAAAAATAAAATAAATTTGAAAATCCCCAAAAAATTTAAAAAACTAAGAATACCTTTAAGCCACCAAGTTTAAAGAAATAAAATAAGTTAAAAAAAAAACAGAATATTTTTAAGATACAAAGTTAAAACAAATAAAATAATTTATAAATTCAAAATATCTTTGCGAAGTTTTTATCTTTACAAAGCTACAAAGATTTCAAGTACCGAAATATCTTCAACATTTAACTGATGTTACAAGTCTTACAGACCGTTGCATTTTTAAATTTTTATAGTTTAACATGTAACATTCTGTTTAATTATAAACACTACCGAAATTTTGTTTCTTTTGGAACTTTATACTATCATCAGTGACATTTGAATGGGTACATTTAAATTATAACAGCCCTTTATAACATGTTAAGTACCAAAACAGTTTCCAATAAGTTAATCTCCCCTTTTATTCATCTTTCGATGGAGCGGTGTGCCAGACTGGTTTACAGTAGTTAAGTGCCGATTTATGTTACATCAGTTAAAGGTTAATTTTAAATAACACTTTTTGTATCGCTCCTTTATATTTGCGGAATAAATTTACATTCTTTTACAAATATGAACATTAACCTTTTATTATATACCAAGTATAATAAACAGATTTCAAAAACATTTAATTAAGGGAGCTTTCACTAAGGTCAACCCTCCAACATATTGACTAGGTCAAGCCTCTCTCCCTAAGCTATATTCTAAAGAAAAAAACATTTTAAACTATTTTAAACATATAATATACCTGTGCAAAATTCATGCCTATAATTAAAACTCAATATTTCTGTATTAATTAAAACCTACTAACTTAAATTTCCACGATATTTTAACTGGGAAACTCTTGAAAAATATTTTTAAAAAACTCAACTTTGTTAAAAAGTCTTCACATCTGATTGTGTTTCACCTGCTTCAATTGTCTGCATGAAATGAAGCTTGTTGCTTGATAATTTTCTTAGCTTTGGTTATCATCTTGCGATAAAAGTCTGAAAAATATTTAAATTTAAAAATGGTTGAATGGGTCAAGCCTCCGCCGTGGTCAACCATCCCTAGTCTCCCCTATTTTTTTTTACATTTTGAGGTGTATCCATTACTGGAGTGTGGGCGTTTTGATATTTTTCTCTTATTTACAATTAAATTTTTATTTAGGAGAGATGGCATTATGAGAATGGTTAAAAATTTTTGAGTGATGAATAAAATTGTAATATAAATAGTATTAATTAAAAATTATTTTTATAGAAATTCATTAATTGTATCGATTAGTGGCACATCTATTTCATATATATATTATCCGTTTATTTTAATTATTTTAATAGATGATTCAAAACATCAAATATCAGAATTACTGTTGTAAAATTGAAATAATGGAAGATAGTTAGAAGGATTAGTAGAAAAAGAATAAAAAAGAAAAAAAGCAGGCGAGTGAAGTTGTATAATTTGCATTTAACAGTTAAGTTTATTGATGAATTAATTGTAGTAATTAATATTACAAATATGAAAAAACCACAGATTTATTGATGTTTAATAAATACTATGAAAACGATTTCAAAATAAAATTGCAAAACCGATATTTGAAGCCACGGATCTCCAAATAAAATTGTTTTAATACTGTGCTATAAATTTAATAGTTTAATGATAATTTTTATGTGCATAATAGATGAATAATCAAACATTCAAGAAGCAAATAGATTTTGTGTAGTTTTAAAAAATTGTCGTTTTGAATTGAATTTGTTTCTAGATCATCCCCCTTTAGCCCCTTCTTTCTCTATATAATATTGTCTACATTCCGATTGGTTTGAGTGTTTGTTACAGTAAAAAATATCAAAAGCAGAGATGTAAATAATAATGATTTGATTACAATATTTAGAAAAAATTGTTTATCAGATAACATTAATTAAAACATTGAAAGAAGCTTTTTATTAAACCATAAGGGGGAGTGGGATGGTGTGGGACAGTTACAAAAGTATTTACAAAAGTAAGAAAATCAACTTTGTTTGATACAAACACTAAAATTTCACTTTATAGAGGGCATTGTGAACGACTTTTTAATCTCCCTGAACAATATAGAAACACAACATAAAAATTTATTTTATAATTAAAGAAATGTAAATTTCAAAATATGCCCCATAGCTCTCCACTTACACGGAGGTATGAGACAGCTATAAAACAAACCTATAAAGCATAAATAGGCTAGTGTCGGCTAAATATACAATTAAACAAATACTGTAGGATGATAATGTATGTGCCACATCATAAAAGTCTTGTAGATTTATGATTCAATGACAATCATGAATAAAAATTCAAGATTTTTAGTCGTAGATGACATTAAAAAATCATCACTTCAATTTATTTACATTTTGAAATAAATTAATTTATAATCAAAGTTATAATATATTATCCTCTAAAAATGTTTGCATAGTAGCAAATTAGATTCATCTTATGAAAAAAAAAAAAAAAAAAAAAAAAAAAAAAAAAAAAAAAGAATTGGACATGTCGAATTCTCCATGTCGACATGCAAGTTCTTCCTTTTATTACCATGTCCCATTCCTCTCCACTTCCTTGTTTTGTGTTAAACTATATGTATAAACAAAAATAGGTCTTTTAAGCTTATTTTAAATTATGGATAACGTACAGTATATTGTTCCATAAATAAGGAAACTATTATAGCTATGCATATACAAGTCATTTATATACGAAAAGCATATAAATTATATTAAGCGAATTTATTTTTGATTCTTGAATAAATCTTTTCCGTCATACGACTGCAAGTTTATACTGATCATTTTTTTTTCAATTGAAGATTTGGTTATGATTGCTTGGGCTATCGTGTTACGTTTGATTGATGAAATGTTTAGTATATACATGAAGAGAAAAATCCACTGTCCCATTCCTCCTACTGTCCCATCCCTCCCGCTGTCCTACTCTTTCTACTCACTCCTACAGTAATGAGTTTTTTTAAGTATAATTTAAAAATAATTACTTTCAGATTTTTCCAAATAAGTGAGACGATTTTATGTACTATGAACTTACTAAATTATTTTTAGTAATGTCTACATTGGATGTTCATTACTGGAAATTAGTTAAATAAGCATTTCAGTAATGGACACTGGTTTCAAAACTTTAGATTATAAAAACTTATATACTTGAAATACTCAATATTTTATGAATAAAATATTAAGAAAATGACAACTTACTTCATATCTAGTTTTCTTGTAAATAGTGCCGGAAGATGTTGATGTTGATCACATGTTTAATGTTTTCCTTCTCAATTCCTCATGTCGACTATGTCGATATTTACCACTGAGCATGCGCTTGGAGTACTACATCATACGTCATGCTTCAAGTGGAAAGTTCCACGAACCTCTGTGAAAATATCCTCTGGTTTTGTGTGTTTTTTAAAATATCAGAATGACTTTCTCCAGAATTTGAGGAACGTTACACACATAAATGATGGCAAGCTTACACAAATGTTTTACAGTGCAGAAGGCGCGCAGCCATTCTAAACAGATGTCAAACTGCTGTTTTCCCTTTCCTTCCCCTTTTCCCACCTAACAAATAATGCTTTGAAATACACAAAAGAATATTCCCCTCACCACAGATGCACCTGCTTATCTATTAGAATAGCGGAAACAGCTATGAATGTGAAGAAAATAACTTGAAATGTGTAATTTTCTAGATACGGTCAAACTGACCGGTAGCCGTAATTCTAGGTATACATATTAATATTTTTAAAAATAATTATTTAAATTGAACAAAAAAATTTTATGTAATATTCTTGCGTTTTTAGGAAAAGTAAAAAAATATCCAGACTATAAACAGGAAATTTAAAAAGTTATGATACGTTAAATTGGATTTACGGTCAAAATGACCGCTGCCGTAATTCTAGTGTTAACGTGTTTGTGGTTTTGTTTTATGTTTATGGTCGGAATTTTATAGGGTAGGTGTTGTAGCAATAGACAACCTTCCAGAAATGGACTCCCTTTCATGTTTTTTGGTTCATAAAAAATAACTAATAAATATTTTGCTTTAATTATTTTTTTATAATTTCCCTTTACATGTATTATAATCTGGGCTATTTTTGACAACTTTTAATTAAACCAATCAGGAAGCAGAAAATAATGTTTCAAAGTTCCACTGTTTTTAAGGGAAAATCTTAATGAATATGCTAGGAACTGCCTTCATTTAATGGATTTATGTATTCTTTATTTTCTTACAAAATTTGAGTGTTTTCGTTTGAATAGTAATAGCAAATTTTGAATTTTATATACTAATGGCCATTTAAAAAATGTCCTTTATTTTTAAGGTTTTAAGAGGGGTGTACATTATTGGTATAGTCAATTAGTTATTTTCCAATAATGGACACCCCATATAGACAGTTTCAGTAATGTTCATAGTGCATGAAATATTTTGACATAATTGAAAACCTAAATAATCAAATTTAGTACTTAAATTTTACATGCTAAAATGGACACAAAAACAAAATTATTATTTAATTATGTTATTATTTAATGTTAGACCGGGCGGCGGAAACACGAATGACTACGTCATCGAGTTACGGGATGAAATCATGATGTAGGACAAGATTATTAGGTGTAGATTAAGGAATGACTGGTCTGCCTCATCATTTCTTGGTACGATATGAGAAACAGCGGGCGCCAACTCGCCATTTTGGCGTCACTTTCACGTCATCGAGTTACGGGATGAAATTTGTGCCAAATTAAAGCTAAAATAAAGTATTTTAAGAATATGTTGGTCTGCCTGCGCATATCCTGGTACAAACCCTCGACAGACTGAAATTTATAACAAAAAATGACGTTATAATGTAAAATTCAATATGTCTACGTCATCGAGTTACGGGATGAAATCATGATGTAGGACAAGATTATTAGGTGTAGTTTAAGGAATGACTGGTCTGCTTCGTCATTTCTTGGTACGATATGAGTAAACTGGGCACCAACTAGCCATTTTGGCGTCACTTTAGCATCATCGAGATACGGAACGAAATTCATCGAATATTCGAATTTTGATTTCGATTATAAATTAGTAAAATAATAATCTTTTAAAATAAATATTATACACATGGGTTGGCGCCCACTGTTACTCATGTCGTACCAAGAAATGGCGAGGCAGACCAGTCATTCCTTAAATTACACCTAATAATCTTGTCCTACATCATGATTTCATCCCGTAAATCGATGACGTAGTCATATTGAATTTTACATTATAACGTCATTTTTTGTTATAAATTTCAGTCTGCGGAGGGTTTGTACCAGGATATGCGCAGGCAGACCAACATATTCTTAAAATACTTTATTTTAGCTTTAATTTGGCACCAATTTCTTCCCGTAACTCGATGATGTGAAAGTGACGCCAAAATGGCGAGTTGGCTCCCGCTGTTTCTCATATCGTACCAAGAAATGATGAGGCAGACCAGTCATTCCTTAAACTACACCTAATAATCTTGTTCTACATCATGATTTCATCCCGTAACTCAATGACGGTAGTCATATTGAATTTTACATTATAACGTCATTTTTTGTTATAAATTTCAGTCTGCCGAGGGTTTGTACCAGGATATGCGCAGGCAGACCAACATATTCTTAAAATACTTTATTTTAGCTTTAATTTGGCACAAATGTCATCCCGTAACTCGATGACGTGAAAGTGACGCCAAAATGGCGAGCTGGCGCCCGCTGTTTCTCATATCGTACCAAGAAATGATGAAGCAGACCAGTCATTCCTTAATCTACACCTAATAATCTTGTCCTACATCATGATTTCATGCCGTAACTCGATGACCTAGTCATTTGTGTCGCCGCCGCCCGTTTTATGTGTATATTTTCTTAAATAAAGATGTAATTTTGGCAATCAATTATTAAAGTTATTTTAATCAATTAGCTGTTTTTACATATGTTTTATACTGCAGGCAAACTTTGATGTAAAATTACCCCTTCTCAATATCTGCAACATGTCCTAAGCCAATTACTTTTACAGTCAGCTTAAAAATCAGATTTTATTTATTGTTACTATCTTCCAACATAGCAATTGTTTCCAAAATATAATTTTTAGAATTCTCAACATACTTGTATTATTGGTACGAGTTATACTTGTTTTCATATCAAATTTACGTTTATCAGTGAACTAATTTCAGATCATTGTTAGTAAAATATAAATTTAAGCTGTAAATTTTCTAAAATTAAAAAGCTAGAGATAACTAGGAATAGATAGTTGCAAAAGTAAGTTTGTATGTTTTATAATTTTTTTATTGTATATTGACAATATTGATGAGAAGTACGCCATTTTCTGCTTATCACAAATATAACAAATATCCATAATTTATTATTTTTATGTTTGAATCTATTTTTTTACGTATCTAAAACAACATTCGAGCATTTGCAGTTTCAAAATTAAATTGCCTTTTAAATAGTTGTTTGATTTAAAAACTGTATCAACATATTTATCATATATGTTTCTACACTCGTTAGGTGTCCTGACCGTGTTTTTCAGTCACATAATTATAGAATTTAAGGCGCAAAACTAATCACAGAAAAAGACCCGGATGATAATGTAAAGTCTATGGGAGCACTCTTTTCAAATATCTCGCTCAAATTTTAATACTTTTACATGAATTTTTTTCATAGGATAGCTGAGGAAGATCCACAACCACTCTAATTTTTACTTTTTCAATTTTGGTTTCGGATTTAAAAAAAAAATACTTTCAATTTCAAAGCCTATTTAAACCGGTTCTGAAGTTGAAACCATCCTAATATAAAAAATATATAAGCAAAATGGAAAAAAATAAAAATCAGGCCGGTTGTAGATCGTCCTAAGCTATCCTATGAAAAAAAATATATATTAAAATTTGAGCAAGACATTTAAAAAGAACATACCCATAGACTTTACATTATCATGCGGGTCTTTTTCAGTGACTATTGTGGAACCTTACGGGCTGATTTAATACAAAATTTATATTAATGTCTTTTTTTGCAGTGAATAAAATAATCACTATTCTGTGACGATAGTGACAAGATTGTGAAGACACTTTGTGACATTTTTGTGAATATTTTGTGATCTGTGACGTTTTTGTTACTAACTTCGTGATGGTGGCTATATTGCCAATGTTATAATGTTACACTGAGACACAATTATACAATTATGAACATTGATATATAGTGTAAAATCATTTACATCTTTTACAAAACTTTATTTTATTTTGACGATATATCTCAACTAAAACTTGAGAGCTGCTATAAAAAGAAAGTTTCAGAATCAAACTGCAATGCCATACAGACTTTATCAAATTAATCAATTTGTTTAGCAATCAAAACAAAATATGTTTTGATTGCTAATATTTAATGAATCATTAAATATTCGCGAAAATATAAGAAGGCCGCTTAAAGGGTTAAACAGAATTGTTTCTTTCATAATTTTAATTCTTTTTAAAAAACAAATAGCTAAATTTCAAATAATTGTCATATATCGAATATTCAATTGTCTTAAATATTCCCATTTATTGCAACAGAAGAAAAATATGTAACAAAGATTAAAATCTCTATGACATTGCAATTTGATTCAGTAACTTTCTTTTGGTGCTTTCTTTTTTATAGCAGCTCTCAAGTTTGAAATTGAGGTATATTGCCAAAATATAATAAAGTTTTGTAAAAGATGTAGATGATTTTACACTATATATCAATGTTCATAACTGTATAATTGTGTCCTAGTGTAACATTACAGCACTGGCAATATAGCCGCCGTCACAAAGTTAGTAACAAAATCGTCACAGATCACAAAATATTCACAAAAATGTCACAAAGTGTCTTCACAATCTTTTCACTATTGTCACAGAATAGTCACAGTTTCCAAGATAATTTTGTCACAAATGACACATTTTTCACATTTTGGTCACACCGTCACTTCACAAAGTGGTCACAATGTGACGTCACAAACGAGCTCTAAAACGGCCATAACGACTTCACATTTTAGACACTGTGACTACACATCGACGTCGCGTGACGTCACATCGACGGTCAGAAAGTCACAATGTGACTTCACAACAATGTCACCGTAACGTCACCATGTCTTACGGGTTGTAACGTTTCACAAAGTGGTCACAATGTGACAAATTTGTGGAAAATGTGTCATTTGTGACTAATTTGACATTAACATTGTGACGAAACAGTGACAAAAGCGACGATATTTAAATTGCCAGAAACATGTTTTTTAAAGTAAATAACATGTTTTGAAGGATATTTATACATTTCTAAAGATTTTTAAGAATGCCACATCTCAGTCACAATGTGGCGTCACTGAGTGGTGGCATTTTGGTCACAGATGTGATGTGACCAAAGTGACTCACAGTGATGTCACTGTGACCATGCATGCTATTAGGGTATATACAGGGTTGTTATAATTAAAGTTCGCCTATTCAGAAGGCTCTGGAGCCGGTTCTATTGCTCCAAACGAAACAAAATTTCACTAGTACATAGTTAAAGAGATGCGCTCTGCAAAAATCGAAAAAAAATTAGTCAAATTTTTTGTCACTAGGTGGCGCTGCGCCAATATTTAAAGTGATGTTTTCAGATTGATTATATCAATATCAGCCAATCCAGACGAAACACACAAATTTAAAAGTTTCAACAAACTTCGACGAACTGCGAATTGTTATAATTAAGTTCAACTAATCAGACAACTCTAGAGCCTGACCTATGACTCCAAACAGTACAAAAAAATGAATATCATTTCATGTGATGTAAACTGCATCGACAAAAAAAAAACATGCCGCTCGGCAGTAAGGAAATAACGAAGAATAACATGATACATGCTCAATGAATCTTCTGCCTTTTTTAATAATGCATTCCATTCTCAGAATTGATCTTTCTACAGCATTGCGTAAACTGTCCTG
Organism: Maratus speculifer; assembly: GCA_964019185.1. Classification (NCBI taxonomy): domain Eukaryota; kingdom Metazoa; phylum Arthropoda; class Arachnida; order Araneae; family Salticidae; genus Maratus; species Maratus speculifer. The sequence continues at coordinate 26,406,597 of OZ025294.1, read as the reverse complement.
TAAGATTCAGCGAATGCGAAGTCTAATACTGTCTTTCAGATCAGAGATTGTCTGACATCTGTCTTTAGATACAGAATCTTTCAAAAATCCCCAGAAAATAAAGGAATCCGCAAATATTGGCTTAAATATTGGCGCAGCGCCACCTACTGACAAAAATTCTAACTATTTTTTTTTTTTCATTTTCGCAGAGCGCATGTCTTCAACTACGTACTAGTGAAATTATGATTTGTTTGGAGCCATAGAACCGGCTCTAGAGCCTTCTGAATAAGCGAACTTTAATTATAACAACTCTGTATATATATTAATATTTATACATTAAAGACTTGAAAAGGAAATAAATAATAAATACCGAATTTAGAGAGCCTTTTGAGAGAAGGAAAATAATAAATACCGAATTTAGAGAGCCTTTTGAGAGAAGGAAATCTGAAGAAAAGCTTTCATGTATTAAGTTTTATGTGAAAGTTTTATGTATTATTCATGAAGTATTTTAATGTAGCCATATATCGTAAAACAATTAGCGTTGAAAAAATCGTTAATTGTTCTGATTTAAAATGCCTCAGATGATTTTGGCAATAGTTGAAAATGTAACTTTGATTAATGTATATCCATTTCTCTATCCTAGCAACTTGAAAATATATTTAAATTACTTATCGGTAATTCAAAACCAGATTCGGTGGTTTTGTTCCTCAATTAATTTATTCTGAAATTTGCGTTAGTGTATAAATTAATGTATTAGGTAAAACTTGCGCCCATACATATTGGCTTTTTAATTAGATTGCAAATTAATCGCAATATTCATAAATGGAATTTATTATAGTGTCTGCAAATAAAAATATAACTTGTTATTAACAATTAAATCATACTTAAAACTCGTTAATTATAGGGACAGTTTACTTTAAAATTTGTAAAAAGTGTATATCTCTTTCTTAATATTAAATTATTAAATGAAAGACTATTTAATTGTGAATATTTTGACGCACCTTTGTTACTCATATGGTGTTATATCGCGAGATATTGTAAATTCTGATAATTCACTATAGCAATTGTCCAGATAAAATATAACTTTAAGTGGCTTTTATCTATGTTCATATTTTATCCACTTTTATGTTTTAAAAATTCTAAGGACGTTTTATTGTATATGAGATATTATAAAAGGTCTTCTTACACTGTTTGATAATACAACACACAATAAATTTGGCTCATCAGAGTATAATAGATATTAAAAAACTTTTATTAAAAATTACATACTACTCACAATAAATAGTAGCATTAATATCCTACAATTTCGAACAATAAAACTTGTTCATCATCAGGGAAACATTAAGAGACAAACCAACACGTTACAATGTTTACATGATACAATACTAAAAGCAAATCCCGCCTTTACTCAGAAAAAACTTCATCAAATTCGCTTATGAATACAGTAGTAGAAGTGGAGAAGAAAAAAAAAAGACTTAGAAAGACTTTGTAAAGAATAAAGTTTGAATAAACATTTAATTTGATCTCTACACGGAAGACGGTAAGTTTTATCGTTCGAAACCGTAGGAAATTAATCCTTCTTTTTATTTTAAGTAGTCTATTACATCTATTATACACCGATGAGCCGAATTTATTGTGTGTTGAGATAGAGATTCAAACTTTTTTCTACAGTTTTTTTTTTTATTATACACTATAATGCAGTGATAACCAGATAAAAGACGCTTGCGATTTTAGTCGTTTTGTCACATAAGGAATTATTATGAAACTCCAGGTTTGTAAACAAAATAGAACAGGTCATACATTTCTGTGAATATTATTTTTCCAAAATCCCATAGAGAACCGTCCACAAATTGAAAAAGAATGAAGATGTTTTGGATAACACCGTAAAAACTAATGTAATAAAGCGTTCAATCTGCAGATTATGATTAAGTGACTTGTAATAAACTGTGTTCAATTTTATAAGGATAGCATGCATACTCGTAAAGAAGTTAAGGTTTTTATAATAAAAGTCCCAAATTTTGCGAAGTTTATTGTTTAAAATAAAAGTTTTATAATAAGAGTTAATATTAAGTTAGTTTTAATATAAGAAAAATTTATTTAAAAAAATATGACACACAACATTGTACATAATATTGTGTAATCATAATTAAAAAATTAATGTAATAAAAAATGAACAGCTTTAGTAAATAATGTTTCACTAAACATGAGTAAATGCAATCAAAATATAATTTGCATAATGTGTTAGCAAAATTCATTGAGCAACTTTTGTGAAAGTCTCAAAAACATAGTTTGACAATTCTGAAAACTCTATTCGATAGAATAAGCTGAAAATTCGTTGTTCCCAAAAGGAAATAAAAAGATGAAAAGCTGTATCCAAATATAGTGGTACGGGAATATTGTCAATTCTTTATTGACAATATATAATGGGTATACTCGTAAGGCATGGTGACGTCCCTGTGAAGTCAAACTGTGATGTGACGTCACGTAAAATCGATATGAAATCACAGTGATTAGAATGTGAAGTCGTTATAGTCGTTTTAGAGCTTGTTTGTGACGTGCATTGCGACCATTTTGGAAGTCATGGTGTGACGCATTTGGGAAAAATGTGTCACTTGTGACTGTTTTGGCATTACCCATGTGACGAAACTGTGACGAAAGCAACAAAGCTTTCAAGTCACATTGTTACCAATTTGTGAAATACAGAATGAGTCTAAATTCATGGGAGAATCTTTGAGGAGTGGTAGAGATCACAAACAAATAATTATTGAGGGATAAATGACCGGAAGTGACGCGCTAAGGTAAAAACACCAGTAGACTAATTTGACCCTTTAGTTTATTTCAACATTTCGGATTTATACCAGAAATATCTGCATATATAAAAATTTTAATTATAATGTTACTTTTGACTTTTGAGAGATAAAATAATTAATATAACTGTTTTCATTTTTCACTATTTACACATCGACTACCAATATAGTTTAAAATATATTTTAAAATTCATTTTCTCTTAATATGGTTTTTAGTATAAATTTCTAAATACAATCTCTTACAGAATATAATATTGAAGAAAGTATTGATAATTAACAAAACAATACTCTACGTTTTATGTCACATATTAATTTGTAAATAAAGCAAAAATTGTATGCTTTAATTCTAAATATATGCATTAAATTCTTTAATTCTCATTCAAAAAGAAAAGTCTAAAAAATTTAATTTTTAAAATGTATCTTTATGCGGAATTATTAATGAATAAATAAGTATTTATAAGAAGATAATATTTCATTTCCGTCTTAAAATGAAATATTTTTTTAATCTATCTTTCACAGGATGAATAAATAAATATCTCTTTATCTTTTATAATTAATTCATTAAACGTGAAAATTTTTCAAGCAAAGTTTCAGGAAAAGAAACTTTTTTAAGATAATTATTTATTGAAAAGAAATAAGTTCGAATGGGAACATTGTACAAAATATAAAACAAAAATATAAAAATAGTTTAAAAAAAACTTTTGATATATAACTTTAGAAAATATTGAATGCATTAAGTTGTAAAATGTATCTTATTTCTAAATATTTAAAAAATAATTTTTTAAATAATTTAAAATCTTTGAAAATTATTCATGTTAATTAAAATATTTTACGTATGCATACATTCTACTATTATTTACTATCATTCCTCCATAGATAATAGGTATATATATATATATATATATATATATATATATATATAAACCACTCAATTGTAAAACATTGTATATAGCATTAAATGTAATACAAAATTACCACATTGAAATATGGACAAAATAAATTAAAAGGAATGCAATCGAAATTTGTAGAACAAAAGTGGAACTTTCAGGTCTACAAATACTTTGGAACTACAAATAAAGTGTGTGGTTTCATATCCCTATTAGCCTTGAAAAATCAAAATGATACGAATTTGGGGAACCAACACACATAAAACCAAAATATAATAATAAAAAAAAAACATTAAAAGTAAATCATACTAATTAATCATACTAATATAGAAATAAATAGATGGAAAAGAAAAAAAAACTTACCAGGCACTATAGTGACCCCTAAAATGATGCAGCAAAAAATAGACTGTTATAATTATAATATATATTGCAGTTATCAAAATAGAATAGGAAACTATAAAGAGTAAGAGGATGAAATGGAAATTACTTTTAAAAAATAATTAGAAAAATCTCTTACATTTCCAAAATAGAATTCGAATGAAAAGAAGTTAAAACCAGTATTATACGTAACAAGATTATTGTTATTATTTATCAGTAAATCACGGGAATCACAATCAAAAGAAGTTTTTTTATTTAAAAAATGAACCTAAATGAAGCTACATGGCGTTTTATTTAAAATGAAAAGCTTTCAAGTCTCTAAATAAAAGTGCATTTGTATCAAATAACAATAATGCATAAATACACATTGCAAAATATAACATGTAAAATCCTTTTGAAATTTAATAAAAAATAACTAGAAAAATCCTCTATCTTTTCATATTATATATTAAGTAAACAAGAAAAATAGACAAAAATGGCTTACGGCAGACACACGCCTTTTAAGAAGTACATATTTATATAAAAGAATATTGCATGAAAAAGACTGAAGGCAATACAAATCACCTAATGATGCATAACGTGTGCATTCAAAATTTGAAAATATTAAATTTTTAACTTAAAAAAAGCTGAATGTCTTGAATTTCTAATTATTTTATTTAACTTCTATAGATTTTTTTTAATTTGTGATTACCTAGCAGCATATTTATATCATTGTTAATTTATATTAAATCCAAATTATTTTAAAAAATATGTAATGATTTAAAACATTAATTATATATGGATGGGAAATAATGGTCAATCATATTATAAGAAGTGTTTTTTTCTTCTTCATTCATTTGATGCAATTTTTTGTTTGTTGTTTTATTCTTTATTCATCACATACAAAAGATTAAAAATAAAAGCATATTTGCTTTATTGATTCATGGAGTAATTCGAAAAATGGTGGTATATAAAATATAAAATTACCTGTATATTAACAGTAATTAACTGTTTTTTCCCTTATTTCTAGACATAGAATTCCATTAATATAAATATAGGTTTATTTAAAAAAACATATTTTTTTATATATATATAACATCAAATGGACATACAAAATGCTGTCTCTTAATATTATTACTGCATTCAGATAGTAATTAAGTCATCCGAAGTATACATAAACGTCCTTTTTTACCCCTAAAATTCAAGTTGAATAAATCTTTTCATTATAGAAATAAAAAGTTTCAAATAATTCTTTTAAAAATATTCTTACATACAAAAAATAAATTCATATTATGATTTCCATAAAAATATATTTCATTCACAAAATAACATCAAAAGTCTTTAGAAAACATCTTTCTAAAAAAAATCCATCTTATGTTTTTAAAAAGAAACAAGAGAAATTTTCAACCAAAGCTTCCGGTAGAGACATTCTTTTTAACATGAAAATATTTATCTAATATTTGAATTAATTATTTAAAAGCAATCAAATCTGAAACAGACTAAAGCTATATAAATGGGAAAAAAATATATAAAATTTGTAGAATCCAAAAAAGTGAAAACTAACAATTTAAAATGGATAGTATTTGAAAGCCTGGAATTATATAATTTATTTTATTTCTTAAGATTTATGATAAGAAATTGTAATAAATTGGAACTTTAAAAGATTATTAATATTATTGACATTCTCAGTTACACATGCATATATTAAAGTATAAATTAAAAAATAACAATAATTTGGTTGTTTTCCGTTCAATATTTCTCCTTAACTATCTTATTTATTTATCCGTTAATAATAACTATTTATCTTCTATCAACAATTTGAACAGGAAGGTCAAATACGCTTGCACTTAACAAGACATTAAATTAACGCAGAAAATGATATTATAAAAAATAATTTTAATTTAATTTAACTTTTCAGAGATAACATATTTAGGTAACATTTCTTAATTATAATAATCTTATTTTAAATGGAACATTAATGTGCTTTTAAAGTAACGAGGTAGTACCCGTCGAAATTCGACGAAAAAAAATCTTTTAAAAAGAATTGTTTCATTGATTTATAATAAATCTGCAAAATTAGTTACAGCAAAATATGCATCTTATATTGGTCAGTATAACTCTTACACAAATATTATTTTATTCTAAAATTAATAAAATACTATAAAACTCAATTATCCAAATTATTAAACGAAATAAAACCGAAATTCACCGTATTTTATAACAGACGATATTTTTTATAATAGCATACGCATTTTAATTTCCTTTTTTCTATTTTTTCATTTTTATAGAGAAAATCGAATGTTTCTGTTGCCACAATTGCAAAATTGGTACTAAAATAATAATAAAAAAATTAATGTCACAAAATTTAATTGAGATACATCTTTGGAAAAAATTGCATTTACAAGTATATTTTTTTCTCTATACGACGGTGTAAAAATTTAAAATGTACGATGTTTTAGAAGTGTAAAATTTGTAGTATCAAAAATTGTAAAACCGAAATTGCACGGGAAAGTGTTGCCATTCGCAATATGACTTATGCGTTACGTACAGATACGTTTGTCTTTATAATATAGATAACTCAATGCAATTTTATTAAAATATAATTTTTAAATGAATTTCTAGAAAAACGCTTTTGAAGAAAAATGTACTTATATGAAATGTTGACCTCTAATAAACCAACATTGTACGTTTTCAACTAAATAACATGCAAATGACATAAACTTTTTACCTCTAAAACTATACTGTGATGAATTTCTTTAATGCAAATTAAGAATTATTTTTGAAAAAAAAATCTGTACAAAAAATATTGTCGTATCAAAATTAATTAATTTTGTTTTTGATTGAATTAATTTATTTTTTAATATAGATAAAGATATAGATAAATAGATAAATAGATATAGATTTAATATAGATTTCAAACAACTGTCAAAACATACATTAAAATGCAATTTTTTGTTTAAGATAGTCAATTTTAATGAAAATATATTAAAATCATTTAATGCGTTGAATTATATATTAAATATGCTTTTATTGAAATGGACGTTTTTTAAGCAAATAATTGCATTTCAATATATATAAGACAGTTCTTGGAAAAATTACTCTGTGTTAACTTATTTCAAGGTATTATATATAAAACTGTGTAAAATTTATGATTTTTATGAGACAAAAAATGGTTATAAATTCTTCAACAAATAAAAAAGATATTAAATGAATACAAAAATCAATTATGCGTAACATTCATAATCAATCTGAAGTCACCCCAAAAAAATTTAAGAGCAATTTAATTTGGAATAAAATTTTGTACTGCTTAGTCATAGAACTAAAAAGCGAAAGATATTGGATCAAGAAATAACATTATAATATAAATCAGAACTAGTGGGAAATGATCAGGGATAAGAAACATAGTATTCTAAGAATCTGACAACTGAAGGTATGCAACTCCCTACCGGGATTTTGTCGAATGTGGTCTCCTTAGAAAGCTCTTACTATATTCTTTTAAAACCGCATCCATAAAATAAATCAGGTTAAGCCGAAATTCACTCATCTAGCGGTTTGAAATGCAACTTCTCAAAAAGAGTTGAAACAACTCAAATAGTGCGTTGTTTTTAAGCAATTTAAATCAATATGAATAGTTTAAATAAAGCAATTAATATCAAGACGAGTAAAAGGTTTGACAATCTACTAATTCACGATCTTATAAATTACAGCTCTTTCCTGCGAAGCCAAATCCAATCATTTCTAACGGCACGGATGAAAGATTATAAGCCATTATATTTCTGTCATTTATTGATTTTTCCAGGTCGCTAGCTATGTCTTAAAGATAATTTACAGAACAGTTATGTAACCTATTGTTGACAGTGTGAAGTTTGTGAAAGTTCCGTGTTCCTTCTAGTAAGAAATAGAAGATTCAGACCACATTTTCACAATCATAAAAATTTTTACCTTGATTTAACAAACCTTTTTTTTAACAAATTTAGCGATTTAACGAATGTTCCTTTTTTCCTGGCTAAAATGAAGTTAAACCCCTATTTAATGAATAATAAACCACGAAATAATAAGTTTTTCTAACAGCATTTTTTTTTTTTTTTTTTTTTTTTTTTTTTTTGTAGTTGTTATTTTGAGTTAGAAAATATTAGATTTCTTTTCGAATGATATGTCCATTTTGACTAAGACAACAAAAGAAAAGACTTCGTACTAGTAATTAGTTTGCGGATGCAGCCACACAGTTCTCATACAAGTAGACTCAAAATCGGTATTCTTTTCTTTCATCAAAAAGAACATCTCAAAATTCCAAGGCAATCGGAGTAGAATTACGAGAATTAGACGGACAGGTGAATAGATAAACCAAAATCATAACTTGTAAACTTTGTTAAAAATACTCTTGCGGGGTATCGAATATACAGAGTTCCGTGAGAGAAAAATTAAAAGTCTGGCGTTCTGTCAAAGTACCATAAGGTCGTTCATAGGCGTGAGTAATTTAACCGATTATATACTAAAACATCAAAAATTGGGACTTTGGAGTTTGTTTTTTTAAGAACTCTACACATATTGCACTTTACCCATGTGATATGTTCACCTATTTATTACACTCTTTCCATGCACAAAGGGTCGCTGTACTTGGTGTCAGCAATTTCAGAAAATTTCCTTGTAAGACAGAGAGAAAGAAATATAAATGTTTTTTTAAAAGTATAATTACCAAATTATCTTTTAAAAAAGTACATTCTACAAACTCCTGGAAATGTTTATAAGAAATAAATTTAACATATATGCAGCTTGTGTGTAATTTTTGGCAAATATTTGAATGTAAAAACACGAGAAAAAACTTCCGCGTATTTACATTCACAACGAATAGTTATTAGAATGCATTTTTTTTTTTCAAATAATGAATAGTCTACACTTTGTTACATTTTGTTACATATTTTTTTTATAAATTTATTACCGCAAGAAAGCAAAAAACTTTCATGTTATAATACCGTCATTTAATATTTGTTTGTTTGCATAAAACTGTCTAGAAAAACTCCCCTCGTGATTTTTTACAGCCGGATAATTTTTTTAATATTTCAGTCATTCTTTTAAAAGTAATTGTAGGTTTATTATGTGGGTGTGATTTGTCTGTTTTCGTATTTCGATTTTTTAACCAGATGCAAAATTTTAATTTATCTCTGTAAAAAAAGCGCAAATGTTCAGGAACGAAATTCATTTATAAATTTAATATTTCAAGACCTTAAAACAGAATTTGTTGATCTAAAGCGAAATGTATGCTTTTGAGTGGATGTTATCTGCATTTCCAAATTCGAATAAAAATAGCAGTATCAGAATTTTAAATTGTGTTTAAAAAACAAAATTCGCAAAGAGTGAATTTCGTAAAATATTTAAGAAAATGTTGATTTTCATATTTATTAAAAAGAGTTACACAGTTCAAAAGGTCAATGAATACAGATGTAGTTTGATATTTTTACATTCTTCTATCTTCAATAGAAAAACATATTGTAATCGAAATTTTTATCGACTGTTTTTCACGGATTTGCACGTCTTAGGGATCAGAGATTCAAAAAAACATGTTCATACATTTGTCTATCAGGCAGTCCGAGTGTCCGTGTATCCGTCTCTCCGTGTGCCGCCATTGTACTGTAAAAAGTGTAAAATATATGCATAGAACTGAACCAATTTTCTTGGCTTTTTACTGTTAGATACTTTCTGAATTTGAAAAAAAAAATGCCTGAAGGAACCGGTGTAATAGCGATTTTTGTGCCATTATTTAATATTGACCACCGAAAACTGCATGAAGTTAGGCGTAGAATTAAAACAATTTTTTTGTGAAAGTGTTTGATTATGGCAAAGTAGGTCCTTCCTGAATTAAAAAAAACCGCGCTAAATAGGGGCGGTGTAACAGCAATGTTTGTTCCATTTTCATTATTGTACTATCAAAAAGTGTATGAAATTACACATAGAAGTGAACTAAAATTTTTTTGTATTATTTACTATTTGTAATTACTTTGTATTACTTTGGGGTATGGCAATCAGGTCCGCCCTGAATTTGAAAAGAAATCTGCCTGAAGTGGTCGCTTTAAAAGCGATTTCTGTGATTTTCAGTATTGAATGATCTGAAAGTGCACAGAGTTATGAACAGAATTGAACAAAAAATTGTGCGTATGTTTCAGATTATAACCAGCAGATCTTCATTGAATTTGGAAATACTCGGTGGGAAAGGAGCATTGGCATAGCGATTTTTGTATCATTTTCTCGGTCCTTCGTAGTTCTATTGCAGATCGCCGCGTGCAAAGAATGAAACTCGCATCCTGATATGTCGGTTCTTTGCAAATAGTTGATGACAACAAAATAAGGAAAAATTATTGATTTTAATAAATATCATGATTAACTTTTTAAAAACTGCATCAACTTTTTTAAAACTCTGATTAATTGACTGAAACAGAAATTTAAGATAAAAATCAAAGTTGGTATAGTATATAATAATAATATTAAAGTAGTAACATATGTGACTACTTTTTGAAACATTAAGATGAATGTATGAGATGAAAGAAGTTTCTGATTTGCATATGCAACCATTTTTCCTTATTTTTATTTTTGGAGCAGATACAGATTATTAAACTTTGCAGAAAATAGCGAATTCCTCGAACCCTCGTAAGGTAACTAATTTCATTCAAGAATTAAATAATGGGTCATTCCACGCAAAATGAGCAAATTAGCTGTGGCTGCCATGTCACAGATTTGAATGAAAATTGGCATATGAATACAACATGTTTATTTATGAAGAAATGCAAAATAATAGATTGCAGGACAGATTGTTTAAGTATGTAAACTCACTTTAAAATTTGATATAAAATCGAGTTTTTATTTACATGCTTTAAATTGCAATCTGTATTATTAGCGTTATGAATGAAAAAACTATATCATAAATTATTTTCAGACAAGAATGGCTACTAAGTAAGAGATTGGCGTAATTTAGGATTTGAATTTTTATTCCTTACTGAGAAAAAAAAAATATAGAAAAGGAAAATTTTTAAGAAGAAAATTCAATATTGCTTTTGCTCATAAAAAATTTAGGACAGGTGTTATGACTTCAAAACTATTTGACATTTTAGATAAAAGTATATATTTTGAACACAAGAAGTTTCATATATGAATTTTTTATTCCTTAATTTGAAAAAATAAATAAATAAGGCAAAAAAGGATGGGAAAAGGCAATATTTCTATTGCTCTTTTAGTCATGAAGGAAATCTCTTATATCATTTCAAATTACTTTATATCAAAGATAAAAGTATCTATTTTAAATATTCAAATGCTACTTCTCGCCTTTTCTTCTTTTCTTTCCTTTTTTATTTTTTCCTTCAGACTTATATTAAAAGCGAGGAGAATTGAAGAATTAATTATCTAGTATTGTTAAAATCAAATAGATGGCAGCACTATTTTTAAATTGAAATCGTACAATATTTTTTAAAAAGCGCGCTAATTCAAAGGCAATTTTGCATAAAATGAGCAAAAATACCTTTTTGAAATCATTTTTTTTCAATGTTAGGAATCAAAAGGCATTGAAAATTTACGAGCATATTATGGACTTATTAATCTTTATGTCTGTGCAAAATTGTTTATGACGGACCTGTCCTTTATTTATTGTTTGAGCATAAATAAGAGAAAAAAATACGATTTTGTAATTTTTTTTAAAGTTTCTAAGTTTTTTTGAAGATCAAGGAATTAAATTATAATTATCAAACTTTTGGAATTCAATCTTCATATATAATTCTGTACCATGCACCAATTTCTCACTTGTTTTATCATTTTTTAAAAAATTTATAATGTTTCGAATTTTTTCAAAATTCAAAATTTTTCAATTTTAACAACCATTTAAAATTAATTACGTTATCACCAGATTGCTATTGCTAAATAAAGAAAAAGATAATTATTCAGGGGTTATGAAATTGCAAGCCGAATCGATTTATGTTAAATATTTTTCGAGATACAGAGCTTTAAACCTGCAACATTGGACGATTGCACACATGCCGTTCTACATCACAAGTTTTTTGAAAGCCCAAAACTGCTAAAATAATTTATTTTTTGTGAAGATATTTTGCAGAGCTCTATTTGAATATGAATAAAACCTGTGTATTAAATTTTATTAAAATCGGTTACCATAAAGCCACGACTTTTTTTTAATTTTTGCTCATTTGACGTGGAATGATCGTAATTTAAAAACGGATTGCAATGAATTAAAGAAAAAACTACCTTATTAAGGTTCACACACTCCTTGGAATTTCCAAAGACTCTGGCACCACTATTAAAAATAAGAAAATTCACATTTAATTTTAAAACCACAACAACAATCGTAATCCCCACCTTCATTTAAAGATTTTACGATATTTTTCTGCAGTGAAACACTTTGAAAATTCTCTTAAAATTTAGTGGTATTACTGTGCGAACCCTGCTTAACTAAGTAAACATTTTCTGTTTTCTCCCATTTGTTAAGCCAATGTCAACATTGAGACGGGTGGGGTGATAGAAATTAATTTTAAAAGTCATTCTTTTCCTAAGAGTTAAAATTATTTTTTTCAAAAGAATTGAAGTATTCAAAAGAAAAAAAACTAAAGAAATACATAGATAAATAAAAAATTCCTCAAATATTTAGTTTTCCATCTTTTGAATTGTTTTGTCTATGCATGTTTCAAAACTACAGAGAGCTTTTATTTTTTAGTTCTTCTCAGTTTCCGTATTTTGGAATGTGGTTTTCGTACACATTTTTCCCGTACATTAATAGAGGGGTTTAATTATTTTTTAAGCTATTTTTTAAAAATATAATAATAGCCTGAGCTCCAGGTACATTAGATCTTGCTTTCAACTAACCTCATCGAAATTGTCAAACCTGTACGTGGAATAAAACTTCCTAGTCATCGGGCAGCGTACAAACTTTTTTTTATTAGTATATAAAAAGTGAAAGATTACTTATCTATTGGAAAAATGTATTAATTTTTAGCATTTTATTTCATTATTAGTATACCAAATTAGAAATATAAAATACTTACAATGATAAATGAATAATTATAAAAATTCTTGAAACAGAAATTAAACAATTTTGTAATTGCTTCAGGCAACTAAATGACTAACTATGTAATAATTTAATAAATTATTTAGTGAACGAAACCGAAATGCTTTCGAAATTACTAGAAAAACGTGTTTTTTTTACAAAATGTTATTATCAAATTAAGCAAAATTGTTTAAGAACTGAAATTGCTTTAATGATTGGCACAATTGAATTTTCTATATGTTATATTTTATGCCTTTAATTTTACTCCGTAAAAGGTTTAATTTGTAAGATTTTCTCAAATTTCCGTTAAGGTAATAGGGATTTTCTTTCATTTTCAAAGATTAATTTTCGTTTCAGTTATTAAAAAATAGCCTCTTCATGTAAAGTCATTTTATAAGGTTTTCTTTTGATTGATTAAAAAACACTACAATAAAGTGAATACTTAATAAAATAACAATTAATAAATAATTAAGTACTTAACAATAATAAAAAAATATTTCAAAGCTATCAGAATATGCGACTTTTTTATGTAAATTTATTATGAGAACATGCGACCATTTATAGCTGTCAATCTTCCGTTTTTTACTTTTTTCTTTCTAAAGAATAAAGTATTGTAATCGATATTTTTTTTACTTCTGCTTTTGACAGATTTACAAATTTTAAAAGCGAGAGAACGCCGAAAGCATGTTTGTACAAAATGCCTGTCTGTTTTGCATTGTTTGTTTTCCAATTTTTTAAATAGTGTATACGAGTTTATTTATAATATGAGATTCACTTTGCTCATGGCATTTAAATTTCATCAGTAAATGATCAATTAAAGATAGCATCTAATTTTCTTTAACATTCACGGGTTTCTATTAATACTATGTTCGTAATAATATCGCTCAGAGGGAATCTCGCTAATCCCTCAGAGGGAAATCTTAGTAATACTTAATTAGCTTCCTTAAAATTAAAAGTTTTTAGAACATAGTGAAATAATCCAATAAAATCGATATAGAAGTTTTGTTATAGAAATAAATTTTGATAAATATTATGAAGTAATTCTTCTGAGGCAATGCAGTCTCAGAAGTAATTTCCTTCCTTTACCAATATTTATACTGTGATTATATCAAGAAGATATGAAATACATTCAAGTATGTATGGAAACAGTTGGTATATTTTTTCATTATGTAAAATTGTTATTAATTGTTACAAATTTCTTGATAGATTTAGGTTTTTCATTGCTTTTTTAGTGAATGCATACATTCTGCATCTTTATACATTTTCTGAAAATAATTGTGAATTTCAAAAAGCAATAAGGGTGAAATGAAAATTTGTAAAATGTGCAATGCTTATGAATAACATAAAATCTTTAATATAATACCTCAAATGTTTATAAAGCTACAGTTCCATAATATAGCTCAAAAATATTTTGTTATACACTGTAAAAAAATAATCCCTACCGATGGAAAGTTGCCGAAATATGTATGCTTACTAATATCTTATTTGTACGCAATACAAGAGAATATGTCAATCTACATAACTAGTTTTTGTAAAGCTATACAAACATGTAATTTTACTAACGAGTCTAATAAAATTACAGATATCTTACGAAAATTTTATTTGTAACCTGGATTGCAGTTACATAAAATATTCTTGGCATCCCAGTATCCTAAAAATTTCTTAGCAGCCTTACAGATTTTTTGATTTTTAGTGTAAATTTGTATTTGTTACATGAAGTTTTGCTTTTTTCGTTACATAAATAGCTCTAGGAATCCGAGTTTCCTAGAAAACATTTAGTAACTTTACAGTTTTTTTTTACAGTGTATGTTAAAATCTGTCGCAAAATAGGTTTTTAACTTAAGATCTCTAATTATATTGATGGATATGAATTCTTGGTATTACTACATTTATTTAAATTAATTTTAACGTTTATTCTTGCATGAAAATTAACCGTAATATAAAGTTTATTCATCTTCATTATGAATATGTTTCCTTAATCTTAGATTTTATTCCCTATCAAACAGTGTTAATATTGCTCGTTCATTGGGATTCTTAGAATTATAGAATGATTTTTGAATAGAGATTTTATCCATTTTTAATCCCTGAAAAATGTGACAAATTCTAAAATATAGAAATCGAAAATCGCTTGTCAAGAGTGGTAAATGAGGTGCGTTCATTCTATAACGAAGGTTTAAAAAAATTCAGATCTTGGTGTAATTGTATACAGTGTTTTGGGCACAGTATAACAGTCAAAATCTTTTGTGTGTCCCTCTAAAAACTCTCTGCTTTCTATTATAAAGGAAGTATTTTGTAGCAATCCTAAATAACGTATATCAATTTATAAAATGTTAAATAGTTTATTACAATTAATTTGCACTCCAAGCGATATTCCCTGTATACCATTATGTAATGGAATACTTTTGCGTGGTCCTTTTGATGACTAGTAAATATTCTATACTCAACAGATTGTACAGAATATATGTACTAGTATGTATTTAATAGATGCATTTCAATATTACAGTGCATGTCAAATGTTTAAGCACAACAGAAAATTTCAAAAAAAAATTATTAATGGGTGAAAGTTACTTCCCTTTTCACATAGCCGACAAATTGTAGTTTTAAAAAGATAGTTAACAGATTCATGCTATAAAATTTATCTTAAATAATAAAATTTATCAAAACAAGAAAAATGAGTGTGTCAAAAGTTTAAGCACGGTAGTATTTTAGTCTTTAGCAGAACAAGAATAAAACAAATTAATACTTGATTATTGCTCCTTTCTGCTGAATTACTTGAAATATGCGGTCTTCCATCGTTAAAATGAGGTTCTGTATTGTTTCTGGTTCATTTTTAAACCAAGCGTTCTCAATGGCATCTTTAACGAATAAAATAAAAAAACAGAAGTATTTTATTTTTGGACATTAATTTGGACCAACCAGAAAACGAATAAAATGAAATAAGTTAAAGAATTCAACCAATAAAAACATTCAGGTATACTTCAGATTTCCCAATTCTCTACTGAAAACAACAACTATTTTCCAAATAGTTAATAATAAATGTAGTAAAATGAAACTTAAAAATTGAAACTATTTGAATTGAAAACTTTATTAGAGTTTATTTAGAAACTATTTCCTAGTATCTTAGTAGCCGAATTTCTGCAGGATAATATAGGACAATTCAGCCTTAAAAAAGGTTCTCTAGTGTATCATAATTGGCAAAAAATGACTGATAAAGGAGTATAACGATTATTTCGTTATATATTGGTTATTTTCTTAAATTATTCCTTTGCACCCCCCTTCCCTTTTCAATTCAAAATTAGTTTTTAATTGTCCTTCATTTCTTTTCCATTTTCCTCGCTTTTTATTTCTCTAACCGAAAATCTGCAGCTGCCCAAGATTATCTGTGAGAAATACACCCACATTTTTACTCAACCGTTCAAAACAATTTCCAGATGTCGGCTAATTCTGATCGAATCAATTTTTCATTACCTTATAAGGAGATCCTCTCTGTATCGCGGGTAAAATTTATGCTTACGCTTCTTTCTCCCTTCTTGACAAAATCCTAAAAAGAATTTAATATCTGCGCATTAAAATCTGGTGCCCCTTTGCTTAGACATAACAACACGTGTAACATGTATCTATTGGCAACCATATCCTTTCCCCATCCCAGCCGGGCAGCCAAATTAAATTCTGATCATGCCGGCTGCATTTTAACTGTAATTTGGCGTATACTATTTATTGTGCATGGGCGAACTTGTATGTTGGCGATTTTCTTTCACGCCAAAAGTGGCGGTTTGTTTCTATGTATGAACCCACTTGGCTCGCTGCTGTTGACTGAAGAAGTTGTAAATCTTTGTTCGGAGATTTTCTCCGATTATTATAAGTGTACCCCCCTATTACACCATGTTTAAATAAAAAGTGACTTAACAATCATTGTGGGTTTTTTTCGCTATCTTCACATCTAGACCTGGACTACTATACTGTATTACGTTTCTTCTAAGTGTTCTAACAAAATAGCCAGCTACTACAAAACACCCCTACAAGGAGTACTTTAGAAAATAATAAAATCTATATATTTAAAAGACCTGGCTGTTATTTTAGTCATCAGCCCTGAATTTTCTACGCAACCGATTTTGATAATTATTTTTTTAAATGAAAGCTATTTATTTGTAGTTGTGCCCATTCTGGCTATTTTTTTATTTACTTCCATTTTTTGTTTTATTTTTAACCAGCAGGGGAGACCGAGCTTAGCTCGGTCAAAATTAACTTTGTGTTCAACTCGATATAGTATTTTCACTGTATCATTAACTCTGTATTATTACTGTAAAACATGTTTATAACAGTATTATTTAGAAAAAACAATCAATAAGAAAACTATGTTTTTATGCGCATGTTTATA
Organism: Maratus speculifer; assembly: GCA_964019185.1. NCBI lineage: Eukaryota > Metazoa > Arthropoda > Arachnida > Araneae > Salticidae > Maratus > Maratus speculifer. Next base: position 26,389,152 of record OZ025294.1, on the reverse strand, counting down.
ACGAAGGGACATCGATCTAAATCACTTTTTTAGCTCGACTCTGATTGGTTTAACCATGCATCTCGAATCCTCTTAAGAATGTATAAAAAAATTCTTTACATTCTGAATGACAGTATTTTTTGCTTGATATAGCCAAATTTGGAGGCATTCTTTCATTTGGATCCAAATACGGGTTTTGGTTTTCGTAATTTTTATAGTCGATTTTTTGGCCATATGTCGCCAATATTTTGTCAAATATCACCAAGTTATTGCCTATTGCCATATTCTCGTGACCCTGACCCGTATTACCCAAAATGAGCCACTAATCAAATTTGATCAAGCATGTGACATACCTCAATTGTCTTCAGGTAATCAAAAACAGTAGAATATAAAATTGAATCAAAACCGTTTAAGCCATTTTTTAGGTAAAATTAACTTGGCAGCATTCAGCAATGAAGCGAAATGACCCATTAATATAATTTTGTTTAACATGCGACTCAGCCCAATAGTCTTCTCGTGACAAAAAACGTTTTGTTTCAAAATTTAGGTAAAATTGATTGAGTTGTTGTTATATATAATTAGAATGACCCTAGCTCATTAAGACCCAAAATGACCCACTAATCGAATTTTCGCGAGCATGTGTCCAAGCCAAATGGTTTTCTCTTGCTCAGAAACGATATAGTACAAAGTATAGTCAAAATGGTGAAAACCATTTTCTATATAAAATTAGCATGACCCATCATGACCAACAAATGACCCTTATAATCGAAATCTCTCGAACGTTGGGCCTAGCTCATTAGTTTTAGCATGCCGAAAAACATTAGATACAATATTTAGATAAAATCGATTCAGCCGTTTTTTAGATATAGCTAGTTTGACCCTGACTCCCTTATGATCCAAAATGACCCATTGATCGAATTTTCTTAAAAATCTGTCATAACCCAATGATTTTCTTGTGCCCGAAAACGATAAAATACAAAATTTAGTCAAATTTGCGCTAGAGATTGTCTGGATAAAATTAGAATAACCCAAAAGTGACCCACTGATCGAAATTTCTGGAACATGTGACATAGCCCAGTGATTTTCTCGTGCCAAAAATATGCTGTATACAAAATTTCGTTAAAATCGATCCACACCCGTTCTTTAGATATAGCTTGACCATGACCCATCATGACCCACAAATGACCCTTATAATCGAAAGCTCTCTAATATGTGACTTATTCCATTAGTTTTCTCGTTTCTAAAAATTGTTACATACAGAATTTCGTTAAAATTGATCCTGCCGTTCTTTAATTATATAAAGCTTGACCCAGACCCTTTATGATCCAAAATGACCCATTAATCGAAATTTTTCGAACATGTAACCTAGTCCAATGATTTTATCGTGCCAAAAAAATGTTGCATACAAAATTTCGTTAAAATCGATCCACCTGTTCTTTAGATATAGCTTGACCATGACCCATTATGACCCATCATGATCCACAAATGACCCACATAGTCGAAATCTCTCAAACATGTGATTTAGCCCATTAGTTTTCTCATGTCAAAAAACTGTTACATACAAAATTTCTTTATAATCGATCACGCCGTTCTTTAAATATAGATAGTTTGACTCAGACCCTTAATGACCCAATATGACCCATTAAAATTTTTTCTCGAACATGTAACCTAGGCCAATGTTTTTCTCATGCCCGAAAACCATAGAATGAAATTTTTAGTCAAAATTGCGTCAGAAGATCTCTAGATAAAAATAGCATGACCCAAAATGACCCCAAAAATGACCCACTAACCGAATTTTCTCGAACATGTTACCTAACCCAATGGTCTTCTTGTAATCCAAAGCGATACAATATAAAATTTGGTCAAAATCGTTAGAGCCGTTTTTTAGACAAAAATGGCTTGACCCACAATGACCCCAAAATGACCCACTAATCGAACTTTTTCGAACATGTGACCCCGCCCAATAGTTTTCTGGTGCCAAAAAACGGTTGGATACAAAATTGCCTTAAAATCCATCCAGCCGTTCTCTAGATATAAATAGCTTGATCCTGACCCATTGTGACCCAAAATGACCCAGTAATCGAATTTTCCCGAACATGGGACCTAGCCCAATGGTCTTCTCGTGCCCGAAAATGGTAAAATCCAAATTTTTGCGAAAATCGTTAGAGCCGTTTTTGAGATAAAATTTACCCACACACCCACACACACACACACAATTTTTGCTCGCATTATAGTATAAGATTTTAAATGCTTTTTACGATATTTCTTCATAATGGTGGCAAATCAGTTTAGCTTTTCTCTCGATAATAAAAATTTACTTTCGATTATCACTTTCCACCAGTCAGAAGCTTTATTTCATCATTGAACATGTCTTCGCATTTAAAAGAAAAAAGTTTATTGTTTTCGTAAAATTTAACCTCAATAAAATGATTGCGTATAATTATGCACTAATTAAGGTAAAAAAATATATTTACTGAGAAATAATATTAATAATGCAGATAAAATAACAGAAAATAATTTATGATAAAAATTAATGTCTAAAACAAAATAAGAAAAATTTCAAATGAGGAAAATGATGTCATTCAGCAAACAGATAAATGGGAATTACAATATTATTACGGATGCCTTTTTCATATTACTAATAACATTAACTTTTAAAAAACATTTGAAGAGAAAATGACGTCACTATTTAAAACACCGCATTTTTTACTCATAACGATATTACATTTCAATATTTCTTTTCATTATGGACGCTGAGATTGAGATTTTACTTTCAGATGTCTTCAGTTAGTGAAAATTATGTTATAGAAAAAATGAAATTAGTTTTTTTTTTAAATAAAACTATTTTCCTGTGAGTGCATATAAAATAAAATTTCTGGATTTCGCGGGCAGTCAGATTAAAATTTTAATTGCAGATGTGAGAATATTTGCATGCAAAATTGTAGCTGGCAAACTTGACATTAAGTATGAAAATATATTTATTATATATTGATTGAATAATGCAATTACTTTTGCTTTAAAAAAAAACAAATCGATCGGGTCTTTTAAAAATTTCATTCGCCGCATTCGGCGGGATTCCAGTCCTAAAATTTAAAAAAAGATAAAACTAGCTTTAAATTTAAGAAAAATCTGTGACTGGTCACAATGGCAAAACGCCAGCCGCAGATTCTCGAGATAGCGCAGTCGGAACAACTGCGAAAAGCCGTCTGGCAATTTCTGCAAAAAAATTAGACAAATTTTTTTTATCTTTATTACTGGTGATAACTTACTAAATGTTACGTAAATGGCACTTTACCAGAAGGAATTAAAAATCGGTGTTTAATCAGGATTACCAAAATTAAGTTAACTTCCTTAAACTTACGTTTTCACCTTTTTAAAAATTTCAATGATATTTGCTGAATTTAAATAATGTGTATTTTTGTACAGTTACGGTATACACTAGATATAATTTGCCAAATGAAACTAAAACAGACTTTTCAATTAAAGCAGAATACTATTACAAAATTTACTTTTTGATACAATCGAAAAAGATATTGAAAAAAAATGTTAAATACGCATAACATGGGTAAAAACCCGTTTCAGCATTTATCGCCCATGGATGGTAGTAGAGTGGTTTTCGTTTTGCGGCTTGCATCCCACAGCAAAGCGGGTGTGTTTGATTTTTAAGCTCCTGACTGCCGCCGGCTGATTTTTTCACACACTAAGCTGCAGGTTTCACTGCTGCATAAGCAATATTTAAATTAGTATAATTCCACAAATAAAACCCAGTTATGAAAAACTAAGTTAGGATTGATGCTATCAAAGATTATACACCGATACTAATAACATATTTTGCATCAGGTTGGAAAAAAACATCTTTTTTTTAATATTTTAAAAAAATTACAGAGAAAACAACATTACAATATTACCCTTTGGCTGGGCAGTAAGGGGGTTAATGGGGACAATTTTAAGTATACTAGCTGCCTTTGGCGACCCTTTCGGTCTCCTTTTTGAATGTATGTATACTCAGCATTAAATCATATTGCTTTTATTCATAATTTATTTCAATTGCTTACTTTTTTTCCACATTAGAAGATTCTTCTAGAGAAATAGATACAGATGTTATATACGCACCACATTGGCGCGATTGCAACAAAATGGCAATTATATGTGCCACACATGGTAACCGGGCAATCGTTATTTATTTATTAATAAACTGATTGTTTACTCCTATTTTCATTTTTAAAATGATATAAACTGATTTATTCTATAATTATTAACTAAACTTTTTTATTTATTATTATTTCCTTTTTAAAATAATAAAAATATTTATGTAAATAAAATATGTAATAAAAAATATGTATATAACTGCTATTTGAAAACGAAGTTTTCGCTATATTGGCGTCAGAAAAATAACACGCCAGTCTGGTGAATATATGATATCTGTGCTGATAAATCAAGAAATCGGTATTTTTATGCTAGCCTGGCGCAGATAATAAATCGCGAAATGTTGTACCCGTGGCACTTTTTCATATATCCTTAATTTTTTAAAATATAATAAGTTAATCCTTTCACTCATTTTATTTATAATACATAACTTTAATTTGAAACAGAAAAGTATAAAATTCATGACTTTTATTTATTTTTTTAAGTAAAAGGAACAGAAAAAATTAAAATAACGATATTTAAAAGCTCTATAATTGCAGCAAAGGAACAAAACATAAATAAATCCAATCTACCACAGCCTGAATCTTACCCAAAGACTTTTAAACAGTAGCAATAAGATGCGTTTCATTTGGACATTTCCATTAAACAATTAACAAATAATTGTGATTTTTGTGCCACATATGATAGCATAATATATATATAATCTAAATTTCATGAAAGTGTTTTTTGAGCACTAGGTGCATAATGTATAAACAATAAAAAAACAGTAAACATTAAAATATTAATATGAAACAACATGAAAAAGTCAGAAACAGAGTATAAGTCATTACTCTTCAGCAGGCGGAATGGCTTTAAACATCCCTCCCCACTATTAAAATATAAAGCTTCATTAGCAGATTTCGTATAATGAAACAAAACCTTGCATTAAATATAAAATGATATATTTAAAAATTAATTTAAATAAATAATATTTTCTTAAAAACTATGTAACACAATCAGATATTCAAACACTATATTAAATTAAATCAGAGTTAACCCTAAATAAAGAAAAAGAAAAACATTTATATTTATGAAATCCTAAATAATAACAACATAAAATGCAAGAAATTGTCCCACTTCCACCTGTACCTGCCAACTAGCATAAAAAATGATCTTACTGCATAAGCACGGCATTATATTTCCAACAGATGACAAGAAATTTTTAACTCCAACAAAAATCAGCCCAAATTTCCAAAAACATAGCCAATTCTTTCCAATCGTGAGTTCTTTCTGCATGTTTTGTCATCTACAATCATCCATCCTCTTGCGTAGACTTTCAGATGACCACTTAAAGTAACAAACTCCAGAATTCAGCAATCCTTTCGGCTACGTCTCCAGTCCATAGAGTTGCCAATTTTAAAAAAATAATTTTACATAATATTTCAAAAACTTACACGGATAATTGTTTTTATAAAACAAATTACCCAAAAACTTATAAACCTGTTTATTTACGTTGAAAACATTATTACATATTTTTGTGAATCTAATAAATTGACCTATAACTGTATTATTAAAAACTTTTTTTATTTAAATTAGAAAACCAATGTAGTAAATTTATCGTATAAAAATCAAAACTGTTTCTTTTATCATAAAGATCAATATTGATACTATTATCTGAAATACTAAAAGACATATCAAGAAAATCCACTCTATTATCGATATCGTTAGCCTTATTTAATTTTAAGAAACTAGGGTAAATTTTATTAGATTCAATATAAAAATCAAAATTATATATTAAAATGTCATCAATATATCTATACATATGTAGATGCTTATTATATTTAACAGTATATTTATATTCATAATAAAATAAAAATAAATTAGCAGCAGTGCTGGAATAATTAGTTCCCATTCCGATTCCACATGAGTGATTAAATATATTATTCCTAAAAACTACATAATAGTTATAAAAACAAAAATGACATAAATTCAAGAAAAATTCACGATTAATATACTAATATATACTGCATATATACATATATATATATAGATATATATTTATATCAATAATGTTTAAAATTTTAATTGCTTCTAGTCGTACATCCAACAGAATAAAAAAGTGTCCAAGGCGGGACTCAAGTCTAAGATTCTAAAATCTGAAGCATTATTTAATCCAAAGGTTTGAAAATTTCGCCAGAAAAATATCTATTTTTTGAAAAATTTCTGTTGAAAATTGAATTATATAGATTTATTGAAATTCATTTTCTTTAATTTCGTGTTTGCCCCTCTGTCAGTGGCTCCTATCCCATCATAAATATACCGTCTTGTGTGCTGCGGTTATAACCTTGTCAAAAAAATGATAATAAAATATACAAAAATGGATACCGGGTCCAAATGGTTTAGTTGGTATTCGGCGCACTAAACTGATGACTCAAGTTCTAGTAAAAGTTTAGTCACAATTTTTTTCCTCTGTTGCTTGTACGCCTTTTAAGCAATAAAAATTTGAAGCATTATTAAATGCAAGAGGTGGGAGTTTTTTAGAGAAAAATTTCCAAGAATGATAGTGATAAATTCATACCTTTTATTTTACCAGAATTATAAGATTTAAGTTTTCATAGGGTTCTGTTTCGAACCTTAATATAGAATGCGATGAGAAGAGATCTTTAAAAGAAACAATTTATAAAACACATAACAACAACGATAACTCCTTTTTAGCCATCACCGACAATAACTTCAAAGGAAAAGTTTCTTTGACTCAAAAGTATTTTTTTTTTTTGACAAACACGTCTTATATATAGAAAATTTTCATTTTTTTATATTTGCTTTACTAAATAGAGGTTACATTTATTTAATTTTAAACATAATGAAATTTCAGATAAATTATTTTTTAATTTTTCATGGAGTTCTCTTATTTAAACTAACAACACCATTCTGAGGATTTAAAGTAAATATTGAAGATCGTGTAAAATATTTCATTGAAATATTGATTGATTGATTTTGTTTCTGCATTTTAGTTTCTTGAGTTTCAAATCAATATTTTATTGTAGATAGTTTTTGTAATTTAATATCTTTTAGCAGAATTTTCTATTTACTCTCTTGTTTCTTTACTTTCTAAAATTGTATGAAATACTTTCATAATGTATTCGACTAATTTAACGCTTGAAAGCTTTTAAAAAAGGATTAATTGGCTGAAATCTAAACAAATGATAAAAAAATTTCGCTGTTCGATCAACATTTCATACTTGAACAACTTAATAATGGTGATGTTCTATGTAATTTATCCAGGCGTATTAACGCCAAAGTGGGTAATAGCCGCTAAGTGCGAATTTTACACGTAATTATGAAGGAATTTATGTGATTGCACAAAGGGTTCGGCATAGAAGGATTCTGAATCAACTGAATAACAAACAATTGCTAAAATTAAATTCCCTCCATATGTAGACCTTGTCGCTGGAAGAAGCTTGTAAGCATCAAAGTTGGACTTGTGTGGTTGAAATTTGTGTGGTAAGCTCCGAAGGCTAAAGATTTATTAGGAAATATTTTGTTTAGTATACAAATGTGTAATCTATTTCTTGTATCTACAATGACTTTCATAATTCATAAATAGGCAAGAATAATATTTTTTTCTAATAATTATTTTGATACGCCCTCTCTTGAGTTCCTTGGCGGACAGAACTCAATTACATCAGTTGTAGTCTTTCGAGTGGCCGTACAATTCTACCCCGGTGAGTAGTCAATCGGACATGCAGTACTGTATCACTTTGATTATCGGTGATTCCAATCACCTCCAAAAGACAGAGTTCTTTTATAAGACGAATCAACATCCCGGACGCAAACTTCAACTTTACTACTCGTACAACGCCATCTTGACTTTGAAAAAGTACTATGATTCTACAAGGAGGCCAGTTTATTCGGCTGGAATTTTCGATCTATATTAGAACAACACCTCCTACACACAAAGAATTTGATTTTTCCCACTAATTAAGGAACATTCTAACAAGCCGAGATAATCATTTCGAAATCTTGTTTTTAATTTTAAATTATATATATAGCTGGAAATTTTCCGTTCATAACTTGACATCATCTAAGACACTCGAATATTTTGGTTTTTTTCCACTATTTAACGACTTATTGTTAGAAATTTGTATTTTTTAAAAAATTATGTTTATAATAAGATATAGAATTAGTTTGCTTTTAATAAAAATATTACAATCACATATTTCCTTTTAAAGAGAGATATCATTTAACTTTTGTTTATTTATCGAAACTTTCATAAATTTCAAATTTTACCTTTTATAACTAATAATAGTTCTTACTGTAAAAACATTTCATCATTATTTGTTCATAACTGGGATAAAGTTATTAAGTTTTGGTTGTTAAGAACATTTTTCATAAACATAACTTTTAACGTTATAGCCTTATATTACGATTTTTTACTTTCTTCTATCTTCAATAGAAGAAAGTATTGTAATCGAAATTTTTTTCGACTTCCGGTTTTCGACGGATTTACACGTTTTAGGGGTCAGAGATTCCAAAAAACATGTTTTTACAAAATGTCTGTCTGTCCGTGTGTCTGTGTGTGTGTCTGTGTGTCTGTGTGTCTGTGTGTGTGTCTGTATGTCGCCATTCTACCATCAAAAAGTGTATGAAGTTATGCATAGAATTGAACCAAATTTTTTGTGAATATTTTTGGCTGTGGCAAGCAGGTCCTCCTACAGTTTTGAAATATTCCGCCGGAAGGGGGCGCTGTAATCGCGATTTTTGTGCCATTTTCAATATTGTACCGACCAAAAGTATATGAAGTTATGCATCGAATTGAACCAAATTTTTTGTGTATGTGTATGACTTTGGCTAGTTGGTCCTCCCTGAATTTGAAAAAAATCCGCCCGAAGGGGGCGCTGAAATCGCCATTTTTGTGCCATTTTCAATATTGTACCGATTAAAAGTAGATGAAGTTATGCATCGAATTGAACCAAATTTTTTGTGTATGTGTATGACTATGGCTAGTTGGTCCTCCCTGAATTTGAAAAAAAATCCTCCGGAAGGGGGCGCTGCAATCGCCATTTTTGTGCCATTTTTAATATTGTACCGACCAAAAGTATATGAAGTTATGCATCGAATTAAACCAAATTTTTTGTGTATCTGTATGACTATGGCTAGTTGGTCCTCCCTGAATTTGAAAAAAATCCGTCGGAAGGGGGCGCTGCAATCGCCATTTTTGTGCCATTTTCAATATTGTACCGACCAAAAGTACATGAAGTTATGCATCGAATTGAACGAAATTTTTTGTGTAATTGTATGGCTATGGCTAGTTGGTCTTCCCTGAATTTGAAAAAAATCCGCCGGAAGGGGGCGCTGCAATACCGAATTTTATGCCATTTTCAATATTGCACCACATAAAAGTGTATGAAGTTAGTTCTAGAACTGAACTAAACATTTTGTATATGATTATTTTTTGGCAAGGCCTGTATGTCCTCCTCGAATTTCAAAAAAAAATCTGCTTATCATTCTATTGTCCATCGGCTCGTGCAGAGACGGAAATTCGTTTTTACTGCGATTAATTGATTGAAGCAGAAATTTAAGATGAAAATCAAAGTTGGTAAGGTATTGAATTAAAATTATTAAAGCATTAAAATGAGTAACTATTTTTTTTAATATTAAAATGTATGTATGAGATAGAAGAAAGTTTTGGGATTGGCACATACAACTAGTTTAAGTAATAAATTTTTTGTAACAGAATATTCTTCATTGCACTGAACTTACTGTTTTTTATTAAATTATTTTTTTTTATATGCTAGATGCTTTTTAAGGTAAATTGGAAGAGTATGATGGGTTTCATATATTTTAACTAATCTATTCAATTTAATTAAAATGTAGAGGCATTAGAATGTTTTTAAATCTAAAAACTATTTTTAATAGAAATAAAAAAGGACAAACAAATAAAACCTTCCAGAATTTCTTTATGAAAACATAAATGTGTACTTTTATATCACTATTGTAAATTTTGCAAAGTGCTAAATGAAAATGTATAACAAATAAGTGTGAAAATGATACATTTGCCCATACGTTAATTCTTTTCATTTCTAATTAAGTTTAGTTTCTTAGTTTTAGTTTTGCATAAAAATTATATAAACTAGAATAAATATTTTTTTTAGCCCGGTATCTCAGAGATCAGCGCATTCCTCTTCTAAATCTCAGGTCCACAGATCGATTCTGGACTGTAGATTGGTTAAGGTTCACAGAACCTTTCACTTCTTTTGTGTCAGTAAATGGAGTATTCAGCTTATTTGCGAACTAAACACAGCGGATGTCGTCAGTTCAATGGTCAAGCAAATAGGGCACTTTATTACATATACCTTGAAGAGAGAGACCATAGAGACGCAAATTTAGCTTTAATTTAGAAATATTAATTGCAAAATTCTATGAGAAGTCTCAATTGCATCCTTTTTTTCTTTAGAAATTCGAAATATATTTTTAATCAAACAATTGTTTTTAAACAATTTCTATAAATGTTCCATTGCATCTGAAAAAGGGTTTACTTTATTTACAATAGTGCTAATTCGTTAAACACTTATGCAACAATAACTGAAAATAATAATTAACACATGTAACTGAAAGTTTTTCGATTGAATTGTGAATTGTTGCAAATGCGTTGTTGCCAAATAAAACGATTCTGCAAAAAGTGTCATTATAAATTACATGTGGAGAAAATGTGTTTTCAAAACATATTTCAAAACATTCATTTTTAAAATAGTGTAATTTAAAAGGCACCATATATCAGTGTTTTGAAAGTTTTCTACATGTGTTGTTTTATATCTTTTTTTAAATTGAGTGGTGTTTACAATGTGTTGTTAATTTATTGACAAAGTGTTGTACAGCACAACACTCTTGTAAGAACATATTTTCATCTACAATTTTTCAACATATTTAACAATACTATTTTAGAGCACATTTTTAGATAGCAACACTTTTGAAACTTATTAAGAACACATTTCTAAATAGCAACACTTTTGCAATATATTAGAAATGCATTTCTAGATAGCAACACTTTTGAAACGTATTAAAAACACAATCACAAAAAATGTTTTGTATCTGATTTTTTGATTGAAGCAGCATAAATTTCATTACTTAGGAAACTCTGAAAAGTTCTGTGTACGCAGCATCTGTGGATTCTGACATGGCTTTGATTGCAAGACACATCTTTGCTGCTGTGATTATCCAATAAGATCCAAATGTATTTGAGAGAGTCCGACAATCCATGATTCGACGGTGTAATGGGTGAATCGCCCGCAATGGTAAAAATTTTGAACACTTTTTCTGACATTTTCACACATCTACCACATCACATGTAATATCTTTGATCAATTAATTATTTCAGATGATCTCAGTCTTGTGTTGCTTCGTTTATTGTACCTCTCATACTACTTTCCCATGAAGTTTCTAAATATGGGTTGCTAAGCAAATATGAATCCTTGTGATGTTCCCTATACCTCACCTTGAAGATTGTTTTAATGATCCTGGGATACCCTGTATTTGGTTTAATAATCTTATTTACTCTGGTTCATATTATTATTTTTGTTTCATTTAGAAAAGTACATACAGATATAAAAAAAAACTGAAAATATTAATCTATTTTACATAATATGAGCAAAAAAGCACAAGCTTCTGCGAGTAATAAACTTTTATCCTGCAAACTAAGGTATTATTTATACACTTAATCATAACAATTACTTTAGACGTTTTAAGGTATTTTTATTACTAATTTTATATGAAATGTTAATTACACATATTTTAATAATGTAACCGACCACTACGGCATAAAAGATAAACAATGGATTTTAAAATGTGCGATGATGCAATAGTTTCATGCTTTAATATAAAGAAAAATACTTGAATGAAACAAAGAATGCTGTCATTTGTAAGAAAACCAAACTGAGATATCTACATTCTGGAAAATGAACGAAAACTAGATAATTTAGAAGCTATTACGGGGAAAATCTGATTAGAAAAAGATTTTGAGGATATTTTTCTTTAAGATTGTACATATTTTAACGTTAATATACACTGTAAAAAATCTGTAACCTACACACTGTAAAAACAAAACAAAAATAAAATCTGTAAAGTTATTAAAATTTTTCTAGTAAACTTGTATTCCAAGAACTTTTCGTATAATGATAACATCAAAACTTCATGTAACCGAGCATTGTTACATGAGTTTTTTGCCGATACCGTTCCATGAAAAGTTCTTGGAATACAAGTTTACTAGCAAAATCTTAGTAACTTTACAGATTTTTTTAGAGGCAGATATAAAGTTGTCGAATTCCGTATGCTTACTAATATTTTACCTGTGCACTGTAGAAGAATATATGTAAATCTACAAAATTAATTTTCGTAAAGCTAATCTGTAACTTTACAAACGAATCTTCTAAAATTACTTTTATCATACTAAATTTTATCTGTAACCTGGGTTGTAGTTACATAAAAATTTCTAAGAATCCCTTTTTCTTAAAATATTCGTAGTAACCATACAATTTTTTTGATTTTTAGTGCAAATTTGTATACGTTACATGATATTTTCTTCTTGCCGTTACAAAAAATGTTCTAGGAATCCCAGTTTCCTGCACTGTAAAAAAATCTGTAAAGGTACTAAACATTTTCTAGGAAACTGAGATTCCAAGAACTTTTCATGTAACGATATCAAAAAAAATCCACGTAACCGATTCTAAAGCTTAAGTTTTTGTTGTTACCGTTACAGGAAAAGTTCTTGGAATCCCAGTTTCCTAGATAAAGTGTAGTACCTTTACAATTTTTTTTTTTTTTACAGTGTAGAAAAGTTTTAATAACTTTATCATTAATCAATATTTTCTTTCTAAAAAGCGCAAAATTTTCTTTTACGCTGTCTTAAAATGTATTTATTTTTATATCGTTTGAAATAAAAATGTTTTATCCTAGAGTAATGCATCTTAAAATATTAAGAGCTCGGGTGATAATACACTGTAAAAAAAATCTGTAAAGGTACTAAATATTTTCTAGGAAACTGGGATTCCAAGAACTTGTCATGTAACGACAACAGGGAAAATTCATGTAACCGATTCTGAAACTTGAATTTTTGCTGTTACCGTTACAGGAAAAGTTACAGGAATCCTAGTTTCCAAGGAAAAGTTTAGTACCTTTACAGATTTTTTTTACAATGTAAATTGATTTTATTTTAATTATTAACCCAACATCATAAAAATAAATAATGAAAATAATCAATGTAATTTTATGTATTAAATGATATTCTACTTTCTAGTAATAGCTAATTTGCAAGTTGATCAATTGAAAAGAGTATCTGTTTGTTTCTGGTATTATCCATATGCATAATATATATAGCAAGACTTTGAACATCTTTTTTTCTTTAATATAGATTTATATATGAAGTGTGGGTACCATTTTTCACTTTCTAAATGCGAAAACTAGTTTTTTTAAAGCTAAACTCGTATGGACAAATTTAGGATTGTTAATCCGATTCTGCGCACATCATTTAAATAAATTGTCTTTTAGGTAGCTTTCATTACAAAAGTAAAAAGCCTTATTAAGTAAAAGCTACCTATTGCAGCCGTCCGGAGGAAAGCACTTCCGGAAAATTTTGGTATACTAGGGGGGCCCCGCCCCCCTGCTCGCTATGCTCGCCAACCCCCCGCGTAATCGCTTCGCGATTTCAAGTTATTGGCTACCCCCTGCTTGCTGCGCTCGCCAATACCCCATGGTATGAATAAGCAGTTGCAGACCTTTCAAATGATGTGTCACACGACTGGTGTTGTAAAGAAATTAAAAATGTGCCCCCCTGGGGGGGGGGCAGAGTGGGAGGCGACACAAAAGACATCCATAATATGAATAATCAGCTGCAGACCTCTCAAATGATATGTCACAGGACTGGTGTTGTAAAGAAATTAAAAATGTACCCCTTGGGGGGCAGAGTGGGGGTGACACACAAGACATCCATAAAATGAATAAACAGTTGCAGAATTTTCAAATGATGTGTCACACAATTAGTGTTGTAAAGAAATTACAAAATGCGCCCCCTCTGAGGGCAGAGGGGGGGGGTTACACACAAGATATCCATAATATGAATAAGCAGTTGCAGACCTCTCAAATGATGTGTCACACAATTGGTGTTGTAAAGAAATTAAAAATGTGCCCCCCTGGGGGGTAGAGTGAGGGATGACACACAACACATCCATAATATGAATAAGCAATTGCAGACCATTCAAATGATGTGTCACACAACTGGTGTTGTAAAGAAATTAAAAATGTGACCCCCCCCCCCTGGGCAGAGCAGAGTGTGGAGGTGACACACAAGACATCCATAATATGAATAAGCAGTTGCAGACCTTTCAAATCTTGTGTAACACGACTGGCGTTATAAAAAAATTAAAAATGTGTCCCCCCTGGGGAGCAGAATGGGGGATAACACACAAGACATCCATTATATGAATAAGCAGTTGCAAACCCCTCAAATGATGTATCAAACGACTGGTGTTGTAAAGAAATTAAAAATTTGGCGAAATATTAGAGTTATCGCCAAGTTGGCGTCACTATTAACAACTAATTTTGGTCGCCAAATTTGGCGATATCTCGCCAAGTTGGCGACAAACTTGGCGATTGTTGGCGATAGTAACCTTTCCTCTCTTTATGGTAACCCATACGGCGATGCATAGACGGAGCCCTTTCCTGATTGGTCTATTCGACTCATGGAAGGAGTGGACAACCCGGATTCGTTAGTTCCGGAAATCTTCCACATCAGCATCATTCCAGGAGTCATTCCTTTTAAGGCTAGTTTTTTTTTACTATAGAAGGATTTTCACCGATCATGACCCCCAGACCCCAAAACCACCCTCCGTTCAAATGTTGACATATATATATCCTTACTAATATTATAAATCGGAAAGTGAGTTTGTTTGTTTGTTTGTTTGTTTGTTTGTTCCGCTTTCACGCCGTAACTACTGAACCGATTGCTTTGAAATTTTGCAGACGTAAAGTTAGAAGTCCGGATTAAATAATAGGGTAATTTTTATTTATTTTATTCAAATATTTTCCTTAATGATTCAAAATTTAATTATTTTTCATACAAAATCAATAGGCATTTTCCAGATAAAATTTAACCATTTTCCTTTCCTGTTGCCAAGAAAATAAAAAATTGGAATAATAATTTTTCAGCGGCAATGAATTTTTAATAGAAAACTTCCACGCGAAAAACTATAATAAAATCCTTCTATAGTAAAAAAAAACTAGCCTTAAAAGGAATGACTCCTGGAATGATGCTGATGTGGAAGATTTCCGGAACTAACGAATCCGGGTTGTCCACTCCTTCCATAAGTCGAATAAACCAATCAGGAAAGGGCTCCGTCTATGCATCGCCATATGGGTTACCATAAAGAGAGGAAAGGTTACCATCGCCAACAATCGCCAAGTTTGTCTCCAACTTGGCGATATATCGCCAAATTTGGCGACCAAAATTAGTTGTCAAAAGTGACGCCAACTTGGCGATAACTGTAATATTTCGCCAAATTTTTAATTTCTTTACAACATCAGTCGTTTGATACATCATTTGAGAGGTTTGCAACTGCTTATTCATTTAAAGGATGTCTTGTGTGTTATCCCCCATTCTGCTCCCCAGGGGGGACACGTTTTTAATTTCTTTACAACAACAGTCGTGTTACACAAGATTTGAAAGGTCTGCAACTGCTTACTCATATTATGGATGTCTTGTGTGTCACCCCCACACTCTGCTCTCCCCAGGGGGGGGGTCACATTTTTAATTTCTTTACAACACCAGCTGTGTGACACATCATTTGAAAGGTCTGCAACTGCTTATTCATATTATGGATGTGTTGTGTGTCATCCCCCACTCTGCCCCCCAGGGGGGCATATTTTTAATTTCTTTACAACACCAATTGTTTGACACATCATTTGAGAGGTCTGCAACTGCTTATTCATATTATGGATATCTTGTGTGTAACCCCCCCCTCTGCCCTCAGAGGGGGCGCATTTTGTAATTTCTTTACAACACCAATTGTGTGACACATCATTTGAAAGGTCTGCAACTGTTTATTCATTTTATGGATATCTTGTGTGTCACCCCCACTCTGCCCCCCAGGGGGCACATTTTTAATTTCTTTACAACAGCAGTCGTGTGACATCATTTGAGAGGTCTGCAGCTGCTTATTCATATTATGGATGTGTTTTGTGTCGCCTCCCTCTCTGCCCCCCAGGGAGGCACATTTTTAATTTCTTTACAACACCAGTCGTGTGAGACATCATTTGAAAGGTCTGCAACTGCTTATTCAAACCATGGGATATTGGCGAGCGCAGCAAGCAGGGGTAGCCAATAATTTGGAATCGCAAAGCGATTACGGGGGGGTTGGCGAGCATAGCGAGCAGGGGGGCGGGGCCCCCCTAGTAATTTAAAAGAAAATAAATATGCCGTCATGTTTGAAATAAAAATAAAAGGTGTATTTTTTATAATACATTTAACAAGGATATTTGTTTAGTTAATGGGAATTTTGTGTAAAATATGATGACATAAATTAAAAGTAAAAAGAATGAAAAATAATTATATTTTTAATAAAATGGTTCACTCATGAAAATGTGACGTCATAGTTGAAATAAAACAGGTACTTTATAGCAGTAGTTAAAAATACAAGAGATATGAATATCAGTAGCTAATGGAGCGAGATAAATATTGACGTCATATTTAAAATGAATC
The DNA here is from genome assembly GCA_964019185.1 of Maratus speculifer. Classification (NCBI taxonomy): domain Eukaryota; kingdom Metazoa; phylum Arthropoda; class Arachnida; order Araneae; family Salticidae; genus Maratus; species Maratus speculifer. The sequence continues at coordinate 26,372,300 of OZ025294.1, read as the reverse complement.
AGAAATATTTTTTACTTATACTAATTAATAAGTTATAAGTTACATACAAATGAATATTTTTATTCAAAACTCATAATTATCAATGGAAGAAATTTTTTGTGGCGAAAAGGTGGAAAATAAAATCACTGATTAATATATTTTTGGCTCCATTTTTTAACACTTTCGAACGAAGTTGAAAAGTTATTATGCTTTCGGTTTGTCTGTCTGTCTGGTCGCTTTCCAACTTTCGTAACTATACTCCGATTTCCATGAAATTTTTAGACATTATTAATGTTTACCTAGCACGAATGCCTATTGAAAATGAAGTTTTTACCATGATTAGTTTATTTAAAGGGATAGTCAAAAAATTTCCTTATATTACGGCATTATGGGGAAAAATCATTTTACTTAAATTTAACAATGTTACAGCCTGTAGAACATATTCAAATTTATATGCATTTACAAAGTGCACTAAAATATGCATTTTGTAAAGTATGTAGTGAAAAGGGCACTTACTATTCATTTACAGGGTCAGACAGAAGAATTCCATTGCATAGGAATAAAGGGAGGAACAGTTTCCGACATATTTTAATTATGGTAAACGATTTCATGTATAATCAAATTGATATATGTTGCTGAGGCTTAATGTAAGTTATTTCATACATAATACGAAGTGCATAGCATTTACAGGGACACACAAAAGATTTCAAATATTATATATTCTATCCGAAGTACTGTATATCATGGATGATGACTGTTGCATGGATGAAATGCATTTTGAATTATGATATGTGCTTTTAAGTTTCGCTAAATGTATGCATATTAAATGGAGAGTATAAATGGTAATATTATAAATAGTTAAATTTAGATATACAGGGTTACACAAAAGATCTCGGAAAGGTTACTGAATATTAGCGTAATTTACTTAAAGGTGGTTTTTAAATAAAATATGCATTTTTATTTTGAACTGCATTTAGTAAACTAAGAAATGTTTGTAGTATATAGATAAAATGATATACAGGGTCAAGCAAAGAGCTGGATACATGGTTGTCTTCGGATGATAATTTCTGAAAACGTAATTTAGGTAGTAATAAGAAATATTTTTGTTTGAAATAAATTTTAGAAAGATACTTTCGTGTATTAAAGGCACTTGGAAAACTACAGGGCTGAACAAAAGAATTCAAGAATGTTTCTATCTATTAGTATTAGTCGCTGAAAGGAAAATTTTGACCAGCAAACAAATTAGCAACTAGGGATTATCAGAAATTTTTTACCATAAATTCGCGATAAAAAGTTAATTACACATGTTTTTCATCATCGAAATTTTTTGCTTGATTGATCAATTATTTCTTCTTTAAATGTTATGTGGACGAAATCACGGGTAACTACTATTATTAATGATAATAATGAAAGACCGCTTAAATGAGGCGTAATATTATAAAAATATATTTATCTTGAAAATGAAAAAAATATTTGTAATGCTTAAAAAATAAATTAACGCGAAATATAACAATTGGTTCAACTTTTGGCGACTTATCCCTGGTGTTAGAATAAAAACATGAATTTCAGAAATTGATTAAATGAATTTTGAATGATAGTTATTTCCCTTTTTATTATTTTCTTTCTCTTTTTTATCGAATTTCCGTATAATATAACTTACAGCAGAAAAAAGCAGATCTGATTGTAAAAGAGACTGTAAGTTGTCAGTTACTATTCGTTTCTATACCATTTTCATCTTGCTTTTGTCGCCAAAGAATGTGTTTTTAAGCCGAAAATGCACTACTGACTTAATGCCTGACTTAGGTTCTTAATGGTAGCAATAATATTTTTTTTTTTTTTTTTTTTTTTCAAGTGAAGATAATTTTTAGAGTATATTTTAATATTTAGTCTTAAATTACATGGATATGAGTATTCTTTTATTTCTTTTTGCAAATGTTTTCATTGTTAATTTAATTTTTCTTGCGCCATTTCGTCAATTTCACTTACAGGAAAAATTTCAGTTTTAAAATTTAAAAACTGAAGAAGGAAAGATTACCCCATCGATTGAAAATCTACCCCCAAATTCCAAGATTAAATGTCAATAATGGATGATTGTAAATGTCACATTCACTTGACATTAAGCATAATATGAATACTAATTATGTCATCAAGTGATTTTTAATTCGACATTTTATTTCTACTTTTATATATGTTCTACTAATTTGTTTTTCATTATTTAAATGAAAATTTATGCTAATCTATATAATCTGGCTAATAGTTTGGCGATTTGTATAATTTGGCGAAATTGGTCGACGGTATAACCAAGTAGTACTGAAGGGAAAATTTTGCAATTCAAAGTAAATTTATGCAATTATGCGTTATTACTATTGATAAATTCAACATTTTGAAATAAAAAATTCCTGTTGAATAAAATTTACAAGTCTTTTTTTATTAACCATTTCCCCCTCAATATTTCTTCAATCAATATTACGCTATTTATCTCTTTCGCGCCAGGCTAAAAAAAGTATTTTAAATATTTTGTTAAATAAAAAAGTAAATAACATTTTTTCTATTTTTTAAAAATTATTTATAAAATCTAATTCTACCATTATGTGTCTTACAGGACAAAATAGCAGAATTACTTTTAAAAATGGTTTTATCTGTTAATTGTATGTTATTTGTTTATTTGGGTGTTTGAATTTACTTTTGTCATCAAACAGTGCGATTTTATACCAAGAAGGCTTAAGCCGGAGCGATGTTCACAATTACTAAATTCTCTCATTCTCTTTTAAATGTGTGAGAGCATTTTTAGGATATTTTTTTATGTTTAATTGTAAAAATAAAAATAGCAGTTATAGCAAAAAAAAAAAATGCGTATAATGCTTAAATTTTAGTATAAAAGTCTTCCTCATATCCAAACTGTAAAATAATTTAATTGCAACTTTTTAAAGTTTTGGCGCAGATGTCATATACGCACCACATACGCACGATTGCAACAAAATGGCGATTTTATGCCACACATGGTAAACCGACTATGGTTGTTTATTTATTAATAAACTATTTATTAACTTTCATTTTGTTTTTAAAAATAATATAAATCATTTTGTTCTATAGCTATTAATTAAACTTTTTTATTTATTATTTTTTTCAAATAATACAAAATAATTAAAAAATATTTATGAAATTGGTAATTAAAAAGTTCTCCAAATTGGCGTCAGAAAAAAATTGCGCCAATGTGGTGCATATATGACATCTGTGTGAAAGTTTTTTCTTATACATAAGTAGGGAAAATGCAGTATAAATACCGATTAAAGTTTTTTCCAAATGGAAATTTTGTCACGGATTTGGTCATATACTTATCGAGGTATCTCACTGACGCCAAAATGGCATTATTTGCCTCATATGGTAACCCAGCTATAGTTGTTTATCTGATGATAAGTTGTTTATTTACTTTCATTTTTTTTTTTGAAATGATATTTTTTGTTTTTTTTCTACAAAACAACAAATATCTTACAGTTATTTTATTTATTGTTACTTTTTATTTATTGTTAATTGCTGTTTAAAATGATAGAAAATAATAAATACTAGCAGGGGTGACCGAGCTCAGCTCGGTCAAAATTAACTTTGTGTTCAACTCGATATAGTATTATTACTGTAAAACATGTTATTAATAATAGTATTATTTACAAAAACAATCAATAAGAAAACTATGTTTGTATGCACATGTTCATAAATTTTACTTTATTTTAAAATTTACAACGAAAGGACATCAATCCAAATCACTTTTTTAGCTCGACTCTGATTAATTTAACTATGCATCTCGAAGACTTATTAAGAATGTATAAGAAATTTCTTCACTCTGAAAGACAATATTTTTTGCCAGATATAACCAAATTTGGACACATTTTTTCATTTGGCGCCAAATATGTGTTTTGGCTTCGTAACCTTAATAGTCGATTTTTCGGCCAAATTTCGCCAGTAGTTTGTCAAATATCGCCAACGTATTGGCTTTTGCCATAGTCTCATGATCCTGTCCCTTATTATCCAAATGATCCACTAATCAAATGTGATGAAACATGTGACTTATCTCAATGGTCTTCAGGTAATCAAAAACAGTAGAGTATTAAATGAATCAAAATCGTTTAAGCCATTTCTTAACTAAAATTAGCTTGACAGCATTCAGCAATGAAGCGATATGACCCACTAATATAATTTTGTTTAATATGCAACTCAGCTCAATAGTCTTCTCGTGACAAAAGACGTTCCGTTGCAAAATTTGGGTAAAATCGACTGAGTCGTTGTTATACATAATTAGAATGACCCGAACCCATTAAGACCTAAAACGACCCACTAATTTAATTGTTACGTGCATGTGTCCTATCTCAATGGTTTTCTTTTGCCCGAAAACGATATAATGGAAAATATACTCAAAATGGTGAGAACAATTTTCTAGATAAAATTAGCATGACTCACAAATGACCGTCATATCGAAATCTCTCGAAAATGTGACTTAGTTCATTAATTTTTGCGTGCCGAAAAACGTTAAATACAAAATTTAGATAAAATCGATTGAGCCAATTTTTAGGTGTAAATAGTTTGACCTTGACTCATTATGACCCAAAACGACACATTTTCTCAACCATCTGACCTAACCCAATCATTTTCTTGTGTCCGAAAACGATAGAATATAAAATTTAGTCAAATTTGCGCGAGACATTGTCTAGATAAAATTAGAATAACCCAAAAGTGACCCACTGATCGAAATTTCTCGAACATGTGACATAGCCCAATGATTTTGTCGTGCCAAAAACATGCTTTATACAAAATTTCGTTAAAATCGATTCACCCGTTCTTCAGATATAGCTTGACCATGACCCATCATGACCCACAAATGACCCTTATAATCGAAATCTCTTGAACATGTGACTTAGCCCATTAGTTTTCTCGTGTAAAAATATTGTTACACTCAAAATTTCGTTAAACTCGATCCTGCTGTTCTTTCAATATAAATAACTTGACCCAGACCCTTTATGACCCAAAATGACCCAGTAATCCAAATTTCTCGAACTGAGATCTAGCCCAATAGTTTTCTCGTGCCAAAGAAATGTTGTATACAAAATTTCGTTAAAATCGATCCACCTGTTCTTTAGCTATAGCTTGACCATGACCCATTATGACCCATCATGACCCACAAATGACTCTTATAATCAGAATCTCTTGATCGTGTGACTTAGCCCATTAGCTTTCTCGTGTCAAAAAACTATTACAGGCAAAATTTCGATGAAATTGATTCTACGGTTCTTTAAATAGAAATAGCTTGACCCACACACTTAATGACCCAATATGACCCATTAAAATTTTTTTTCGAACATGTAACCTAGCCCAATGTTTTTCTCGTGCCCGAAAACCATAGAATGCAATTTTTAGTCAAAATTGCGTGAGAAAATCTCTAGATAAAAATAGCATGACCCACAATGACCCCAAAAATGACCCACTAACCGAATTTTCTCGAACATGTTACCTAATCCAATGGTCTTCTTGTAATCCAAAATGATAAAATATAAAATTTGGTCGAAATCGTTAGAGCCGTTTTTTAAATAAAAATGGCTTGACCCACAATGACCCAAAAATGACCCACTAATCAAAATTTTTCGAACATGTGACCTAGCGCAATTGTTTTCTCATGCCAAAAAACGATTGGATACAAAATTTTCTTAAAATCGATCCAGCCGTTCTCTAGATATATATAGCTTGATCCTGACCCATTATGACCCAAAATGACCCAATAATCGAATTTTCTCGAACATGCGACCTAGCCCAATGGTCTTCTTGTGCCCGAAAATGGTAAAATCCAAATTTTTGCGAAAATTGTTAGAGCCGTTTTTGAGATAAAATTTACCCCCCCCCCCCCACACACACACACAATTTTTGCTCGCATCATATATATTATAAAGCAGAAGTTCTGAAACTTCCAAACGAGTGTTTTCAAAAACTACCCGATGAATTTTTTTGCCGATTGTATCATTCGATAGGAAATATTTTTCCGAAGGTTTATGATTCAAATTTACAGGGATAACTCTGATTTTTCGAAGTAAATTTCGTTTTTTTCGGTTAAAATTTGATTAAATGAATTTTGAACGATATTTATTTTCCTTTTTATTGTTTTCTTTCTCTTTTTTTATCAAATTTCGATAGTATATAACTTATTCCAGAAAAAGGCAGATCTAATTATAAAAGTAATTGTGAGTTATATATTTGTTTCTTTGGGATTTTTTTTTTACTTTTGTCGGCAAAGAATTAAGCCAAAAATGCATATGTCTAACATTAGGTCGCAATAATGTTGTTTTTTCCAAAAGAAGATAATATTTGGAGTATATTTTAGTATTCAATTGTAAATTCAATAAACATAAGTTAATATTTTAAAAATTGTAATCAAATATTTAAATTTTAGCTTTAGTGTGAAATTTTGTCACACACATATATAGTAAAATAATGTCATTCTTTTTCAAAAGTTTTTCACCGCAATTTTGAAAATTGTAATCAACAAACATACTTTTTTGCGCCATTTTGTCAAATTCTCTTCCAGGGAAAATTAGTTTTAAAATTTACAAACTGAACAAGGAAATCTATGCAATTTAAATTAAATTTATGCAATTTCGCGTTATTACTATCGATAAATTCAACATTTTGAGAAAAAAATTGCCTGCTGAAAAAATGGCACAGATGTCATATATGCACCACATTGGCGCGATTGCAACAAAATGTCGATTTTATGTTCATATGGTATCTCGGCTATTGTATATTTATTAATAAACTATTTACTCTTATTTATTTTTTAAATGATGTAAATTGTTTTATTTTATAATTATTAACAAAACATTATTTATTTATTTTTGTTTCCTTTTTAAAATAATAGAAAACAATTAAAAAAATATATATGTAACTGATATTTTAAAATGAAGTTTTCGCCAAATTGGCGTAAAAAGGGGGGAAAATGCACAAATGTGGTGCACATAAGCATTTGTGCCAAAATATTTTACAAGTTTGTTTTAATTAGCCATTTCTTCTTCAATTTTCTTCATATTTTTCCTGTGTTAGATAATATTTAAAATGGTATTGGACTAATCTTCAATTATTGAGCACCGCCAAATATCATATTTACTATATTATTGAAAGTTTTATTGGCACAGATGTTATGTATCACCGAGGTAACTAATAGACTTTAAATTGGCATTATTTTGTCTCAGATATATTAACCCGACTATTAATATTTATTTATGAATAAAATGCTTATTTACTTTATAAATTGTATAAATTGTTTTGTTATATACTTATTAATTAAACTTTCTTCATACATTTTTATTACTATTTAAATAATAGAAAATAATTTAAATATACACATGTAACTGGTATTCGAAAACAATGTTTCCGCCAAATTAGCATAAAAAATTATCGCGCCAAACTCGGCGAATATGACATCTTTGCCTTTTTGTTTATGTATTAAGGAGATTTCTAGATCATCAACGAGATCATAGAAAATTTGTCAGATTATTTTATTTGAGATTATTAAATTTATGGTTTTTCATTATGAAACAAACGAAGAAAAGAAAATTTACTATTGATGCAACTACAGAATTGACGACTGCTTGGCGTTATTTTTAAAGAAAATCGAAAAGGCGATTTTTTAATTATTTTACTTTTTTTGTTTACATTATTATAAACATTTTTCCATTTTTATATACGCATCACCTTGGCGTGTTTTTTAAATCTGACATCAGTTTGGCAAACACTGCGTTTTCAAATACCAGTTACATGTTATATTATTTTTAATTATTTTCTATTATTTTAAAAAGGAAACAATAATAAATAAGAGAAGTTTAATTAATAATTATAGAAAAAAAATAAAGAAAAGTAAAGAAATAAAGTTTATTAGTAAATAAACAACAACAACCAGATTACCACGCAATCCATAAAATCAAAATTTTGTTGCAATTGCACCAACGTGATCCATACATTACACCTGACCAAAATATTATTGGCTATATTATTATTTATATATTTTTTATATTATTTGGTACTACTTGATTATCCCATCGACCAAAAAACTGCCGCCAAAATAAAAGATTAAATGTCAATAATGGATGATCGTAAATGCCACATTCATTTAAAATTAAACATGTTACATGCGTTTGTTACGTCATTAGCTACTTTTTAATTCGACGTTTTATTTGTATTTCTATTAATATTTTCGTAATTTATTGATTCTTTGGTTATTTAAAATAAAAGTTGTATTCGTTTGTATAATATGGTGAATCGTTTTGCAATATGTATAATTTGACGAAATTGATCTATGGAATAATAATGTAGTACCTATTATTTATAAAAATTCTATCTGAATATTTAAGTTGACAGAACTGACGTACTTTTCAAGTCTCCGTAGAGGCATTCGCCAAGTTGTCGTTAATTCTGTGTTTTAGCCTTAGTTAACTACGTATTTTTCATCGTAGTTATTTTACTATCCCTAAAAAAGCAATATTCGCAATGTGAAGGAAAAATATTCGGAATATCGACGATATAGAATTAAAAAAATATATTTGCATTTAATTTATCAATCATTCAGGTTAAAAAAAAATACTTTAAAATTGGCTAAGAAAAAAATATACATTAAATAACGACAGTAAAAAATTTTATTTATGATGTTTATGTTGCAGTTTTAATTAAAATTAAGCCCTATCAACAGAATTTTATTAAAAATTAACTATTAAATACTACTTCATTACCCCGTCGAAAAAAAAAAACTATCGCCAAGATATAAGATTAAATGCTAATAATAGATGATTGTAAACTTCACTTTCATTTGACAATAAACACGAAATAAGTCTGATATATTTGTAACAAATCGTTATAAGCAATACTAATGTTTGACGCCAAAAATCATAATGGAATTGATTACAAGCTGAAGGTTTTTTTTTCTACAAAATTTAGCATCAAGATTATTCCCGATTTAACAGCTACATCTTAGCAACTTCAGGGCTGCCACAGGCGACTATTTTTTAACTCTAACTGGCACCATTTTCTTTAAACAGAAATCCTTAACATACACTTTGACAACACTTGCAAGAAAAATTTATTTTGAAATTTATATTAGAAAAATAGTGGTGCCAACAGAATATAAAAATAGTCGCCGCATCCCTGCAACTGGTTTAAAAAAATGAAGAGGCAGCGAAACTGATGTAATTTTAATTTTACCCAAATAATTCAGCTTTAAAACACACCTTTTATGCTCACACTCTTTTTATGCTCACAGTTAAACACTCTTTTTTCATTTTTTTGCTATGTACTTTGCTGGAACAGACCAAGGTAGATAGAAAACTGTAGTGTTGCCAGAAGAGGACAGGTATTAAAAAATGTAATGCAACATGTAATGAGATTGTATTTAGGCTACCAGATCTACACATAGTGCAAGTTCCGATTCGGGAGTTTAAGAACTAACAAATGATAATGTGCTATTTGAAAATTAATAGAGTGTGATAATCATTGCAGCAATGCTTTCTGACAAAATAATGTGATGAGTAGAGAACATTTTGATTCCTGCTATCACAACGGTCTCATTTTCATATCAAACTCTACTATAAATGATCAAATAAGAGAGATGGTACTTAATTACTCAAAGTTTGTCCAAGGCATACAATAGTGCATTATTGCAATGACATTGGCATTGGCTTCGTTTTCAGCATTGCGGAAGGACATTCCAGGTGATGGTCTACACTGCTTTAAAAAAAAATTCCAAATCACCATTTTGTTTGAGTCAAGATTTGTTTGAAAAAATGGACCAGCGCAGCGGGAATAGCCTGCTAGTTATTAGTATAAGATACATAAATTTCTTTGGTATTCTAAAACGAGGATTTTGTCACATTGGAGTTGCAAGATAATGGTGCTAAACCTATTGCGTATATGATGTCTGTGTAGGAATATTTTGTGAAATATGAAAAGTGTATATTGGCTACTACTTGATTATCACGTCAACCAATTTCGCCAAATCCTTCGCCAAATTATACAAATTTACATAATCTTATTTGAAATAACTAAAGAGAAAATGCTTAAATACTGAGAAAATAATTTTGTTTCCATTTTCCAGGAAGAAATTTTGCAATAATAAAGTAATTGTTGTAGTGATAATTTTAATGTGTGTTTTTTTATCGTTGGCAAGTTGCTGTAAAGAAAAATGTTTATTTTTTTTCCTGCTATTGTTTTGTAAAAGTGGTTTTGTGAAAGCCATGTTAAGATGGTATTCAAATTCTTGAACCCTTCCCAATTACCACCCCCTTGGGCCGATTTTGCTCATTTGCAATTTCCACTGAGATATTTACCATTTCAATGTACTTGACGAGTTTGAAGATGATTCTTGCATAATTGTGCCTTTTATCGCGCGGACAAAATTTAATATATATATAAACTTTTTAGGTGGGAGTAGCTTTGGGTTCCTGTCTTCACATAATGAAAAGTTGTGAAGAAATTTTTCTGAAGTTGTACCATGGTAACGACTGTAATAATTAATATTAATATTTTTGTTCAGATAAGGGAAAATTTTAAATCCTGTTGCCATAATGGTCTCATTTCGCTTCCAAATGTGCACTGTTAGTAATAAACTTAAATAGTTACTTCTAAATAGGTGGTTTTTGCGCAACGTTTAAGATAATTTAATATCACAATGGTGTCTAAATCGTTTTCAGCAATGAGCAAGGTGCTGCTGGAGGTTCAAATTATTTAAAATACAAATTTAAATTCACCAGTTCGTTTCATCCACTCTTGATTTTGAAATATTGACCAGCGCAGCGGGCATAGCCTGCTAGTATATATATATATATATATATATATAAATAACCATATATATATATATATATATATCTGATTTTTGTCATGCGATAACTAACGTATTTATGAACCGATTTGAATGAAACTTGGTATGTACATAGTACATACAAATGTCCCGACCGAGTTCGTTGGTCAGCATCATCCGCCATTTTGTTTCAAAATGGCGGCCATTTTAAATTTAAAAAGAAATTAAAATTTAAAATTAAATGCGAAAAAGTTAAAAGTTGAAAAATATTTTTCTTTTACGTGTTAGAACTTAAAACAACAATTCCGGAATACTTTTTGTCTATATCTTAAAAAATGATTGAGTTATAGTACTTTGAATTTTTCTTATGGCTGACATTTTGAAACGATCTGATTTTTGTCACGTGATAACACGCGTATTTATGAACCGATTTCAATGAAACTTGGTATGTACATAGTATATACAAATGTCTCGACCGAGTTCGTTGGCCAGCATCATCCGCCATTTTGTTTCAAAATGGTGGCCATTTTAAAAATTTTAAAAATTTAAAAATTAAAAATTAAATGCGAAAAAATCAAAATTGGAAAAATATTTTTCTTTTACGTGTTAGAACTTAAAACAAAGATTCTAGAACACTTTTTATTTTGTCTATATCTTAAAAAATGATTGAGTTATAGCACTTTGAATTTTTCTTATGGCTGACATTTTGAAACGATCTGATTTTTGTCACGTGATAACACGCGTATTTATGAACCGATTTCAATGAAACTTGGTATGTACATAGTACATACAAATGTCTCGACCGAGTTCGTTGGCCAGCATCATCCGCCATTTTGTTTCAAAATGGTGGCCATTTTAAATTTTTTAAAAATTTAAAATTTTTAAATTAAATGCGAAAAAATTAAAAGTTGAAAATTATTTTTCTTTTACGTGTTACAACTTAAAACAACGATTCCAGAACACTTTTTATTTTGTCTATATCTTAAAAAATGATTGAGTTATAGCACTTTGTATTTTGCTTATGGCTGACATTTTGAAACTGTCTGATCTGAACGATTCACAATGTTGCTTTAAAGTGGCATACACTTTATGATATCGTGGAATTTGGTGACTCTCTAAATCGCTTAAAATAAAACCAGGTTGAATAAAAGATGACTAATTTCTAAAAATTCCTATTAATATTCAGTCTTGACAAAAACTAGTATTCAATCTTATAAAATCACTAATTTTATAAAATTATTTCCACTAATTTCAGCTTAGTATTTTTGAACAATGTAACTTACCTTGAAATAAATAAATAAATATATAAGTATATGAAAGCTACCTCTTCCTCCCGGCATTGCCGGAAGGACTTTTTCTTTTAGCATTTTTATTTATTTTATTTTTGAAGACTCATTTTGTAAGAATACAAATGAAAATAAAAACATTTATCTGAACCATCAATTCCGAAATGTAACTGAACATAATTCAAACATTTATTGCATCACTGAAGATGCAGGACCGTTACTGCTGGTTTCAACAAGGTCAATCCCTTTGAAACAAGTCAAGAATAACGATGAAAGCTTTAAACCCTCTCGTCATCGAAATATCATAAAAAAAGAAAAAAATCTTTCTAACATAATGCTTCTAAAGTACCAGTATAAATCATGTGCAAAAAGATTTTTTTGCTGTGTTGCTCTAATTGGTTTTGTTCGAGCCTAAAACACTTTTACATTTTTTATAGGGACTGTTATGTTTCAAATCATTTTGAAAGCATGCATATATCAAGGGAAGGCTAAAGAATAATAAAACATTTTTTACCGGCACAAAATTTAAATAACTCAAAAAATAAAGCAGCTCAGACATTAGTCCCTTTCCCTTCTGAAACAATAAAACAATTATAAATAACGCTAGAAACTACGTAGTACTGATACCTAAGTACGAAAAATTAAACTATTTAGAAGACTCCTATTAATTCTAAATGGTTTAATGGTATTACTAAACCAAAATAAAATCCGTCTTTTTACCTTTCAAATATTGCAGTTCGAAGTAGGAATCTGATATGAGGTACAGGGTGACGAGAGGTTAAAGAAATTCTTTGATGACCATTTAGGTTTAAAAGTCTTTAGGCCAATAAGTTCACAAGACCTCACCCTGTTATATTTCTTTAAATGGAGTTGTCTCAAATACTGGAGTTTTTCAGGGAAGTCTTGCAAAAATTCGTTAATTAAAACGAATCATAACTGAAGAATTCTCGAAAATAACACCGACAATGTTGGGAAATGTATCACAATACTTGATTCGTTTATCTGTGCATTCAAAACCATGACGAATATTTACAATATTTGTTGAAAGGAACAATAATGTAAATAAAAAATAATTAAATTATGTTTTTGAAAAATAAAATTATCACAGATTTAATTAACATTGTGCATTTCCATTTCTGATTTACCTCACGAATAAAATTTTAACAGTCCAGCAGTATTGGAAAATTTCTCCCACACCTAAACAAAGTTCATACAATTATACATCAGTCTTAGAATTGTTGACATAGCGGTCAGATTTAAGGGTAATAAGAAAAACAAACGGCTATTCTTTTAAACTAATCACCCTGTACATAAATTCATAGTATTTTTGCATTTAACATTTATTTTTAGAAATTTAATTGATGTAAAATTATATTCAAAATACAATTAATAAATCTCAGTAGTATCTGTTACTTAATTATAAAAATCTAGAGCTAACAAGCGACGACTTCTTAATAATTAAAATTAACAAAGAGACAGATGTTGAAATTCAAATTTTAACAATCGCATCCATGACACGAAATTGCATTTCTTAACACGCGATGTAAGTAATGTTTTATCGTTTATTTATGTTCTCGCTATAAACTAATGCTGTGATGAACAAAAGAATTATTTGAATTAAAATATATTACATTAAATCACTTTAAAAGAATTATTAGTTCCAAATAACAGTATTGTTAATTTTTATCCTGCAATGCACGATAAAAAAATGCAAGGCATGGATATATTCGCCTTAACATCTAATGATTGTGGAAAGATAAATGTAGTTAAAAAATAAATTTATTTGCTTTTTTTTAAATTGAAAATTTACTCAGTACTTTATATCCCAGTATATTATATCTCAGTATAAATATTTATCAAGGAAAATATTTTTACATCATGGCTACACATGCATAAAGGTAAACATATAAAAATTTAAATAACCGAAATATTCGTATTTTTCAGTACCTGAAAAAAAAAATGCTTCCAGATTAAGGTAATACATTCTAACATGCACTCAGTCAATGACAAATATTAGATAATAAGAATAAGTCTGTAATTTTATTTTATAAAATTTTCTTACAAGTACCAGAAAAATAATTAAAACTTTTAAAAAAGAATATCTAAGAAACTTTCTTGTTCAGATGTTTTTCTCAGATTGTTTTTTACAATTTACACAAAACTAAATGAAACTTGAATGAAGGCTGGAATTCTTTCAAAACTAACAGCACTTTTATACAGCTCCTCATAAAATTTGAGGACTATTTTCAAATTTGCTTCTGTGAATGTACAAAAACAGTTGTCAGACAATGCTTCATATATGTCATTTAATTTTGTACCTTTAAATATAACCAGCTTAAGATTCCGAGAATAATTTCGAGTAATAAGTAATATAAATCACACTGACTATTACTAATTTATCGATCGTTTAACTGAATTCGATGGTTGATGAAATTTCGTGCAATAGTTCCTGAGATAGAGCTATTGTATAATCTTGAATTATTTAGCTTAGCAGCACTACCTGTTGTGTAATTTACTTTAAAAATTAAAGAATACTAATTTATATCAGGGACTAACTCAATCTGAAATCTGATAAAAATTTGCATATTAGTTCCCGAAACAGAGCTATTGCTATAATCATGAATAATGGCGGATAGAAGCGCCACCTATTGAACGATTTTCACCAATTCAAAATCACAGCAATTTTATATCAAGGACTAGTAGAATATGGAATTTTATGAAAATCCGTCCACTAATTCTTGAGATATAGCTATTGTAGAAATTGTGAAAAAGGCAGCATAGCAAACAGATCGTTTTCAGTTTACATAAAGGTACAAGTTAATCAAAAGTTTTTTATTTTTTATTTTGTGCATTAGTTCATGAGGTAGAGCTCACACAAAATGTATGTCAAATGCAGAGAGACAAACAAACAGATAGAATGACCGACAGATAGACTGACTCACCGACAGCATTTTGTAAAAACATGTTATTTCGAATCCATGACCTCTAAAACGTGTAAATCCATCGAAAACTGGAATTCGAAATTTATCACGAATCCAATACTTTCTTCTCGTAAAGATAGAACAAAGTAAAAATGTGGCAGCATTTTTTTTTAACATTTTACATCTTTTTAAGGAAAAGCTAGATATCTCTAGTCAGAAAACAAATTTGAAACATATGTGACACACACACGGTCCAAAATTCGTGATTAAGTATTGATTTCCTAAAACAAATATTGTTATTTAATGATGGTCAAAAGAAGTATTTACTCTTATTTCTAAAATTATCATTGGGAATGCATTCAATGAGTGCGTCTCCATTAAGTTTGTATTCTGTGGTACTCCAAAGTGCCGTTTATTTTTTTCTTTTTAATATTCACGTTAAAACAATTTTATTACTGGAAAATATATCTGCGTTCTCATAGAATTCACAATTTCAAAATATAAAATAAAGTCTCGATAAAATATTAAACTGTTTAGCATTATCATAATTTGAACTTTTTTAACTCGACCATAACGTAATTTCCTCCATTTACTACATTTAATGCATAACAATAAATTTATTATTTTAAAATATTCTTTCTCTTTTCAAATTCATTTTTAAATATAGTTTTTACCGCACAATTTCCAATGTTTTCCTGCCAATAAAACATAATCATTTAATTCCAGTTTGAAACTTTTTTCAGTTTATAATAGAAGCGCATAAATACTCTTTTGATTCGAACGAAATATTACTCTTTGCTCCATTTTTGAAATTGTCAACAATTTAAAAAAATACTCTTTTCTAAAGTATGTATAATCATGTCTTTTGAAATGCTAAAAATATAAATTTAAATAGAAATAAATCCTTAAAAATGAGTGGAATGATAATAGTAATAAAAAAATGCAGTCTGCATATCAGGAATTTTTAAATACAAAATGATCTGAAAATGATTAAATTCCTATTTATGGATTTTGTGCCTCTAAAACTTTTTTAATTTAATGATTTTGACCTACTTTAACATTAAAATCTCTCAAATAGATATTCAATTTTAAAACTGTCTACATGAGCGTGTTTATCAGACATTTATCTATGATAGCGACAATTTACATATTTTTGTGTACGACAATTTTCTTAATATCAGTGAAAGAATATCTTCAGGCACAAAAATGCCTTGTTAGTGGCGATGACAGCGAATTACATTTTTTTAGAACTAGGGCACTCTGCCCCGTATAAGCTACACTCGTCAACTACCGTTCGGTTACAGCAGACTCTAAAAACATGCTAATATGATCGGCTTTAAAAAGATTACTGGAAATTGAGTTAGAATAAAAACTAATCGTTGCGGGCTACCGTAATACTTACCTATCATGGATATGCAATTTTGAACAGCATTATAATAAAACTGTTTTAAATATGGAATGTATCGTCTTAAATCTGACATAATTATCCCCAAAGTTTTCTTTCTCTTTTTTATATTCACGTAAAAATACTTTTCTTATTAGTAAAGAAATATTATTTGCTCTGCCTTAGAACTCGCAACAACTGTTAAACAGAGCAACTCAAAATAGAAAATATCTCATATAAATACATTTTAAAATTTAATTTTTTTTGAAATATTATTGTTAAATAAATTTATTTATGCCGTAATTTCTCCTATTTACTGCTTGATTTTATTATTTTAAAATTTAATTTCTCTTTTAAAATTCACGTGAAAATATTTTTGTAGTAGAAAGGAAATACTTTTATTTGCAGTGCTTTAAAATTGGAAATAATAGTTTAAAAGATTATCCAGAAATGTGAAATAATGTGTCGTGTAAATGTCTTTTTAAATTTAAACTGTTTGTCGAGAAGATTACTAAGTAAGAAGGTCTGGTGTAATAACGCCAGGCGGGGTAATAACGCCAAAAGCTAATGTTATGCATAATTATGACCTAATCCGGTAAATGACACCTATGTTCTCTGCGCAGAAGGGTTTTGAATCATAAAAATCGCAAAAAACAGCTTCAAGTTAATTTTTTTCATTTTTAAGTTTTATTGTTTTTACAAGCAACTAAAATTAACGCTTGATCTAAAATTTGCGAGATACGTTTTGTGATGTGAAGACTATTTTTTTTTATCTGGAAATACTTTCTTAATTACATAAATTTGTAGTACATTTTATGGACTTTCAAAATAATGTTGAAGATTTTGGATATCTTCTCGAGATAATTTGTAGTTTAAAATATACAGCGCAATAACTATAACGGGGTAATAACAACAATCCTTGGCATTAATACCCCGGTTGATTCCCTACAGTGGCCAAGCTACATCCTAAATACTGATTCAAATAAACACAGTTAAAATTGTGCAATGTTTCTAATAATTCAATTTAAGCTTCCTTTTTTGCAAAAAGAAGCTCACGGTCTGATATTCTTTTGCCTCATCCTCCCTCCACACCACACCTTTATTTTTCTTACACTTTCACAAGATTCTAATGTATAAAATAAGATAAAAATTTTTAAATACCTGTGTATAATTTGTGTTCCTATAAAACTTTTTTAATGGAATGATTTTGACCAAATTTAGAATTAAATATCTCTTAAAATATTTATTCGATTCAAAAACTGTCTGCATCGGCGTTTTTATCAAATATTTCTCTATAATTCTACTTATTTTCATATTTTTTGTGCGATAGTTTTCTTAATATAAACGAAGAAACACCTCCGGTTACAAAAAGTTCATTGTCAGCGGAGGTAACAGCGTAAGTTACTTTTCTTAGAATAGAGAGATACAAAGAAACCCCTGATATTTAGAATTTTCTGTTTTTATTTTGACAAAATTTAAGAAGTTCATTTTAGATATCGGGGAGTAAAACTCGTTAAATAATGAATTATACTTTGGCATTAAAAAATAATTTATTATTGCCGTCTCATCCTACATTTATGAATGACTTATATCAATTGCTATTTTAGAAGACAGTAGCTATAAAAAATCTACTTTTAGAGCCAAATATATAAGAAACATTGACTTATGCATTGATTGAGATTATGCATTGCCGTGACATAAAGTAGTAATCACAGAATTTCAGCGATAATATAAGATGAAAATAGCTATGCGAAAGTTTAAAGTAGTGTTTGGAGTACCCTGTACTGTAGACTGCAGACTTATACAGGTGATTGTAGGATAGGGGTGAGAGTGCCCAAGTTCAATGCGCAATGTAAATAAAAAGAAAAATCTCCATTATAACTTTGAGAAAACACCAAGAATTTATTTATTAAACATAAGAGGGCGAGATTATTTATCAGAAGAAGGTTCACAAGGAAAACGTACCACACAGTACCCGGAGGCATCAGGGGCACGCCAGAGGCACAGATATGTCATGAAAGGGGCAGATTTTTTCTACAAGTTTCCTTGCCCGGTGATAAGGCAGAAGTGACGGTTACAGAGATACATATGCTGGTCTCTCGGCGGGAGCCTAAGGTCCAAATATGCATGTCGGTTACAAAAAATTCGGAGTAGACAAAATTACAGATTCACTCTTTGCACTAGGCCAAGTGATACAGTTAAATTGCTTACATAGCAACAGAATTTTAAGGGTTGTAGTAGATTGAAATCCTGCGGTTAAGGAGTGTCAGTTATAGCTGATTGTACGTGTGCTTTTAGACAGTGTTAAGAGTCTTAACTACGGAATGAGTCGCAGCATCTGGGAATTTTAATGATAGCTGACCGCAGGATGATCAATGTTAAAAGGAACATGTGTCATACACCGCAGTTGCACTATCTCATGAGAAAGATATAAAAAAAATGTGCAGTAACTGGCCTGATTGAATTCTAGTTTACTTTATTACAATAATTATTGCAGCGCAAATAAGAATTTTTGATACAGTTTTCTCTAAGTGAAAATGCAGAAACAAAGCGATGGATGAATATGAAATAATGTTTTTCATTATAACAAAAGGGGATTTCTAAAAGTATTAATTTCATTTACTAAGTTGTGAAGGGGGGGGGGGTGAATGAGCATTGTAGTACTAAATTAAATGTAAGGTTAACGTAGGATAAAATATTTATTTAAGGAGGGGGAAGTAATCCCAAGTTAAAACTACAAAGTCTCAATTTAATTTTTCAGTTTTTGAATGGGAGAGGAGGGCAGGAAGAAATGTTACAGGAAAATCGTCACACATTCGTTGCAAAAACATATAAAAATGTAAAATGATTTACCATAAGTATAATGTGAAATAGTAATTAATGAATTGTTTCGTTAATATAAAAATAATATGAAGAATATAAAAGTATATAACAAATGAACTTTTCAAACACAAACAATAAAATTATTTTTTCAAAAGAAAAAATAATTTTTTCTACTTTGTCTTAGACAATTTATACAAAACTGTGCCATGAAAGAAACAGACCTCAAACTATTCCGGCTATTCGGGCATAAATCAATAAACTTCCGTTTCACAAAATTAGAAAATTCAGGTACACGGCTATATTTTTTCGAATTTCACTGTAGGAATTCAATTACAGTATATTTTTATATGAAAGTGTCTGGGGTATCATGATGTAATCCGAGGAAAATCGAAACGTTACTATTTTTTTTCTTTTTTTTAGATAAAGTTTTGAATAAAAATAAACTTGGCGGTTTCATTTTTTTCATTCTGCCTTTTTATCCACTATATTTTTGTATTAACTTCACTGCTGTTGAATTTGTTATTTTAAATCTGTATTAATATTTTATGTACTGAATTATGTATAAAAAAATTGCATCACCTCAAAAAATATTTTCTTTGAGATTTGAAGATATACTGGAATTTTTAAGTAATACGAATGTGAAATTTAGACATGCGTTTTATCAGATATATTCTTTAACCATTAAAAACGAGAAGACCAAATTAAGAGTGCCACTCAATGCAAACTAGTCACAAATTCCACAGTAATTATGTGATTAGTTTTAATTTAAATAGTCAGTTCTATCCAATTTAATGTTAATTGTTTTTATACTACTACTGAACACTGCATGATACAAATATGATATTAAAAGTTACTATCAAGTCTTCGACTGACAATGAGCCATAGTGTACGCTGCATGTGTCTTTATATATTTCCAACCGTCTGTGTCTTCAAGGGTTGTTATTTTACTAAGTAACATCAGATTCTTGTTGAAAATCATTATCAAGAAATCGTTATACATCTGCGAAGATAAAAATCGCCAACGTTCCTCAACCCCTTAGTTGAAATTTTGCCAATCAAAATTTATGATTAACGGAAAAAAGCGATTCACTAACAAGGAAGGTCTTCATTGGGGGAATACTCAGAATTTTTTGAAAAAAATACGAATTAAACTACTCATGTAGGTAATAAAGGATCAGTGAAAATTAGCGGCGGAATTACATTATTAGATATGTAAAAAAATAAAATAGTTTGGAATAATTGGCGTGAAAAGCTGAAAGCGACGCGGGATTTGGCGAGCAGTGCATTTCCTCGCCAAAAGCAGAAGATTTTAACGAATCTGAAAATTGATTTTAATTGACTTCACTGTTAAAAATCTGCAGCATTTACTGCAACGTCACTCCACTACTTTTATAGAATATCGCTCTTCTGACCAATGAGAATGCTCCATAGCACGTTGAATTGACCGTTTTCAATAAAAGCGGTGGAGTGATGCTGCAGAAAATGGTACAGATTTTTAGCGGTGTTGTAGCTTGTGCATATTACATTTTGTTGCAACGCACTCCACCGCTTGTATATAATATCTCTATTCCAACCAATGAGAAAGCTCCATTTCACGGCCAAGTAACCGTTTTCTATACAAACAAGGGAGTGCGTTGCAACAAAATGCAGCAGATTTTTAACAGTGTATTTTTCAATTTGGAACAATTTTAATCAATTTAAATTGTGTTTTAAATGATAAAATACATTAATTTCATTTTGTTATAAGTACATATAAACGTATATGACAAAATTACACTTAAAGTAAAGTAAAAATGCAAAACTAAAATTACTTAAACTAAATTTATTTAAATAAATTGAACATAGAAAGTTTTTTCTTTAAAAAGTATTCGAAGCGTAAAAGCGTATTTTTCAAAATTTCGTTTTTTCGCCAACCAGAGATAAATCGCCAAATAAACGAAATTTTTATTATTTTTTTACGGACGTTATAAGGAGGTTCCGCCGAAATGTTTTTTATAAACATATATAACTGTATGAGAAGAACATTCTGTAATTTTTTCAGATTTTTCTGAGTATGCCCGTATGGAGACCTTCCTTGTAAGTATGAGACCTAGCATAATCGCTATAGTTTTCCGGCAAAATTTTAATTAATTTCTACGAACCCTATTTTTTTCATGATTTTTATTTTTGTAGATTCTGAAATGGAGGTATTGGGCATATTTTTGCATTGCATTTTTAACGATATCAATCAATGTATAATGCCCAAACTTAAAAGAAATGTATTTTTAAGTTAGGCGTAATGAAAAATTTCACACAATTCGCTATACGATGTGCAAAGAAAATATTTTTTTTTTTTTTTTGCAAGTAACATAATTATCCAAGCTAAATCTTTCCTAAATTTATTTGTGAATGGTTAATAATATATCTGTGGCTTCCGGTAATAACCAGATAAGGCACATTTTCGAAAAAAATGAGATGATTTGGGAAAATGTAGATTTAAAAGAGTAGTTTCATCTGCCATAGTACTAAAATATGAAAATCGAATACTTCTCGTCATAGGGCGACTATAAATTTTCATTTAAAAATTGAAAAACATTAATAATCGGGTAAGTGCATAAGGTAACGGTAATAACCAGATAATATTTATATTTATTTCTTTAAATAGTCTATAATTCTGTGGCTTCCGGCAATAACCAGGTAAGGCACATTTTTAATATTTTGAGTATCTAACGTTTAAAGTTTTCAAAAATGTCTTTTTATCATTACTTTTATAAAATAGATTAGAACTTAATAATTTTCACTATTAAAAAAATTAAAATTAAAGTTTTATTTTATTTACGTTTATTAAAAATAAATGTAAAAAGGTAATAACAGATCAGAGTTACATTTTTAATTGGCTCTCAATTAATAAAAACCATTTTTATATAACTATTTTGGCAAAAAAGAGGTTCTTATATTCTAATTGAATGTAGTGAAAATTATTAAGTTCTAATCTGTTATATAAAAGTAATGATAAAAAGACATTTTTGAAAACTTTAAACGTTAATTACTCAAAATATTAAAAATGTGCCTTACCTGGTTATTACCGGAAGCCACAGATATAATCAATATGTAGGCCAATAGACTGCATTAATCTAAAAAAATCTGAACTTTCCACGTCTGCAGTTTACGAATAAAATATCTTTAACTGATGGACAGATAGACATAAAAGCAATCAAATAATTATTTCGTTTTTACATTACTAAAAAACATTACATTGGGACAGATTATGGAAGCGACATTGAAGTAAAAGTGATAAATTATCGCACGTAAGTTTTGCAAAAGAGATATAGGAAGAAATGACAGTCTGT
This sequence comes from Maratus speculifer, assembly GCA_964019185.1. Lineage (NCBI taxonomy): Eukaryota > Metazoa > Arthropoda > Arachnida > Araneae > Salticidae > Maratus > Maratus speculifer. The sequence goes on along the minus strand of OZ025294.1, from coordinate 26,349,759 downwards.
TCCTGGTAAATGCCATTAATTATTCTTCTCAAATATTTTGAAGAAAAATAAAATTCTTCCAGTGTCTTGTATAATTTAAAAGTTAATGGGGAATTTTCGCAAATGTTTCACCTGCATAAAAAAAGGTTTCTGCAAACTTTTGAAGCGTACGTTGATAAAGTCTAAATGATTTTCATTGTACAATTCTCATGCATACATTTATACCATTTTATATTTACCAATTTAAAGCATTCTTTGGAACATTTTGTTGAATGGATTTATATATATATATATATTTATTTATTTATATTCATATAATCTCCCTATTTTAAAAACAAAAAAGAAAAATATTTTATGAATCTAATTATCAAAAATATTTTGAAAATTCTGAAAATTATCATCGATAGAATAAACTCAAAATCCGCTGTTAGCAATAATGAATCAAAAACAAAGAAAAGCTGTATCCAAATATTATAGTATTATTACATGCAATATTGTGTATTCTATATTGACTCTAATGAATGGATATATGGATACATCCCCTCACCTTTTTGCTGCATTTTAGAAACAACAGATTTTGACCTTAATCCGTTGACTAGAATTTTCAGAATAATCAAAGTATTTTTTTAGACGTTCACAAAAGTTGCTATACACATTTAGCAAAGACATTATGCAAATTAAAATTTGCTCTTATTCACGCAAGCGCAGTGAAACATATTATTTATAAAATCTGATCATTTTACATAAATTATTTTTCTTTGTTTTATTCTGATGTCTGTGTATTGTGTACAGTATTGTTTATATATATTTTGAAATGCACATTTTTTTATATTTAGAACTATGTAAATTATAGGCAAACTTTTTGCCAACATTTGGGCGTATTTTTGTAAAAGTTTTAATTTTTCTACGAGTATGCATGCTATGCTCATAAAAATGAATACAGTTTATAACAATAAGACACTTAAATATAATTTTTAGTTTATATGCTTTTCCTACATTAGTTTTGACAGGAATACCCAAAATATATTTGTTTTTATTTATTTGTTGATGGTCTCCTATAGGATTTTGAGACGATATCCTATACATTTATGATACATTATTAATAAATGTATGTATAAGGTGTATGACCTCTGTATGACTTTTGTAGGGAACTGTAATACTCTAATATTCTTTCTCTAGTTCCTTATATATTTTTCTGAATATTTAACATATCCAAAATCGCAAGTGGCTGCTAACTTTGGAAAATATTGTAAAAGTTTCGACTTCATAACAACAAACTGTTTTTCCATAATGAATTCTACGAGTATTAGGAATTCATTTAGAAGGATGTAAATTATCTTTTTCGAAATCTCTTTTTATTCTAAATTTATTTTCGAAATGTAAGTAAAATTTATCTTGAGGAAAAATCTCTGTCTACATCAAAGAATTTATGAGCAGTGTTTATAACAACACAATGCATCAATGTTCGTTTCAAAACTTTTCTCTGCTCCATGTCCCCTGTACTATCAATCGCACATTCGTACAGATTGTATCAAAAAACTCCAATCAAGAATTTTAAGGATTAGCGGAGCTCATGTAATTCAATATTGAAGAGAGCGTTATTGATATCTAAACCATCAAAAAATCTATGTTTGAAAACGGGTCCATCTATATTAATATTATGATTTTAAGATAGCAGAGTTCAAAAAGAGAACTGTAAATTTTTCATGTGCCAACTCGTCATTGATGATGACAAAAGAAACATTAAGACATTTACGATATAGTATTGTTACGAAAATAACATCAATGGAGCTAAATGATTTCATTTTGACATGGAATATTAAAGTTTTAAGAGAATGAAGAATAGCTTCTTTCTTGACAAGATATTATTTAAAAAATTTTATTTCATTAGCCTCAGGTTTTGAAACAAAACAGCATCTCTATAACATTTTCAGCTGGTTTAAATTTTCTAGCTTTGTATTTGAAAGTGTGGTTGGTCTCCGTTAAATCCCCTTTATTACTAGTATTCTTCAAGGGAAATTTTATTGAAATTTCAACATAGGATGTTGGAATTAGATCATTCAGAACACTACTTATATCTTTGTAGTCTTCCCATATACAAAATATACATTTTTTACAATTTACAAAATAATTTAGCATCTAACTCAATTGTGTAAACTGGCAGGTTCTCTTAAATCAGAGGTGTCAAACAGCCTTCCTTGAGACCGGAAATAAGCTGCAAACAACCTTTGTATGTATGTAAGTCTTTGGTAGATGAGTGGAGACAAATCTTATCAGATGTTCAAGAAGCGATCATGCAGATTTTAGATATTACGAAATGGTGCTTTTTGAGCTCTGTGGTGCCGTTTTATGACAGCCATATGTGCTCTATCGGATTAACATTCGGTAAGTTAGACGGCCAAGATATTAACTAGAATTTCACATTATGTTCCTGGAACCACTCCAACACAGTTCTATCATTGTTATATTTAGCAGTTTTATTACGGAAAAGTGGAAGGTACTTTTTGTAGTTGGGTAGACAGCCGTCGTGAAAATCAGGTACGTATATCAGGTCGGCAATGATGTTCAGATAGTACACAGATTTCATGGTTTCTTTTACCATAATTTCGGGTCACAGGGACATCAATGAGAAGATTCCTCAACGCATATACCTTCACCGCTGGACTGTGTATCAACTGCTATGTATTGAGGGAGAAATTTTCGCCTGGAAAATGTATACCTTATACGGCCATTGACCTGCTGAATGAAGAATTGTGATTCAACCAACCCTTCCATCTCCACCCTTTCATTCATGGTCCACTCGCGATGTTTCTGGGTTCAGTATGGAAGTAGTTGCCGTCGATGCGACGCTTTGTTAGCAGTGGTAATGAGTGACGCGTGTTCCATTGTTCAGTATCGAACAATATCCGTTGAACTGTGTATTTCGAAAGAATTCAACTTGACACTGTATTGTATTGCAATATCAGTTGAGCCACTGTCTGGCACTGATTTTGTTTAATTAAGAAGGAGAGTCTCCTCATATGCTCTTATTTTGATAACACATAGACGTCCAGCATCATGTAAGTACTAACAAATGCAGGTCACGAACAATACACGAGTCATGCAGATTCAGAGATGCTCGGTTTGAACAGCCAGGCCTTTACAATCTATTTTTTTTTATCAAAGGTTTTTTATATCGGCAGCCTTTCCCATCACACGCTGAAATAGGGCAAGAATGTTTTTTCAGTGTTCCCATCAGCAATTAAATATCATTCTTACCATGGGCACTGCTGATTATGGGCCTCTTTGCATCATTTAAGGATAGTTATAAAATTTTTGCTATTGTTTATACAGAAACAATACAGTCATACATACACATTTGTATATATTTCAATGCATTATTATAAATTAATATTTATGTATGTTTGAGTGGGTACAATTTAATGTATTTTGGATAACTATAGTAAGAAGCTGCAATTATAAACATTAAAAAAATTAAGTAATCAAAAATAGTTCATAAATTTGAAGCTGTATGATAATAATAATGTGAACAGAAATAAACTGTAAAGTTTTTTTGAAAAGCTACATGAAAATACTGGTACAAATGAATTTGTGAAAATTCCGATTCTAAATACTATGTCATATGAACCTGCTAGTTTTTGTTTTCCAGTGTGCATTTTTTTACGGAATTTGTGTTTTTACCTGTTTTGTGTTAATACCTGTTTGTATTTATTGTATTTTACTGATACGAATGGGTTAGGGAAAATTCTGATTTTTCATGCTATTTCATACTGTATCAGATGAATCATCTATTTTTTTTCTTTCCCAGGATGTATAATTTCACGGCAATTGTGTTTATAAAATTTTATTGATTATATGTCTTTAAGCTATAAGTTTATTTTGTAAAAAATACTATTCTAGAAGTTTATATTAAATGTAAAACACACGTAAGATGTTACTTGGCTATTTTCTGGAATCTGAAATGTCTCCAATAAAAATTATAAAGTTAAACAGACATATGTGGCCGTTCTCAAAATAATTTTAAAAGCTAATCGTAAAATTAATGCTTTCTAATTTTTATAAACAATAAAAAAATACATAATTCATAATGCAGTCTCTTTTCAAACTTAAAAATACACGCGTTTTTTCCTATAATTTTAAAATACTTTACAGATCTACTTGAATAATTATTCAAATAAACACGTTTTGTTCTCTATATTTGATAAGGTTATCTAAAAAAAACGAATGTTTACAAATTTCCACTTGTTTAGAAAAACTGAAAAACAATTTAATATATTTGTTTAACAAAAGAAATATTTATGCTTCACTGTATAGAACATTATAAACTAAAATATTCTATTATGAATATTTTACATTAACATATTGTAATTTTTTTTATTTATGACAAAGGACATTTCTTCAATGTTCCCTTTAAGGAAAAAAAATAGCAATAAATATTAAAAAGTGCATGTTTCATATATTTGTAAACATAAAAACTGTTTAATATTAATTTATAAATCTGTGAAAATTCTTTTAATAGAGTTGTAATAAAGAGTTTTATCATTATTTTTTCAATGCGTTTACAGGCGTCAATTTTAAGCAAATATATACTTTTCGATGTTTAAACAATAAATTAAAGAAATGCATATTATTTACAGAGAAAAATAATGTTATAGCACAATGCATCAGATATCGATTTCGAAATTGAACAGATTCAAATGAACACATACGTTTAAAACTATACAGGTCTGGCTTTTTTTTTTTTTTTTTGTTCAATTCATAGATTAGTTTAAAAACGTAGGTGTATATTTTAAATATGTGTTATTTATAAAAGCATGGAATCTTTTTTTTTCTTCTTATCTAAATGTCATAACAAATTTCAGAATAAAACTGCATCGAGAGACGTATCGAATGTATTGAATACACGATTGAATTTTTGAATTTTCTGATAATGTAAGAAAATAGAAAATAACATGATGAACTATTTTGAATGTTTTACAATTATATTAGTAAAAATTGGAAGCAAGTTTCATTTAAAACTGTAAAAATGGTTTTGTTTGCAAACTTTAAAAAAAGGATAAAGTATATTATTAATACTTAATTCAATTAGAAACCTTTGAAACATTTTACATTGTTGAAAATGTACCGGGTGCATTAAGATTTTCTTACAACTTTAAAAAAGTTTAATTATTAAAGAAATAATTCTCGATTTACACGAATAAGAGAGTGGTGAGACATTCTTATAATAAAAGAGTTGTAACTTCAAATACAACCGACAAAGAATCCTTGGCTAATTTTTGAATCTTGTAATAAGATCTTTGAACAGGAATAATGACAGATGATCCGTTTAAAAAAATCAGTATCTTTTGATTAAAATTAAATGGACATTTTCGTCTGTGCGAAACTGTATGAGATCTTCGGATGCTGATTCACAGTTCATGTAAAATGAGCTTAATGACAACTTTTGAATTGGTCATTATAGCGTGCTGTAGTTAACCTTTGAGGGATTCACTAGCATTCAGTGTTTTATCTCTGCGCTGAATTTCATAAATATATTGCATATGTTCAATGTCAAAATCTTCTATTTAGGCCAGTCAAATTGTCAGAAAAAAGGGCCGATAGATGTAAAAATTCTGCTAGAAGATTTTATGTTTTTAAAATATTTATGGGGATGCTTGTAACAAGAATTAATGGTTTTCCAACAAAATATCTCGAGGCTAAATTTTGTAAAGCCAAAAAACCACAAAATCTTCGGACTTTTTTCAGTTTTTTGCCTATGACTCAAAAATTATAAAGTTTTTGCGGACTATACTCAGTTACAAAAAGAAAGAGCATAAAATTCTCTATAAATTTTGTTATAAAAACGTTTTTCTAAACCCATTACTTAGCACGCTATGGTTTTTGAAAATGTCACTTTTTTTTTTTTACTTTACAGAAAGTGACCTATTTTTTTGCCTTCCATCCCAAAAAACTTTTATTCATTACTAACAATGAAAATAAAATACACCTATCGATGGATAAGAAGTGAAAGTTTTAAGAGAGGCAGGTAGAAGAAGCACAAATTCCAGAAATCCCATAAGAAAAACAATTACAAAGGGTGGGCCGGGGATAAAAAAAAGAATTGAAGATGGTTATTGCGGCCACATGACGTTCCCAAGCCAATATCGTTCAGATGCAAGTGTTCTTTTTTATTGACATACAATTCTAATATGCTGCTATTCAGTTTATTATATCTCTTACCGTGCAGTAATGAAAAATGAGTGAGCTCGACCCAAAATTCTGTTTCATTTGCCAAGCGGCTTCAAATGGTGATACTCGCGTTGTGAGCCAGAATGAACTTGCCAAGCTCTTTGAAGATAGCGTTCACTGTCAAAGTAATATTTATCAAAAGTAGTATTCATCAGTTTTTTGAAAATTAGCAAGGAGTTATAATCCAGGACGATTGCCGAAAAACTTATGCGAATGAGAGAATGATAGCAGCATATGTTCGTCGGGGTGAAGATTCTACAGAGACTATAGTTTGCTCCTCAGATCGAGCACTTCTTTCAAGTTTCAAGAAAATTGCTTCTTACGTGAAGGTAGTAATCTCGGTGATTTCAACGTAAAACAGAAAAAAAAGCCCTACGGAAAGAGAAATTTGACACACAAAGTAATGAAGTTTGAAGTGAAAATTACATTTCTGAAAGCTGCAGAAAAACGTGGGAATGAATAATATCAGAAAGTAATTGAAGGTATTCAACACGAACCACTTGCAGATGCATGGTATCATAGTTTTTGTTGAGTAAAACTAGATCAATCTGTAACAAGTAGAGAAAAAAAGGACTCGCATCATCCATTGATGAAACCATTGTCAGAAACAAGAACCTCTTCATTTCATTGCTTAAAACAAATCAAAAATTTTAAAACAAGAATTTCAAAATAACAGAATTCAAGTTGAGCAGGTAAAAGAAGAAGCTGATGTCATGATAGTTATATCAACTATTCCAAGAGCCGAATCTTTTGAAAGCGTCGTAATTGTCGGAGAAGATATTGACCTTCTCGTGATCATGACGAGCTTAGGCTATTAGCCCAAAAATGTGTAAAAAAAGCAGGAAGAAGTAACATCGAAACAAAGAGGTTTTTAACCATGTCGTTCAAATACAATTGCAACAATGTTATTTTTACTAATGCAATCAACGGATGCGATACAACAAAGAAAGTCAAAATTTTGAAACACTTTGAAAAAACATGATCAGCTTAAAAAAAATAGCCAACGTGTTCTATAAATTAGGGTCTACCCGTCAAGAAATCATCAAGGTTGAAGAAAAATTCCATTTTGCACTATACAGTGGATGCATAGATACCACACAGAAATTGAACACCCTAAGGTTCCAGTTATTTGCTAAATCTGCCACAAAAAGCAAATTTCATCATTCATAACTACCACCAACACAAGAGGCAGCTTAGCATCATTTTCTCCGATGTTATCATCAGGTAAGGTAGGCTAGGAAACAACATCCCTCCTTAAGAATAGAGGCAACGACTCACAGGTCGAACGATCTCTTTCAGCCAGTATGTGCCAAGACCCGGCATCTGAATCCTTGCTACATGTTGTGTCATATAGCTGTAAAAAAAGGTGCAGCAAAGAATGTTCTTTTCGTAAATTAAGACTCAAAAGCTCGTCAATTTGTAAATAATGTAATGGGATCAACTACGAAAATGTCGACGACATCATTTATCCAGAAAAAGTGGATGTAAAAATGTCACCGTAAGTATTTTTTACTTACATTCAGTTAAATACCTAATATTAATGTTCTCCACTAAAGCTCTAAATACAAAAAAAGTTACAATGTTCTTAATTTCTTTTTTTTACAGTGTCATCGTTGTAATTCATCATGATTGTTATCATGCAAATACCTGTAATTCTAATAAGTTAAATTAAAGAGGATAAAATAAGGAAAAAATGTGTCAAATTTTCGTTTTTGCAACTACGTTTTCCACTAGTTAGAAAAAATGAGTCACTTTCAGAAAGCTGTAGCGCGCTTAATAATGGCTTTAGAAAAACAGTTTTAAAATGAAATTTGTAGAGAATTTTATGCTCTTTCTTTTTGTAATTGAGTATAGTCCGCAAAAATTTTATAGTTTTTGAGTTATAGGCAAAAAACTGAAAAAAGTCCGAAAATTTTGGGGTCCTTTGGTTCCACAAAATTTAGCCTCGAGATATTTTGTTGGAAAACCATTAATTCTTGTTACTAGCATCCCCATAAATAGTTTAAAAACATAAAATCTTTTAGCAGAATTTTTGCATCTATTTATGACAATTTGACTGGCCTAATTGTTGATATTTGTAAATATGAATTTTTGTTGTTGTTTTTGAAAAATCTGATTTATCGGTAATTTCATTTATGAAAAACACATTTCTTTAATCAACATTTGACCGTTTTAAATTAACATTTTAAAATTTATCAAACGTTTCACACATCCGATAAATATATAATTTTTTAATGGATCAACGCCATATAAGTGACATTGAAACTCTTAACGAAATTTATCGTTTTCACAGACTTAGAAAAAAACCTTTTTACTTGTAATTGGATAATGGTGGACTCCCTAGTTGCCAGGCAACTTTACATCCGGTATACATGTAAGATTGTGTTTCAATGGAATGAAAACCATTGGAATGATTAGACTTGGCTAAAAAAAAACTCCCCAAAATTGAAAATTGTTTTTGTACATATTCTTATTCTCCAGTTTGTTTCTCCAATTTAAAAAACTTAATGGGCATTTTTTTTAACCAGCATGCTGATGCGATTATTTTTCTCAAAGTAACTAAATTTTGAACTTTGTAAACAAACTTCTTTTTGGCTGTTTAATATTTTTTGAATCAGTTTTTATTAAAACTTATTTTTTAACGCTTAAGATGTTTAAAATGTTCCATGCGTCTTAATTTTTTAACAATTTTTTAAATCAAAATTCTGTCGAGTATTATAATCTGTTCGCATACTCTGCTGTCCTATGTAAAGACTCGTTCAGAAAAGAAAAGTGCTTTCCCTAATTTTAGAACACTAAAAATGTCAACTACTACCTTTCTTTTCAAACCATACTTGTAGTTTTTTCTTTCTTTCTTTTAAAGGGTGTACTTAAAAAATGTAGATAGGAGGAAACTGGTGTGAAAAAAAAGACGTTCCTGCTTCAAGATGTCTATCCATTTACTTATAAATCTATAAAAAGCAAAAAGCATCGCGTTACCAGTACAAAGATGCTGATTTTTTGAGATAGTTTAATAATACGTTTATTCAGACCTTAATCATTTCTTCGTAAAACATTTATGGACGCAACAGTTATGGATTTCTGTTAGAGGTGGTATTTAGCATGGAATAATTATCAGCTATAAAATCTCGATGTCTAGTTATAGATATAATAAGGGAACTTTCAATTAAATTAGATATTTTTGTTTAAAATTAAAATTATGCAAATGCACTTGGGTGAAAACACACGCGAAAACACGGTTTTCGTACATTGATATATACCACTAACCTGCAGGAAAAGTGATACATCTCGAAATAAACCATTTTTCGTTTTATTGCACTATCATAGTTGTGTCTTTCTATAAAAAAATTTCATAAGTGCCACTATGCGGAAAATCTGTTTATTATGCTATATGTCCTTCTGAGACCTCAGAAAGGGAGTGGGTCATGGTGCTTGTAAAGGGGGGGGGGATTAGCCAACTCTCCAAACATCCATTTACGTCATTATTCTCAAGGGATTTACGCTTTATGATCATTATTATTCTAGTATACAGGATTAAATGCTGTAATTTTATGTTACCATAAAATCAAGCATATTTTCATTTGCCTCTTATGCGAAATTTACTTTTGTTGAGATGTTATAGTTTTTTAGCGGGTGAGTAATCTAATCAGAAAGAAACTTTCTGATTCATTATTGTTTTTCTAAGAAGTTTGGAGGAATAAATTGAAATTAAACTCTTTTAATGGAACTTCATAAGATTTTCCCCATGGTTGAGTTGTAATGAAAAATTAGCTTTTATAAAGTGGGTTTTAGTTACACCAGCTGATAGTATCAAAAGTAAGGAGTCTAAAAATGTATTTTTTTTAAACATGGGAATTTTTGTCTTTTTTTTTAATTTCAAATGTATAACACCAGTGGATCGATATTTAGATACATCTGATATTACATTTAGTACATTTTTTACTGATATCTATATGTATAGTGAAAAAGATGAAATCTAACAAACCTTCGCACAAACTGTTATTTAAAAAAATAACAAAAATCATAAAGGCTAATTCCATTCATATAGTTATTGCATATATAATAAAGAACATCACAAAATAAGTTTGAATCTGTATGCCAAATATAAAAAAAAGTCTTTGTATTTTCAAAACAGGAATGTAACGAAATTACGATCACGAAGGAAAAGTCATTTAAAGTATTAAAAATATGAGCAATTATGCTGGGTACATTAATACAATTTACAATATCTTGTGTTATAATTGTCACAAGGATAAAAATGAAGAATCATAATATTCACAATTAATCAACTTTTTATTTAATATTGAAAAAAGGAAACAGCTTTTTTCATATGGTTTGATGTAAACTGACTCTTTTATTCTTGTAACCAGATAGAATGTTATTTTATTAATCCGTGTGCGCTACGATTTCTTAAAAATATAAATGAATGATTTCCGATAAAACATGCAGCTGTAATAAAAAAAATTTTGTAACATTATATTATTGTTAAAAACAAATGAAATTTTATAATTCATTAGATTCCCGAATTTTTGTCAAGATTCTTCAATAAAGACATTGCCATTTTTGCGGGCTTGTGTCTTATTACGTGATAGTGTTGTCATATCATACTTTACTGTAGATGTTTTTAAGACTGAATCTAATATGTAGATGCAAATAACGTCATTTTATATAAAATGAAAGCTTGAACTTTGATGAATGAACTAACATATGTTTTGTAGTGTCTATATCAGTGTAGTATATTTTTTCTTAGGGAAATACACTAAATTTTGAAAAAATCGGAATTCCTTTTTACTGGTTATTAATTCAGTTTAAAGAGAAAAAAATCTGTAAAATATTTTATCATAAATGCATTTTTCTGTGATAAAAATATGTGTATCTGTTTAATAATTGTCTAAGTATTTTCTTAATATACAAAATAGTTTTAAAATGTTAACGAGGGAATAGTAACTAACATTTTAAAAGTAAATCTGAATAAAATTTTACATACCAGAGTAGTACTAAGTAGGCTACAATTTATAATAATTTATGAAGCGATAAGCTTTAAATTTTATATGTCATAAAATTCGCAAGATAATCAGTTATATCACTGTTAAATCTAACTGATTTTTTTTCTTTTTTCGAGAATTTTACAATTATTCCAGAAATTTTAAATACTAATTTTATTTTATTCACGGAATGTATATAATTTCATAAAGCAAAAATAAATATTCTAACTTCGGGGCGAAAAAATGGAAATGTTAAATAAAAAATACATCAGATTCGACAACTGTAGATGACGTATACATGTGATACAAACATCTATTATTAATGCCAATTTAGTTAATGATCATCACAATAAATTTTTAATTCATGTAAATAAATAGTAGCAATCAATATATTACAGATTTTTCTTTAAAATATAAATTTCTTCTAATATAAATGTTTTTCTAAGCATATTTTTAATATAAATTTCATATTTTTTCCATCTTATTTTGCATATTTTAGGGTACCCAACAAATTATTTTGTATGGTGCGAATATTTGCAAAACTAAACATTCTGTAAAAAAACCATAAATTATTCATATGTCCATAAATTATAAAAAAACGTTTTCTTTTGTCTTCCATTAGAAAAAAATTAAATCCTATTAGTGCTATTTCCTTTTCTTTTTAACTAAAACAAATTAAAAAAACTACACTAATGTGAATATTTACAACACCAAAATTAAAACTTATATTGTCTTATTATAATTTAATGTAAAAAAGAGCAACATGAGCACAGTAAAATTTTGCTTTAAATTTGTATTCTAATTTCCAACATAATTTTCATTTTATGTTCCTTATACCAGAAATATATTATTTTTAAATGCATATTTCACAAATAAATCTGTTATTAGTGTGTATTGTTTTTAAGTATCTGGAAGAATTTCTATGTTCATAAAAATTTTAACTATTCTAATGCTATCTCGAAGGTTTGCAATTTAAATACGTAAATCATTTATAATGATATAGTTTTCGAAAAAAGGCTATTATACCACTGAAAAAAAGTAACTGTTATACATCAGAGATTTTTCTTCCAAAAATAAAAGCTTTAAATTTTAACAAAAGAAAACATTTACTGTCATCCTTACAATTGCTGTATCAGTACAAAATTGTATTGAACTAATTAATTTTGAAATATTCTTTTAATTTAGTTAAGGCGCTATTGATAGTTTTTCATTCTTAAATTAATATTAAGATTATTTTAACTATCGAAAGAAAGAATTAATTTTAATTCTTATTTTTTTAATTAAATTTAATTATCGAAAACTGTATGGAAGACTCTGTTGCTCACACAAGTTAAATGTACGAAGTCATGGTCACGTTTATTATACTACAGACTCTATATAAGGAAGTTGCTAATTGTATATCTTTTTTGTACCGAAAAAAAATCAAATCGTACGTATGGAAAATGAGATTATATTAAAGAGAATTTTCCTCACCTTGAATATCACTATTTACTTAAATCAGCATTAGTAAATATATATGTATATATTCACAATAAAACTAAAATGTGCGAAATATTTATATTTAGAAGTAATGACATGTATTTTTAAAATATGTAATTTTTGAAGTTATTCTGTGTGATATCTTCGAATAGTAGCACTTCCTAAATGTAGATGGCGCAACGATACCGTAATCTGTTTTGTGAGGCAATGCATGTTGGCCAAATAAAATGGGAGATGTAAGAATGTTTTGTTTCTTTCGGATGCTGCGTGAGCGGCTATTGTATGATAGTGTAAATAAATGATGGAACTATAAAGGTTGTTTCCCTGGTGGAATTACAGTACAAGTAATTCGAACCCACACGATATTATAAAGTGGCGACTAAGATGGGATTATTTACCCATATTATTTTGTTAAGAAAATATTGTGAAAAAAAAAGTAAACGCCGGGAAAAGAAATGGCTGTTGAAAAAGAAATTATTTCACTGGGTCGGCTAGAAGAATATGACTCAAAGGTTCCTTGGACTATTTATGTTGAGAAAAAGGATTTTTATTTCTGTGCGAATAATATAAAGAATAAAGAAATGAAAAAGAATATTTTGCCTAGTTCTGTTGGTACGATAACATTTACGATTTTAAGAGACATTATTGTCCTTAAAAGATCTTTTAAAAAAAGCTAAAGAACATTTTTCTCCTTGTCCAAGTGAAATTGTGGAGAGATTCAAATTTCAGAAACGTCTTAGAAAGCCAGGGGAAAGCATAGCTGAGTTTGTAAGAGAACTTAGAAGATTGTCTGAATTCTGTAATTTCGGAAACACCTTAAATGACCGCCTGCGTGACCAGCTTGTGTTCGGAATACAAGATGAAAAGATACAACAAAAGCTGCTCGATTGTAAGGAATTAAATTTCCAGACTGCGGTGGAGATCGCAGAATCTTTTGAATCTGCGGAAGCCGGTGTGAAATCACTACATATAGGCGAAAGTACAGCTGTCAACCAAGTGCGCGCTAGAGTGGAGAAAACGAAACCAGAAAAGTTCTCTCACCCATTTAAGCCCAAAGAAGAAAAATTCGCGTCTGAGAAACCATGTTTCAGATGTGCGAAATATCACAATCCTAAAATGTGCCCTTTCAAGAATGCAGAATGCCATCTGTGCCATAAATTTGGCCACCTAAGAATTTGTTGTAGGAATCGTAAATTTATGATGAAAAATGATAAACAGAACAAAAACAGTAAAATTAAAACTGTTCAAGAGGAATATTGTTTTAATTGTGTGGACAATAACTCCAATAGTGTAACATGGCAAAAAAATGTAAAAATGTAAAAATAAATGGTGTGAATGTTAAATTTGAAATTGATAGCGGGGCGGCGCATACTATAGTAAGTAAAAATGTGGCAGAAAAAATGTTCTCAGGTAAGCTACCTTTAATTAAATCTAAAGTTAAGTTAAAAACTTATACTAAAGATTTTTTAACTGTATTAGTTGAGTTAAAAGTAGATGTTTTTGTTGATGAATATTGTATACCTGATTTAAAAATATTAGTTATTAAAGAGCAAGGTCCGAGTCTAATTGGAAAAACTTGGTTAAAAGCATCAAAATTATTTTGGCCTAATGTAAATATGATTAAAAGTATTTCGAAAGTTGATTTAATTAGAAATTTTCCAAATGTTTTTGCTGACGGGATCGGTACAATAAAAGGTCCTCCCGTTTCAATAAATTTGAAAAAGGATGCAAAACCAGTTTTTCTTAAGTCTCGACCAGTTCCGTTTGCTTTGAGAAGAGCTACTGATTTGGAATTGGAACGATTAGCAAAAGAGGGTATTTTGAAACCTGTTGATCATTCAGATTGGGCTAGTCCTATAGTAATTGTTCCAAAACCAAATGGTACTGTTAGAATTTGTGGTGATTATAGAGCCACAGTAAATTCAAACACAGAAAACGATAATTATCCTCTTCCTAGGATGGAAGAATTATTCTCTAAATTATCAGGTGGAAAATTCTTTACTGTTTTTGATTTAAAAGATGCTTATTTACAACAACCTGTAGATAATGAAAGTAGTAAAATTTTAACTATTAATACTCATAAAGGATTATTTAATGTTTTAAGATTAGCTTTTGGCGTAAAGTGTGCTCCTGGAATGTTCCAGCGAAAAATAGAGAATATATTAAAAAAATATGAGTATGTTGGTGTATTTTTAGATGATGTAATCATAAGTGCTAGGAATGAATCAGAACATTCTGAAAGAGTTGAAAGTGTTCTGAAATGCTTTTCTGAGCATGGTATAAGATTAAATAAGGAAAAGTTAAAATTTATGGTTTCGGAAGTTTGCTATTTAGGACATAAAATTTCTCAGGAAGGAATTAGACCTATGCCAGAAAAAGTTAATGCTATTTTGAATGCACCTATTCCAAATAATGTGTCACAATTGCGTTCATTTTTAGGCTTAATTTCTTATTATAGAAACTTCCTACCTAATATTTCAGATGTCTTAGAACCTTTACATAGATTATTAGATAATAATGTTAAGTGGACATGGTCAGAAAAGCATGATAAAGCATTTCAAAAAGTTAAAGAATTATTATGTACATCACCTGTTTTAGAATTATATGATGTGAACAACGATATTGTTTTGAACTGTGATGCTTCAGAATATGGTATTGGTTCTGTATTAAGCCATATTATTGAGGGTAAAGAGAAACCCATAGCTTATGCTTCTAGAACTTTAAATAAAACTGAAAGAAATTATGCAATGATAGATAAAGAAGCTTTATCTGTAATATTTGGTGTTACTAAATTTCACCAATATTTAGTTGGTAAACAGTTTAAAATTATAACAGATCACAAACCTTTAATTAGATTGTTTGATCCTGTTAAAAAGGTACCTGATACATTATCACCTAGAATGCTGAGATGGTCGCTTATGTTAGCAGGATATGATTATACAATTGAGTATCGCGAAGGTAAAAATAATAAAAATGCGGACGCATTAAGTAGATTACCTCTCCCAGAAACTGTAAATATAGTTAGTAATCCTGCTGAAATAATGTTTGTTTCAAATAATAATGATTGGCCTGTTACTTCTAAAAGGATTCCAAAGTGGAAACTGAAAATCCTGTAACTAAACAAATTTTAGAGTGGGTACTACATGGATGGCCTTGAAAGGTTAAAGCAGAAGAATATCAACCTTATTTTCGTAGAAGGGATAAAATTTCCTGTTTAGAAAATTGTTTATTATGAGGGCATAGAGTAATTGTGCCAGAGGAAGGTAGAGAATATATATTGAAATTGTTGCATTCTGTTCATCAGGGTATGTCTAGCATGAAAGCTAAAGCTAGAGGGGTGGTTTGGTGGCCAAACATGGATAAGGAAATTGAACAAATGGTAAATTCATGTAGTAGATGCCAAATGTGCGCGAGGGATAATCCAAAAATGAAACCCTTAAAATGGAAGTCTGAATTACCCTGGGAAAGGATTCACATAGATTATGCAGGTCCGTTTGAAGGGAAATTTTTTTTAATAGTATTTGATTCTTATACAAAATGGTTAGAATTAGAAGTAGTGCCCAGGACCGATAGTAGAAATACTATTAGAGTACTAAGAAGAATTTTTGCGACATTTGGATTACCAGTAGAATTAGTCAGTGATAATGGATCCGCGTTCACAAGTGAGGAATTTGAGGAATTTCTTAAAAATAATGGAATTAAGCATACACCTATTCCACCATATCATCCGTCGTCGAACGGACAGGCGGAAAGATACGTGCAAACTGTGAAAAATTGCCTTAGGAAACTGGATAAAAATGACATATCATTATCAATTGCACGACTTTTGTTAGAAAATCATTCAGTTCCTCATTCGGTGACTGGTAAAACTCCTGCTGAATTAATGTTTGGAAGGCCAATTCGAACAGCCCTTCATTTGGTATTACCATCAAAACCTAAAATACAGCAACCCCTGCACAAATTTAAGCTTCATGAATTAGTTTTCGTTAAAAATTTTGGAAAGGGGGAGAAATGGGTAAAAGGAAAAATTATAAAATTATTAGGAAGTAGATGGGTTTTAGTAAATAGATGTGACGGAATAATGTGTAAGCGTCATGTAAATCAGTTGAGACGTAACAGAGAGATAAGTTACGAAAAATCTGAAAGAATTGAAGAAAATGACCACAATAACAAAAAAATGTCAGAAAGAGTTGAAAATATGGGTTATAGTGGTAAAAATTACAATGCTTATGATAATTATGAAAGGGTTAATAAAAACCGTTTTTCTGAGATTAATGGAAAAATAAAAGACCAACGTGATAATGAGAATATTATGGAACTAAACAAATCTCAGCCTTCACATGATATTGTAACAGGTACTGTTGTGAGTAATAAAAATGATGTTATGACAGATATATCTGTAAAGGACACTGTGACTAAAAATAATGATGAGGACTCGAAGAAAAGTGTTGCAGTTCGAAGAAGCAATAGACCAAGATTGCCTGTAGTTCGTTTGAACTATGAGGAGAGGGGTGTGATATCTTCGAATAGTAGCACTTCCTAAATGTAGATGGCGCAACGATACCGTAATCTGTTTTGTGAGGCAATGTATGTTGGCCAAATAAGATGGGAGATGTAAGAATGTTTTGTTTCTTTCGGATGCTGCGTGAGCGGCTATTGTATGATAGTGTAAATAAATGATGGAACTATAAAGGTTGTTTCCCTGGTGGAATTACAGTACAAGTAATTCGAACCCACACGATATTATATTCTGCTACCAAAGAGATTATAGAAAAAAAAATACCTCATATATTTATTTAATTTACCTGTTTCTAAATGTACATGATATATAATATCTATATTTATATATCTACTTATACGTATTGTTTATAAAGATCTAAATTTTGTCATCTAAAGCCTAATGACGATGAAATTCGAGGAAATATATTTATCTTCACGAAGAATTAAACCTGCAACATCTTCTGATGTTTCTGTAGGTTATTAATAGTTTTTTAATATACATTTCTGATTTCTACTGTACATTTTTTTTCACTTTTAGAATTATGGCAACTTGTTATTACATTTATAATTTGATTATATATATATATATACATAATCATTAATCGTATTACAATATATGAATGATTGAATTTAATAATTATACATATAGATATAGATATAGCTATAGCTATTCCAATAGTCGCAACACGTAACAATATATATAAAATAGAGAACATATATAATCATAGAAAACATTTTTATTGGCAATAAATTTCTGCATTAGTGCGAAATTAAATAAAAAAATTAATACATAAATTACTATTGTTCATATCATTACATATTATTGTTAAACTTTTAAACATAAACTGTGTTTTATTATCGATCTATACATATAGAAAAATGTATCGAAAATGACTTTAGTCTACAGAATTAACAAATATAAAAAATTCCCTTGAATGTCTTTGTTACTTATGCATTTACGATTTTTTAACATAACTTGTATAACATTCTTTTTTAAATATATAAAATGATGTTAAAAATTGCCTATATTTTTTATTTCTCCGTTTGAACACTAGGCTATTAAAAAAATCTTTATTTTATTTTATAGAAAAAAAGGTCAAAAGTTATCAGTACATAGCTTTCGAAGTTGTATGAAAGATAATTCAGGTTTTCATTCATCTTGAGATACCCGTTCAACCATGAACATTCTTTTGCTTCAATGATTTATATCATCGAGTTATACATATGAATTTAAGTTATTCAATTTCATATGATTTGAATAGAAAAGATAATTTGAGAAAAATTGAAATTTACGCTTCAATGAACTTTCGTATTCTTTATTTTCCCTTGCCTCTTCTAATATTTAGTCAGGGTATGTTTTTCTTTAAATTCTACCATAAGGTACAGCTCGACGTACAGCTTAAGGTACAGCTTCATATGCGAGAATTTCAAATTTTATTATTGAAAATTGAGATTATGTTATGAAAAATTATATTCCCTTTGAATATGTTGTTTAATCAGTCGTCAATGGTTAATAATATACGAATTAACAATGAAAGTAAAATAAGATATATATGTATTTTTGTAAACTGTGATATGTTTTTTAAAAGTTTTGTTAATTATTATTGCATAAATGGTCTAAAGAATTCAAGAAAACATATTTTATTTATTTTTATAAAATTCTTTTTTAAATCTATGAAACGATGTTAAAAATTGTGAAGTTTTCAGATTTCTTCCTTTAAACACGAGTCTATTAAAATAAAATCTTAAAATAAAGTCTATAAAAAGAAAATTTTAAACTTATTAGTACATAGCTTTGAAAGTTGTATGAAAGATAATTGAGGCTTTTATTCATCTTTCTATAACCGTTTATCAAGGAACATTTTTTTTGCTCCGATGATTTATGTCATCGAGTTATACATATAAAGTTATTCAGTTTGATATATGCTTCGAATGGGAAAAGATAAATAGAGAAAAACTGAAATTAATGCTTTATTCATCTTTCTTATTCGTTATTTTCTGTTGTATCTTTTACTTATTAGTCAGTTTTATATCATTAAATTCCGTATTAAGGTAAAGTTTGTCTTCAAATTACAATAACTGAAACTGAGATTATATTATTCTTTTGTATGCCAAATTATGAATGCATTAAAGTTTCATTTTCTAAAGCAAATTTCGCGAATTTTTGAAATTAAATTAGACGATTACGCATATCGATTGATTACGAACATTATCTATATTTATATCTTACGTAGCGCAAAAAAATACCGAATTTGTAGTAGCTTGCTATTTCGCAACAACCACAACGACGATTCTCAGTACCGTAAAATGGGATGAATGTGAACAGCGGACTGAATAGGAACGAAACTTCAAAGTCATGCAAATAAATTCATTATAAATATATGTGATTATATTTTTAATTGCCGAATTTTTATAAGAAGCTTGTAACATTAAGAGATGGGAAATTCAGTTTTGCAATGTTGGCATCACTACTGGGGTATATAAAAAAACTGCAAGTGGATCTTCAAAAACCTAATTTTTTCAACGTCTTCAAAACTTTGTATATAACTGCAGTATTTTTCGTATTCCAAACCTAAAAGTAGGGATTTTTAATTAATGATACTTATAATTTTAACGACATGGTGCATTAAATTTTACTTATTTTTAAACTACATAATGAAAATGTGAAAAATGGCTTGTAACATCAGAGCTTAAGATTTACGGGGTGAATCGGAATACGTTTTCTCTCATGGTTTATTTTTCTATAGAATAATATTTTCATGTGATGTCTGAAAATATATGTATGTATATGTATTGTAACAATATTTTGTTTGTTCTAATTACTTGATGAGTTTAAAAGTCACAAGAAATTACTTGGTTAAACAAAAAAGTGCACGTCCAATCCAACAAATATCGAACACACAATAAAAGAATTTAAAAATGGGAAATTACTACGAAAAATTGCACAGAATTATTTTCTGACATCTACAGCATTACACAAACATCTCAAAATGGAAAACCAATTAAAAAAGAGAGAGATGTAAACAGTATTAAGGGCTAGGGATAAGGACGTACTCATAGATCGTATTAATACATGCAGCGATTGGGGCAACTGAATAGATTCACTTACCCAATGATTACTAAAAAGGATAACACACAACAGGGCTGAATTTGTATTAAATTCCAACTTCTGCAATTCGAATACAATTTCTTAGAAATCTTTTTAATTTTTCTTCAGTTCAAAGTTGTTTTCAAATTTTTAAAAAGGTATATCTTTACTTGTATATAAAATAAAGCCTTGGTTTGATAGTAACTACGTGTTCCTATTTCTCTTTTACCATCATTACTTATTTTTATTAACCTTATTAAAGTTTGAATCAAAATAAATAACTATTCTGACATTTGTTCCAATTCACCCCCATCTGCGGGGTGAATCGGAACACCATTAATGTATAATAACAGTAAAAAATGTTACGCTTTTGCTTAAAAAGTAAAGAACAAAAAAAAAAAGACCAAAGTTTCTAGTAAAAAAATAAAAGAATTAAAAATCAGTTGTTGCTTTTTTTAACGTTAAAGTTGTAAAGTGTTCCGATTCACCCCATTTTACGGTGGTTAATTTACGGTTACAAGACCAGATCCATTCAGCAAATTAAAATACAGACAAAATCTTTTTTTTAAACTTAAACTATTTGATCGAGGTATGAATAACAACTGTGATTGCTTCGTATTACGACGACCAATACGAATCGAGTGACAATTCTCAGTTGTTAATTTAGGGTTACATGATCAGACCCTTTCAACAATTCAAAATACAGACAGAATCTCTCTTTTAACACAAACCATTTGACCAATGCATGAATAACAATTGTGATTGGTTTGTATTATGGAGACATAAATGGATTCAGCGAATCAGCTTTTAAATGAAGATTTAGTGTTCAGACACAGCCGAAAATGATTTTTTTTATTTGTTACATAGCGTCTTCTTATAGCTTTTTATTATAGTTTTAAATCAATTTTAGCCGAACTGTTCAGTACTATAGGGGAAATGAAAGCATAATTGTAGAAATATGAAATAAAATTGTCAATTTTTTCATGCTTTATATTAGAAAAAAGGAACCCAAATTCAATAATAATTACACCAGATGTTGCAGGAAGAAAAAGTTAAACGCCCAAATCTTTTAGATGCACGGGAATTATAAAAAGACACTTAAGCAGTGATTCATCAGAATCTAAAATTATAATGTATTTTTATTAACATTTAAACAAAGTTTTCCATTATTTTTTATTTATTAAATATATTTGTAAATCTCATATTTTGAACGCTCAGATTGCGTAGTGGTCCAGCTAAAAATATTTTTTATTGTGTTTTCGCAAAGGTTTCAGATTATTTCTATTTTAAATGTATTTTTATTTTAAGATTATTATTCTACGTTTTATAAACTTGTTAGTTTCATAAAGTTGAAATGGTTCATGCCCATTAACAGCACCACCTACATTGTAATTTTATTCACATTTTCAAAAAAATTTTCATATTTTTTTACATTAAAAATATATCCATATCCTGTTCCTTTTTTATTTGGGACATATATCAAATACAGGGTGTCTCAGAACTTTGTGTAAAACTTGGAGGCAAGGTAGAGGTCATCATTACAAACCATAATTACTTAGAAAAGCATGGGCGGAAACGACAACCTCACGTAATAAAAGGACACAAAGACACAATAAGGCCACAACACGGAATTTAGTGTAAAATGCTTTATTACACAACAAAGAATACAATGTATTAATTAAAGGTAGCGTTGCAAAGGTTAGAAAAAACCCGGTTTAAACCCTGGAATAAACCGGGTTTTTAGGAATAAACCTGGAAAAAACCCGGGATGTTTTGGAATAATTCGGTTTTTTGGGAATAAACCTGGGAATAAACCTGGTCTATTGGAAATAAACCCGGGAATAAACCGACTTTTTGCAACTCTAATTAAAGGTATCTCAGAAGGTGTTCAAAATTACGCCCATTGACATTAATTCACGCATGACACCTACGCAACATAAATTTTCGAACATTTTCGAAGATACCTGGCGTTTATCTGATCGTCGCAAAAGCGATGGCGATTCGTGCCACCAGATCCATTTCAAAATTTACGGGCCTTTCTTACACAATGTTCTTCCTAGCACTCCAGAAAAATAATCAAGAGGAGTTAAATCAGATTATCTGGAAGGCCAAGCGACGGGACACCACATCCAATCCAATTGCCTCCAAATGCTCGGTCCAAATGGTCACGTACACACCTTGCAAAAGGAGATGGAGCTCCATCATGCTGGAACCACATTCCACGCCGAGTATGTGCGAGGGCATTGTTAAGCAGTTCTGGAAGTATCTTTGATGACGAGATATTTCTGAGAATCCAGTCGAAGTGGTAAGATGCATGGTCCGACTAAACTGTCCTCCACAATGCCCGCCCACACATTAATAGTGAAGCGTTCTTGTGTGGCTCGTGGTCGGGTTCTATGTGGGTTGCCTAACGCCCACATGTAGGCATTGTGTGTATTGGACACCTCTTCGCGTGAAAAGGTTGCTTCATCACTGAACATAACTAAACTGGAAAATTGCGTGTCGGCTGCACTTTGCTGTAGAAACTACTGTACAAATGCGTGAGCGATCATTTCGCTGCAATAATTGAACTATCTGAAGATGAAAGGAAAGTTAGTCTTCACCCTGCAATATATGATGGACAGTTGATCGAGACGTCCCGGTCTCAGCGAGAAGCGCCCGTACACTGTTAATGGAATATTGGTTGAAACAGACCCAGATATGCAACAGACTCTCATTGAATATGGTTTTTTGCACTGTTCGAGACCTCCCAGTATCTTGCATCGTGGCTATAAAGGATCACCCTGAGGTACCCGAACGAACATTTCATGATTTGGTTGACGTCTCGTTGGATATCTTTCAAGATACAACCCAACAGCAGCGCGTCCATTTCCGTCGGCTAGGCAGTAGATGAAGTAGATGTCCGTCAACTCGACGTTTGTGAAACGATTCATCTTAATCGCTCGCAATCGGCGTCTAAATGAGGAAGTCACACATGCTGATTTTGAAAACTCGCGTACAGCGCCACCTATCAATTTCTGCCTGTGCAATCCTATGTAATTATGGTTCCGTACGATGTCCTCCATCACCCATTCAAGTTTGTACATGAAGTTCTGGGACATCCTGTATACATTACATTGTTGCGGTTATTTCTTGCGCCGATTTGGCGAATATTTCTTAATTCAAATATCGGTTATATACATATATATTTTATTCTTCAATATTCTTTATAAAGGAAATAAAATAAATAAAAAAGTTTAATAAATAACTATAGAACAAAACAATTTACATCATAAAAAATGTAAAAAAAATAACAATAATAGCTAAAATGAAAACTATAGAAACTGAAGGTAGAAAAAAAATCAACGAATAGACATATTTTTTAATATACTAGGGAATTCTGCCCCCTACGACCTACGCTCGTGAACCCCCATTCAGACACAGCAGACAATAATTACATGCTAATTCGATCGGCTTTAAATATATTTAGAAAGATTCATTTATAATTATTAAACCAGTGGCAATCTTCTTGCAACTGGATTTCTATTCATTTCTGCTTGATTGGAGAATTTGTAAGTTGAAGCAGCTTCTCTTTAAAAGATTCAATGGCTGTTTCCGTCTTTGATTAAGCGAGATCTGTTGAATGTCTAACAGTAAGATAATATAGAAGAAATTAAATAAAAAGTGGTTTTGTGTGCTGATATTTTTGAACAAGGCTATAAGAAACTGTTTAAAATGAGACATTTTAAATGTATTGTCTTAAATCTAACGTAATTATCTCTAAAGTTTCCTTTTTTAATATTCATGTAAAAATACTTTTCTTAAGAAAGGAAATATTATTTGTGCTGTCTAAAAATTCACAACAATTATGAAACCAAAGAAGAAAAAATTCATGCGTCAACCATACATTATGAAGCACTTTCAAACAAATTAAGAATAATGTAGTAAAACTGCAGAGTTTAAAAACTTAAAAAATTACATTTTATTTCACCATTAATGTAAATATTTGAAATGCATAACGCATTTCAAAACCAAATTTCAGCTGTTCCCATCTACGATCGGAAAATTATCCGAGTTTTCAGCACCCTTATATCATATAAAGATTTGTATGTATTAACAACATGCAATCAAAAATTTAATTCATTTAAGAGTTACATATATTTCAGTTGAAAATTCCCCTTCAGCAACTTCCTCTAATAAGAATAACGGTAGGCGAACACTTTTGTGCAGTGCTGTATATAAGGTATACAATTTATATATAAAGAATAATGTAGAAAAATGTAATTTAATTTATAAGCACATACCAAATTTTAAAACTCACGCTCCAGCAATCATTACACAAAGACAGTACTGTGACCGATTGCTTTTGTGTGTCCCCGAAAATTAATAAAAAATGCTGTGATTGCATATTTTAACGTGATCGTAGTGAAATTCAACGTATTGATTTATATAAATTTAAATAAATTTGAAATATCGCAGTGTCATTAAAATTGTAACCAAACCATTTTCCCACATATACCATAATATAATCGAATTCTTTTGAGTGTCCCTATAAATGAACCATAAATCGTACATACTTCATATTCAATACAAAAGATACCTTAATATTTGCATAAAAATCCGAGTTTATTTACGCGAGTTAAAGCTTGTACAGACGGTCAGACAAATTGAATTCATAAGCACTTTTGAACTTTGTTGGAAAATGCTAAAAAGACCATCTCAAAATAAGAATTAAATGTTTCATGCAAATACACTTTTAAATTCTATTCGTTTTGCAATATTTTGTTTGATCATTTTAAATATGACGTAAATTCTTCTATTTACCGCTTTTAAAGCGTATGGATTTTATTATTTTAAAGTTTGATTACTTTTTTAAAATTCATGTGAAAGTACTTTTGTTGCTAGAACGGGAATTTTTTTATTTGTACTGGCTTAGAGTTGATAATAATAGGTTAGAAGATTATCTTGAAATGTAAAACAAATTTACCGTGTAAATAATTTTAAAATTGTAAACTGTTTAGCAAAGTTATTGCATGACATATGATGTAACTTCCGCCACTTACAGTTTTTAACGCATATTAATGCATTTATTATTTTAACATTTTCTACAAATTGTCAACTATGCTTTTATCAACTTTTCCCGAAAAGTAGAATTGATTAAGCGTGCCTTTCTTTTATAAAAAATTTATCTCACATTCAAAAATTCATCCTTTTTGTCCCATTTGATCTAAATGAAATATTTACTATTTTACATAAACTTTACCAATTACAAAATCTTTTAGATTCGAACAAGACTTTTTTAACGCAATTTCTTCATCTACATTAGGCTTATTATGATTAAACTCAACATCACTGGAATCATGCAAACTTTAATCATCTTTTTCATCTTCAGAGAAACAGAATTGCTGATTCTTTTTCAAAGTCTTTAAATTTAAAATTTGGGTTGTATTGCAAATAAAATTAAAGTATTACAAACGCTTTTCCAAGATTAAACTCTAATGTTCTGTATTGAGTAGAAAACTGCAGTATGTGAAATTTGGATTGTGTTTTAAATAAAATCAAAGTATTAGAAACACCTTTTGCTAATTGAACTCTAATGTTCTTCATTGTGTAAAAAACTTAATTATCTCTGTATTAAAAGTTTAGCTATTTGGGGATTTATGAAGTATCCCTAGAAAGAGGAAATCAAGTATTCCTAAATTGTGTTTAGAACATAAACGTATATTTTAGATGTTAAATTAATTTTTTGCTAAATAAGGTACATTGAGAATAGTAAAGTTTATACTTTAAAATGATATCCAATTCAAATTATCAAATTTCCAACAATATAAAATAAAGACAAAACTTTAAAAACCTTTAAAATATCTGAACTTGCAATAATTAAATACTTCATTTTCATGCTGAAACAAAAAGGTTATAAATGGTTTTATGTTGGTAGATTATCTGAAATAGTGCATCTTATAAAGTTTTGACAGATTTGAAAATTCTTCATGTTGATTTTTATACATTTTATGATCAGGAATCAAGTATTCTTAGAGATAAAGTATCCCTAGTCTCCCCTATAAAAATACTTCATAATTTGTGTTTATTACATAATTTTCTTTCTTGTTTATGTTTAAAAATGTGTTTAAGGCAAGTACCTGGTTGTTAAATTACTACAACACTAATGCTTTGTATGTATAAGGGTTATTCGAAGAGAATTTGTTCATTCTTCGTAGGTACGTACAATAGTGATTATGAAGTTAAGTAAAGCTACATAATATGAAAGTAAATGTTCTTTGTACTACTTATTAGCATTTTTGATTACAATAAATCTATGTATTTAATTTAGGCATATATGTGTAGGCAGTTAGGGAGATGGATAAATAAATAACTTGTTTTTTATGAAGTTTACTTTGTGCACATAAAAATCTTTTTTTATCTTTTGATATTTTGGTACATAAAAGTGATTTTTCAAAGATTGCATCTGATTTTTGAAATCGCTTTTTTAAAAATAAATTCACGTTTTTAATTCGAGATATTACTAGAAATTCTTCGTTTTATTTATAGAACAAAAAGCCAAATGTTTATCACTACTCAGCTCTTGATGGTATATATAAGATAATACAAGCTTTCATTTATCTTCAAATATCCATTGAACCATAAACGTTCTTTTGCTCCAGTGGTTTATATCATCGAGTTATACATATCAAGTTAAGTTATTCAGTTTCATATGTCTTGAATGGAAAAGACAATGAAGGGAAAAAGGGAAAGCTACACTTCGATGATCTCGCTTCCCTTTATTTTCACTTGCATCTGAAAATATTTTTCTTAAGTGTTTTTTCTGTTCAATCAATTTTTCATCAATCTAGTTTTAAAAAAATCAACTTCAACTTATAATGATGAAAAGTGGTAATAAATATCTTAAAATACGACATTACATTTGTGCCTACACTGTAAAAAAAAAGGGTCGATCTACTAAAAAAACTTTAGTGATCCTTGTAATTACTAAAATTTTTTTAGTAATCTTAGTCGGTTACAAGAAAATCTGTAAGAATTACTAGAAAAAAGTTAGCAACGAAGAGAGTTAATAGTTTTATATTTTTAACAACTATTACTAAAACTCACTTGGTGTGGCCTTGATAGCATAGTGGTTATAGTAATGGACTCCAGAATGAAAGGTCCAGGGTTCGATACTGGCCACCGCCAAAAACGCCCCGAATGTATGTAGTGTAATTACTCGTTAGTAAAGGGATTGTGAAAATATTGTCGGAGCAGTTAGCAATGTTTGGTGCTGCCATCTATTGCAGTTTTGCCGAAAATCTTCCGCTTCAGAAGTCTGGATGCAGCTCGAAGGAACTTCCTGCCATTCGGGCGCACGTAATGGTTATTAAAAATAATTTTGGAGCTATTACTAAAATTTGCTTGGTGGCTCATACTAAAAATTTTTTAGTTAATTATACAAAAAATTCTTTTGTTCAGTTTACAAAAGAAATGCTTGTTTCTTTTGCAAAAAAAGTTTGTAATGGTTACTAAAAAATTCTGTGGAATACAAATTTACTAAAAATTTTTAGTAACCTATTGAATTTTTTTTACAGTGTATATCTTAAATTGTAACCATGAAATGTTACATGTGTTCCATTTGTGAAATGAAACTGAAATTTCGATACATTTATTGTTCATATTAATGATCAAATTGAAAAAAAAACGTATGTTAGGCAACGCATAGTATTAAAACAAGAAAATTAAACAAAAACACTGCAAAAAAAAATTCAAGAGGTTACTAAAAATTTTTTAGTAA
Source organism: Maratus speculifer (assembly GCA_964019185.1). Taxonomy (NCBI): domain Eukaryota; kingdom Metazoa; phylum Arthropoda; class Arachnida; order Araneae; family Salticidae; genus Maratus; species Maratus speculifer. The sequence continues at coordinate 26,321,741 of OZ025294.1, read as the reverse complement.
ATTTATATTCCTCAGAATTATTTAGTAACCATTACAAACTTTTTTTTGCGAGCGAAACAAGCATTTCTTTTATAAACTAAAAAAAAGAATTTTTTGTATAACTAACTTAAAAAGTTTTAGTATGAGCCACCAAGTAAATTTTAGTATAGCTCCAAAATTAATTTTAATAACCATTACGTGGGCCCGAAGGGCAGGAGTTTCCTTCGAGCTGCATCCAGATTTCTGAAGCGGAAGATTTTCGGCAAAACCGTAATAGATGGCAGCACCAAACACTGCTACTGCTCCGACAGTATATTCATAATCGCTTTGTTAACGAGTAATAACACTACATATATTCGGGGCGTATTTGGCAGAGGCCAGTATCGAACGCGGGACCTCTTAGCCTGGAGTCCGTTACTATAACCACTATGCTATCAAGGCCACACCAAGTGAGGTTTAGTAATAGCTATTAGAAATATAAAATAATTAACTCTTATTCGTTGCTAACTTTTTTCTAGTAATTCTTACAGATTTTCTTGTAACTGACTAAGATTACTAAAAAATGTTTAGTAATTACAAGATCACTAAAGTTTTTTTTTAGTAGATCGACACTTTTTTTTTTACAGTGCAGATTTTCTGATTCTTTTGTTGACCTGCTACATATAACTAATGAAACATCCATTTTACTTGATAAGAATGTTAGATAAAAAAAATACGTAAATTAAACAAAGATTATATATATCTACAAATATCTTAGAAAGTTTCTGCAAAATGATGTGTTTTTTATAATTTCCGAAACGTCAATGAAGGTTTAGAATGGCGAAACAGAATTTTTTGGTTGCTGTTTGTCTGTCTCTCTGCGGATAACTGCTGATTATCGAAAAATACTTCATAATATGTATCTAAAACAAAATTTTATTTCTTTTTTACGTTTGAAATCGTCTTTTTGGCAGGGAATTGGTTGTTAAATTACTTTAATCCTAATTCTCCGTATGTGTGTGTGTAAACCGTTAAAACTACAGGCGGCACATTGCACTTTTAGAGGTGAAAGGTTTGTCTCATAGTTAACACCCCTAAAGGAGCCAGGATGACACACTTAATTAGGGTGAAAAGATAGCACCCCTAATCCACAGAGTCCCCAAGAATAAAAGGAAAATATAAACTGATTTTTGTACCGAGAAGGATTCGAACCCACAACATCTGATTGCAAAATGAAGGCTCTATCCATTCGGCCATCGGGCTCACCTTCTAAGTCTCTCTAAAATGTTCAAACGTCCTGAAATTCAAAGGTTGCTTTATATTAAAAGCTCCTCAAAAGTTTTCCATCCGAAGTTCGAAATTGGAATAGCGCATGCACAGTGATAGTCTTTGTAAGTAGAAATTACTGTTATGATCCGCCAGTGACGGTGAGTTGAAGGGGAAGGGGAAGGGACACACATTCAGAGCATGAGCAAATGATTAAGGGGTTAAGACCTTCCAACGATATGCATTGCGCGGCAATCTAATTAGCGGGAATCATCAAGAGAGGGATCAAATGGCACCCTAAACACATTTTCAAGCCCGAGGGTGTCAAATGGTAACTCCTTTTCACCCCTGGGCGCCAAAACCAACTGGTTTGTTATCTTTATTTTTAACAGTGTACTGTAATTCCTAGAGAATTATACACACTTTCGAAATAAATATTATTTGTATTACCTTATTATTATTTTTGGTTATTATGTATCTATATATTTCATTTACCCAACATACTTGTAGGCTAGTTAGGTAAATGGATAAATAAATAAAGCGTTTCTTATTCAATTCCTTTTGTACATATACAGGGTGTTTCGCTACCAGACCGACAAACTTTGAGGGATGATAGTAGACATGAAAACAAACATTATTAAATTGGGAACCATGGGGCGCAAACTTCTTCTGTAGGAGCTAGCGGCCATTAAAGTTTGAGGTCGAAAATTTCAAACGATGATAAAAAATGGAAAAAAGGGTCGATTCGTTTGCGGTTTTCACTAAAACATTCTTTATATCACGTTTTTCTTAGAAAAAAATTTCAAAGGTTATGTTCAAAAATTGTCGATAGAGGGCGCTTTAGACTTTAGAGTAACGAACAGTTACTTTTTATCGCTATTTTGTGTATGGGGTTGAAATTATTCTAAAGTTTAGACTTTAACTTAAATTTTAATTCCAAAATCGGAAACATTGGGATCGGGTAACTAGCAAATATTGAACTGTGAACAGAGGGGAAAATTTTAAACGCTCATAAATATTGGACAAACAAATCGATTTTGTTGCAGTTTGCGTGTAAGTCATTAACTTGGTAATTATTTTATTCAAAATGATGTACAGCTTTGGTGCCCTCATTTTTTGATAGAGGGCGCTTCCGACACATCTCTGACATTTCAAAGGCATTACTCCTGGGTGTTTTACTACCAGACCATCATACTTACAGGAAGTGTTAGGGATACAAAGATGACTTGGAATCGCATAGAAATGTAACGTTGGAAATGCATTTTTTGCAAGATACGGTTAAAGGAAACAGAGAAATAAGTAACAGAAAGAGAGAGACACGTTAGTGCGAGAAGAGCGCCACGTTAATGTCACAGAAACCAGTTTATTTAAAGGTTTTTCTAGAAAAGGTGGTTGAAATTACGACCAGAAGTAGTCCGGCAAGTTTGACAGCGACGCACAGTGTGGTATTTCGCTAAAAAATCTGGCCAAAATTATGTAAAACCTCTTGTGCTTTCTATAGCTGATAAAATGTTTTATAAATACATAAAATACTCTATTACATATAAAACAAATCATTTTTTGCACAATTTGCGCAAAAATTACGCATATTTACAATATACAAATTAGTGTGCTATAGACCATTAATCTATTGGTCAGAGTCTTCAACATCATCCTCTTCAGAATCACTCGTGACTATAGATTCTAGTAGTAAAAACTCTAAAGCCTCTGATGAAAATGTTTTACGTGTTTTTGCTCTTTTTTGCGCACTACAGCTCGAATAAGGATCTGAACTCAGTAGCAAGCGATTGATCACATCTTCATTACATTGTTATGCGTGAGACTTTTCTTGAAAAATTCTGCCTATATGAGCGTAAATGCTTGTTTCGGGCTTCAGCTGCTTCCTCTGATAAATGTCCGATTGGGAGCAAAGCATGTTCGATGACAATGGCTCCATGACTCAAAATTTTATGTAGTGTTGGTGACATTGGGTGCCAACCGTAAAGATTTACATAATGTTTAGAGGTAGCATATGCAAATTCTTCAAATTTTTTTGTATCTATTTTATAACCGCTTGCTAATACTTCTAGAATAATTTTTAAATTTTGAATTAATTTTAAGTCGATTCCTGTAATTTTCGCTGATAATTCAGGATTAGAGAAAAATCTTCTAGAGGTGTTTCCGAAACCGGCTTTCGGAATGTCTACCAGTAATCCCATCTCAGATTTAAACTTTTCTGGTATTAATTTTTTTCTTTGACGGACAATTTCTTTCTCCTTATCACTTCTTGCTTGCCACTTTTTTATTGGAAGTTTATAAGAAAGATGTAGAATTGATTCAAAAAATCTGATTCTAGCATGGAGTATTGAAAGTCCAAATTTCAAAGAATTAGGGTCGATGTCTTCAGCTATTTTCAGCTTATTAAAGTCTTTTGATGATTGTTTGCAAATGTAGCATTGCATCGTGGAATTGGTGCTGGTAATTGCGTTGCAAACTTTAGCATCGACCATTGTCAACATTAATCTGTATTGGACTTGTAGTAAGCCATAAGCTGTGATTACCTGTGTGTTCATTAAATTTCGCGCCTGCTCTTCAATGTACTTTATTTCTTCTTGTATTATGTTTTTATCTTCATGAATAAATCTTATTCGAATGGGACGACAGAAACGTGGAGATGAAGGCGTAGGGTTCTGCCACCATATTTTTTGAAATCCATTTATGTTACTTATTAATCTCAAAGGAACTATAGAACTTTGAAAAATATTTGAGTCACTATCAATGGAGTTTTCAAACTTTTGCTTGAACATTTGTTGCTGGGAGCCATCACAACCCCATTTGCAGAATAGTTCTATACTTTTCAATTCTGCTTCACTTGCTGATGTGAAAATATCTTCTGTGTATTTACACAATCTTTCAGTAGTGTGATCTAAAAGATTTTGAAGTTTTACTTCGGCCAGATTTTCAGTAATTATAATATCTTTCGGATAACATTGCTCTTTAGCTCTCTGAAGAAGTGAATAGCAAGGATATATATACATTTATTAGAATTTTGGATGATATTATATTGATTGCATGTCAGATATGCAGCAACAAACATGGCTAAAGCCTCACTCGGCGATAACTTCAATGTACTTACGTTTGTTATCTCAGCCGAAGAATTCAAAATTTTTTGATATTTTGTAGCCCTAGTCGGGCTGGCTGTAACGTCTTTAATAATTTTTGCAACATCTGTATTTCCAGCGGATCTTTCACTCATTTGAGCTGCATACGTCAATTGTTCATGGCTAATTTCAGATCTTAATTCTTCCGTTTTACGCCTCTTGTTTCTGTTACTACAGTTTTTAAATTCCTTTGCAGGGCGACCAGGTTTTTCTATTATCCAGATAGGTAAAACTAGTGTTCCTTTCAGCCATTCCACATTTTTTTTTCTAGAAAACGTTGTTCAGTGAATTGTGAAGAAGCCCATTTTTTTTATAAGTATGTTTGAAAGATTTTAATTTGTTACGGAGCAAATGCATTTCATTTTCGGGACATTTCGTAATTTCGGCTAGTTTCTGTTCTAGAAACTCTAATTTCTTATTTACTTTTCTGTTATCACACTGTTTTATAACATCATACATATATTTTCTTGATATTTCAATAGTTTTTTCCATACTGAATAAAAAAATTAATGATCTAGTTACATGTAGTACATATCTTCTTAATAATATAAAACTATCTTACTTCGTTAATGAGTAAAGTGCGTTTTTCCACATGGCTGATCTTAAATACATTATTAAAAATGACAATAGCATTTTAGACATAAAAAAACATAATTCTTATAATACGAACACGTGGTACAAAACGAAAATATAGCATTATTTAAAGGGAATAATCAGCTTATATGTCCACAATGAAAAAATGTCTTACTTAAAAAGAACAATCACACAACCTAAAAAATAAATATTTTTTTTTCACTTCAGTTTGCAGATATATCATCTGCGCACCAAAGAGTTTCCAGTAAGGAGTAAGAAACTACAGCATATATTAAATATACGCATTTTAATTAAATAAAGTTTATTAAACTGAAAAAAATTCGTTTTCAAAAAGTTTTTTTGAAATTTTGATTTAGTTATAGAAAGAATGGGGGGCAAATCGGGGCAAATTTTATTTCATATCTTTTAATTAGAAAGTCTATACATTATGAAAACACAAGAGTTCTTGCTGAACTCAGTTTAACTCCCTAACATAATTATAATTTTATCTAAAATATTTAACCAAAAAAAAATCTATGGTTTCAAACTTGAAAATCATAATGAACATGTACTGTATTTACAAAAATATTTATGTACAAGATAGTATATACCTTTGTCTTTAAGAACTGTAAAATGTTTCTGAAGTTCGACTTAAAATAATTTTTTAGACGTTCAATAAAATGATGCATAGATCAGAAGCATAAAATGAGAAATGCAAAAACCATGACTTTCAAGTAAAATACCAGACAATCGGAGAGTCTACAGAAAGAAATGAACCCGTTATCATATGCACAGGATAGTCCTCTTATACCAACCAGAGAATGATCAACTAAATGCGAAATTTAAAATTTTGACTTTTGGCCAGCTTTTTGAGCGAAATACCACACTGTGCGACGGTAGATGGCGATAAACGGTAATGCGCCTGCGCAAAGATCTTTTTGAAGTGTTCATTCGCGAACCGGTTCCAAAGGTAGCAGAATGAAGTATTTGAACGATGGACAGCACGATAGGGCTCCTCCACATTTTACCAATGACGTTTACCGACAGTTCAAAGTAACATATGGACAGTGGTGGATAGGTCATGGTAGCCCGGTTCCTTGGCCTGCCAGATCGCCAGACCTATCATGTATGGACTTCTTTTGCTGGGGTCAAATAGAAAATTGGGTGTATGAGACTCCCGTACCATCAGTTGAAGACCTCGCAGCTAGTATTTCTGTAGCTGCTAGAAAACTATCAAAGATGTCAGGAAACTTTCAAAGCGTGAGGAATTCCACGTGACGCCGCTTTCAAGCATACCGGACTACTTCTGGTTGTAATTTTGAACACCTTTTCTCGTAAAACCTTTAAATAAACTGTTTTCTGTCACATTAACGTGTCGTTCTTTCTCTGCTGTTTCTGTTACTTTTTTCTCTGCTTCCTTTAACCGTAACTTGCAAAAAATGCATTTCCAACGTTACGTTCCTATGTGATTCCAAGTCGTCTTTGAATCCCTAACACTTCTTGGAAGTATGATGGTCTGGTAGTAAAACACGCAGGAGTAATGCTACTGAAATGTCAGAGATGTGTCGGAAGCGCCCTCTATCAAAATATGAGGGCACCAAAGCTGTACATCATTTTCAATAAAATAATTACCAAGGGAATGACTTACACGAAAACTGAAACAAAATCGATTTGTTTGTCCAATATTTATGAGCGTTTAAAATTTCCCCCTCTGTTCACAGTTTAATTTTCGCTAGTTACCTAATCCCAATGTTTCCGATTTTGGACTTAAAATTTAAGTTAAAGTCTAAACTTTAGAATAATTTCAACCCCATACACAAAATAGCGATAATAAGTAACTGTTCGTTACTCTAAAGTCTAAAGCACCCGCTATCGACAATGTTTGAACATAACCTTGGAATTTTTTTTCAAGAAAAACGTGATATAAAGAATGTTTTAGTGAAAACCGCAAACGAATCGACCCTTTTTTCCGTTTTTTATCATCGTTTGAAATTTTGGACCTCAAACTTTAATGGCCGCTAGCTCCTATAGAAGACGTTTGCTCCCCATGGTTCCCTATTTAATAATGTTTGTTTTCATGTCTACTATCATCCCTCAAAGTTTGTCGGTCTGGTAGCGAAACACCCTGTATAAATCCTCTCCTATATTTTTAAATTTTGGTGCATAAAACTGACTTTTGAAGTTGCCTATTTTTTTATAAAGATTCTCATAAAAAAATATATTATTAGAAATTCTTCCTTTTATTTGTAGAACAAAAAGTCGAAAGTTTATCACTACACAGCTCTTGAAGGTATGTAAGATAATATAAGCTTTCATTCATTTTCAAATATCCGTTGAACCGTGAACGTTCTTTTGCTCCAGTGGTTTATATCATCGAGTTATACATATCAAGTTAAGTTATTCAGTTTCATATGTCTCGAATGGAAAAGACAATTTGGGGAAAAGGGAAAGCTACACTTCGATGATCTCGCTTTTTCCTTATTTTATCTTACTGCTGGAAATATTTTTCATAAGTCATTTTACCGTTGAATTCTGGACAAAACATGACAGTTGATCTCGTTTAAGTAAAATAAATTCAACTTCAACTTATACTGATGATAACTAGTGTTAAAATACCTTAAAATACGATATTTGTGCTTAAATCTTCAGTTGTAATCATGTATTTATATAATGTGAAACTAAAATTTTGATATATTTGTTTCTTGTAATACTGATAACGTTGAAAAAAAATTCTGATATTCGACTTATCACATGAAATAACGGAAATTAATGAAAAATAGCTTTTCTGATTCATCTGCTTACCTGTTGCATGTGTTATAAATAACAAAACATCCATTTTATATTATAATAATGCTACATAAAAAATTTATTATATAAACTAAATAAAGGTTTTCTATATATACAAATATCCTAGAATGTTTCTGCAAAAATGTGCGTTTCTATTAATTGCAGAAACGTCAGTGAAAGCTTAATGTGAACACGTGATTTTTTTAAATTTTCGTTTATTTGTCCATCAGTTCCGTGATAATTGCCACAAAAAGCATCCGATTAATTTGAAATTAATGGCTACGTTAATGAGGTATTCGGATTTACCTGCATAGTTTTTTGTTATATTTAGTTTATTCTTTCGGGAAATATAAAATATTTTATTTTGCGCAGTTCAGACGTCTTTTTTATTCCTATCTGTTGAAAGGAACTTGTTCATATACTTGAAAGGTTTAAATTGTAAATTATGATTGTGAAATTTCCTAATTAGAATCTTACATATTCGTATTAGATGGACATTTTGTCTACATATTTTTCAGAGTTTCTAACTCCGGTATATGACCTATAGAGGGATTTTATATATGCGTTCCAATAATATACGATAATTTCTTTTACAAATTTACTTATTTTAAATGTAGACATTTCATTTTTAAAATCTTATTTTGACTGCTATCAAGCAATAGTACTACACATAAAAATATCGTAAATGTGAAAATATCTGTAATTGTTTAAAGTGAATTCAACAATAAGTAGATGAATTATGAAAGAATATTGTAATTTGAAAAAATACTATTCGCAAACTTAAAATGCACACTAAAAGTTTTTGCACAGAGTTTATAATTTACAGATATGTGTTTCTGCAAATAATAGGTTTCAAAATAAATTTCAAAATATCTATGAATTATTTTAATATTAGAAAAATATACAAGTTGCTAAAATTACAGTCATATAACTATAAACCGTTTTCTTAGCAAGTAATCGTACAAATGACATAATATTTGAAATATTATATCATGATCTATAAAATAATTCAACAATAACATTTGCAAAATGGTTATTGCTACATTAAGAAGAAGATCATGCTATTAAATTTTATGAAACTTAGCTGTAGTAATAATCAAAAAGGGATTTTCTTCACAATTTACGGATCTGAGAGCCTTATTGAACTTAAAAAATGTATTTTGGAAGTTCTCGGTAAACGATGAAATAGTATTGAAGAAAATTTATTTTTTCATTTTTTTAAAATTTCTAACGGTACAGATGCATAAGGTTTACCATATAAAATTTACTGTGTTTAATTTAATAGTAATCGCCTTATAAAACTCATTTTCAATAAATGCCAACTTTATTATACAGCATTTAAGTATTTTACTCAAGTAAGTGACTATATTTATTAGGATCTGTTGTATGAAATCGTCCACTTTGCTGTTAAATTTACTTTTTAAAAGCAGTCTTAAGCCTCAAACCAACGTAAAATATGACTGATTATTATTTTGTTCGGAATAGTGTACTTAGAGTAAAAAATATTAAGTTTAAGTATATTTGTTTAAATCGCATTTTGTGACTTATAAGGCAATAAATGTTAACTGAAAATTAAAAAAATTAAAATAGATGTTGAAATATTTCTTTAGTTAAAATCCATAACTTATCCTTCTATTTGATTATTCATAATTGACTGATTATGCAAACTACGCAGTTATTTACCAGTTTAAAGTATGTTTTTTTAAAAGTCCAAGACTAGGAAAATTCCAGTTTTACCAAGAAATTCTGTTTTACCATATAACATTAGAACAAGACGTGATTAAGATTTCAAATGAGTATTTTTTTACAAATATTTATTTTGTGTTCAGATATTTAATGAAATTAATTCTTGAATGGTCATTTTATATGAATGAAAGTATTTACTACATAATTTCCCGAAACACTTTCCTGATATAGCAACAACACGAAAATTTAACGCTGTCTTGTATTTAAAAGCGATTTCTAAAACTTTTCTCTTGTTTTCAGAAATCATTTGAAGAAAGAGAAACTAAAAACCCTTAAAATACAGTTGATTTTAAGAAAAATACGTAAATGTTTCTATATCGAATAGACTTTGCTGCTTCTATACTTAGCTAAATTATTTTATATAAGGAACGTGCGAATCTTCTGTCAAAAATTACACTGGTGCGTAACATGAGATGAATTTGCTTATATGTCAAATTTCATAAAACGATCCGATTGAATTGAAAACGAATGATTTGAGGGTCGAACACGTAAACGTTCAAGTGTGTATGGACAGAGCGGATAGCCGAAAAACTGAGAGTGGCAATTTTCGTGTCTCGTTCGCTCGCACGCCTCTCTAAAAACCTTAGAGGTTTTTTTCAATGTTTCGTAAAATAAAAAAAAAAAAAAAAAAAAAAAAAAAAAAAAAAAAAAGAAAAGAAAAGAAAAAAAAAACGGCATTTAAAGTGTTATGTACCCACCAACGTTTCGATAATGGAATGAGAAGGAATAATGATGGAAACGGCAAAATATAACGGCATCAAGTACAAATTCCTAAAGATTTCAATTTAATATCCAGAGTCGTGTCCAATTATTGGAAGCACTTTAAAGACATTCGTTTTATATACATAAAGCCTGGTCAAGTTCGTTCAAGAGTACCGATGGCCGATGACAATCGTTATTTGTTCATTAAGGAACAGGATCAATAGGAAACCATCCTAATCACTGATGGATGTCGTTTAAACCAAAGCACTAATTCTCTAACTTCGAGCCCAATTTATGAAAGCAGTTCAGGTGATATTCTTTCCATAGAAAGAAATCATAAGCAAGTTCGCTCAAGAGCAACGGAGGCTCAATGAAGGTCGTTATTGATTCCACAGAGGGGCAAAGGAGTGCAACCGCCTCACATCTCTTTCATGACATTTATGCGGCCACACGAAGCCGAATTTTCAAAAAATTACTGATTGCTGGATGTTTCAGAACAGACTGCATCTATAACAAGGGTGCATTTTTTTCGAAAAAGGATTGCAGTTTGTGTCCCGTTCATTTCTGAACACAGCAAGTTTCATTTAATATTGTGCAGGTGTAGAGATTATAGATTTTGGAACAGAGATCAATGAGGGACAATCCTATTCAACGATGATGTCGGTTAAACCTAAGTGCTAATTTTCAAAATACTGTTATTTTAAGGAAACAGGGATCAACTTCTTGTTTCCTAATTACTGAGAAAGTGATCAATGTAGCAGCGAAGGTTTGATAGTCTGCGGGAACATCATGTTAGAATGGCCCGCACTCCTCCCTGTGTTTCGCAAATTCTCTGTGACTAGTTTGGGGTGTAGATATGATAAATTGGTACTTTATGTTCGCATTTTAATGGGTGCAGATGGACCTGATTGTATTTTAATGGGCTTCAACCTTATCTGGTAGACGAATTTCTGGAAAGTGAGAATAATCACTCGATAGATTGAGCAACCATATCTCCAGACCTAAATGCTACAGAGATATCTGGGCCGTGTTGAAGATGATAATTAGTACTTGCTGTTCATGTCCCAGAATCACTCAGGTGTGAAAATATAGTTGATTGGGGAGTATAAATAACTTCCACAGAGATTCAGAGACTGCTTAGTTTCAGGCCTGAAATCACGTAATCAGAGCTGCTTAACTGCAATTTTGGAATATAATTCCTATTAATCTATTTTTTGGCTCAATACTGTAAGCTTTGTCGTATACCTTCTGACGCAAATGAAACCTGCACATGATAATGTGTGCACATTTTAATAGTTGAATGACTGTTTTATTTTAATTGTATTAATCTATTTTTATAAAAAAAATATTGAAATGTCCCATAGTTTTGGAAATAATTCACTGAATCTAAAAAATCGTTTAACTTTTTACACCAGTGCATTTACATAACCAATATATATTTTTAAAACTCCATTCGTTTAGGATTTGAAAATGAAACAAACGTTTCTAAAATTCCGGAAACCTGAGCTGAAATTGCATTAAAATTACAGCGAGTTATATAAAACGCTTTAACTACAACAGCAGGTATTTGGGCACATTTTATATTGAACTAGCAGGCTATGCCCGCTGCGCTGGTCCATTTTTCTACACGAATATTGACTCAAACAAAATGGTGATTTGAAATTTCTTTTTCAAAGCAGTGTATACCATCACCTGGAACGTCCTTCCGCAATGCTGAAAACGAAGCCAGTGCCAATGACATTGCGATATTGCACTATTGTATGCCTTGGACAAAATTTGGGTAATTAAGTGCTATCTGTCTTGTTTTATCATTTATAGTAGAGTTTAATATGAAAATGAGACCGTTATGACAGCAGGAATCAAAATGTTCTCTACTCATCACATTATTTTGTTAGAAAGAATTGCAATGATTATCAAATTCTATTAATTTTCGTATCGCACGTTATCATATGTTAGTTCTTAAACTCCCGAATCTGAACCTGCACTATGTGTAGATCTGGTAGCCTAAATACAATCTCCATTACATGTTGCGTTACATTTTTTAATAACCGTCCTCTCCTGGCAGGACTACTACAGTTTTCTATCTACCTTGGTCTGTTCCAGCAAAGTACATAGCAAAATATGTAAAAAAGAGTGTTTAACTTATATATTTATTAGAACAATGAAGCGTAAAAGGTGTGTTTAAAAGCTGAATTATTTGAGTAAAATTAAAATTACATCCGTTTCACTGCCTCTTCATTTTTTTAAACCAGTTGCAAACATGTAGCTTTTAAATAGGGGATAATCTTTATGCTAAATTTTGTAGAAAAATAAAACTTCAGCTTGTAATCAATTCCATTATGATTTTTGGCGTGAAACATTAGTATTGCTTATAACGATAGACTTATTTCGTGTCTATAGTCAAATGAAAGTGAAGTTTACAATCATCGATTATTGGCATTTAATCTTATACCTTGGCGATAGTTTTGTTTGGGGCGGGGGTTCGACGGGGTAATGAAGTAGTATTTAATAATTAATTTTTGATAAAATTCTGTTGATACTGCTTAAATGCTGCTTAAAACTGCAACATAAACATTAAAAACAAAATTTTCTACTGTCGGTATTTCATGTATATTTTTTTGTTAGCCAATTTTAAAGTATTTTTTTTAACCTGAATGATTGATAAATTAATTGCAAATATTTTTTTTTATTTCTATATCATTGTTATTCCGAAGATTTTTTCTGCACATTGCAAATATTGCTTTTTTAGTGATAGTAAAATAACTGCAGATGAAAAATACATAATAAGGCTAAAACCCAGAATTAACGACAGCTTGACGAATGCCTCTACGGAGACTTGAAAAGTACGCGAGTTCTGTCAACTTAAATATCCAGATAAAATTTAACAAATAATAGGTACTACTTTATTATTCCATAGATAAATTTCGCCAAATTATACATATTGCAAAACGATTCACCATATTATACAAACGGATATAACTTTTATTTTTAATAACAAAACAATCAATAAATTACTAAAATATTTATAGAAATACTAATAAAACGTCGAATCAAAAAATAGTTGATAACGTAACAAACGCATGTAACATGTTTAATGTCAAATGAATGTGACATTTACGATAATCCATTATTGACATTTAATCTTATATTTTGGCGGCAGTTTTTTGGTCGATGGGATAATTAAGTAGTACCAGATAATATAAAAATATATAAATAATAATATAGCCATTAATATTTTGGTCAGGTGTCATGTATGTATCACGTTGGCGCGATTGCAACAAAATTGTGATTTTATGGATTGCGTGGTAATCTGGTTAATTAAACTTCACTTATTTATTATTGTTTCCTTTTTAAAATAATAGAAAATAATAGAAAATAATATAATATGTAACTGGTATTTGAAAACTTAGTGTTTGCCAAACTAATGTCAGATTTAAAAAAAAAAAAAAAAACAAAAAAAAAAACGCCAAGATGATGCGTATATAAAAATGGAAAAAATGATTATAATAATGTAAAGAAAAAAAAGTAAACAAATAATTAAAAAATTGCTTTTTCGATTAAAAAAAAAAAAAAAACACCAAGCAGTCGTTAATTCTGTAGTTGCATCATTAGTAAAATTTCTTTTCTTCGTTTGTTTCATAATGAAAAACCATAAATTTAATAATCTCAAATGAAATAATCTGACAAATTTTCTATAACCTCGTTGATGATCTAGAAGTCTCCTTAATACATAAACAAAACGGCAAAGTGTCATATGCGCGGAGTTTGGCGCGATAATTTTTTATGCTTATTTGGCGAAAACATTGTTTTCGAATACCAGTTACATGTGTATATTTAAATTATTGTATATTATTTAAGTAGTAATAAAAATTAATGAAAAAAGTTTAATTAATAAGTATATAACAAAACAATTTATACAATTTATAAAGTAAATAAACATTTTATTTATAAATAAATATTAATAGTCGGGTTAATATGTCAGACAAAATAATGCCAATTTAAAGTCTATTACTTACCTTGGTGATATATAATATCTGTGCCAGTAAAACTTTCAATAATATAGTAAATATGCTAATTGACGGTGTTCAATTATCGGTGTTCAATTATCATTTTAAATATTATCTAACGCAGGAAAAATATGAAGAAAATGGAAGAAGAAATGGCTAATTAAAACAGACTTGTAAAATATTTTGGCACATATGCCATATATGCACTACATTTGTGCATTTTTTTTTCTTTTTTTACACAAATTTGGCGAAAACTTCGTTTTTAAATATCAATTACATATATATTTTTTAATTGTTTTCTATTATTTTAAAAAGGAAATAAAAATAAATAATGTTTTCTTAAAAATTATAAAATAAAACAATTTACATCATTAAAAAAATAAATAAGAGTAAATAGTTTAATAATAAATATACAATAGCCGAGTTACCATATGAACATAAAATCGACGTTTTGTTGAAATCGCGCCAATGTGGTACATATATGACATCTGTGCCATTTTTTTCAGCAGGTAATTTTTATTTCAAAATGTTGAATTTATCGATAGTAATAACGCGAAACTGCATAAATTTCATTTAAATTGCATAGATTTCCTTGTTCAGTTTGTCAATTTTAAAACTAATTTTCCCTGGAAGAGAATTTGACAAAATGGCGCAAAAAAAGGTATGTTTGTTGATTACAATTTTCAAAATTACGGTGAAAAACTTTTGAAAAAGAATGACATTATTTTACAATATATATGTATGTGGCAGAATTTCACACTGAAGCTAAAATTTAAATATTTGATTACAATTTTTTAAATATTAACTTATGTTTATTGAACTTACAATTGAATACTAAAATGTACTCCAAAAATTATCTCCTTCCGGAAAAAACAACTTTATTGCGACCTAATGTTAGACATATGCATTTTTGGCTTAATTCTTTGCCGACAAAAGTAAAAAAAAAATCTCAAAGAAACAAATATATAACTCACAATTACTTTTATAATTAGATCTGCCTTTCTCTGGAGTAAGTTATATACTATCGAAATTTGATAAAAAAGAGAAAGGAAATAATAGAAAGGAAAATAAATATGGTTCAAAATTCATTTAATCAAATTTTCAAGTTATTTTTTTTAAATTCTAACGCAAGGATAAGTCGCCAAATGTTGCATCAAATGTAATAGGTCACGTTATTTTTTAAGCGTTACAAATATTTCTTTCATTTTTAAGATAAATATTTTTTTATAATATCATGCCTCATTAAATGGTTTTTCTTTATTATTATTATTATTATTATTATTATTATTATTATTATTATTATTATTATTATTATTATTATTATTATTATTATTATTATTATTATCAATAGTTATTTTATTATCAGTAATTATTTTCTGCCTTTATTTGCAAGATGTTTGTAATATTTCTAACATATATATCCTTTTTAATTTCTTTAGTAATGATACTTTTCGCCAAAAAATAAGTACTGGCAACCCTTTCGTCAAAAATAACCGAAAAATACGAAATTTAGTACGAAAAATCAGAGTTATCCCTGTATATTTGTATCATAAACCTCCGCAAAAATATTTCCTATCGAATGATATAATCTGCAAAAAGATCCATCGGGTAGTTTTTGAAAACACTCGTTTGGAAGTTTCAGAACTTCTGCTTTATAATATATATGATATCTAAGAAGAGAATGGAAGTTTCTTGTTGAAAAAACCAAATCGCAGGTAAAGTCATTTTTAAAGCCAAATGAGAATATTTAATGTTTTGATTTGAAAATTGTATTACCTAAAAAATTCAAATATATGATAAATTTATGTTTACTTAAGGCATTTCGTATCCCTGTTTAATAAAACGTGTACAGTAGAAAGAAAATCCTTTTCAAAAATTTTAATTATAAGCTATGAAAGGAAAAAACATAAAATATTATTTTAATTCAAGAAATGTCCTTAACTAGCGATTGCCACTTGTAGTTAAATGAAATATATCAACATATTTAAATAAGGTTAAATTAGAAATATAATTCAAAATTATATTTTTACAAGGGGGATCGGCCCCCTGCGAGCTTCGCCCGCTAACCCCCGTTCAGAGTTTAAAAACATAATAATTTCTCTTATATTTAAGAAAATTACAAAATTACGGAAGATTGTGAAGAACAATGATATTTTTTTATAGTTGAGTTCATTCTTGATGGAACATTATTTGGTTAGATGGTTTCTTCCGCTGAACCATTGACAGGTGAGATTGCTTTAGAAATTGATTATTAATATAAGTTATATATTCGAGAATCCGCTGAAAAAGAATGGTCTAACCATTTAACCATCAGTTTAACCTTTATCCAGGGAATCGGACAGTTGTTGTCCGATCCCCTGTGTAAAGGTTAAAATATCGCTGGCAATCATAGTCCGGGAGCCGACCGTCGATTTTCCTATGTATTGAGTACAAGGACCGGACATACGTCAGAATGTAGGTCTCAATGTGCACATTAAGAATTTCACTGGCTGGCAGGTCCTATCCTGCCGGAACCCAAGGCAGCCGCACTTTTATGACGTCAATTTTGAGTGTTTACCTATGTATCGAGTACAAGGATCAGACATACATAAAAACGTGGGTCTCAATGTGCACAATAAGAATATAACTGGCTGCCACATACATCAAAATGTAGATTTCAATGTGCACATTAAGAATATCACTGGCTGCCAGGTCGTATCCTGCCGGAACCCGGTGGCAGCCGCACTTTTAAGACGTCAATTTCGAGTGTTTGCCTACGTATCGAGTACAAGGACCGGACATACATCAAAATGTAGGCTTGAATGTGCACATTAAGAATATCACTGGCTGCCACATACATCAAAATGCAGGTCTCAATGTGCACATAAAGAATATCACTGGCTGCTAGGTCCTATCCTGCAGGAACCCGGTGGCAGCCGCAATCTTATGACGTTAATTTTGAGTGTTTGCCTATGTATCGAGTACAAGGACCCGACATACATCAAAATGTAGGTCTCAATGTGCACATTAAGAATTTCACTGGCAGCCAGGTCCTATCCTGCCGGAACCCGGTGGCAGCCGCACATTTATGACATCAATTTTGAGTGTTTGCCTATGTATCGAGTACAAGGACCGAACATACATCAGAATGTAGGTCTCAAAGTGCACATTAAGAATATCACTGGCTGCCAGGTCCAAGCATGTAGTAACCCGGTGGCAGCCGCACATTTATGACGTCAATTTTGAGTGCTTACCTATGTATCGAGTACAAGGACCAGACATACATCAAAATGTAGGTCTTAATGTGCACATTAAGAATATCACTGGCTGCAGGTCCTATCCTGCCGGAACCCGGTTGCAGCCGCACATTTATGACGTGAATTTTGAGTTTTTACCTATGTATCGAGTACAAGGCCAAGACATACATCAAAATGTAGCCCTCAATGTGCACATTAAGAATATCACTGGCAGCCAGGTCCTATCCTGACGGAACCTGGTGGCAGCCGCACTTTTATGACGTCAATTTTGAGTTTTTGCCTATATATCGAGTACAAGAACCGAACATACATCAAAATGTAGGTCTCAATGTGCACATTTAGAATATCACTGGCTGCCAGGTCCAAGCATGTAGTAACCCGGTGGCAGCTGCACATTTATGACGTGAATTTTGAGTGCTTGCCTATGCATCGAGTACAAGGACCAGACATACATCAAAATGTAGGTCTCAATGTGCACATTAAGAATATCACTGGCTACCAGGTTCTATCCTGCCGGAACCCGGTGGCAGCCGCACATTTATGACGTAAATTTTAAGTGTTTACCAATGTATCGAGTACAAGGCCAAGACATACATCAAAATGTGGGTCTCAATGTGCACATTAAGAATATCACTGGCAGCCAGGTCGTTTCCTGCCGGAACCCGGTGGCAGCCGCACTTTTATGACGTCAATTTTGAGTGTTTGCCTATGTGTCGAGTACAAGGACCGGACATACATAAAAATGTAGGTCTCAATATGCAAATTTAGAATTTCACTGGCTGCCAGGTCCTATCCTGCGGAAACCCGGTGGCAGCCGCACATTTATTACGTCAATTTTGAGTGCTTACCAATGTATCGAGTACAAGGACCGGACATACATCAAAATGTAGGTTTCAATGTGCACATTAAGAATATCACTGGCTGCCACATACATCAAAATATTGGTGGATAGGATCTGGCAGCCAGTGATATTCATAAAGTGCACATTGAGACCTAGATTTTGATGTATGTCTGGTCCTTGTACTTGATACAAAGGCATACACTCAAAATTGAAGTCATAAAAGTGCGGCTGCCTCCGGGTTCTGGCAGGATAAGTCCTTGCAGCCAGTGATATTCTTAATGTGCACATTGAGACCTACATTTTTATGTATGTCGGGTCCTTGTACTCGATACATAGGCAGACACTCGAAATTGACGTCATAAATGTGCGGCTGCCATCGTGTTCCGGCAGGATAGGACCTGGCTGCAGGTGTTATTCTTAATGTGCACATTGAGACCTACATTTTGATGTATGTCGGGTCCTTGTACTCGATACAAAAGCAGACACTCAATATTGACGTCATAAAAATGCGGCTGCCACCTGGTTCCGGCAGAATAGGACCTGGCTGCCAGTGTTATTCTTAATGTGCACATTGAGACCAACATTTTGTTGTAGGGCCGGTCCTTTTACTCGATACAAAAACAGACACTCAATATTGACGTCATAACAGTGCGGATGCCGATGTGTTCCGGCAGGATAGGACCTGGCTGCCAGTGATATTCTTAATGTGCACATTGAGACCTACATTTTGTTGTAGGTCCGGCCCTTGTACTCGATACATAGGCAAACACTCAAAAGTGACGTTATAAAAAAGCGGCTGCCACCTAGTTCCTGCAGGATAGGACCTGACTCCCAGTGATATTATTAATGGGCACATTAAGACCTACATTTTGATGTATGTCCGGTCCTTGTACTCGATACATAGTCAAACACTCAAAATTGACGTCATAAAAGTGCGGCTGCCACCGGGTTCCTGCAGTATAGGACCTGGCTGCCAGTGATATTCTTAAAGTGCACATTGAGACCTACATTTTGATGTATGTGGCAGCCAGTGATATTCTTAATGTGCACAATGAAACCTACATTTTGATGTATGTCCGGTCCTTATACTCGATACATAGGCAAATACTCGAAATTGACGTCATAAATGTGCGGCTGCCACCGGGTTCTGGCAGGATAGGACCTGACTGCCAGTGATATTCTTAATATGCACATTGATACCTACATTTTGATGTATGTTCGGTCCTTGTACTCGATACATAGGTAAACACTCAAAATTGGCGTCATAAAAGTGCGGTTGCCTTTGGTTGCGGCTGGATAGGACCTGGCAGCCAGTGATATTCTTTATGTACACATTGATGCCTACATTTTGATGTATGTCCGGTCCTTGTACTCGATACATAGGAAAATCGACGGCCGGCTCCCGGACTATCAGCCTTTTATAAAGATGCTATAGACAACATTCTTTCGTTCATTAAAGGATAAAGCAACTCTATCTGCTTGGTAAAAATATTTAAAACAAAGAAATGTACCGGTATTGAAATTTTACGCTTATATATTATGATTGACTTTTATGATCGACTTTTACATGTTGTCAGTAACACTTTTTAATTATTTTCTCTATTTTAATGCGCCATCATGAATACATTCTTTTTTTTAAAGTTAAATTGTTTATTTTATTTATTAATCTAATTACGAATTTTTTAAAAAGTATCGAATAGTAATTTGTACCAAAAATTCGAAAATGTTTGGCGCAGGAACCTGCCTTTATGCTGTCTGCAATGCAGGCATTATTCACTTGTGGTGCATATGTGCCTCATTTATTTCAAAGAATGTATTGAAATAAATTTGTTCGTCGTGCCACTTTTACATAATATGATACCCAATGTGATGAATACTTTAAACAATAGAAACATTTTAAATGCATAGTGCTAATGAAAGGTTCAATTAATACCTCAAATTATATTCGAGTAAGATAATTTTATTTAGATTTATGTGTGAATAAATAATTCAACCATGCTATAGAAATTTTAATTTGTTTTGAATTTTAATAACGTTGCTGCAAACGTTCAACAGAAAAGTGTAAATGATGTCATTTTTGATTTAATGATGCCATTTTCTTTATAAAACTGAAAAGAAAATTAAGGGATGATTTTTTTTTCTTTTAGACCTTTTTGGGTAATTATAATTTCATATATTCGTTTCAGATTCAGAGCAGCTCCAAAGGAATTTAATAACTTTTCAAATTTTTAAATGTAAATTATTGAAAAAATATTATTATTCAAAGACTAATTTGCTTAAAATTTTAATATTATTTCTTTTATAGCTCAAACACATATTGTTAATATTGTCATCTTATTAGTAATCATCATCATCATCATTAGTAATGACATTTTATCTTTAAAATTGGAAAGAAAACCAAAAAAGAATTTTATCCTCCTTACATTCAGTTGTGCAATAGATCGTATTCTTCTATTTGGTTCTAGGTTATAAAAAATCACTATTTTACTAATTGGGACATCACACAAATGCTGCTTATTGAACTTACCGTATACATAGGATTATAAAAAATTTCGTTTACACGTAAAAGAATATCAATAGTTTAGCAATTATTTCCGTGTAAACTCCTAATAAAAAAATGAAACCTAGCCTTCCTTTTGGTTCCAGGCTGTAAAAATCATTATTTTACCAATTGTGACGTCACAGGAATACTATCTATTATTATTTCTGTATTCGTTTTATGTGTCTGCTTTTATAATTTCGTTTCAAAATTTTCTTTAGCTTTTACATAAAAGACGTAATTTAAAAGTTGATTCAAAATATTTCCGGTATAGATACTAAATGAAATGCTTAGACGATGGTATATTTTCTCTTTAAACCAATTCGGGTTTATGCGCTATTCTCAATTGAAAAAAAAAAAAACCTAAAGAAATCTACGGTGGAATTATTTTTATAAATAAACTAAACAGAAAGAATATATTTTGTTTATTTATTGAACAACATACGCTATATAAGCGCAAACTTTATAGCACTACGTAAACTACTTACAGAATTGAAATGACAGAAATTACAGAAAGCTGAAATAACAATAAAAAAAAATATATTGCCCAGTTAAACTGATGGCATTTAGCTCACAGGCTACACATTCTAATTGTACAATATAGCCTTATATTTTCAAGAATTATTAATACTGTTCGAAAAAAAAATTAAGGATGGGAAACAGCTCCCTCCTTTTCCCTGTTTATACTTAATCATTGAACCCCCTAAAGTAATCAGGGACATACTTTATCATATAAAAAAATCTATACCCAAAACTCAGGGCAAATCAGAAAATTCTTAATAAAAACCCATTTACATAATTTAAGCGGAGTTATCCCCTCTTTTATACTTAATCATTAAACTTCCAAAACTATTCAGAAATTTGAACGAAATCTGATAATTCTACATGAAAAACCCATTTATATAATTGAGCAGAGGGGCATTAGAACCCCCGTTCCCCCTGTTTATACTTATCCAATAAACACCTAATACCAATCATAGAGGCGCCTCATCAGAATAATCCAATTTTAAATTTTGAACGAAAACAGATACGAAAACAGATAATTTTGCATGAAAAACCCATTATATCAATTAAAAGGAGGGGCATGAGCTACCGATCCCCCTCTTATACATATCGAGGGAACTCGAAAAACTAATCAGGGAAGCGCCTTATCAGGATATACCTATATACAAAATTTCAAGTGGATCGGGTATTTTTAACATGAGTTATCGTGTTACGCACGTACATACATACAGAACGGACGGGCACATCAGCTCTCTGGCTATAATAGCCTGTGAGCTAAAAAACTAAAAGTGAGATCGAACTAAACATTAGGTTGGCGCAAATATAATGCAGGATACAAGCACTGCACCACAAACTGTTTATTTTCACCAATATTATTCAACTTTTATTCAATTTATTGTTCAACTTTTTAAATTTTAGACATCTTGCCTTTAAATAAGGTGAAGTGGCATGCGTTATGTATAATTATTAAGATTATATTATGCACTCTGTTTTCAAGTTAATTGTTTTAATTTTTAGGCTAATAATTGACTTCAGAAGTCAAAACAAGATTTTTGTCAAATATCTTTTTATAATTCTTAACTCGATCTCAGTACAATACAATCCTCATGTAAAAATAATAATGTTTAGCACGATGGAAGAATCATCGTAAGCACAGTTATTTGTTTTACACAAGAAGTTCATTGCAGAGATTTCGACTTTCCAGAAAAGAGTGTTTGCGGACATCCTTCTGTTGCTGACAATGATCAACTGAAATCGATAATCAAACTTGATCCTACCAAATCAACTCCAGAATTTGCGTATGAACACAACGTTGATCATTTAAGTATTGTTCATCTTTTAAAGCAAATTTTTAAGGTGAAAAAATCCGATAAATGATATCTTCATGGGTTTAATAGTAAGAGCCAGTTAGATGGGAAGCTTAGCAAATGACTTAACCTCTTAATGGTCGCTTTAAATTACGGTTTACAAATTCAAATTCATTATTGCCATCACTTAAAAAAATATATTAATCTTATTTAATGACAAATAACACGATACTAGAATAAAACCAATTACACTATTTTATAAAACTGGCGGGAATCAAACAATTCTGAATAAAAGCCGTGAAGCATGTAGCCCGTGAATGTCTCGCGCGCGACGATTAGGTGGTTAATCACTCAGAAACCTTACCTACGAGATGATCAATAACTCATGTCAGACAATTGTCCCTACAAAAGTTATTCAGCGCAGGCAACAGGATTTCTATCTCACCAACCGTACTCACGTGGCTATTTACAAGTAGAAAATTTTTTGATGGGAAAATCTTTTGCCAATCAAGATGATGTTCGAAACGCATTCCGAAAGTTCCTGTCTTTCAGAAGCCTAGAGTTTTCTGCCACAGGAATCATTAAGCTCGTTTCAAGTTATATATCTATATGTATATATATATATATTGAGTTGTAATCTCTCTAACATTATTTATATACATTTTGAAAAAGTTATAAAGTTTTTTGTAATCGAATTAAAAAATTATGCATTATTTTTAACGTTATTATAATATTTTTTGAGATGAAAACCAATTAATTTTCACTTAATTTTAAAAGAAGAAAACATAACTTAGTTTCAATATATTACAAATGCACATATTTTTATTTTCTCATTAAAAACTACCCTTGTTTTTCTATGCACATAGAGTATTTTTCTTTTTTATACAGTTTCCTTAAATTTATCCAAAAGTGAAAATTTATATCTCGGAAGAAACATGAAGTGTCATTTGCAAAGATATTCCAATCTCCATTTCATTCAAGTCACAAAGTTTGCGCAACCTGATTGGTTTCATTGATGCGATAAATGTTTATTGATACAAGAAAATAAATTCGAGAGAAAGTTTATTGAATTAGAATTATTTCTATTTGTGTTTTTTATGAAAAATATTAGAAAGAGGAAACAAATCCCAAAACTTTTTGCATATTTCCGTTTTAGTCATATTTTAGCAAATTGTAAGTTACAAAATCTTGCAGAAAATATATAAATAGCACGTCTAATTGAAAACGATACAATACGCTGGTTGACATGTTTTTGTAAGTCTCTTATAATAAAGTTACTTTTATAAAGGGACTCTTTATGTTACACCCATCTTTTTAAATTTTCGCGACATTTGAGGGAACATTTGTACAAGTTGTTCTAAATAGCTGATTATCAAATTATGAAACAATCTTGCAATCTTTTACGCTGTTAAAAATTGGTTCATATAAATTCCCGTATATCAGCAAATATTCAACATATTCATGTTTTAATTGCAATATGCTGTTTCTAATGTTTTTTGTTGTATGTTTGAAAAATGGTGTGAAATTTAGTTAAAAACGCTAAATTTTATAAGTAAAAAATAAACAAATTAATTGTTTTTAGAAACGTTAACGCACTCACAAATATGCATTTTATGCTTATATAAATTCCCAAGACCATTAGGTTTGACCCATATAGTCATTTGCTATAGTGACAGACTATTTTCAGTATTTTCTGGTACACGATTGAACACAAACATCATTTTATTACTAGTGTAAAACACATCTATGTACAGTAGGTGAGGAATTTGTTAAAATTCCTCACCGACTCTTAAAATTTTAAATAATTGATAAAAATGTTCATATACTATTTATCGACAGTAAAGAAAACTAATGTTACAATGAATGAAGACATGGAATGTTAAGATGAGGGAATATAATTATGCTTGGTTCTCTATATATGCAATTACAACCAATATGCAATTTACTGTTAACATGATTTTTTTTTCGGAAATTCCTCTTTTAACTATGGTATTAATTAAATGTGAAAATGATCAATTCAGATGTATAATAAAAATTCTAAACAAATTGTCTCAGTTTAAAATTTGGTATAAACAAATAATACTTAATATAAACTATGTGCAAAAAATGAAAAAAATAATACATTTGAACAATTGGATCTTACAAAATGATCTTACATTTGATCTAATACAAATCAATGAGTCTTTCTAATGGTACAGCTTAACTAATATCATACATTTGGGCCTCTGGGCATTTTGCAATAAAATTGTTATATAATGCAAATACGTTCTCAAGAAAAAAGAGGATATATTGCTAATTTCTAGAATATAGCAATAGAAAACTAACACCAGAATTACTCAAAAAACAAAACAAAAAAAAAGGTCACTGATTTTACTTTAATTTTTAAAAATTGAATATCGCAATATACTAATATACTTTATACGTAAGTTTTTATCGCATTTTTAAACGATAAGTATAATGTACACTATAACACTGAATACTGATTCTAATTTTTTTTCAGTTTTTTATACATATTTAGAAGTAAAATTAATAATAAACATTATATACGTTAATCGAATTATCTACTTAAAAATTGTTTCCTTACTTGAGAACTGTAAAGAATAACTCAGAGATTATAAACATGATTTTATATTGAAACATGCATACATTTTTTACCAAATTCTTTAACTTAAAATAATTTACAATTATTTTAATTTTAACATATTGATTAAAAGTAAAAGAATCTAAATCAATATCCAATTTCGTAAAAGGGGCATAAATAATGTGAAGCAACAATTTTAATCTCTTTGGAACAAAGAATGCATTAAAAATATAACACATGAAACATGACGACTTATAAAAATTAAAACATAAGCTCATTATTTGAAGATATGCTTGTTGCAAATTGTAGTTTAGATATAACTTTTTACTTTGACAGTATTTAATTCAATGCGATACGCGAACTTCGCTATTTAAAAAAAATAAAGGCTGATAATAAAAATATTAAGATTGTTTTTTACTTTTTTCTATCTTCAATAAAGGAAAGTATTGTAATGAAATTTTTTTGGACTTCCGGTTTTTCACAAATTTACACGTTTTAGGTGTTAGAAATTCCAAAAACATGTTTTTACAAAATATTCGTCTGTCCGTGTGTTGCCATTCTACCATCGAAAAGTGCATGACGATATGCATATAATTTAACCAAATTTTTTCTGTGTATTTTTTGCTGTAGCAAACAGGTTTTCCTTCAATTCTGAAATATTCCGTCGAAAGAGGGTACTGTAATGTCATACAAAAGTGTATAAAGTTATACATAGAATTGAACCAAATTTTTTGCGTTAGTGTCTAGCGTTGGTTAGTACAGCTCATATTCAAAATATTAGAATAATTGAGAAAAAGTAATAAGAAAAAATCATTTGTCATTTATTTATTTTTTATACTAAGTAAATGCAATTAAATTTCTTATAAATTAAATCTGGAATGTTTAGATAAGATTTTAACATTTATAAAATATAAAATACAGCACAATAAATTAGGTATACAGCTTCCTTAAACACATCAGAATATTAGAATAAAATTTAGATTGGTTCAAAATATTAGAATATTTTATTTTACGCAACAATATTACCTTATGAATATGAAGTAAATGGTAGTTAATATTTTGTAGCATCCCCTTTAACTTTCATAAAAGCGTACAATCGATCTTGCATACTATATACAAGGTGTTTACAAACATTTCTATCAATATTAGCCCAAATAGACTTTATACGTGCCACTAACTCAGTTTTACTTGAAGAAGGATTTTCTTGAAGTTTTTTCTTCATTATACACCATAAGTTTTCGATGGGATTAAGATCTGGTGAATTTGGTGGCCAAGGAAGTACCTTAATGTTGCGTTGGCGGAACCAATTCTTAGTTGACACCGAGGTATGCGGGGACGCTAAATCTTGTTGAAAGATGAAATCATCTTCAAATAAATCTTCTGATGATGGAATCATGTAATATTCTAAAGTTTTTTGATATATTAGAGAGTTAACCTTTTCGTAGACGATGCATAACTTTCCAGGTCCTTCTGCACTCATACAACCCCAAACCATGACACTAGCAGCAAATTTTACGGAACGTTTAAGGCATTCTTTATCAAATGCTTCTTGCTTCATTCTCCAAACTCGAATACCTTGATTACCATATGAAACACAAAACATACTTTCATCACTAAATAATATATTTTTCCAATCTTCATTGCTCCATAAACGTCTTGATTTACACAATTCAATCTTATACGCTTTTGTCTTGCAGTCATGAGAGGTTTTGTTTTCGGTACACGAGATTCAAATTTAAATTTATGGAGACGTCTTAATGTTGTCGATGTAGAAACTTCAACTCCTTCTTCTTCCCATTTTCGGTGCAAGAATCGCACACTTTTAAAACAGTTTTTCTTAACTATACGCTTCAGTTTCCTGTCATCTCTAGCAGATATTTTTGGTTTTCGGCCACCATTTCGGCGATTATTTTGAAATTTTCCAATATTTGAATATTGTGTTAGTATTTTACTAACGCTCGATTGCGAACAATGTAAATAATTCGCTATAAAACATTGATTTTTACCGTGCCGATACAAATCAACCATACGAAGTTTAGTAGATTCAGGAATATCACTCACACGGCCCATTTTAAGACGAAAAAGAAACAAACTGCAAAAAAGAATACTGATTTTAAATAAAATAGTCTGAATTTAATCAATGATGAAACCAGTTAAGAATTGGTAATAATTAAAGGAGAATTAAAGTGAAATATTCTAATATTTTGAACCACTTGAATAAATATTCTAATATTTTGACTTTTCAAAATAATTTTTTTTGCAATTAATCTTTTCAAAAATGATATTAAATTTAAGATAACAAGTAAGTTTAATCAACAATAACTTCTTAATAAAAATATCGTTTGCATATTTTCATTAAAAGATATTAAATTACCAAACGATATTTTCAATTTCTAAAAAAAGGTAATTATTCTAATATTTTGAATATGAGCTGTAGGTACTTCTTGAATTTGAAAAAAAAAAAAAAAAAAGATCCGCAAGAAGGGAAGCTGTAATAGCGATTTTTGTGCCATTTTCAAAATTATAAGATCGAAAAGTGTATGGAATTATTCGTTGAATCGGACCAAATTTTTTCTGTAAGTGTTTAGCTATATCTTGCATATCTTTACTGAATATGAAAAAACTCCCTTATGGGGATGCTGTACTGACAATGTCTGTGCCATTTTCATTATTGTAACATAGAAAAGTGTATGAACTTATACATAGAATTGAACCAGATTTTTGCTTTTTTTTTTTGTTGTTTATAGCCAGCAGATCTTTCCTGAATTTGAAAAAAAATATATAGAAATGGACGTTATAATTTCAATGTCTCTACCATTTTTTATTTGTACCATCAGAAAGGTTATAAAGTTATCCTTAGAACTGAAGTAAATTTTTTGTATAATTTTTTGGCTTTGATAAGCAGGTCCACCCTAAATTTGAAAAAAAAAATATGTTGGAAGGGGGCGTTATAAAAGCGATTGCCGTGCTTTTTTCATTATTGTACCATCAAAAAATGTATAAAGTTATGAACAAAATTTAACCATTTTTTTTGTATATTCTTTTCCTATGGCCAGCAGATATTCCTTGAATATGGATATATTCCGTGGGAATGGAGCACTGTGATAGCGAATTTTGTATCAGTTTCTATTTTTTTCGTAGCTCGACTGTCACACTGTTAAAAAATGGGTCAAATTTTTACAGCCCGTTTACTTTATTGTTACTCCCCTTCTTTTATAGAATATCTCGATTTTGACCCATGAGAATTCTCCATAAAAAGCCGAAGTAACGAGCGATTATTTCTTCCACTGGCTGGATAACCTCATTGGCTGAAATCCCCCTCATTGAAACTTGGCGACGATTTACTGAGGAAAAGAATTTTTTCACCAGCTAGCCTGAAAAAAAAGCCACTGCCCGTTTTATTCAATCGTCACGTCGTTCGGCATGCAGAAAATACGCATTCATTTACAAGTACTGTGCAATAACTTTTTCAAATATAATCTGTTTAAAATAATAAATATTAGGAAGTTCACAAATAATTTAGTTTTTCAGTGTTTTAATAAATTGAATAAATCAGGAGTGAGAGATATTCATAAAAAAATATTTTCATATAATCTGTTCTTATCGCCAAGCTTTAAGAAATAAACGTCATTTCTGGAATACTTAAAATGTGATAACCAGTGGACCAATGAGATTATCCAGCCAGTGGGAGAAATAATCGCTCGTGCCGAAGTAATCGTTTTCTATATACGGGGTGGAGTTACAATGCAGCAAAAGGGTAAAATTTTTAACAGTGCATTAATTCATGCAGAGATGTAACTCGTTCTCGTGTCTTGATAAGGCGGCTACCGGCAAACATCTGAAGGCAACTTATGAAGGAAAAACTATAGATTTTACTAAGATTAATGTTTAAATAATTTTGAATTTCACTGATTTTTTGCTATCATGATCTATATTAACTTTTTTCACCCGAATTATTGACTGAAGCAGAAATTTAAGATGAAAATCAAAGTGGATACAGTATTGAACTAATAATATTGAAATGTACATGTGTAACTAATTTTGAAGTATTAAGATGTACGTATGAGGTAGAAGAAAGTTTTGGGAATGGCACATGCAACTAGTTTTTTTTAAATTTTTTAAATTGTAAATATAATCTGCAGCAGTTATTGTATGGCTTAGAATGCGTGATAATTAAACAAATTTGAGAAAGTGAACATTAATTGGATAGTTTACCTTTGCAGCAATTTTGTTTATATTTAAAATATGTAGTTCAAATTATGAACTCGTTGCGCTTCAGTATTAATCTGTAAGTACATTTCGAATAAAACTAACTGCATATTTAATAAAAATTTAATTTTCTTTTAAATTTGAATTTTTATAAATCCCTACTACTTTTTTTACTATTTCATCTTTTTTAATTTCGTAAATTGCCACCTGATATCTGATCATCAGCTTTGGCGGGGGGGGGGGGGGGGAAATATGAATTTTTCAAATGATAAAATTTCAAATCACAATTCAACAATCAGGTGTTTATTTAAAAGCTATCTACTGATGTTGAAAAACTTATATTGGACTGAAATTGGATCATGGGCTTTCGTGGAAAAAGTATAAATTTTTTAAATAATAAAGTGTCAAATGACAATTAAAGTCTTGATATTAACAGTTCTTGAACATAGTAGATGTTTCTTAAAAAATTAACATATTGGCATTTTATCTTCTTTTAACACAACTAATGATCTGTATTTATAAACAAATAGTTAAAAAATAAATATAATATATTCCACAGTTTAAGAAGAATTCAAACACATGGAGAAAAACTATAACCTACGGTGAACTTAGAAAAAGACGAGATGTAGCGTTTCGATGTACTGAAACATAACAAGCGGTCAAAATTTTTGATATCGTGTTATCGAGAAGATCATTGAGAAGAAAGCGTTGAAACTATGCAAAAATGAACAGAAACAGAAAATGCCTGCATATTTTTGAAATAAATTTAATTCTATGGTAAAAGTAAACAATTTATTATAATTCATTTTTTCAAAAGAATAAAAAGGCTCTATTAATTATAAATTTGTTCAGTAAGTGTTGTATTTTTATATGTATCAAAGTTATTTAGGATGTATGTTTCAGACTATATTTAGGAAATTTAAATATTTAGTTTTAATCGTTTGTGAATATTTTTCTAACTATTCTTAAAACCTATAAATGTAGTTATTTATTTAAATAATAAAAGCCATTAGTTATAAGTATATTTAAAAATTGAAAATATGTAAACAAATGATGGTGTATTTGGTGTATTTTTTGTCGGCCGATTATCTACACTAGGGATATAGGACCAGGGGGAGTGCCCTTCGTGGGGGTCTTTCTACGGGAACCTAACCCGTATTTACGCAAGGTTCGAAGAAAACCGCGAAAACTCCGAACGGTTAGGCCGACAGCCGCGATTGGGTTCGAACCCAGCACCTGCCGTCTACCAGTTGAGAGGTCTGTACCTCTCGGCCACTGGTGGGGCGTAAACAAATGAATATATCACCTTTACCAATTTATCCGTTCATACAATTTACAATGCAATAAAACTATCGATAAAAAAATCCTCAATTATTTATTCTAAATGTAAATCCGGTTTTTCAAAAGGATTATAAAGCAGTTTATAAAACAAGCAATGATTAGTAAGGATTTTTCGAAAATTTCCGTTTTTTAACGATAAACAATACAAGGCAGAAACAAAATCCAATAACTTTATTAGAATGCGTGAAAAAAATGTATTATTTTTAAATTTCAAATTTAATTTTGTTGCATGATCTTTATTTTTTTAACAACATTTGTTTTTAAGTAGATTTCGTATGAAATACTTCATATTGCGTTCTTCCCTTCGTTCAAATTTCTGAAAATGTTTTGCAGATCTACTTCGATTACACCTGCCAGATCTCAAAACAACCATCAGCAAAAAAACTTTATCAATCTACATACATATATCTGTGGATTCCGGTAATAACCAGGTAAGCACATTTTTGAAAAAAAAATGAGATAATTTGGGAAAAGTTAACTTTTAAAGACTATTTTCACCTGCCATAGTACTGAAAAATGAAAATCGAATACTTCTCATCATAGGGCGACTGTAAATTTTCATTTATTGTAGTTGTGTTGTGCGCAGTTTCCAAAATTAAGTTTAAACTTAATATGAGAAATGTCTAAAAATTTTTAATTAATATACATTGTTGCATAAGATTATTCGATTGCATTTTTGTATGCTAGTACAAATTCCTGAAAGCTAATTTTCGACTGTTTTATGCACTTTGCGATTAGGTTAAATTTCACCGCACTATGTATTGTATATTACAGATTTACAGTTAAGTTCAGGAATGCACAACATTTTTGGGGGCATTTTACGGTTATAGACTGTTAGTGCTGTAAAATATTTTGCCATTTTAAACGATAAAATTCTGTTGCAGTATTCTGAAAATGACAGAAAGTGTTTCATATAATATGCTTGATATTTTTCTTGCTTGATTTTAATACATAAATCTGATGGAAGGAAACGCTAATTTCTTTACTTTTTAATGTATACCATTTATTAATTTATTGATTGAATGTATCTTTTAGAAACAAACCATTAAAGGGAAACAAAATATTGTATATTTTAAAAGTGAAAGAAAAAAAAGAATAATTTTTCATTTATTTATTTCCCTTCCAGAGCATGTGATTTCGCCGTTATGAAACGCAAAATTTCAAAGGCCTCATTAGATTTTTTTTCTTCATTTTTTTCCGATAACAAATTATTTTTACAGCCTCAAAAGGAAATTTGAAAATATATTAATGATTCATGAATGTTTTTGTAATTTTAACAATTTGTAAAAACGTTTATTATAATTTTTCTAAAGACATCATTTTGTATGAAATATTTTACTCCTTCCGGCTTTTTTAAGCACTATTTATCCAAATGTATTTTCACCCTTTCTTTTGAAGGTGCATTGTTTAAGCTGTATAATGTTGAATTAATGCATTCTTCAAGTCTATTACAACATTCTATTTTTTTACAGGTATAATATATGAAAAGTATCGGAATCAAAATTTTTAATGATTTTGAGGAACATAACTTTAATTCGTGTTTAAATAAATAGTTAATTTTAGCTCCCTTATTATTGTTTTTAATTTACGTAAAACAAATCTTTTATGCTTTTAAAAATTAGTTTTACATTGAATAGCCATGAATGGCAAGTACTTACATACATACAAAATAATTTTAAAGAAAAATGTTTTAATGCTATGCTAATATTATCTTATAAAAGGATTTTATTTTAGTTATTCAATGACATCTATACTAATAAAAGAACAAAACGCTCTGTCTGTGTGTGTGTCTGCGATGGCTAGCAAAATATACAGCACGTACAAAGCTCAAAATTTTTTTGAGAGCAGCCCAATATCTCTCCTGATGCACCTGAGCTTCAGAATTTCAAAATTCCAATTATTAACTGAGTAATTAATTAAAATCAAGAGGTCACTCTCATAAAAAATCATCTTTTCCCAATTTTTTTCTCTTTCATTTGTTTACGGTTGGTTGGTTGTGTAAAAATTTTCGCAGAAGTAATAAGAAAACTGAGACAGAATTAAAGAAACCCATGGAGGAATAAGATAAGTGGAGGTGAAGTAAGCTCAAAAAAGGTTTGCGATATGAAACCATTTATCGCTCAAATTTAATGTGGCAAACAAAAGGACGTGGAAGAGATTTTCTATTATAAGACGAATTGAAAGAAATGAATTACAGTTGAAGCATATTTCAAGAGGAAATAGCAAATTTTTAAAATGGTCTTCGTTCTATTATTATTTATTAGAATAAATATTCGCTTTTAAAATGAAGGAAATTGGAAAATTAGCAATAATTAAATATCAAATTAAAATTAAATAAGATATTGAAAACATTTGATACGAATTAAAAATTGTATAACTAAAAGTTTCCTTCATTAATGTAATTTTCAATACTTTATAACGTAGATGAAAAATGTTTATGACTTAATAATTGCATGTAAATAAATATTTAAAATATAATGATGAAAACATTCTTTTAAAATCATGTATGAAAACTTAAGTAATAAATATTAATCTAAAATATAAATTTCTGACTGCAGACGATTTTAATGTACTAACAAAATAATATTATATTTTCAAGCAAAACGTTAAAATAATTTTCTATATTGATATTTAAAACTTATATGATAAAATAATTAATAAATTTTTACCGGTGAAGCGATAAATTAGTTCTTTTTTAAAAAACGAGAGAAAAAAAAATACAGTTTAAACCTGCTTCAATTGATAGCGAAATTTAAAAATGGATTGCCAAAATCACAGTCCGGTGAAATCCAAACACCTCATTGGTCATTGAGCCGCGTCCTTTTCAGGGAACAATCTCTTAGCAGTTGGGTAAATGTTGTCATACTCCTTTTTCCGAGAAAAAATCGTAGCGGCAGTTTTGAAGTAAATCTTATCTCTTTTCATTTATAATCTAAATTTTTCACTCTCATTTTATAAAATGGCATCAAAATATCTTAATTGAGTTAATTTCGATGGTTTATCTTAAATAAGAACAGACGGTAACAATCGTTTAAAAAATACTTTCCCCCTCATCTTTTTCAAATGGAGAAACAAGTTCGTGATTTTCACCCTTACCACACGACCAATGGGGTGGCTGGATTTCACTTGACTGTGATTTTGGCCCTTCATTTTGAAATTTCGCCAATTGATAGGCGTGTCAAAGCACGTACTTTTGTTGGTACTTATTGGACTTAATGTAGGGTTACATCTTAAGCATCATCTCCAGAGATAATACCTCCACTCTATTAATTTCTTTTTACTCTATAAAAGAAACCAATTTGAGATTTTGACATTTCAAAAGTGACTGTTTTTTTCCCAAAGATCTTTAAAATTCATAGACTGGCAAAATGTCAGTTTAACTTAGGATTTTTGAACATACCTATTACGTCAGATCGTTGGTACTTTGTACATTAGAATGTATTTTTGGTTGGCTATGTTGCAGTTAATATATGTATATGTATATATGAGGCTTTTTTAGCAGTTTTTTTAAATCATTGATTAAATTTGAATGCATTTATTTAAGTTAAAATTTTATTAAGACTTTAATTTGTTTTTAAAACAAAAATGAAATGGCTCTTTGACGTACAATTGTTCGAATAGGCAGACGATTCATACACAGTAATAAATTATCAAATAGCAAAATAAATTATATATAAAAAATAGTCACTAAAACAATAGTAGCAAAACATAATGTTTAGGCGTATTAACACATAACTCGATCCCAAACAGAAAAAAACAGACTATACTCCGATCCAAGCAAGACAAAAATTTCATGAGCATAAACGCGACCCGAACCTAAAAATTCCATTTGAAAAAAAAAAAAAACTATGGATTTGATATTTGACCGGAATCAAATCTGAATCCCACAAAAATATTCAAATGAAGCATACCTTAATCCGATCAAAGAAAAATAATGTTCGTGTATATGCAACCCGACCCGAACCTAAAATTTTTCTCTGAAAAACCCCAAAAAATGACCAGAACGAAACCTGAAATCGATAAAAATATTCCAAAGAACTATAACCCGATAAGAGCAAGACAAAAAAACTTCCATGAACATAAACCTGACTCAAACCTAAAAAATTCCATTTGAAAAAAAGGCCTGAAGTTTTATGCAAACTACATCTGAATCCGATCAAAATATTCGAAAGAACCATAACCGGATTCGAATAAGAGAAAATAATTTTCGTGGACATAAAACCGATCGGAACCTAAAATTCCATTTGAAAAAAATACCCGAAATTTGAATCGACAAAAATATTCAACAGAACCATACCCGGACGTGAACAAGACAAAAAAATTTCCATGAACATGAACCCAATCCGAACCTAAAAAATGAACTAAATCTGAATCTGACAAAAATATTCCAGAGAAGCATATCCTTATTCGAACAATGCAGAATAATTTCCGTTGATGCGCAACCCAACCTGAACCTAAAAATTCCATTAAAAAGCCGAAATCTGAATTGAACGACATCTGAACCCGAAAAAAATATTCCAAAGACCCAAAACCGGATCCGAGCAAGACAAAATAATTTCCCTGGACATGAATCCAACCAGAACCTTAAAAATCAATTAAAAAAAATACCTGAAATCTGAATCGAACTAAATCTGAATCCGACGAAAATAGTCCAAATAACTATAACCAGATACGAACAAGACAATATAATTTCCATGGACATAATCCCCATTCCAAACCAAAAAATTTGTAAAAAAAAGAAAAAAAAAATCCCGAAATTTGAACCAAACTTAATCTGAACCTAACAAAAATATTTCAGTGAAGTATAACCTCATTGGAACTAGGTAAAATAATTTCCATATAAGTACAACCCGACCCGAACTTAAAAATCCCATTTGAAGGGGAAAAAAACCCCACGAAATCTGAATTGAACCGAATCTAAACTGAACACTAATATTCCAAACAATCATAACCGTATCCGAAGAAGACAAAATAATTTCCATGAACATGAATCCAATCCGAACCTAAAATTCGGATGTTCTACAAAACATAATGCTCTCCATAGCGGTGGAAAGTGAAACTAAGTACTTAGCGCGAGATGGTTAAAATATTTCGTTTATAGTTAATTTTAAATTAGAACTTGGTTACGGTTAGATAACAGTTAGGTTGCAATTACGTTCCGGTGACCCTTTTGTTATTTTATTTTCCGGTTAGGTTACAGTTAGGTCATGGTTAAGTTACAGTTAGGTTAAGGTTAAGTTGCGGTTAGGTTGTGGTTAGATTATGGGTAGGTTATGATTAGGTGACGGCCAAGTTACATTTATGGTATATTTAACTTGCAGTTAGGTTACTGTTAAGATACAGCTAAGTTACAGACAAGTTATGATTCCGATACAATTAGGTTACGGTTAGGATTTTGTTCATAGAATGAACATTACGCATGTTTGATAAAAAATATACACCTATTTTTGTAAAACGGCTCTGAATTTATAATATTATATACTAACCTTTTAGCGAATCATCGAGAATCGATTTCATTCACGGTATAGTCAGATTTAAGAGTGATATATAATTAGTTTGAAATTCAAAATATTTCACTTGGGATATCTATGTGAAAAAAGTATTTAGTTAAGTCACTTAACAGTAATTTTAAGGATAAATATCAACACGAAATCGTTGGACACATATTCCCTCCTGCGTTTCCCATTGCAGTCATTTTAGGTATTTTTGCAGCTAAATATTAGTTTTTTTTTAAAAACCAATTTTTGACACAGTCAGGGGGCACGTATTTAATATAATGTACACTGTAAAAAATTTGACCCTTTTGCTGTATCATCACTCCCCCGCTTTTATAGAATATATCTCTTTTGACCTATGACAATGCTCCAAAATAGGCTGAAGTAATCATTTTCTATAAAAGCGGTGGAGTGACGATGCAGCAAAAGGGTCAAATTCTTAACAGTGTATTAACACATATTTTGAGTTAAAGATAAAATCATAAAAATTTCAAGTTCGTTTAACATTATTATAACGGACCCGGGCAACGCCGGGCGGGTCAGCTAGTTCATCAATAAAAGTAAATATTAATGACTATTTCTATATTAGAAAAACACTTGTGTGTTTTCGCTTACATGTAGTTCATAATTTAATAAGTTTTTTTAAATACACTGGTGTGCAAAATTTAAGGACGAGTTCCAAAATGCCAATTTTCAAGCGATTTTCAAGCGATAATTTTCACGCGAATGTTCAAAAGGAAGTAATATAATTCGAATAATTACTATTCCTGCTTAACAGATAGCTCATATAGCATTTTATTCAGGTCATATGGTCACAAGAGTCACAATCACTAAGGTCACTGACAGGTCATTGTCACTGTCGCTTTGTGGTGAGTCGCCAGATGACTTTACAATGTCGTTTCAATGAGACTCTCATGTGACTGTAATTTGGAGACTCAATTTCAAAATCATGGTGGATGTTTCATTATGATAAATCAGCAAATAATATCACATTAAAGTCATATGGTGACTTTAGGTCACAAGACTTTGTCAAATGAGACCCTACTGTGAAGTTCTGTGAAAAGTGCAGAAAAGTCACTATGTGATTTTAATGGGACATTATTTGATAATTTATGAAAATGCAACGTTCACAGTGACTTTGAAATTGAGTCTCCAGATGAGAGATCACACGAGAGTCTCAATGCAACAACTTTGTAAAGTCGCCTGTTTACTCGCCACAAAGCAGCAGTCACAATGACGTGTCAGTGGAGTCATCTATATTAGTCATTTGAGACTCAAAAAAGATATGTATTTAATTTAATATTTTATCTTTCGCCGTAGTAACTGTGACTCTTGTAATCTTGTGTGACCTGAATGAGATGTTATATGGACTAGCTGTTATGCAGGGATATTAATTATTCGAATTATATTACTTCCTTTTGAATATTCGCTTGAAAATTATCGCTTGAAAATACCTTGAAAATTGGCATTTTGGGATTCCTCCTTAAAATTTGCACACCAGTGTATAAAACATAGGACCATGTAATAGTATAAAAAGCTAAATTTCGTAATTTTTTATGAAATGTTTTTATTGACACAGATTGCTTTTAAAATATTTCTTTACATCCTTTAACCCTCTGAGCGCCTTGGAAAAGGGTAAAATAGTAGTGTTGTTTTCTCTTGCTTTTTTTAATGGTAAGAAACATGATTCTTTCAACATTATAAAAATACTTAATTACAAATATGAATGTAATCATTAAGAGTATTAACCATTCTTGAATGCATTGAAATTCCATTAAATCCATAGAGTTATATCATCATAAATATTGTTTATATTGCTGTGAAACCTGGAGTTTGGTGAACGGAATATTTCGTGCCAAATACTTAGAGGTTTAAAACATATTTGCACCGGGAAAAATATGCCTCTGACTAAAGGTTTAGAAATTAGTTATTGGACACGTTAAGAGTGGACACCTTGTACAAATGTACAATAACATCGACAATTATGAATATCCTCCTCAGATCTGAAGTACACAAATGTATACCTTCATTCTTTTCCTCATGAACACTGGTTTGTTCATTTTTTTTTTCATTTTTACTTCTATACCGCTGAATGTTTTTTGCTTTAAGACAAAACCAATAAATGTCACCACTGAATGTTACCTCATAAAATAAATATTATTTTCATCCGAGTTTCGAAAATACCGTCAAAACATTGTAGCAAAGAAAGTAAGAAGTATTGATGATTATTTAATTTAAATGCTTTATAATAAATTTTTATAGGATTTGCTGATAATTTACTTGTTTAAAGAAATTAATTTTCATATTGCGTAAATTAATATTACTGATAGTTAAACTGATGTTTTAAGGGGATTAGTACTTTTATATCCATATTTGTAAACCTAATTTACCAGTCTCCTAAAGTACTGATTTAATAAAAAATGACCCTTTATGTCATCTAAGATGTCATTTCAATTATGCTAAAGCAATAAACATATATTTCTAGAGTTATTTTATGCTCTGGATTGAAAAGTTTAAAAAGCATAGTGAATTTATTTGGCTTTAATACGATGTTAAAGAGTTAATTCAAAAATTAAAAATAGAACAAAATAGCACCCTTTTGAATAATAGATATTAAAAATAAAGTAATTACACAAATTTTAATGACTAAACACTACTGTAAAATTAGATGTATTTATAAATAATAGCAAATAAGATACAGCTATAATTTTGATTGTAAACAAACATAGAACTAATTTCCCATGATCGAATCATCCATGATATTCAAAAGTTGGGCTGAAAAAGAAAGTTTTGGCAATAATGTAATTACAAGTTCGTAAGAGTTATAAGAAAGAATCTAATTGACAAACACTTTTTTATGAAAAAATGGCCAAAACTGGGGCAAAATTATGACAATTTGATAATTGTTTGTTATCCTTTCTGATTTTTAATACTTTCCAACAAAGTTTAAAAGCGTTTATGATTTCGGTTTGTCTGACCGTCTGACCGTCTGTTTGTCTGTACGTCTCTCCATCAGGCCGTCTGGCCGCGCTAACTCTCGTAAATATACTCGGATTTAATTATCCGGTACTAGCATTTTTCTATATAGCAATCCTACCCTCTAGCATTTTTCCACTTCGACGCAAATCGTTGTGCAAATACACATTTTCTTACATTTTCTTTAAAAAATGCAATCATTTCTTTTTAGCTGTTAGGACTACATTAAATTTGCATTTATTTCAATTCAAAAAACATAAAATTATCTTCCTCAAAGAAACCTTAATTTCTCTTCTTTTCTCTCTAGCACGAACCCTATTGAAAATAAAGTTTCTACCATGATTAGTTTATTTACAGAGATAGTCAAAAGTTTTCTATTAAATAACGGCCTATAGGGAAAAATCGATTCAAATGAATTTTGAAGATGTTACATCTGGTCAAACATATTCAAATTTATATGCATCCACGAAGTGCACTAAAATGTGCATCTTGTTAAGTATGCAGTGATAAAAGTAGTTATTATTCATCTACAGGGCCACACAACATAATTCCAATATAATAAAAAGATGGGAAATTGTTTGCGACATAGTTTAATTATGTTAAACGATTTCATGTATAATCAAATTGATAAACGTCACTGAGGCTTAATAGGTGTTATTTCATGCATAATACGAAGTGAATAGCATTTATAAGGACACACAAAAGATTTCAAATAGTATAATCTATCCGAAATACTGAATATTATGGATGGTGGCTGTGGATGGTTGAAATGCATTTTTTAAATTATGATATGCGCTCTTAAGATTCATCAAATGTATGCATATTATATAATGTGTGTAAATGCTACTAATTACAAACATCGGGTGTACAAGGTTACACAAAAATAACAGAAAGTTTATTGAATATGAGCGTAATTTACTGAAAGGAGGTTTTGAAATATGTTATGCATTTTTCCGTTTAACTGCATTCAATTTACTAAGAAATGTTTGTAGAATCTATATATTTAAAAGACCAGGCTGTTTTTTTTTAGTCATCAGCCCTGAATTTTCTACTCAACCGATTTTGATAATTATTTTTTTAAATGAAAGTTTTTTATTTGTAGTTCTGCCCATTTTAGCTATTTTTTAACTAATTTCCATTTTTATATTTTAATTTTAATTTTAAATGCTTTTTATGATATTTCTTCAAAATGGTGGCAACTCGGTTTAGATTTTC
Source organism: Maratus speculifer (assembly GCA_964019185.1). Classification (NCBI taxonomy): domain Eukaryota; kingdom Metazoa; phylum Arthropoda; class Arachnida; order Araneae; family Salticidae; genus Maratus; species Maratus speculifer. The sequence continues at coordinate 26,281,318 of OZ025294.1, read as the reverse complement.
TTTCGATAATAAAATTCTTTTTTCCATTATCACTTTCCATCAGTCAGAAACTTTATTTCATCAGTGAACATGTCCTCGCATTTAAAAAAAAAGTTAATTGTTTTCGTAAAATTTAACCACGATTGTGGCGTATAATTATGCACTAATTGAGGTAATATATATATATATATATATATATATATATATATACTGAACAATAACATTAGTAATGTAAATAAAATAACAGAAAATAATTTATGATAAAAATTAATGTCTAAAGCAAAATAAGAAAAATTTCAAATGAGGAAAATGATGTCATTGAGCAACCAGATAAATGGGAATTACAATATTATTACGGATGTCTTTTTCATATTACTAATAACAGCAGCTTTTAAAAAACATTTGAAGAGAAAGTGAAGTCACAATTTAAAAAACATCGCATTTTTACTCATAACGATATTACATTTCAAAATTTGTTTTCATTATGGACACTGAGATTGAGTTTTACTCTCAAATGACTTTAGTTAGTGAAAATAATGTCACAGTAAAAAAGAAATTAGTATATTTTTTAATAAAACGATTTTTCTGTGAGTGCATATAAAATAAAATTTCTGGATTTCGCCGGTACTCGGATTACAATTTTAACTAATGATGTGCGAATATTTGCATGCAAAATTGCAACTGGCAAACTTGGCATTAAGTTTGGAAATATATTTATTATATATTGATTGAATAATGTAATTACTTTTGCTTTTTAAAAAATCAAATCGATTGAGTCTTTTAAAAATTTCATTTGTCGAATTCGACGGGATTCCACTCGTATATATAACATGATAAACAGGATCCACAAAGTTGAACTGGTGAACTTGTTAACGTGGTCGTCTTTGGATGATAATTTCTGGAAACGTGATTTAAGTAGTTTAAAGAGTATTTTTGTTTGAAATAAATTTTAGCACAATATTTTCGTGTATTAAAAGCACTAGTAAACTACGGGGTTGAACAAAAGTATTCAAGTATGTTTTCATCAATTAGTATAATTTTGTATAATGAAAAATTCAGTCAATTAGGCGTTTTCTTTCTAAATAAAATTTCCCTCTTATATAGTCTTTATATTAACCGATAGATCAAATACAAGACTGTTAAAATGTATAGTAATAACTTTTGACTAAGGACAGTATTACCTTGTCTACCTGGATAACGAATAAAAAGTTTTTTTTTTTTAAAGATTTCAGGAAGTGTTGGAAAGTGTTTCACAATCTATGCTTTACACGTGATTTTTATTACTTGTTTATTTTATACCTGGAAATCCTAATAACATGCATTTAAAAAATATATAAAATAGATCTATTTTTAAGAATAATTTGTTACGATATAACATATAATTGATATGTAAATGTAATTAATATTTTCTTCTTATCCATTTATTGTAATTGCAAGGAAATTAACAAATAAATACCTAATGTACTTGTAATTTAAACAAAGGATTAAACAAAACCTTAGAAGTAATATATGTATATTTTTTCTGTATTAACATGTAAATTATCTTGGGAACGTAATATGTAAAACTATGTAATTTAAGAAACCATACATAATAAAATTTTAAGTTTATCGAAACAACAAAATTCAAATGAAATGTGTTTATCAGCTTTGATAATTAATCCTGTATGGCTTAACGTATTTAAATAAAATACTTCTAGAACTTTTAGCATTTTCCTTCAATGTAAACATGATGAATTACACTGAATTTGCATATGTATAGATTTGCATACAGACGTATATATTGAACCTAGAAATGTATACAATACGACATTCATTTGAATCTTTGACATAAACAAATAACCGGAATTAGAGAAGAGATTAAAAGCAAGACGCATAATTTATAATACGATTTGTTTACAGGTTAAATATTATTATTGATTTATTTGAATGAACTAATGCTCCTAAACATTTCACAACATTTTTACCTTTAATAAGATCTATTATTTTTGATTGAAATTTTTATTTTTTGGAAATAAAATTTCAGAGATATCATACGTGGTACCGTAGTAAATTCAAATAGTTTGAAAACATTATTGTACAAAAGAAAATTCTTAGATATTACTATTCTTGCTCCACTCGTTGGGTAACTATTTAAAGAAATTCCTATATTACTGCACATGATTTGTTTAGAATAACTGCAATTAGAAAAAAAGATTTGTAATTTAACAAATTAAAACGACTATTTGGAAAATAATATTTTCAAAGATTATAATTTCATACTTAATTATTTTATATTTGAAATTAACAATAATATCATTTTTATGATGATCAGATGTAGCTTACATAAAAATAGAGTCACATTATTATACCTGGACCTTTAGAGTCACTTTAATATTCCGGGACCAATCATAAACAAATATTAAATGAAATTTCAGTTTAACAATTTCAGGTATTTTAAATTTTTAAATTTCTAAACGTCGCACATTTTCAATTTTTACACCGTTGTACACAGAACATAAAACTTAATTTTAAATGCAACTTGTTAAAAACCTGTATCTAAATTTCTTTTTGAGTTAATAATATTTTTGTTTTTTTAATAATATTTTTGTTGTCATCGTGGCAACAGGGGTATTCTATTTTTGGACGTTAAACGTGGACTAATCAGAAAAAGAATAAAATAAAAACATAAGTATTCCATTTCTAGACATTGGCATGGACCAATCATAAAATGAATAAAGTAAAATAAGTTGTGGAATTTAACAAATAAAAAGATTCAGATATACTTCAGATTTTCCAATTCTCAACCGAGAACAAAAACTATTTACCAAATAGTTAAAAAACAATTTCGAGGATTTTTCTATCATGCTTTATGTTTCAAAATTGCATAAATATAATTAGCTCGATCCATTCCTATTATGATCCAAAATGATCCACTAATTGAATTTTTCCGAATATGCAACTTAGTTTGTTAATTTTCTCTTAATCGAAAAAACGATGTAATGTAGAACTTAGTCAAAATTGGGAAAGCTATTTTCACCATGACCCAAAACGAACTACTAGTCAAAATTTCTCGAACATGTGACCTAGCCCAATAGTTTTCTCGTGCCAAAAAAACGTCTTGATACAAAATTTATTTAAAATCGAACGATCCATTTTTAACACTTTCCAACAAAGTGTTTATGCTTCAAAGTGTTCATGCTTTCGGTTTGTCGGTCCGTCTGGCCGTCTGGCCGCGCTCTAACTCTCGTAAATATACTCGGATTTCCAAGGAAGTTTTGGACGTTATTGACGTTTACCTAGCACGGTCCCTATTGAAAATCAAGCTTCTACAAGGATTAGTTTATTTACTGGGACAGTCAAAAGTTTCCGTTACATTACTGTCAATGGTGAAAAATCGTTTCAAATGAATTTTAAACATGTTACATCTGGTCAAACATTAAAATTTATATGCATCTACACACTTCACTAAAATATGCATTTTGTAAAATATGCAGTTAAAATAAGAGATATTTATTTACAGGGCTACACAAAATAATTACATTATATAATAATAAACGTGAGAAATGCCTACGACATAATTTAATTATGTAAACGATTTGATGTATAATCAAATAGATATACGTCACTGAGGCTTAATATGAAGTTTTTAAAGCATAATACGAAGTATATAGCATTTACAGGGAGACAAAAAAGATTTTGAATTGAATATTTTATCCGCAATATTATATTACGGATGATGGCTATTGGATGATGAAATGCATTTTTAGCACTTTCCAACAAAAGTTGAAAAGTGTTTATGCTTTCGGTTTCTCTGTCAGTCTGACCGCGCTCTATCTCTCGTAAATATAGTCGGATTGCCACGAAATTTTTGTTTTGTTAATGAAGTAATGCATCAAATATCTTGTTTTGGGTAGCATCTACTCTATATGATATATCATTCTTTTTTTAATCATGAAGTAAAACAACAAAACACTAAGTCCTTAATCTTGTATGCCTATATTAATGGATGCATAAAATTATCATTATTTAAATTAGGAATTTGCAATTATTTACCTTAAAGTACATTTTTATTTCCGATGAATAGCAGGAAAATATATAATAAAATTTCTCTTTGTGTTCATTGAAAGCAGTTTGATTAGATTAAATATTGCTTATCAAAAGAAGCTACCCTCTAGCATTTTTCCACTTTGACGCAAATTGCTGTGCAAATACACATCTTTCTTACATTTTATTTTGAAAATGCAATCATTTCTTTTTAGCTGTTAGGACTACATTAAATTTGCATTTATTTCAATTCAAGAAACATAAATTTATCTGCCTCAAAGAAGCCTTAATTTCTCTTCTTTTCTCTCTCATTTTAGTGAACAAAAAACAATTAAACATAGATTCTCATTGTATTCTTTCAAGTGGTTTAGGTATTCTTTAGAAAACAAAGTTACCCTCCAACGCTTTTTTCCAGATTGGAACAATTCGTTATGCAGCACCTTAATCAAATTTTGTACCTAAAGGAATACATCAAACTAAAATTTTTTGCAATGCAATAAATAAAACTGTGGATCAGAAAATTTATTAAATTTTGTCTGTTTTATTTTATTTTCTGATAAATATCAATAACAATAAAATTCAATTTCACTTTGTGATATTTTTCTTTGTACGTTTTAAAGAATGTCATTTTGAAATTGATGCCAACATGTAGTTTAGAATGTCTTTTATAATGAAACGACTTTTAACTTTTAACTTTCAAATGTTATGTGTGTAATTTTAAATTCTGAGATTATGCTCTTTTTAAATGCTTTATTAATAGCGTTGTTAATAACGTCATATTTTAAATTCATTATTATAGAAACTAAATCTTCATTCTGGACTAGATTAAATTTTTACTACACATATTATTATTACAATAGTTTTCAAATATTTTACTAAGGAAGAGCATTGTTTAGGGCTGAACCGTGGTTAAGGCGTTTGAAATACAAATTGGCAAAAGCAACACCTATAATACTTTGAACATCCAGAAACAAATAACCTATAATGATAGGCTTTATGGATTTTTAGAAAAGTACTGCAAACATTCTCGCGGAAATAAAGAAATAACTTTAGTTGTAAGAGATACTGGTTGCAGTCTTGTCTCAGCTGGACCATTTTAAAATTCATTGGAATGTGTATATCGTAAAAACGAATTTGAACCGCACATCTTACACAATGTAGATGACATAGATATTGCGAGTATTCCAATAGACGTCAGATTTCTGGCTGTTTGATGAGGAACGCAAGTGGAAACATTAAGAAAGGCTCATATAAGAGCACTCGTGACGATAAAAATGTGCATCAGTGCAGTTAGAAAATGCATGCTACCCATATTCATTTTTCCCAACCATCCCTTTTTATATACCCATATTTATTTCTTACCGTATGAATGCTTTTTCATTTCTTGTGTAGGTTTTCAACCATTCTCTATATAAAGACGTCGAAATCTATCCCTTTCTGTTTCAGTACGGATCTTTCGTCTAAACAAACATATTTCTATGTTTTACTTCAAACAAGAAACCATACATTGCTCTTTCAGAGAACTTAGTACCGTCCATTTGACGAAAACGGGCGAAATTTTCAGTTTTTGGATATCTTTAGATGTATCTGGTATGCTCTGTTAAAGTTATCTAATAATGCAAAAGTTACAAAGGAAAGGTTAGGAAAATATTTATTTACATCGTTTACTAAACCTAAAATTATCCCTATTTAGAATCTTTAGATTTAGTCTTCTTAGTATGGATTTTTTAAACGTTTGAAAGCGACAAACCTTTGACATGTACTTTTCAATTTATTTCATATTTTTCTTAACGTTCCTTGTGGTGTGTTTTTCTGAATTTAAGATTCTGATTTACTATAATAAGAATATTATTTTTTATTATTAAAAATAAATTCATTTAGAAAATAAATTTTTGAATCAGTATTGTTACATATCTCATGAAACTTTACTTTTTACTTAAGGACACCATTTCTGAAGGTATCAAATGACAACTTTTAAAAGTTTGTTGCACTTTTTTATAAAAACGATTCCGGCTAAAATAAAAGAAAAAAATGCATTTAACTTATTTTTTTCAACATATGCATGTTAAACATTCTTGAATGTAATGACCTAAAACAGATAACAGAGGTACAGGTAATGATGTACAATTACATAGAAAATTTCAGTAATCTTCCGTGTAATTCTTCATAAAAATAAGTATTTATCAACAAATAAGTCACTTTGAGCTAATTCTTTAATTCATTATACTCTAGACCGTATCATAAACCTACACATTTCATGGTTATAGAAAAAAAAAAATTTGAGTCAGAGCAAAAGTCGGTTACCTTTTTCGATAAAAATCTATTTTTTCAGAAAATGCATTTAAATTTTTCAAATTCAGTTTAAATTAATGCCATATGATTTTCTCTGAAGAGATCTAATTTTATTTCTAACAGGTGTACAGGAAAAAAAATAGAAACAAAAATTATCATTCTATAAGAAAATCAAATAAAATAATAATTGCAAATTTTCATCAAAATTGACTTTCAAACATAGGCAAATATTCTAAAAACACCAACAATATATTAAATAAAAAAGAATATTGCCCAGTTAAGCTGATGGCATTGAGCTCACAGGCTACGCATACTAATTGTACATTACAGGCTTATATTTTCAAGGGTTAATTCTGTTCGAAAAACAAATTAAGTAGGGGAAACAGCTCTCCACTTTCTCCATTTTTATACCTAATTATTGAACCTCCTAAAGTATCAAGGACAAGCTTTATCATAAAAAATCTATATCCAAAATTCAGAGCAAATCGGATAATTCTTAATAAAAACCCATTTAGCATTTATATAATTTAAGAGGAGTTATTCCCCTCTTTTATACTTAACCATTGAACTTCCAAAACTATTCAGAGATCTGAACGAAATCTGACAATTCTGCATGAAAATCCCGTTTATATCAATTAAGGGGAGGGGCATGAGCCCCCCGTTCCCCCTGTTTATACTTATTCAATGAACACCTAATAACAGTCACGGAATCGCCTCATCAGAATGATCCTATATCTAAATTTTGAACGAAAACTGTTACTTCTGCATGAAAATTCCGTTTATATCAATTAAGGGGAGGGGCATGAGCCACCCGTTCCCCTCTTATACATACCGAATGAACTCCAAAAACAAATCAGGGAAGCGCCTTATCAGGATATACCTATATACAAAATTTTAAGTGGATCCGATATTTTTATCATGAGTTATCGCGTTACGCACGAACGTACGAACATACATATAGAACGGACGGGCACATAAGCGCTCAGGCTATGATAGCCTGTGAGCTAAATAATATTGCCCAGTTAATATTGCCCAGTCAAGAATATTGCCCAGTTAAACTGATGGCATCGAGCTCACAGGATACTCATACTAATTGTACATTACAGCCTTGTATTTTCATTAATTCCGTTCGAAAAAAAATAAGAAGGGTAAACAGCTCTCCCCTTTCTCCATTTTTTATACTTAATCATTGAACCTCCTAAACTATCAAGTACATGCTTTATCGTATTAAAAAATCTATATCCAAAATTCAGAGCAAATCGGATAATTCTGAATAAAAACCCATTTAGCATTTATATAATTTAAGAGGAGTTATTCCACTCTTTTATACTTAACCATTAAACTACCAAAACTATTCAGAGATTTGAACGAAATCTGACAATTCTGACTGAAAAATCCATTTATACAAGTTAAGGGGAGGGGCATTAGAACCCCCATTACCCCTGTTTATACTTATTCAATGAACACCTAATAACAGCCACGGACTCGCCTCATCAGAATGATCCTATATTTAATTTTGAACGAAAACTGTTAATTCTGCATGAAAATCCCGTTTATATCAATTAAGAGGAGGCGCATGAGCCCCCCCCCCGTTCCCCCTGTTTATAGTTATTCAATGAACACCTAATAACAGTCACGGAATCGCCTCATCAGAATGATCTTATATGTAAATTTTGAACGAAAACTGTTAATTCTGCATGAAAATCTCGTTTATATCAATTAAGGGGAGGGGCATGAGCCCCCCGTTCCCCCTCTTATACATATCGAATGAACTCCAAAAACTAATCAGGGAAGCGCCTTTTTAAGATATACCTATATACAAAATTTCAAGTGGATCCGATATTTTTATCATAAGTTATCGTGTTACGCACGAACGCACGTACGAACATACATACAGAACGGACGGGCACATAAACTCTCAGGCTATGATAGCCTGTGAGCTAAATAATATTGCCCAGTCAAGAATATTGCCCAGTTAAACTGATGGCATCGAGCTCACAGGATACGCATACTAATTGTACATTACAGCCTTGTATTTTCATTAATTCCGTTCGAAAAAAAAATAAGAAGGGGAAACAGCTCTCCCCTTTCTCCTTTTCTTATACTTAATCATTGAACCTCCTAAACTATCAAGTACATGCTTTATCATATTAAAAAATCTATATTCCAAATTCAGAGCAAATCGGATAATTCTTAATAAAAACCCATTTAGCATTTATATAATTTAAGAGGAGTTATTCCACTCTTTTATACTTAACCATTAAACTTCCAAAACTATTCAGAGATTTGAACGAAATCTGACAATTCTGATTGAAAAATCCATTTATACAAGTTAAGGGGAGGGGCATTAGAACCCCCGTTACCCCTGTTTATACTTATTCAATGAACACCTAATAACAGCCACGGACTTGCTTCATCAGAATGATCCTATATTTAATTTTGAACAAAGACTGTTAATTCTGCATGAAAATCCCGTTTATATCAATTAAGAGGAGGCGCATGAGCCCCCCGTTCCCCCTGTTTATAGTTATTCAATGAACACCTAATAACAGTCACGGAATCGCCTCATTAGAATGATCCTATATCTAAATTTTGAACGAAAACTGTTAATTCTGCATGAAAATCTCGTTTATATCAATTAAGGGGTGGGGCATGAGCCCCCCGTTCCGCCTCTTATATATATCGAATGAACTCCAAGAACTAATCAGGGAAGCGCCTTATCAAGATATACCTATATACAAAATTTCAAGTGGATCCGATATTTTTATCATAAGTTATCGCGTTACGCACGAACGCACGTACGAACATACATACAGAACGGACGGGCACATAAACTCTCAGGCTATAATAGCCTGTGAGCTAAAAAAGAATTTTCCCAGTTAAACTGATGGCATTGAGCTCACAGGCTACGCATACTAATTGTACATTACAGCCTTGTATTTTCGTTAATTCCGTTCGAAAAAAAAATTAAGAAGGGGAAACAGCTCTCCCCTTTCTCTTTTTTTATACTTAATCATTGAACCGCCTAAACTATCAAGTACATGCTTTATCATATTAAAAAATCTATATCCAAAATTCAGAGCAAATCGGATAGTTCTTAATAAAAACCCATTTAGCATTTATATAATTTAAGAGAAGTTATTCCCCTCTTTTATACTTAACCATGAAACTTCCAAAACTATTCAGAGATTTGAACAAAATCTGAAATTCTGATTGAAAAATCCATTTATACAAGTTAAGGGGAGGGGCATTAGCACCCGCGTTCCCCCTGTTTATACTTATTCAATGAACAACTAATAACAGTCACGGACCCGCCTCATCAGAATGATCCTAAATTTAATTTTGAACGAAAACTGTTAATTCTGCATGAAAATCCCGTTTATATCAATTAAGAGGAGGCTCATGAGCCCTCCGTTCCCCCTGTTTATAGTTATTCAATGAACACCTAATAACAGCCACGGTACCGCCTCATCAGAATGATCCTATATCTTAATTTTTAACTAAAACTTAATTTTGCATGAGAATCCCGTTGATATCAATTAAGGGGAGGGGCATGAGCCCCCCGTTCCCCTTGTTTATACTTATTCAATGAACACCTAATAACAGTCACGGAATCGCCTCATCAGAATGATCCTATATCTAAATTTTGAACGAAAACTGTTAATTCTGCATGAAAATCTCTTTTATATCAATTAAGGGGTGGGGCATGAGCCCCCCGTTCCCCCTCTTGTATATATCGAATGAACTCCAAAAACTAATCAGGGAAGCGCCTTATCAGGATATACCTATGTACAAAATTTCCAGTGGATCCGATATTTTTATCATGTGTTATCGCGTTACGCACGAACGCACGGGCACATAAGCTCTCAGGCTATGATAGCCTGTGAGCTAAAAAGGAAACCAATAAAGAATACTGCCCAGTTAAACTGATGGCATTGAGCTCACAGGCTACAAATACTAATTGTACATTAAAGCCTTATATTTTCAAGGGTTAATTCCGTTCGAAAAAAAATTAAGAAGGGGAAACAGCTCTCCCCTTTCCTCTTTTTTTATACTTAATCATTGAAACTCCTATACTATCAAAGACATGCTTTATCATATAAAAAATCTATATTCAAAATTCAGAGCAAATGAGATAATTCTTAATAAAAACCCATTTAGCATTTATATAATTTAAAAGGAGTTATCCCCCTCTTTTATACTTAACCATTAAACTTCCAAAACTATTCAGAGATTTGAACGAAATCTGACAATTCTGCTTGAAAAACCCATTTATATAAATTAAGGGGGGGGGGCATTAGAACCCCTGTTCCCCTTATTTATACTTATTCAATGAACACCTAATAACAGTCACGGAATCGCCTCATCAGAATGATCCTAATCTAAATTTTGAACGAAAATTAATTCTGCATGAAAATCCCATTTATATCAACTAACGGGGGGGGGGCATTAGAGCCCCTGTTCCCCCTATTTATACTTATTCAATGAACACCTAATAACAGTCACGGAATCGCCTCATCAGAATGATCCTAATCTAAATTTTGAACGAAAACTTAATTCTGCATGAAAATCAAATTTATATCAACTAACGAGGGGGGGGGGCATTAGAACCCCTGTTCCCCCTATTTATACTTATTCAATGAACACCTAATAACAGTCACGGAATCGCCTCATCAGAATGATCCTAATTTAAATTTTGAACGAAAACTTAATTCTGCATTAAAATCCCATTTATATCAACTAACGGGGGGGGGGGGCATTAGAACCCCTGTTCCCCCTATTTATACTTATTCAATGAACAACTAATAACAGTCACTGAATCGCCTCATCAGAATGATCCTAATCTAAATTTTGAACGAAAACTTAATTCTGCATGAAAATCCCATTTATATCAACTAACGGGGGGGGGGCATTAGAACCCCTGTTCCCCTTATTTATACTTATTCAATGAACACCTAATAACAGTCACGGAATCGCCTCATCAGAATGATCCTAATCTAAATTTTGAAAACTTAATTCTGCATGAAAATCCCATTTATATCAACTAACGGGGGGGGGGCATTAGAACCCCTGTTCCCCCTATATATACTTAATCAATGAACACCTAATAACAGTCACGGAATCGCCTCATCAGAATGATCCTAATCTAAATTTTGAAAACTTAATTCTGCATGAAAATCCCATTTATATCAACTAACGGGGGGGGGGGCGGGGCATTAGAACCCCTGTTCCCCCTATATATACTTAATCAATGAACACCTAATAACAGTCACGGAATCGCCTCATCAGAATGATCCTAATCTAAATTTTGAAAACTTAATTCTGCATGAAAATCCCATCTATATCAACTAACGGGGGGCATGAGCCCCCCGTTCTGCCTCTTATACATATCGAATGAACTCCAAAAACTAATCAGGGAAGCGCCTTGTCAGGATATACCTACATACAAAATTTCAAGTGGATCGGATATTTTTATCATGAGTTATCGCGTTACGTACATACGAACATACATACAGAACGGACGGGCACATAAGCTCTCAGGCTATGATAGCCTGTGAGCTAATAAATGTTCAAATGCTAAACATTCCAGGAAGATGAACCAATTTTCTGATTTCAATTCAGCTGAATTGAGCAATAAACCCACTTCTATACAGTAACTTTACTTCCTTGAAGCATTTCAAATCTAGAAAATACAAAATCTACAATATTATAAAGAAACAATTAGCTACCTTCCCTTTATCAGGTCACATGGTAATAGTACATAAAATATACTTTTTAAATTAGCATCAGCATTTTTCACACTTTTGGTTGTATTTCCCATACTATTGGCTGACACCCGTATTTTCAAGTTTTCCTGTTGGTTAATGAACGTCTCACTTGGTTTCCATTTTTCTGCTGTATAACTGAACAAGTTTCCGTTTTTGCACTGAAGACGGGACGCTGAAGGCTACCGAAACTAGTCTGCTCAATGTCTGCATTGTTCTGATGCTTTTAACATTGTTTTTAAATTTATATAGTGTTAATTTTTTTAGTATGGAGGCCATTTGGTACTGGATCACATTCAAAAGAAGGCATTTACCCTTTCGGGTCTGGTGTACTATTAATAGTACATGTCTTTTGATGGAGTATTATTCCGTTTTAGGAAATACTTTTTCTACCTTTTACATATCTTACTTTTTCTACCTTTTACATATCTTAATTTTAGTATATGCCTATGCATTTACTATATGACTTTATTTATGTTTAGGCACTTAGTAATAATAGTAATTATTATTATTCGTTTAATTCTCTATGCGCTGTTTGCGACTCTTTTATTTTAAATATACATTTCACTCTTTGAATTTAAAATAAAGGTTACTTTCCTGAAAAATCATATATAATGAAGGGCAAAAAGTATTACAAAGTTGTAATATGAGTTAAATCTTCTTGTAATATATTATTTTCTAAACCTCTTCAAAAATTCTTCCTTAGCCTTTTGTGATATGAATATGAATTGAATAATAGGCAAAACAACAACATTCATTATCTTTCAAACAATGAAGTATTCCTTAAATACTAAATAATCTATTTGGATACCTAGTGTTAATGTTATGAACGTAAAAGTAATTTTTTCAAAAAAGTGAAAAAAAAAATGGACCCGAAAGGCTTAAATAAAATGTTGTAAAACGTTCAAAATTCTAGAAATGAAATTTGAAGATATCCTTTTAAAAATTAATACATTCTTAATTTAATTATAAAAATTGAATTTTTATTTTGGAGAAAATCATTTTCTTGCATAAAATATATTTTATATTATATTTAAAAAGTATTAAAAAACACTCAGATAGAAAACAGAAATTAAATATTACAGATTTCCCTTGAGGAATTCATTAAATTTTCATTTATGCCGTACAACAAATACAAATTTATGCACTTCAAAGAAGTGTTAAGTTTTTTCCTTTCTTTAATGTTTTATTGAAAAGCTAAAACAATAAAACAAAGTTTCTCTTTGCACCCTTTACATGCTTTCCATTGGATTAGATGTTCTTCAGAAAAAAAAAGAATTTATCCCTCAAACGTTTTTTTTTCATTTTGACACAATTCTTTGGGTAACCAAAAATTTTTTATGCTTTATTTTGCGAACGAAATCAAATTTTTACCTTAGGGAATGGATTAAATTTACATTTTCACAATAAAAAAAGGAAATTATCGTATCATTCAGAGAATTTTTTTTCTTTTATTTTTGTCAACGTTCTGGGAAAATGTTGGAACAATAAAATAGAATTTTCAGCTGTGCTCTTATTGCTTTACATTTTTTTAAAATCAGTGATGCATATTTTTCCAAGAAAAATAATAGATACTTTATATTAGATTTTCCCTATTACGCTATGGCTAATGTAGCAGTTAACTTTTCAATAACTTTTAACTTTCTCTCCCCCTGTCCTCCAAGCAAAATGGCAAAATTGTAAAAAAAAAAAAAAAAAAAAAAAAAAAATTCTCTGCAATTTATTTTAAATGTTAATAAGAGAAGGATTTTCTAACATGGTGTAATTTATTTGTTACGTATATACTTATAAGCTTTGAAATTATCAATCATAACTTAATTTCTTAAACTGGTTATTATTTGTAGAATTATATTAATTTAAATAAAGTTTCAACTGCAGTGAAACCTGCAGCCTAGTAAACGGGTCTATCCGGTCGCGGCAGTCGGAAGATTAAAAAATTGAATATTCATAGAAATTACCTATAAAATCAATTTCATGCCGTATACTTTTGTTCAGGGTTTTATTTGGTATTTCCTCCTTTAACTCTGATAATGTTTCATTGTGATTTGCGATTCGAGTAACTAACTATTCGTATTTCTGAATGAAAATTTACACCTTTTACAGATTTTTGTTGCTTTACCCCGTTTGATTTCTTTCTTGATATGTTTTTTTATCATTTTTTTTGTCAATTTATGATTATAAACAGATATCGACATGTATGCAACATAAACATACTTGCTTATACAACATTTTTCTTACATATAAACATAATTGCTGAAAACATTCTGTAATTTTTCGGAGTAACCCGAACGAACACCTTCCTTGTAAGATGTATCATTTTTAATATATACTTAAAATTCTAGACAGTTAAATCTGCATATAAGAATAATTTATCTTTTAAAGAAAAATCTGGAGACTTAAAAAAGCCATTAAATTGGATAATATAGCTTTAATCGTACAAAATAATGGGTTTTCTAAAAGTTTTTAATAGAAACGTTATTTGCTAGATCGCAGCTGTTAAGTAACAGCGGAAAATTTAAGGTTGCTACCTAAATTCCCCAAAAGGTTTTTAATGATATTAAATTAAAAAAAGCGGAACTAAATTTAATTAGGAATTTTATTTTTACGGTAATGTTTAATCCGTTTATTCTTATATTTAATTTAAGATTTTCGTTTCCAAATGTAATTTTACTTTTTGAATGTTTAAATTTTACGTAAAATGTACTTTTTTATACAGTCTAATCACGCGAGTTTTTAAGAAATCTTACGTTTAAAGATATATTAAGAATTTAGATATTTCATGCTATTTTAATAAATGTGTGTTGTTAAAACTGGCAATTTTATTAGTAACTATCCGCCTAAGCCCGCTACGTAAGGCGGTTTCACAAAAAGAATCTTGAATCAAATGAAATATATCTTATTAAAAGTACTCATTTCCCATAATATGATAGTATAAAAAGTTCGTATCTTAGAAGTTAAAAAACTACAGCAGAGATTACCCGTGTTTAAACTTTTGAGTCTGGTGTACTAATTGCAAATGCTTTTTCATAGTGTATTATCTCTTAATAGTATTTTAGTTATTTTTTACGAACCGAAATAATATTATATGACATTGCTTTTCTCATTATCACTTCATTTACGTTTTGATATTTTGTAATAGTGATAATAATAACTAATATTTTCTTAATTCTCTTTGCGCCATTGGCAATTCATTTATTTTATGCATATATTTTAGCCAAAAAATTTAAGATATAAATTACTTTTCTGTAAGAATCATGTTTGATAAATCACAAAAAGCATTAGAAAGTTGAAATACCCTTTCATATCCTGTTTCAATACGTTATTTTCCAAACGTCTCCAAAAAAAATTTTTTAGCCTATTTTCATATTAAAACGTATTGAATTATACAAAATAATTACATTAGTTAAATTTTAGACAACGATATAATTTTTAAACATCTACGATTAACGTTATTAAAATAAAAGGAAATTTGTTCTTAAAATTGAATAAAATCTGAGCGGAAAGGGTAAACCATACAATAATACTAAGTTACCGAAAATATAATTAAAAAACTTTAATAAAAAGATAAGGATATGTAAAACAAATAACTTCATGGAGAGCTAATTTAACATAACATTAAACTATAATACTTTAACGGGCATTGTACTACAAAATAAGTATCACATAGTTTAACTTGTTTATAAATGTTTCAAACTGGAAAATTGATTTCAGAGAAATTTCATTAAATTCAACTTATCTGCTCCTGAACATATTTATTCATCAGCATTTTGATTTAAATTAATGTCTCTGAACGTTTCTAAAACCTGTTTACAATTACCTAATAACATCTTGTTATTTAACCAGAAAAAAAAAAAAACTAAATGTAAATTTAAATGCCTGTTATTTCGATTGAATATTTTATATTTATGTTCGAAAAAAGAAGAAATAATAAAAAAAGTTATATCCATTGCATATTTCTTCTTATTACTGGAAAAATAAGTAAATCCTAAAAATCAAGTAATTTCGGAGTGTAAGATTAATCTCCATTAAAAAATGTCGCAACCTATGATACAACAATTATGCTACAAATTAAGTACCAAATTGTTTAACTCATTTATTTACAAAAGTTTCAAACAGAAACACAGATCCGACAGATATTATACTAATTTAAAAGGAAGTTGTTCTTTAATCTGTTAATTTAAATTATTGTCATCCTAAGCTGCTAAATGAGAAGTAGATTTAGCTAATAAATTTTCGTAATTTCAACCGAAGTTAATTCGTGTTAAATGCATAATGTTGCTATAAGGTTATATGCGTTTTACCAATTATATATAACGTATTATTAATTTTTATCACCAAAATGTTTTTAATGGAATGCTTATTTTGAATAATTAATAAATATCTACATGATTCTTATGTTGGGTACATTTGTTTAAGATAATTTTGGAGATTTATAAACAATATAAAACTATGTGCACTCTAGTATTGCCCGTTGTCCCAATTTACGAGAGAGGTTCCGATTTTCAGAAGCTAAAAGTACTTTAAATTTAATTTTAAGTTTTTATCTGTTTTATTATGCACCTTTAAGGAATTTATGTACGGTTAAATGTATTTTCACGTTTCAAATTGCATAGGATGCCAAATGTGTTATTTTGTCAGGATACGGAAATACTTTTAATTTATTTTTTGGTTTGATAACGTTTCGACTATTTTTCAAAAAACTTAATACACTAAAGCTGACGAAGATTGAAGATTTTACCTGTTTATGACGGAATATTTTATAATTCCTTTGAAATCAATAGGGGAGACCGGGGCACGTTGGTTCAGTTTTTTATGTTGTATTTTTCAATACGTAAATTTTGTTTATTTCAGATGTAGTATTTTTTTACAATACCTAGTACATTTAACTAGCGAGCAAAACGCTTACTTTTAGTTAATAAGAAATTTTAAGAGCTTTATGAATTTAGTTATGGTGTGATGTCATTTGGGCCAACCTACCACGTGCACGGGGTAGGTTGGTCTATTGGATGGGGCATGTTGGACTGCAATGCTCTTTTTTATGTTGTTTTAGAAGTTAAATAAAATTAATAATAGTGTATAGGAATTTTAATGCACGTATATAAAAAATATATATTTGCAAATTAAGTTTACATATCAGAAGGATCATTGCAATGAATGTATTCAAAATGTAATCTACTAGCTAATCAGCCCGGCGTTGCCCGGGTCAATATTAAACAATATTAACAATAATATTAAATCGTCAATATATTAATCGTTTAACATTAACAATATTAAACGAACTTGAAATTTGTATGATTTTACCATTAACTCGTTAAATGCAGAAATGCATTGTCTGAAATACGTAGCCACTGACTGTGTGAAAAATCGGTTTTAAAAACAACAACTAATATTAAGCTCTAAAAATACTCAAAATGAGCAATGAAAAACGCGGGAGGGAATATGTATCCAACGATTGCATGATTTTTGTGTTAAAAAGTTGATATTTACTCGTAAAAATCACTTTTAAGTCACATAACTAATTATTATTTTCACATACAAATCCCAAGTGAAATATTTTGAATTTCAAACTAATTATATCACTCTTAAATCCGACTATACCATGAATGAAATCGATACACGATGGTAGCTAAAAGATTGGTATATAGTAATATAATTTCAGAGCTATTTAACAAAAGTAAGTGTTATTTTTAATCGAATCTTGCGTATTGTTCCCTTTGTGTATAAATTCCTAACCTTAAACTTTTGTACCGTAACCAGAACCTGTCTGTAACCTAACAGCGAATTAACAGTACCCTACCGTAAATTAAATATAACAGAAATGTAACCTACCCTTCACTTTATTGTAACATATCCTTACTCTAACCATAACATAAATGCAATTTAACTTTAACCTAACTTTAACCTAAATAATATAATAGAAAAAAAAACATTTTAAAAAATTATTATTTTTTCGTAAAATATGCTTCAGCTGTAATTCATTTCTTTCAATTCGTTTTATTAATACAAAATTCCTTCCTCGTGCTTTTGTTTGAGACATTAAAATTTCAGCGGTAAATGGTATAATATTGCAAATCTTTTTTTCGGTTTACTTCGCCTTCCCCTATCTTTTTCTCCATGGTGTACAACTGCTGTGATTTAAAAAAAATCCTCATTTAAACTGACAGTTTGCCAGTCTATGAATTTTAAAGGTCTTTTTTAATTATTTCTGCGAAAATTTTATACAACCAATCAACCATAAGAAAATGAAAGGGGAAAAAAGCGAAAAAAGGCGATTTTTTATGAGAGTGTGCTTTGGAATTTAATTAATTACTCAGTTAATAAATATAATTTTGAAATTCTGAGCTTCAGGTGCATCAGGAGAGACATTGGGCTACTCTCAAAAAATTTTTGAGCTTCGTACGTGCTGTAGATTTCGCTAGCCATCGCAGACACACAGACACACACACAGACAGACAGGGCGTTTTGTTATTTTATTAGTATAGATTAACCTCTTTTCGAATACATTTCATACGAGCCCAATGTTTGCAACTCACGCATTGCATCCATTCTTCCCCAGGCATACTTTGATTAAACTCCTTCAGACAACGTAGGAAAGTATTGTCTCCGTCTTTCTCATTGTCAATTTCTTTAATAGATTTCTTCTTCCTTCCTTTTTTGACGGTTCATACCACTACTTCGAGGGTGTGAGGGATTAAAAGAAAACAACATCTTTTTCACAGATTGCTTTCCTTTGAGTTTTTTGCTCTGATTGCTTCTTTTAATATCATTTTTAATTTTGGCACTATTTTTTCCTTCTGTTGCCTTTTGTTGTTGTTCAAGAACAAATTTGACAGGGGTGTCTGTGAGGACTGCAGAAATTTTCTTCATTCTATTCGAAGCATTTTTCTTCCTTGGCTTTGCCTTTTCAAATGGTCTAATGTCCTCAGGTGTTGGAGTTGTCTTGTATGGAGCAGGAGAAGATGTGGTAAGCACATCTAACAGAAATAGGCCTACCCATTATTACCTTGGTTTCATTAGAAGCTTCAACAATTGCTTTGTTTTGCGTGCTTGTAGGCTCCTGTCTGTCACTGACATACGAAGGCATGAAATCAGAGTGAGTAAAAACATTCCTATCGAAAGGGCATATTCCAGTTACCTGAAAAGTTGATGTTGTACCTGAAAAGCTGATGTATTGCATTGGGAAGGGCAGTTTTCACGATTTTCGGAATATCGTAGTTGACCATAGGGCGTCTATTAGTTGTCACCCAAATATCGCAGGCTGAATTAACACATTTTTTGAATGGGCCATAAACTGTACGGTCCAATGGCTGTAGCTTATGGCTACAATAGGCCGAGAAAGACCGGGCCAACGTGCCCCAACTTAAGTGTGCCAATTTGTCCCCTCGCCATGTTTGAAATACTTTTGCTATTCTACACATATCTCAACGACATTTAATATTTATTGTTACATCAAAAGAATCGTTATAAAAAGGATAATTCGTTATAAAAAGGAATGAAGCAGAATCTTTTAAAAAGGAGATCCTGCTTTAAGAGCAAAAAATTTAAGGTCTTTGCAATAGAAATAGCATAATATTTTACCCGTATAACAATATAATTATATCAGATTTTCTTTCGTCCAATTTGACAGAATTTATTGTATAAGATTGTTTCTTTTATTTTAATGCAGTAAAATTAGCTTTTCTTGTGCGATCTTTTGACGAAATTTGCATCTTTTCTCCGTTGTTTCGCGTTGTTTCTGAATTTTTCTTAGAAATTAAGTCCGGATTTCGGCTAGAATATTTGGGCTTAGAACACACTAGCTCCATAAAAATTTCGAGAATCTGCACCTATACTATATTCCGTTTTTGTGATGCCTCGAATTTTAATAAAGCTGTAAAATTATTCTCTATACAACAAGTAAATTGCATAAAATAATTATCTCTAAGTGTCTTAATGCGTTGACAAGATACGGTAGCATAGGATTGATATTTACTTGCCTTAAAGCTTTTTTGGCATTTACCGATTTTTCATTTTTCTAGATAGCGAAATGTAAAATGTAAATTTATATTTTCGATCAAGAATCCAAATAAATGGGTCCAAAACTTACCTTGTGGATTTCTTAGAAAGATGTATTTTTTAAAATTGTGAAAATATAGTATATTAAAGCCTATTTTCTTTTTCTTTTTGTAACGCAAAAATTGAAAGACACTAAGTGCGAATGAGCACATATTTTTATTACACCTTTAGAGGGTGATATCATAGGTTAGAAAACACACTGTATATCATAGTTACAATTATCTTCTGTTGCTTTTAAACATGTCAGAACATAGAGTAACACGAAAAAGGGAAAACATAATGTCATTCACTCATTGACTAAAGAATATACTGATTTTAGAAATTGCACACACCCAGAGAAAAATTTTGTTGTACGACGAAAAATTTGTTTGGTCCAAATAAGTTCCATTTAAATATGGGTCAATGGAAATTTTGTTTGAATAAACAAAAAAATATTGTTGTTTATTTCATTTTCAATTTTTAGTCCACAATTTTCATCCGAAATGCATAATAACGTAATAATAACATCGTTAATCCGTCTCAATTTGAAAAGTTCTTATTATCCAAAAATTATCCTTTATTGCTATATAAGTCAATTAAACAAAATTACGTAAGCGAGTTATGGCTACACTGTAAAAAAAAATTCAAGAGGTTACTAAAAATTTTTTAGTGAATTCGTATTCCACGGAATTTTTTAGTAACCATTACAAACATTTTTTTGCAAGTGAAACAAGCATTTCTTTTGTAAACTGAACAAAAGAATATTTTGTATAACTAACTTAAAATTTTTTAGTATGAGCCACCAAGCAAATTTTAGTAATAGCTCCAAAATTGTTTTTAATAACAATTACGTGCGTCCGAAGGGCAGGAGCTTCCTTCGAACTGCATCCAGACTTGTGAAGCGATAGATTTTCGGCAAAAACGCAATAGATGGCAGCACCAAACATTCCGACCAGCTCCAACAGGAAATTCATAACCCCTTTATTATAGAGAACTTACACTACATACGGAGCGTACTTGGCGCTGTCCAGTATTGAACTCGGGACCTTTTAGCCTGGAGTCCGTTACTATAACCACTATGCCATCGAGGCCACACCAAGTGAGTTTTAGTAATAGCTATTAAAAATATAAAACTATTAACTCTATTCGTTGCTAACTTTTTTCTAGTAATTCTTACAGATTTTCTAGTAACCGACTAAGATTACTAAACATTTTTTAGTAATTACAAGGATTACTAAAGTTTTTTTAGTAGATCGACCCCTTTTTTTTTACAGTGTAATGCACACCAATTTAAATTTTGAAAAATAAAAATTTTTGGAATTATAAATTGAAAATAAAGAATTTAGTAAGACTCACATAAAATTGACGAAATTTTGTTAAAATTTTATAATAGTGTTGACATTATTTTTTTGTCTGAACAGCAATACTGATTTTTTAATTTAACTAAAATATTCTCTTAAAGCAACCAAAATTTACTCAACAAAACATGCTTTGCAGTTTTAATCAATTCCTTTCTCTGGGTGCATTGTTGAAATTCGCTGGTTAACTTTTCTTTGATGTTAGGAGAGAACTAAAGGCTGTCTATTTTCATATAGCAATTTATTCATGCAGGAAACGACATTGTCAAGAAAATTAAATTATCAAAACACTAGAATTCGTTAGTAAAGTGGATGAAAACTCACTGATGATGAGTACTCGCTAGGGTGAAGCAAGTTTATGAGGCCAGCTGATGTCTGTTTCATAAGAAACTTCGTTTGAAGTTATACGTGATGATATCAATGAGAGTTTCTAATGTTCTTCTTTATTTATAAAGAGAAACACTCTGATGAAGTCCTGAAGATAAACCTAAAGAAAAGGTACTGGTGTAAAATTTAGGAAGAGGCTCTGAGATATGCTAGTAGGAAATTTTCTGCTTCTTATTAATGATTCTGGGTGATCCTAAGAAGGAAAAAGTTTTGTACACATTTCATTCTTCTACCGAGATGTTAAAGTACTAACTTATTTATGTAAGAAGCCGTATGTTTTAACAAGATTTTGCACTATCCTTTACAGACGATACAAAGAAAAAATGGATTGCTAAAGCTTTCCTCATGATGTCATTCTCTGGGTGGGACTTGTTGAGCTCAAACCAATTAGTAGGCCTCCCCACCTGGCTGAATTTGATGTCATCCTCAAATTGTTGGCTTCTCTTCAACCCAGATATTAACTTTTATATAGGGGCTCGGACAGCTTCTGTCCGAAGCTATATGCAAATCCGAACAATCCTATCCGAGCCGCCACGTAAAGGGTAACCGAATAGACTATTACGCATGCGGGATAGTTGAGAGCGATTCCATTAGTCATCCACACAACGATGCTGCGGTCCACGAGGCATCTGTTTTGTATGCAGGGAAAAAATGTTCCTAACACTCACCGGATCCTTACTTGAAGTCAGTTTTGAGAGCCTTCAGAGGTGGTTATTGAGGTTGTCAGTGGTTTTAAAGAATATCTATAGAAAATATTATTTCTGTTGATATGCATTTTCTAGCAGATCAAACTATTTCAAAGGACTTAGAAAACACAACTTCGGCTTCATTATGGGTAATTTTTTTATCGATTTCTTTAAAAAGTTTTATCTACATTTTACAATTATAAATAATCCACTATCACCATGTTTTATGCAAGTTTGCAGTATTCAATATCTTAAATCTTTATATTTGAAATTGTGGAACATCATTAAAATATACTGCGATATTTTTTGTGGAAGACATTCAGGATAATATAAAATAAAGCTTTTGAGTGCCACTGTAAACTAACAATAAATATTACATACTTCGCATTCAATGAATATCCTACCACATTAAATCTAACTGACAAATATCAATAATGTAAAAAAATTCATTCATAAGAATCAGAGTGCAAGCCGGCAAACAGGTAGACAAAACGAATTCATATACACTTTTATACTATGTTGAAAAGCGTAAAAAATGATTATATAGTTACGTGAAATCGTATTTCATTGTAATTACATCTTAGTATTTTTTCTACTTAAAAAAGAAGACATAAAAAACGTTTAATATGCTATAAGAAAACAAATATTATATAACGACATCTATAACAATTCAGTGAATCCGAACAATAAACACCAAATATTTATTTAGAAGGATAAACTGACTGTACAGCACAGATGCTATACTATAAATATATGCATGGAAATCATTCTAAATTGTCAATACAATTTAAATTATAGGCGTTACAAATCAAATACGCCTTAGCCGATTATTAATCGAAAGGAAGTTATATCTTGAATTGCAGTTTCTAATCATCTCTCTCTAATAATTTATATTAGAATATGAGAGCTATAAATATTAAGTGTATGGAACCTTTTAAATTTTATTTATAGAAAACCGTATTATTAGAATTTTGTTTAATCCTTTCTGCGCCGACATACTTTAAAGAATCATTAAAATAGCTTGTAATAAAATTTATTTAATAAATAGATCGATAGCTTTGCAGTTACGTATGTGTTATGTTTACGTTATCGCGTTCTAAAAGCATCATGGGTTACACAAAACAAAAATATTTTTAAAAGGATGATTTTTTAATTCTTTGTATGCTTTCAGATATCTTGACGCTAAAATATTGGGGTGGGGAGAATTTTAGTTTAAAATAACATTATATTTGTACACTTTCTAAGTCTTTAAAAACTAAAACAATATATATATTAAATAAAAGATTTGAGTGGTGTTATAAATATTCCAGAAAATTATTATAAATTCAAATTCAATGAATATTTTTTATTGGAAAAATCTTTGTGAAAATATTTAAATGATAGCGTAAATCTTCTAATGTAGCTTCAAAAAATTTACGAAAATTGCTTTATAAAATTAAACTTTCATGAAGTTATATTTTGTAACATCAAATGCTAAAATAACAGCTACGGTTATAATAAGAAAGAATAATGAATATTGAAGTACAGTTTGTTCCGAAAATCTGTTTAGATTTCCAAATTTTATAGGAAAAATAATAGATAGTTGTACCGGTCTGTGGTTTGCTCTAAAATACTTGTGAAAGAGTCTAAATATAAATAGAAAAAATCAAAAGTAATTTCAAATTTAAAACGTTGTTTTTTAATTAACTCATGATCCTATCGAAGAGTGGTTTGCAGTAGAGGTCTGCACGGGCCGAAATTTCCAGGCCCGGGCCTGGCCCGAAAGTTAAAATTTCGGCCCGGGCCCGGGCCGGCCCGAACGAAAGAAATATTTGCCCGACCCGGCCCGGCCCGAAAGTTAAAATTTCGGCCCGAGCCCGGCCCGGCCCGAACGAAAAAAATAATGGCCCGACCCGGCCCGGCCCGAAAGTTAAAATTTCGGCCCGAGCTCGGCCCGGTCCGGAAAAAAGTTTAAAATTAGGCCCGAACCCGGCCCGGCTCGAGTGAATTTCTACAGTACATTGATCTTTAATCTTATGGAAGAGTTCTGACCAAAAAAAATTATATTAGTCTTTTTTTTCCATGTTTATAATCTTCATTTATGCAGAAGTGCCGTAGGCTGCGATATTTATGCTTTTAAATGAATCTTTGTTTGTTGTATGTAAATGTTTCAGTTATCACTAGTATTATTAATCCATATTCCCTGTAATAGAGACAAAAAATCGAAAAAGCGGTATATGGTAAAATTTCCAAAGACGAAATCGCTTTGGAACGAAAAAAAAATGAATTCCCTTCTTAACAGATGTAAATGTTTAATATTTTTTTTTTCTCCCGTATTGTTGTATTCATTTTGCATGGATGAACATTTTAAAAAACACTTTCAGTTTTCAATTTAAAAAAAAATTCCGTCATAATCATGTTTTTTTTGTGTGTTTAAGGGTGTATTTCGATTCAAATTGCTTGTTTTCCGATTTATTTTTGAATTCACTTTTGCTCTCAAACACATGAAACTCGCAGATTCTCTTATTTAGAAAGTGCGCAAGATGCCGTAAAGGTCAATTGTTTCAGAAGTGCACAAAATATTGCAAAACAATCAATCAAAAACGGCAATTTGAACCGATTTTTCCGAAGTGCAAGATCTGGGAACGAAAAAAAGGGCCTTCCTGAGAAGTTAATAGCGTATAAATCAAATTCTAATGAATTGATCTTAAAAAGACATCACACGGCACCTTATACGTCCCTTGAAAAATCCCCTCAGCAAATTTCATGTTTCTACTTTTAAAAATGTGTCTGAAATTGTATCGGAAAATTTCGAGCTGTTGAAGGAGGAAAATCGTTTTTCCGAATACACCCTTAATTCTATTTTAAAACGCCTAGTAATCTACGATTCTTTAAAAGGAATAAATTCTAATGTTTAATTGTAGAATAATGACGACTTAAGTATATGCTTTTTTTTGCAGAAAATTTTTGGACAAAGCCAAATATTACTGATTTATAAAAAGTCGAGAAAATGATTTTCATATAGGAAGATTCAATAGGAACTGATTATTTTGGTCCATGAAAATTAGGAAGAATGGAATCAGTCTCGGCTTCGTACGGAAAAAAAAAAGTTAGGCCCGGCTCGATACTCCAGCAAAAAAATTAAGGCCCGAGCCCAGCACGGCCCGAAAAGATTAGTGACTAGGCCCGGCCCGAAAGGATTAGTGACTAGGCCCGGCCCGAGTCTTCAGAATTAAGGCCCGAGCCCGGCCCGAATGCCCTTATTGGAAATCGGCCCGAGCCCAGCCCGTGCAGACCTCTAGTTTGCAGCAAAGAATATCGTGAAAAAAGGCTTTGCGGCGAAAAAATATACACATTTTCAGTTTTCATAAAAAATTAATTTATTGTTTTTTCCAAACGATACTAAGTGGAGGTTGCTGCGCCAGTTGTTATACAATTACAGTAAAACCCCAATAATTCGGATTAGTTGGGACTTGACCCAATCCGGATTATCCGGAGAATTAGAAAAAAATGGAATAATGTAAAACATACTTACACAAAATCACTTTTATGTTTAACTTATTGATTTTTTACAGAAACCAAAAATGTTTACTTTGTAATAAAAAAGTTTGTAATTTTTTGTTGTGCCAGTTTTATATATCTTTTGTGAGCCGTACGGTCACGCATCCGCTTGAGCATAAGTAGTTCGTTGGATGTAGTTTAAATAAGAGTTTAAATAAGAAGGCTTAAGGATTCTTGCGAAAAGATTTCAGAAAAAAGTTTTTTTTATTCAGAATACGATGATGAATCAAGTTAATGTTATAGAAATTAGCCAAATCGCTTCTCAAACTTAAAAAAATAGTTGAGCAAATCGATCCGGATTATCCGGAGATCCGGATTTACGAGGTCCGAATTTTCGGGGTTCTACTGTAGTTACATTCTCTTTTCTTGCAATATGTGATCCTTGTGTGTTGTGTTAATATCTTTTTATCTGATTGAGTTCTTGAGCTTCGATGTTTCTTAGCTTTGATTTGAGTTTGTTGTGCGGAGAGATTTTGAACCGTCCGTTTTGCTCTTGCTGGATTTTAAGCAAAGTAACTCGAGCTTTCTTTCGGTACCTGAGTGGGGAGTGGTTGTCATGTCTACTGGAGGTGTAAGCCTAGTGATTGACAAAGATGCATGAAGCCATCCGCATGGAGAAGTGATGGTTCCGCCCTTTTCATTGTGCAGTCCTCTAAGAGAACTATTTCTTGTGCATGGCACGTTTGATACCTGATGAATTAACCGCATCTTCTCGAGAAGTAACGCTGTAAACTCACAGAGAGAAGTTACTGAGAATGGTGTACTCGGTGGTTTGGCGATATCAGGTGCTTAGCGGTGTGACGCTTGGTGGCTTCGGCCTATTTCGCAGCGTCATATTTGTTGCAATATCGCTACTATGGTGCAGACGTTTTCTTGAAACTCGGACTCGTTATAATACTTCTAGTGTGCTAAATAATTATGCCTCAGCAGAGATTTTACGAAATTCTTAACTGTTGTGAATCTTGTGTCTCCCTCATTCAGCTCTTTCATTTGACGAGTTTCTGTCGTAGCTTTTGCCGCTACTTGGTGCCTTTTAGGAGGGGGGATTTCTAAGCGATTTCCTAAGAAAGGCCATATGGAGGCACTTGAATCTGCTTCAAAAGTGGAATTTCTTGTCTGGTTAAACACGCAAAATAGTTTTAAAAGTACTATAAACCACTTTACTTTTTTAAATGTCATAAAAATATGACGTATTTTTTAATCAGAGTGCAGTATTCAACGTAGGCTAAGGTCAAAAATATTTTTTAGGGCAATTTTTATGTCAAAGACTGTAAAAAGAAAAGTATTTTTTTAAATTGTTAAAGAAAAAAAAGAAAAGAAAAA
This sequence comes from Maratus speculifer, assembly GCA_964019185.1. Lineage (NCBI taxonomy): Eukaryota > Metazoa > Arthropoda > Arachnida > Araneae > Salticidae > Maratus > Maratus speculifer. The sequence continues at coordinate 26,253,931 of OZ025294.1, read as the reverse complement.
CGGAGAGTTCTGTAAACCTATTTAAATTTCTTAAAGTCATAACAAAAGTCATTTAATTTTTAATGGAGTGCGGGCTACAGTACAAGACGTGGTCAAAAAAAATCCAAATATTCGTAAAAGTAGAATTTGTTACATTAAAAACGTTAAATTAAAAATTTTACATAGAAAATGTTACATTAAATTTAAAGAGTCCTATAAGAAAATTTATAAATATCATAAAATAAGTTATTGTCATACCGGAATGCTATTCACAGAATGAGGTATGAAATTTTTTTTTTTTTTTTTTTTTTTTTTTTTTTTTTTTTTTTGCATCTGAAAATTTTTTTCATGCAAAAATATAAAAGTTTATAACATCGGACAAGGTTAAAAGTACTTTTGTGCTCACTATTTATTTCAAATATTGTAAAAAAAAGGAATTTGTTGAGACCATAAAAAAAAATAGTTTACAGAGTTCTATAAGTCCATTCAAATTTCTTAATAAGAAAAAGTTCAAATTTTCAAATATTGGGAAAAGTAGAATTTATTACGTTTAAAACACTAAACAGATTAAAGTGTCCTATAAGCACATTCACATTTTCAAATGTCATAAAAAATATTGTCTTATTGAAATGCGGTTTACAGAATAAGACATGATTAAGACATACAGATTAAGTCATTGTTAAAAAAAAAAAAAAAAAAAAAAAAAAAAAAATTGAGGCAAAAACAAATTTTAAAATTATTTAGAAAGTGGTGTTTTTTTTTTCTAAAAGTACAAAATAGATTATTAATAAGCCTATTCATTTTTCAAAATCCTATAAAAAGATAAGTTATTGTTATACCAGTGAGCGATTTTAATTATCAGAATTGGAAATAGTTAAAGTATTGTTTAGTAAAGAATTCGTAACAGAAGATTTTTTTTCTTTTAACCTCAAAAGTTTGTCATTTTGACAGTTCTAATTGATACAAAACCAATTTTGATACCACAATTTATAACATTTTCCTAATTATTTTAAACGAAACAGTAATATGAGATTTACTCTGTTTAATATTTAAAATTTTACGATTAAATAATTTATTTTTCTAAACTGAAAAGGCTATTTTGAACAAACTCAACGAGTTCAACGTATTCAACAATGAGCTCAAAGACACCTTTTTATATAAATATCGATTTTTCAGCTTACACAGGGTGCGTAGTCATCAAGAAACTCAAAGGATTTTAATTCTTTTAGTATCAGAAATTCTTTAAAGTACTGGTTGTTACATCTGAAAGAGGATTTCTTTTTCGTTAAATAAAACAAATATTAGGGTAACACCCCCAGTAATTGGCATGCACCAGTGATTGGCACATTTTACAAACATGTCCTAAAAAAAGATTTATATCCAGTCTTTTAAAAATTCAAGACCATATATCAGTTATATGCTCATTTACGTTAAAGATTATAACTTTGATTTATTTTACAAGATGACAATAGAGCCTAGGAAAGAGAAACAAATCTGGCTTGTATCAAATTAGTCATTTTGTTGCAAATTCTTGTTCTTTGGCTTAAGGAAGGCATGCTTTTCAATTCATTATTATCTGATTTAAAATATATTTTAAATTTTAATTGACAACAGTTTTGTTTAGTTAAAATGGGTTACTTTAATTGTGTAAAAGTATTTTGGACACAAATATTTGGATTTCTGAATTAATGGTAGTTGCCAATTAATGGTGCTTCAATTTTGCTAGTTCCGAGTAATTGGCACCTATTCCAAATACAAGGAATTCGCAAGGAATTTGAGATTAAACCATTTATTTTGGAAGTATTTTTAAAATTATAGACTAATTTTGTTTATCGTTTGTTTTTATTTGAAAATATAAATTTTATCAGTAATTGGAATCCATTAAAGCTTCATATGACAATTACTGGGGACAGCATGACAATTACTGGATATTAATGTAAGTATATTGTATTGTTTTAAAGTGTTCACATTTCAGATTAATATGCTGATTTCTTACTCTCAAAAACCTGAAATATGGCATCTTCATCTACAGTGAATTAATTTAAAGCGATTAAACCCAATGCAAAATGTAATTTTTTTTAAAAATATAAACATATGCCAATTACTGGATCACAAGGTGTCATACATTGGTGCTCTAGGTGCCAATTACTGGTGATTTCAGCAACTTTTTATAAATATATTTTTATAAAAATACTTTTTCAATTTTTTTTTGCTTTTAGTGGGCAAAATAGATGCACAGATATGCATTCTTTGATTTAAAAATATTTCCAAGTAAATAGCTTATTTCTTTGTAATGAAAATTTAAGTAAGTTTAACGACAAATTCTTAATGTGCCAATTACTGGGGATGTTATCCTACAATATAAAAATTCTGGTAAAAGGTCCTTACAATGTCCTTCCAGACTACGCACCCTGTTACATTTTACAATTGCTGCTAATGGTTTGGCTTCATTTGAAACTCCTTTGTCGGATCCCTCAGTGTAAGAACAAGACATTACATTCCGCAAAAAAACTTCATTTCATTTTTACCATGATAACTGATGATTGAGTTTTTTTCTTTTATTTTAATTTTGCCTGTACGTGAACATAATGAGTCAACAGAAATAATTTTTTTCAATTAAAACCAATAAGACTTTCTAAAATATAAACATTCATTACACCCGCAAAAATATTCGTGTTTATAGAAAAAGGCAAAAAAGCCAAGATAAAAAATAAATCTAGTTTCTTTTAAATTGCTTTACTTCTGTGCGGTACGGTATAGCTAATAAGAAATTAAATTACTTCAAATATGTTTTCCAAAACCGAATAAAAAAATCCTTAAGTTCTTGTGTGTTTACCTTTTGAGCATTGTATTGTAAGATATTATAGAGGTGGGCTTTTTTGGAACTTTACACAATAGACAGACCATGAACGTCCCTGGCATATAGTCAGGTGTGTCATCTACACACATCTGTCTTACATTACATTTTTAGGAAAAAATAAAAGGAAAAAAAGAAAAAGAAAGCGTCATCTTATTGAAATAAAGCTTGGTGCAATATAATGAATATAAAAAGGGAGCAACATTAAAATAGCACAAAATAAATTAAATTAGCAGCAGACTGATTTCGGTAGCATATAGCATACCGTCGTCAGTGCTGAGGGAGGTTTTTAAATTTGCTCATATACCTGGTGGTTATAAAATAAGTATCCCTATTTGGAGCTGTCTGGAGCTTGAAGGAATAACCCGAATGAAGCCAAAATTTGTACACATACTATTTGAGAAGGGGGAAAAAGACTGGAACAATATAAAAATAATTGCAATAATCGCCGACAGATGGCGCTTTTGTGTTTGAAATGTAATGTGCAATACAAGAATAAAGAATTAAGGCACAAAACTGGATGGCACACCTAATTTATTCGAAATTTTCACAGTGAATGGAATTAAGATTTCGCATGGCGGTGCCGATCAAGTTCAGGTTCCACATGACCATTGTGCTGCAAGACACAATCCAGGCGGTGGAAAACTGCAGAATGCAATGCATGAGGAGTGATGTTTCGCACATGTTGTGATCTTTTAAGTCATTGAGGTTTGCGACACTTCACGGTACGCAATAGACTTTAAGTGCCCCCAAATCCAAAAATCACATGGCGTCGGATCAGGGAATCGAGAAGGCCACGTCATATGAAAATACCGACTTTTTACTGTATCATCTGTGAAATGTTGCCGTAAGAACTGTTGTACTGCTCGCCCAATATGGGGCGGGGCTCCATCTTGCATAAAAATTGTTTCAGACAGGAAGATTTCAGACTTGCTTCTTCTTGAGTACGGAGAGGTAATGATTTCCTTCCTCTTCCATATTTTACAGTAAACGATCCAGTCTGCTCAATTTTTTTTTACAATTCTTTTCACTGCACAGGACAGGTGTCAAAGGATATTTTCCTTTACGCATTCCTTTCACACGCCTAAATTCTCGCAAGCTCTCTAAAAGCAGCTGCACTGTTTGAACTGTTAACGTAGAATTTAAAATTTAAAGCGCGATCTGATAAACTGAGAGCCATGAACTGACCATGTCGTACAATATTAATGGCAGAAATGACCACGTTTTGTTTTTCTAATGATTACAACGGCGTTTGCACCAACAGAACCCGTAGTGCCATCTGTTGCCCATTATTGTAACTATCATTTTTTATTGTTCCATTCTTCTTCCCCCTTCTTGAATAGTATGTGTACCGATTTTGGTGTCATTCGCGTTATTCCTTGAAGCTACAGACAGCTCCAGATAGGGATAATTATTTTATAACCACCCTGTTTATAGGAGAGACGGGGGATTGAACTGGCCAAAAGGAGAATGCACGTGAAAAAGAATCGAAGGAGAGAGAACAATTTCAAAGGGAGGAAAAAAAGTAATTCAGAAAAAGATGTTTTAATGTAATATTTCCAGCAATTCGATAGTGGGGGGATAGCGAAATTATAATTGACAACATTGTCAAAATTTTTATAAATGTGGAATGCTTCAAGGAAGTTAAGTTCGTGAATGGAAGTAGGTTTGAAGATTATTTTAGTTGAAATGAAATCGAAAGTAGGTTCATCTCCCAGCAATATGGAGGGATGGAGGGTTAAATCCCAATTTAATACATTTGGGCCTTTTTAACGTTGCTCACTTTTTATATTCAAAGCGTCCTCTTATTTTATGGCAATCTCATGTACAGACTGCTTCTGGGACAGAAAGACAAATTACTTCTTTTATTGATAATTCAGGCGCTCTATAACTGTGTAAGCAGTTCTATAATTGTATTCTTTTATTCTAGTCAGTTAATATTTTATAAATCTGAAAAAGTTAACGGACTATCAAAATGGAAAGCGGTTTTTACCATACCAAAAGTAGCCAAAGTAGTGTCTAATTATTTGTTGCAATAGTAAAAAAAGAAGATTTTCATCAAGTCTTTGTTTTGTTAATATAATTGCGGTTATTTGGCAAATCTAATAGAACAAAAGAACCTAATTTCTATTCGCAGTCTTAATATTTTATGAATACTGAACAGTATGCAAGAACTTAACTAAGGTTCCTTTTAAACTATTTTTACTGCTTTAAAAAAATGAATTTATGATAGTTGATTGTATTTATGACGGTCAGTTATCAACACGATGAATATGGGCTCTAAAGAAGAAGGGAGGGCACCGTGGAAGTCTTTCTAAGTGAAACTAACCCATATTTATGAAAGTAAATACAAGGTTAGTAGAAAACCACGGAAAAATCCGAAAGATTGGGTCAACGGGCGCGATTGTATTCGAACAGCACCTCACGTTTACAAGCTTCGAGGGCAAAACCTCTCTGCCATTTGGGTGGGGAAAGCGAATTTTTAATATCCCACCTCTCCGATAATACAATTTATCATTCTTTGTTCTATTATTTTTTAAACAAAAACGGACTTACTGATACATCGGATAACCTGTAGTCGAGTAACTAATAAAAACAAATATCTTACAGTATTTGAACTACTTTTCATTTAGAGGAAATTGACATCAGCACAGTTATTTTTTAGAAGTAAAACTAATATGTAATTTCGTTTCTGCCTTTAATTACTCATGCTATCTTTTATTTCTTTTATGTATACGAAAAAAGAATGCTGTTTTTAAAATTATTTAATTTTTGGAATTTATCGTTATTTTTATGAATAAATCTTTTGTTAAAAATTCGTAGAGTAAAATAAAACACTTATGGAAAATGTTACATTTCATTTTTTTAAAACATTTCTTTAACTGAAGGGAATTTGCTTATATTTTATCGCAAAAATAAAATATGCTTTCGACAAACTCCCATTTAATTATTTTAAATCACATACAAAACGATATTAAATTCTCCACGCTTAGTAACAGATGTGATGTAAAGATATAATTAGAAGCAAAAATGAAGAAAGACGTTAAACTTTTTATTTTGCTGTGCATGCACTTTAGTTAGATAGATTAATCAGAAAATAACATTAATTAGATGTTCAAGAGAAATATCTGTTTCAATAGAATCTTATAATATTTCATTGATGATGATATGCCATAGAAAACTAAATGTCCTTTATCTAATAACAGGTATGAAGCAAGGTTATAATTAGAGAAATCAAACAAAATTATGTGTTATATGGTACTTTAACTTTTTTCAGTTTTACAAATACTCCACATAAACATATTATTAATTTAATGTTTTAAACCATTCAAGTTCCATTATTTTCAATTAAAAAATACTTTAACGTTAGTAGCATTAATACTAGCCATTCAAATATATTAATTAGAGTTTAACAAATATTTCACTGTCTGAAATATAACGAATATTGTTGTTTCGCTTACTATTTAATTCATATTCATATGGCAATAGACCAAGAACGAGTTTTTTGAGATATTAAAAAAATAGCTTAGACAAAATTTAACTGTTACTACAACATTCTAATACATCTGCGCTTTATAATACATGATTATTTTAAGGAAATTACCTTTATTTTACATTTAAAGAGTGAAATATATGCTTAAAATAAAATAAACTCAAATAGTGTTAAGAAAATCAAGCAAATATTTATTATTTTAAAACTTACGAAATTCATAAACGTCAATGAATTCTTATAGTAAATGCCCAGGCATATATTAATATTACTACATGTAAACAGTATCAAAAGTATTTGTTAAAACCAAATAGTATTCAATTAAAACATATGTACTATCAATTATACACCAGACCCAAAATGCTTAAGATAATCTTGCTTTGGATTATGTGAACAGGATCAGAGCCCGATCAAGCTGAAGTTGGGCCCAGGGCTTGTTAAAAAATTGGGCTCCCCTACCTATTCATTTTCACGAAAAAAGGTTTATTTGGCGAGTTGACCAAGGTGTTTGGGTGAAAAGTGCATAAGTTAAAAGTTTCTAAAAATTTTACTGAGTAACTTAGAATATTTAAATTTTACATTTAATATTTTCTAAAACAATATTATTTGAAAACTATTTGATTAAGGGGAAAAAAACAGCCATATAATTTGTGTACCCCTGAAATTGGTGGGCCCAGGGCCAAGGCCCCGGAGACCCGTGCATTAATCAGTCCCTGACAGGATACTTTAATTAATGAGAAAATATACAATCCCACAACCATCCCTTTCGAACTATTTTTCAATAAATAAATGAAATACAGCCTCTTTCAAGACTTACATTTTTTATTGAAATTTTTTAAATAACAATGGTTTTATTTATTTCAGAACATATTTATACATGTCTACAACACTTAACTGCACTTTTTACAATACTTTCTTCATAAAACTGGCTTCGAAACAGGCAAAATTTCATGCTAAACTTTCGTGCTTAAAAACTTTTCGATGGGTTACATACAAGCAATAAATCGAGTTTGATATTGTATATGTTATCGTTAATAATGAAATCGTAGTACAAATTCATGATCTTGCGTGTTTTTGTGCAAATAATAGCTTCATTTCGAAAACTTTTCTTAAAAGAACAAAATTTATGGATCTGTTATTTTGATTATAAAAGAACTCTTAGTTTATTGTCATTGATTTCATCATGGTATTAGAGATATATATTAAGAAGAGAATCTTTGTTGATAAAAATCCTGTATCAAAAGTTGTCGCATACCATAATGCAGAAGTTAACAAGTCGGTAATTGCACGTCAAACGTAGTAAGTGAGGTGCGTTCATGCAATAACGAAGTTTTAGAAATATGCAGATCTTGTTGCAACAGTATACACTACTTTGAATCCAGTATAATAGTCCAAATTTTGCATATCAATGTAAATACTATATGCTTTCTATTATGCATGAAGTAACTAGTAGTTAACTTCAGGAAAGTACATTAACTTCATAAAATGTGAAATAGCTTAATATAATTATAACGCGCTCCAGACAATATTTTCAATGCACCATTATGCAAATAAATAGTTTTTTGTGACTCTGTAAATTAATAATAAATATTCTTCCACCACAGATTGTACAGAATGTATATTTTAGTAGATTTATACATCATCGATGCATATCAATTTTATGATGTTCGAAAGAATTTAACTCCATCAAAATGCATTTGAAACAATTTTATCCCATTGGCCGCAGTGTAACAGAATAATTTTGATAATCCCTGTAATTGAACTATACATCCAATTTTCATCCAATTAAATGACTCAACAAAATTTTACAACAATTATATATTTTAAATTTTAAACGATTCGGTTAGGTAGTTTTTCCTTTGTTATACGTGGACAGACAGATGGATGGATTGAATTATGACTATCGGTGCTACGTATTTACATATTTGCGAACACATCTAACGAGAATAAGTAATTAGTCTAAATTTTAAAAAAATCAACATGAAAAATTATATGGACATTTAGCAATTAAGAATTATTAAAAAGTAATGTTTTAATGAACAGTTTTGAAATTGAAGAATGGAAAAATGTCTTTTCTTTCGTTAGGTATTCTGTCTTTCTTTCCTCCCGCTTAAAATAAATGTATATGCATAATATTACTAATTAAAGCACACTAAACACAGTGATAAATAATTAACATTAGGAATGTATCTTTATAATTTTAATCACACACAATAAGTAGCGAACACTCAGGTCGCCATTCTTTTCACACACTCTAAAACAAAATTTTTGTTTTACCCAGTTCGCTTCACATTTCAACCAAAGGGAGTTCATGACGCCCTTTTACGGGACTTATAAATTCTGAAATTTCAACAATAAAATTCTCCCCCTGATTAAAATGCAAATTTCAATATTGTACAATAAATAAATTTACAAAATACAGTTACAGAAAATTACACAGCAAACAAATATATACAAAATATAATACAAAAAATGCAAAATTTTCAATATTTTAATAACAATTATTTTAAGTTATTAATAGGAAGAACAGCTATTTTTGTAATTGACACTTTAATTCGCTATTTAATAGATTTAGTGCGAACCTTCACTATCCTAACCTTGCCATCCGATCCTGTTATAAATCTCACTAGTGCAGCCTAATGTCCATTTACGTACAGGCAAAAAATCCTCTTTTACCAATACCATTATTCCTATCCGTAAATTTTATTTTTCCACTACCTATTTAGATCTCTTCTGTAACGTATTTAAATAATTTAACCTCCATTTTCTCCAAACTGTCTGGACGACCCTCGTAGTCTTCTGCCCACAGTTTAATCGATTGATATAAGTATCAATTAACATTGGTTCAGATACAGCATTCATGGATCTACCGATCAAAAAATGACCTGGAGTCAAACCTTCAAATTTATCAAAATCTTTAGATAAAGGAGTAAGAGGTCGGGAATTCAAAATACCCTCTGGATGACTATAGTTTCAAACTTCTCATAATTAAACCTTAAAACACCTATTGCTCATTTAAGGGGATATTTAACTGATTTCACACCTGCCTCCCAAAGTCTTCCGAAATTGGGGGATTTAAGAGGTATAAATTTCCAGTCAATTTCTTCAGAAGTTAAATAATTTTCTAAAATTTCATCTGGAAAATTTATCATTTTGTAAAATCGTTTCAGTTTGGAATTTGCCCCCATGAAGCTTTTAGCATTATCCGTAAAAATCTTAGAACATTTTCCTCGTCTAGCCATGAAACGCTTAATCGTGGCAATCAGAGCATCTGAGGTTAAATCTAAGAGAAGCTCAAGATGAATGGCTCGAGTTACAAAACATATACAAAAACAAATAAATACTTTGTTCAATGAACCCTTGCGCTGATTTTTATAGGTTACATAAAATGGACCACATAGATCTAAACCATTACAATTAAATACTGGTGACACATTAATTCTTTCATAAGGTAACTGGCCCCTTAGCTGCGAGCATGGAGTTTTTTTGCCTTAAAACAAATAACGCAAGCATGCACCGTTTTCCTTGCCAAATTTCTACCAGCTAAATGCCAAAATTTTAATCTAACAGAATTCAAGAGTCCTTGGGGACCAACATGGAAGAGACGCTTATGCATAGTACTAAAATAAATCTTACTTAATTTAGAATTTTTTGGCAAAATAGCCGGATGTTTTTGCTCATAAGATACGGAAGCTTCGTTGAGCCTTCCGCCAACACGTAAGATTCCCTTATCATCCATAAAAAGATTTAAAATATTAAAATTACCCACCACAGCATTTTTACTAACTAAACATTTTTGTGATACTCTAGTCAAAACATTTTGAGCTTCCTTGACTTCTTCTAAAATCAATTTACCTTTTCTTTTATCTGCATTCCTACAATTGTATAAAAATCTGAGAAGAAAGGAAAAAAATATGTAAAAGTTTATAATAGTCATCGCTAAGATCAAAAAAGTTATCAAAAAAAGATAAATTCTCAGTTGCTAGAAATAAAGTTGTTACACAGTTATTGTCCTTTTCGGAATTTTTCATTTCACTTATATTTTTCTGATTTTCACTTTCAGTTAGTAAGTTGTTTCCAGAAGAAAAAGATTGCAAACAACTGGGAGGAAATTCTGGATCCATAAAAAAATTCGGATCTGTAAACCACTAGGAATTGTTCACAAGAGAGTTCGCACTTATTCCTCGTGAAAGAAGGTCTGCTGGATTGTCTTTACCGATACAGTGAAACAACGTTTCCGGATGAGTTAATCTTTATATTTCATCAACACGATTGGCAAAAAAGGACTTCCATTTTCTACTTGATCCTTTTATCAAGAACAAAGTAAGCTTTGAGTCTGTCCAATAAAAAATTCTAGAAGCATTTTTACTATCAATTATCTTTTTAATTTATGATCCCAAACGAGATGCGAGTAAATCCCCAAGCAATTCCAGACGTGGCAAAGTTATTATCTTTATTGGTGCAACTCTAGTTTTAGATGCTAAGAAACTGACAGAAACTTGGTCATAATCTTGCACTCTTAAATAAACAGCACCATAAGCCTTTTGACTTGCATCAGAAAAACAATGTATTTCAACATTGTTTGTATCAGGTGACAGGAAAACAAATCTAGGGATTTTAATTTAATTTAATTTTGAGAGTTCTGAACATCATTGTGTCCATTTTTTGCAAACGTCAAAGAGGAGCTCAGTATCCCAAGACAGCTTTCGGATCCATAAATCTTGGAAAAGACATTTAAGTCTTACAGTAAATGGAGATAGGATGCCAGTCGGATCATAAATTCTTCCAGAAGTCTGTAAAACAAACCGCTTAGTATTGTTCTTATTCTTCAGAAATTCTATTAAACTCAAAATGTCTATGTTAATAGTATCTTGTTCAACATCCCACGATATTCTTAATACCTTCAATGAATTTATCATTCTATGATTTTGATCAAATGGATAAATTTCGAATCCTTTTTTCCATCTTTCCAGTAATGATCTGTCATTTGTTAGCCATTTTCTCAAATTGAAGTTAGCTTGCTTCATAATAATCTTAGCCTCGTTTGAAATCTTCCAAGCATCTTCAATACTATAGGTACCACTCACTAAATCCTCAACATAAAGAGAAGTATTGAGAATCTCAATGGTTTCTGAATATTGATCTTTAAATTTTCGTATATGCCCTTTTATTGTCGCAGCTAGGAGAAATGGGCCAGCATTTAATAATAATAATAATAATAATAATAATAATAATAATAATAATAATAATAATAATAAAAGCTTGAAACGATACACTTAAATTTTCAAATCACCAGGCATTTTATTTGTAGGATCATCGGTAACTTTTAAAAAAGAAATTTGACAGCATCTCTGTCCCTTTCTGATAATAAAATTTGGAGAAATCCTTTCTCCATACCCGCTAAAATTCCTATCTTATTCAATCTAAAATTTATGAGCAACTGAAAAATACTAGGATTTAAATTAATACCAGGCAAAAAACAATCATTTGAAGAAAGTTGCCCTACATCATGAGAACTAGCATCAAACACAATTCGTGTCTTCGTGGTGACACTATCTTTTCTAAAAACCATTCTATGCGGTAAATAAAATATGGGTATATCCGATCTAGGTGAATCAAACACTTTTTCTATTATATCACATTCAAGATATTCTTTCAAAATCTCTTTATACTGAGAAAATAAATTACCATCGTTTCGCATTTTATTTATCAAATGTTAAAGCATTTTCTCAGAGACCTTATAGTTATCACTCAAGTTTATCCAATCTTTCTTCCACAGAAGGACAACTTCGTAACGATTATCTTTGTAGGAAACAGTTTCGGTAAAAATTTCTAATGCCTTATCTTTATCATTACAATAAGGATCATCCCTAATTCCAATGGACTTTAAATCGAAAAAATTGCTTAATTCTTCTTCCACATTGCTAATTAATACACAATAATTGTCGTTATTATCAGTATTCGAATTAGAGATACAACCTCCCACTACATAACCAAATATGGTATTCTGTAAAATTACATTAGAATTTCTTAAGCGGATTTGACCATTTGTAATAATTCGTAGAAACACGCAGTTCCTAGCAGAACATCTATTTTATTAGGTTCATTAAAATTTGGATCTGGCAATTTCACATCTTGAAACAGCTCGGCAAATGGAAATTTAAAATAATGCCCTGGTATAAGGTTTGTTATCTTTGGAACAATCAAAAAGTCAATTTAATTTTTCCTTTCTAAATCTTAATAATTTTGCAAAAATATCACAAATATACGAGTAATTTGAGCCGACATCTATTAATGCAGGTATAAATTCACCTGAAACATTTTCAATATAAATTAAAGCATTAGATAAAATAGTGGTTTTTCTCTTTTGGCATAAATTATTTACAGAAGTTCCTGCGAAATTACTGTTCCTACTTTCAAAGCTCAAAATTTCAAGATTTCAGCTGTATGTCTTATCCTGGTTGGCAACAAGTGAATTTGCAATCTCGTCTAACTCTCCTGATAATTTTTGATTGAGTTTCACTAACGTAGAACTATCTATTTTTTCCCTTTGTATGTGAAGAAGAGATGAATGATGCCTGCCGCAAAACGTACAGGAATAATTAGATGTACAATTTCTCGCAGAATGGTTTGAACTTGATAAACAATTTAAAAATATGCTTTGTTTCTTTTAACAAAATCAATGCGGTCATTAACAGGCATTTTCTGAAACACATTGCATTTAAATAATGAAAGTGAATAATTTTTGCAGCAAATGCACTTAGAATTTTTCGCACTAGTGTAAAATGATGGTGTTATTTGAGTAAATGTGTTACTGGTTGTTTCAGAAGCTTGTAAAGTTCGAACATGATTTGTAAAAAAGAAAATAACTCTGATATTTTCGGTATTTCATCTTTTTTGGATTCTCTTTCCCACCAAAGCTTACACGAAAAATCTAACTTTTGCATTACCATATATACAAATATAGGGCGTGTTCAGCGCAACTTACCAAATTAACCAATGTTACCGACCGATTGTAGGGCAGTACGAAAGCGAATTGTGGCACCAATGAAAACTATGCTGTTGAATTGTAACTGACGTCACACTTTGTCTTGACTTTCATTTCGTACATGTCTACAATTGGTAAGTGACCGGTAAGTTACCGGTAAGTTGTGCTGAACACGCCCATAGTATCTGAAAATCCCTCTATTTTTTTCGAGATTTTCTAATGATCAAATACATTCAGTTACATTGCGCACTGATTTTAATATAGGGGATGAATTTTCAGTTTCTATGGAAGGAAAAGACATGATGCGCTTCAAATGCACAAATACTTGATCTCGTTTATTCGAAAATCTATCTTCTAAAAGATTCCATGCTATTTCATATTTAGCATCAGTAACTGGAATCGACTGAATGATACTTAAAGGATCAGCATGCAACGATAATTTTAAATAGGACAGTTTTTGTGAAGCTCATAAACACGAATTATTATGAATACTAAAAATAAAAATATCTCTAAAAGATAACCAGCCATGCAATTGCCCACTAAATGTTGGAAGATTTAAATTAGGTAAGCGGATTGATTCGCTAACATATACTTCACTTTTCGTATTTACTTCACCTTCCGATTGAAACTGGAGCTAATTCACTTAACTTTCTTTTTGCAATTAAATATATTTTATCTATATTTTCTTGAATAGATTGTTGTTCAACAATATATTTATCAACATATTTATCGTCAGAAAGTTGAAAAATTTTCTTAAATATCTCTATAAATTCTTTTTCAAAAGTAAACGATTTTTTCTCGTAAAGTCCTAATTCAAACTTATTCAAACTATCTTTATTTGCGATTTCATTCGTTGCCTTAGTTACGTTAGATTTTAATTTTTTTTTTGTTTTAATACAGCTTCCATCTTAATAATATTTTCAAAGAAATACAAATTATATTCAAGTAATAAAAATGTAAAAACTTACCCTTTTCATCTTATCCAAGGGCAATAGCAGCATGTTATTCGAAGCTAAAATCTTATTGAAATTAAACTTGTAAGTTTTTACTTATCCATAAGTCGCTCACATCTCCAGCCTATCACAACCATAAAAAAAATATATGTATAATCTTACTAATTAAAGCACACTAAACACAGTGATAAATAATTAATATTAGGACTGTATCTTTATAATTTTAATCACACACAGTAAGCAGCGAACACTCTGGTCGCCATTCTCTTTCACAAATTATAAGCAGCGAACACTCTGGTCGCCATTCTTTTCACACACTATAAACAACGAACACTCTGGTCGTAATTTTTTTTACACACTCTCAAATTTTTTTACACTCTCGTAGAAAAAAAAAAAAAAAACATTTTTTGTCTACTCAGTTCGCTTCAAATTTCAACCAAAGGGAGTTCACGACGCCCTCTTACGGGACTTATAAATTCTGAAATTTCGGCAATAAACAATAAATTTGAATCAAATGAACTTTAAAAAGTAGCAAAAGTAAACTAGTCGTTTTGGGCCACCGTAATAGTTATCCACACATTTAGAAAATTTTCAATGGAAAGTTTAATATATTTTATGTTGCATTAATTCTTTGATGGAGAAATTCCAAAAATTTGGGTGAAATGCAGTTTACTCTCCTTCGCCAAGGCGACATTTTTTGGCGCGATAGATGCTTCAATATGGCAACCCTGCATTTTCATTTTCTCCTCTCGCATTTTCAATGTGGCAACACTAAAGAGTGCTCCGGTTTACGTATCCTACCGATTTCTAAGCCGTTTCCGGATTGGACGCTCCTTTTTGTTAAATGTTTTCTTATTGGACGGAAGAAGAAAACTGAGAGAGAGACGTTTAAAATTTTGAAAATCGTTATTCCCGTTTCGAAATTGCTTCCGGTAGCATTGTATTTAGGAGTTGCGTCTTTCATTCAACGAGTGAGTTTATTTTTTTGCATTTTCCTCTTTTTATATTTAGTTAGATACCGTTCAGTAACTACTATGGAAGTTCTTGATTTCAGAAAGAATGTTGTTGATTGTTTGAATGAGGAAGTAAAGTATTCAAATGGATACTTTACGCTGTTGAAAGTTTGCGGAAAAAAGTATGTGATTGACTGGTGTAAGAGAAAAACAGCGGCTCCGAGTAAGTAAAAATTCTCCCTTTTTTGTCTTTAGAATTGCATTTAAAGTGCATTTTGTTTATTTTCATTGCCGCCATCTTGGAGAGTGCGTTTTTGCGTAGTGTCTCTTGGAGCAAGTTACTCCGGGAGACAAGACGCAAAAACGCGCCAATTTGGCAATTTTTGAAAATCGCGCAAAGAAGGAGAGTAAACTGCATTCGCACCGAAAAATTTTATATACACTTCATCCGAACTAATAATTCGAAAATCTAAAAACATCTGACGATGCATAAAAAGGGTCAATTTTTTTACAGTGATGCTTATCCACATCAAAAATAGGTGTCAAAAAGCTGAAAATCCACATTTAAAGTACCTTTATATGTCAGAGCACAAGTGCTTGTGTATCAGGGTCCTTTCTATGCCGGATGAACCAAAAAAAATTAAAGTACATTGCTATGTGTATCGATACTGTTTTGAGATTCAGGCTCAGATATCCAGTTAAATATACACTGTCAAAAATTTGACCCTTTTGCTCAATCGTCACTCCACCGCTTTTATAGAAAACGATTACTTCAGCCTGTTATGGAGCATTATCACGGGTCAAAAGACAGATATTCTATAATAGCGGGGGAGTGATGATGCAGCAAAAGGGTAAAATGATTTACAGTTGTTGTTGTTGTTGTTGCTGTTTAGGCCCGCGTGGACCCGGTGAGCAGCTTTATATTTCTTTATAGCTGTCTTAATCCGCAAACACCAACCAAAAAACCTACAACTTAACCTCCTCTAAACACAGACCACAAATATCAAAATCACAACTAACCAAAACCCCTCCAATAACCACAGCTGAACTAAAATGATTTACAGTGTAGGAATGCTTTCAGTTTTCTTCTGGCAGAACTCCTCGATATCAAAGTTGTAGTATGCGGGGATATTTGATAGGGGATGCTAGAGAAAAAGTAAATTGTGAAATACTTTTTAAAAGGCTTGCCATTAAAGTGTAGCTAATTAACTTCTTGCACTCGAATAATAATACTCGTACAGAACTCCTCGATATCAGAGTTGTAGTATGCGGGCATATTTGATAGGGGATGCTAGAGAAAAAGTAAATTGTGAAATACTTTTTAAAAGACTTTCCATTAAAGTGTAGCTAATTAACTTCTTGCACTCGAATAATAATACTCGTTCAAGTGACTATCGTCATGTTTAGGAACAGAAATTTTCCACATTTTCTGTAGTTTGGAAAACCATGTCTGTCAAATTACAGTTAGAACATACACTGTTAAAAATCTGAAACTTTTACTGCATCGTTACTCCACCACTTTTATAAAAAACGATTATTTCACTGTAATATAGAGCATTCTCATTGATTAAAATAGATATAGTTTATAAAAACTATGGAGTGACGAGGCAACAAAAGTTCAAAATTTTTAACAGTATAGAATATTGCCACTCTCATATGGAGACAGCCTAGTTCCTGTTATCAAATTCGAAAGCAGTATAAAAGTACTAGTGCTCATTTCCGATGTCGCTGAGTAAATTGCATGAGTAACTGTGATACGATACCGCATAAAGGAAATCCTAAAGATGATACCCTCAATTAATTTTGAAATGAGCTCGTCTGAATGCAACAGTTATTAAAAAACTTGAGATATTAAACTAAAACATAATTTGCAGAACAAATTAAAAAAACAAAATTTATTTCCTACACTATTTAAGATCGAGAAGGGACAGATATTAAGATAATTGTTTTATTTATTTCGACATTTTAAATTAAATTATGGCAACAAATAAGTTAAACCAAGTGAAAATTAAAATAATAAAAATGAAATTCAAACAATATAATACTTAATCTCCCTAAATCTTAAATTCCGTTCAAATGAAATCTAAATAAATCTAAGACTTTTTTTCCAACCTCAACTTGCAAATATTTTTATTGCAGATTTTGTATTATGTTTACGGTAGATGTAAACAAAATGAAAAGGCAATCTAAAAAGCAAATGTGCAGAAAAAGTCTGAGATTAATTTTGATTTCATTTGAACGGGATCTAAGATTTAGGGAGGTTAAGTATCATATTATTTGAATTTCATTTTTATTTTTTATTTACAAAATGTTCACTTGGTTTAACTTATTTGTTACCAAAATTTAATATTTAACGTCGAAAAAATAAAACAATTATCTTAATATCTGTCCCTTCTCGGACTTATATAGTGTAGGAAATAAATTTTGTTTTTTTAATTTGTTCTGCAAATTATGTTTTTGTTTAATTATATAAAAGAAACATATAACTCCAGAAAGGACAATCGTATTAACTAACAGTTTACTGCGTTGAATTAAGATTGTCATTTCCAATTAGAATATAACTTTGAATGAAAAGACATAGAACGGAGGACACAGACATCCATCCCGAAGATCCTCATTGATGTATGAACTTGTGCAACTGCATTATTTTACATAAAATAAAATAATTTCAAAAACTGTAAAATATAATCTTGAAGTCAAAATTTGTAAATTAAAGTTTTCACAACAACTATCACTAGAAAAACATCAGATTCCTTCACTATTCATCAAATTATGAAACTAAAACAGGTCATAAAATTAGATGATATATGACATCTAACATCTATGATATAGCATTTAAACACTACATGGCCATTTGTAAACGTCCATTTGCGATTTTTGACATTTTGTTAAATATCTAGAAAAATACATCAGGAATCATCCCAAAACTCTTAGTGTATAAATATAATAGTATAAGTCATACATTTCCGTGAAGATTTTTTCCTGAAACTCCATAGGAGACCGTCAACAAATTAATAAAGAATGAATATCTTTTGGATAACTCTGTCAAAACTAATGTAGAAAAAGTGCTCAAACTGTAGATTATGATTAAGTGGCTTACTGTAATAAAATGTTTTCATTTTTATGAAGATACCATGTATACTCGTAGAGAAATTAAGGTTTTTATAAAAATGATGCTAAATTTTTGCTTATTATTTTCAGCGTTCTAAATATAAAGCAACATTCTTTTTCTGGAAATATGGCGAGTAATATTGCACGCAATACTCTGCAATCAGAATAAAAAAATTAAAAATATTGTATGATGAATGAGTAGATTTACTAAATAATTTTTCACTGCGCATGCGTCAACGATATCAAAATTTCATCTGCATATTTTGTTAGATAAATGTAGAGAGCAACTTTTGTGAAAGTGTCAAAATCATAGCTTGAAAATTCTGAAAGTAATCGTCTATAGAATAAATACAAAATTCGTTGTTTCCAAAATGAAGCAAAAAAAAAAAAATTAGGATTTTATCCAAATGTAGTAGTACGTCCCATGTTGTGTATTTTATATTGACACTAATCAAGGAATATATGGATACAACCCCTCTTATTTTTGCTTCATTTTGGGAATAACGGATTTTCAACTTATTTAATTGATGTCTTTTTATCAGAATTTGCAAGCTATGACTTTGCGACTTTTACAAAAGTTACTCTATACATTTAGCTAACATAATATGCAAATGAAATCTTGATATCGTTGACGCATGCGCAGAGAAAAAGTATTTAGTAAACCTACTCATTTTTCATATAATTTTTATGATTTGATAATTGTGATTACAGAGTATTGTGTGCAATATTATTTGCCATATTTTCAGAAAAGAATGTTACTTTATATTAAGAACTCTGAAAATTATAAGGAAAAAACTTGGCAAAATTTGGGACAATTTTTATAAAAACCTTAATTTCTCTGCGAGTATGCATGATATTTGCATAAAAATAAACAAAGTTTATTACAATAAGCCACTTAATCATAATCAACAGTTTGAGCGCTTTTGCTACATTAGTTTTGACAGGGTTATTCAAAAGATATTCATTCTTTTTTAATTTGTTGACGGTCCCCTATGGAGTTTCGGGAAAAAAATCTTCACAGTAACGTATGACTTGTACTACTATATTTATACACTAAGAGTTTTGGGACAATTCCTCATGTATTTTTCTACATATTCAACAAAATGTCTAAAACCGCAAGTGGACGTTCATAAATGGTCATGAAGTGTATTTCCAGATACAAGTACAGAATCAACGAACTTGAGAGTTACACATTTAAGATTTTACAACTTCTAGAAATGCGCTGACTTCTAAACACCACTGTTTATATGTTTTTTTTTTCTGTATACATTTAAATTTATAGAAATTTGGTGTTGGAAATTATAACTCTGAATTATTTTTAAATTTTAAAGAATAATAGATATTTGTTGCACTTTATGTTTTAGGGTAACATATTTAATTAATATGTTTCATAGCAAAATATTTGTTTAATTATTAATATTTGCAAAAATAATGTTATGATTTTTTTATTGATTTATTAACTTTTGAAAATAGATTATTTTACATAAAATAAAATATTTTAAAATATAAAAAGTTATTTTCAAAGCGAGCGTTGTAAACTCAAGAATTTACAACTGTTATCAACATTAAAGCATCACATTTCCTCCATTAAATGAAGAAGATAAAACTTGTCATAAACTCAGATAATTATGTGTCATCAGCATTAATATTTCCAAATAAGACTGCAGAATCCAAAAACATATGAAAACATAAAATCGTTTATTTTTCGCTTAGGAAGTCTCTTTTTCCTTTTTGTATATCAAGGAACACATTTGAAGCTTTAAAAACATGGGATAAAACATATAAAATGGCTCCAATATAATATTTAGAAAATATAGAAATGAAGTATTAAATAGAAACATGAAAACACAATAAAAATCATAAATTCTGTTTGAATAAAATATAAGATTATGTATGTTTGTACAATGAAAATGTTTTAATCACGAATCAAAAAATATTTTAAAAGAATTTTAATTTAAGTAAACAAGTATTTTATGGGGAGTTTGATTTTAGGCTCATAACTTCATCATTACTATAAGGTATTTCAGTATTTAATAATTTTACAAATAACGTGAATCTAACATATCGCTTATTTGGAATCATTTAATATATGTTGTCCATTTAAAGGTTTTTGTAACTTCAATTATATTTAAAAACTATAAAACTTAACCTTCTCACTGCCGCGACTGGGTATATTCGTCCACTAAATTGCATGTTTCACTGCAGTTGAATGTTTATTTAAATTAATATAATTCTAGAAATATAATCCTGTTTTAAGAAATTAAGTTATGATTGAGCTTTCAAGGCATAAAAGCATATACATAACAAAAAAATTATACCATGATAAAAATTCCCTCTTTTTTTAACATTTAAAATAAATTGCAGAGAAAAAAAAACATTACAATTTTGCATTTTCCCTTGGGGTCAGGGGGTTAATCTTCTACACAAGAGTTATAAATTTGAGATTTTACAACACTATCAATATTAAATCATCGGATCATCATTATCTTTCATTGAATGTTGAAAATAAAACTGGTCATAAATATAGATGATTATGTGCCATCGGCATTAATATTTCCAGACATTACTACATAATCTACAAAGTCAAGAGTTATCAATTAAATATTTTAGAGCTACAAAAAATTCCTTGATTGCTAACCACACTTGCTAACCACCCATTATATTTCTATTTATTTATTCATTTATTTGTAAACATTTCAATTTATAAAACTCTTTATCTTTCCCAATTATCATCCAACATTTAAATAAATTAAATTATAATATATATTTTTCGCGCTTTATATTTTGGATTAATGTATTATTTCAAAGATTTCAATAATATTTTGAAAAATAAAATACTTATACAATTATTATGTTTACAAAATATAATAACATGAAATATTTATTGGTCTATTAACTTGTACAAATGCTTAATTTTACATAAAATACCATAATTTTAAAACTATAAAAAATTATCTTAAAATCGAAATTCACAAATTGAAGATTTTATAACAACTATCATTATTAAAGTTTCGGAATCTACAAAGTCAAGAGTTTTTCATTTAACCCTTTGTGGACGATAGACCAGTATACGTACCGCTTAAGTTGCTCAGAAGCCATAATTATATTCGCGAGTAATTTTTTATTGCTTTTTTATTGTAGCAATTTTGCTTCGTAATTTTTTATTGTATTTTTTTTTTTTTTTTTTTTTTTTTTGCCTTATGTAATACGAGCATTTTCTCGAGTCAATAAACGAAAAATTTCTTTTTTGAAAAACCTGTGATAAAAGATTAAAAATTCTGTAAAAGACGCTCCTCACGAATGGATAAGATTTTACAACCACGAGAAATTCCCTGACTGCTATCCACCCCTGTTAATATTATGGGCTTTTATTTGTTATAATTATCTGTTTCGAAAATCCTGGGATAAAATATAAAAAAAATTGTAAAAAACGCCGTCCCAAAGGGATTAAGATTTTACAACCACGAGAAATTCCCTGACTGCTATCCACCCCTGTTAATATTACGGGCTTTTATTTGTTATAATTATCTGTTTCGAAAATCCTGTGATAAAAGATAAAAAAATTGTAAAAAACGCCGTCCCAAAGGGATTAAGATTTTACAACCACGAGAAATTCCCTGACTGCTATCCACCCCTGTTAATATTATGGACTTTTATTTGTTATAATTATCTGTTTCGAAAAACCTGTGATAAAAGATAAAAAAAATTGTAAAAAACGCCGTCCCAAAGGGATTAAGATTTTACAACCACGAGAAATTCCCTGACTGCTATCCACCCCTGTTAATATTATGGACTTTTATTTGTTATAATTATCTGTTTCGAAAATCCTGTGATAAAAGATAAAAAAAATTGTAAAAAACGCCGTCCCAAAGGGATTAAAATTTTACAAACACGAGAAATTCCCTGACTGCTATCCACCCCTGTTAATATTATGGACTTTTATTTGTTATAATTATCTGTTCCGAAAATCCTGTGATAAAAGATAAAAAAAAAATTGTAAAAAACGCCGTCCCAAAGGGATTAAGATTTTACAACCACGAGAAATTCCCTGACTGCTATCCACCCCTGTTATTATTACGGGCTTTTATTTGTTATAATTATCTGTTTCGAAAATCCTGTGATAAAAGATAAAAAAAATTGTAAAAAACGCCGTCCAAAAGGGATTAAAATTTTACAACCACGAGAAATTCCCTGACTGCTATCCACCCCTGTTAATATTACGGGCTTTTATTTGCTATAATTATCTGTTTCGAAACTCCTGCGATAAAAGATAAAAAAATTGTAAAAAACGCCGTCCCAAAGGGATTAAGATTTTACAATCACGAGAAATTCCCTGACTGCTATCCACCCCTGTTAATATTATGGACTTTTATTTGCTATAATTATCTGTTTCGAAAATCCTGTGATAAAAGATAAAAAAAATTGTAAAAAACGCCGTCCCAAAGGGATTAAGATTTTACAGCCAAGAGAAATTCCCTGACTGCTATACACCCATGTTAATATTACGGGCTTTTATTTGTTATAATTATCTGTTTCGAAAATCCTGTGATAAAAGATAAAAAAAAATTGTAAAAAAACGCCGTCCCAAAGGGATTAAGATTTTACAACCACGAGAAATTCCCTGACTGCTATCCACCCCTGTTAATATTACGGGCTTTTATTTGTTATAATTATCTGTTTCGAAAATCCTGTGATAAAAGATAAAAAAAATTGTAAAAAACGCCGTCCCAAAGGGATTAAGATTTTACAACCACGAGAAATTCCCTGACTGCTATCCACCCCTGTTAATATTATGGACTTTTATTTGTTATAATTATCTGTTTCGAAAATCCTGTGATAAAAGATAAAAAAAATTGTAAAAACGCCGTCCCAAAGGGATTAAGATTTTACAACCACGAGAAATTCCCTGACTGCTATCCACCCCTGTTAATATTATGGACTTTTATTTGTTATAATTATCTGTTCCGAAAATCCTGTGATAAAAGATAAAAAAAATTTTTAAAAAACGCCGTCCCAAAGGGATTAAGATTTTACAACCACGAGAAATTCCCTGACTGCTATCCACCCCTGTTAATATTACGGGCTTTTATTTGTTATAATTATCTGTTTCGAAAATCCTGTGATAAAAGATAAAAAAAATTGTAAAAAACGCCGTCCAAAAGGGATTAAAATTTTATAACCACGAGAAATTCCCTGACTGCTATCCACCCCTGTTAATATTACGGGCTTTTATTTGTTATAATTATCTGTTTCGAAACTCCTGCGATAAAAGATAAAAAAATTGTAAAAAACGCCGTCCCAAAGGGATTAAGATTTTACAATCACGAGAAATTCCCTGACTGCTATCCACCCCTGTTAATATTACGGACTTTTATTTGTTATAATTATCTGTTTCGAAAATCCTGTGATAAAAGATAAAAAAAAATGTAAAAAACGCCGTCCCAAAGGGATTAAGATTTTACAACCACGAGAAATTCCCTGACTGCTATACACCCCTGTTAATATTACGGGCATTTATTTGTTATAATTATCTGTTTTGAAAATCCTGTGATAAAAGATAAAAAAAAAATTGTAAAAAAACGCCGTCCCAAAGGGATTAAGATTTTACAACCACGAGAAATTCCCTGACTGCTATCCACCCCTGTTAATATTACGGGCTTTTATTTGTTATAATTATCTGTTTCGAAAATCCTGTGATAAAAGATAAAAAAAATTGTAAAAAACGCCGTCCCAAAGGGATTAAGATTTTACAACCACGAGAAATTCCCAGACTGCTATCCACCCCTGTTAATATTATGGACTTTTATTTGTTATAATTATCTGTTTCGAAAATCCTGTGATAAAAGATAAAAAAAATTGTAAAAAACGCCGTCCCAAAGGGATTAAGATTTTACAACCACGAGAAATTCCCTGACTGCTATCCACCCCTGTTAATATTACGGGCTTTTATTTGTTATAATTATCTGTTTCGAAAATCCTGTGATAAAAGATAAAAAAAAAATGTAAAAAACGCCGTCCCAAAGGGTTTAAGATTTTACAACCACGAGAAATTCCCTGACTGCTATCCACCCCTGTTAATATTATGGACTTTTATTTGTTATAATTATCTGTTTCGAAAATCCTGAGATAAAAGATAAAAAAAATTGTAAAAAACGCCGTCCCAAATGGATTAAGATTTTACAACCACTAGAAATTCCCTGACTGCCAGCAACCCCTGTTAATATTGTGGATTATTTCGTAAATATTTAAATTTGTAAAACTGTTTAATTTTGAAAATTATAATTTTGAATTATTTATATATTTTAAATTACAATATATATGTGTTGTCCTTAATGCTTTTAAATAACATATCATTTAACTAATATGTTTAAAAGTAGAATATTTATTTAATTACTAAATATTTGCAAAAAAATGTATCATTATTGTCTTTATTGATATATTAATTTGAGCAAATGCATTTTTAACACAAAATAAAAAAAAATTAAAAACTATAAAAAGGAACCTTAAAGTCGAAAGTTATATATTGAAGATTTTGTAACAACTATTATCATTAACCTTTACGCAGGGGCTCGCTCAGTGTCTGCCTGAGAATACATGTATTCCCGCACAGATGCTGTCACAGCCCCTCTGTAAAGGTTAAAACATCAGGTTTCCTCACATTTATATTCCTTGATACAAGTCTAGAATCTAAAAAGTCGATAGCTATAATTTGAAGATTTTACAGCTTCTAAATTACCTAACAGCTAAGCACACTTGTTAATATGATTATATATATATATTTATTTCCATACATTTATATTAATAAAAGTATTTGGCTTTCCCAATTATCATCCTATATTTTTATTACTTTTTAAAATATAATAGATATATTTCGCACCTTATATTTTGGATTTACGTATCGTTTCAATGATATTTATAATAATAAAATATTTATTTAATTAATAAGTGTTTAAAAAATATATCATTATTTTTTTAATCTATTAATTTAAACAAATGCATTATTTTGCAGAAAATACAATAATTTTAAAATGTGTATAAAGTAATCTTAAAGTCGAAGGTTATAAATTGACGATTTTACACCAAATATCATCATTAAAGCATCAGATTTCCTCATCATTCATCAAATGATGAAGATAAAGCAGGTCATTAAATAAGATGTCATCAGCATTTATAGATCCTGATACAACTAAATATCTACAAACTCGAGAGTTATATATTTAAGATTTTACAACTACAAGAATTTCCCTCACTGCTAACCTTCAATATTAATAGAGCAGTTTTATTTTATTTTGTTTTATATTATTTAGTTATTTATTTTTCTATAACCACTTAAATTTATAAAACTATTTGGCTTTCGAAATTATAACTCTCAATTATTTTCATATTTTAAAACACAATAAATATTTATTTCACTTCATGTTTTCGAGTCATCTTTTAACTAATATGTTTCTAATTAAAATATTTATTTAATTACTGATTGTTTGCAAAAATAATATCATGATTTTTTATGGATTTTAGGTAGATTTCGTATGAAATACTACCTATTGTATTGTCTCCCATGTTGGAATTTCTGAAAAATTTTTGCGGATCTACACGAATCATGACTCCTAGACCCCAAAACTACCATCAGTAAAAAAGTTTATCTGTCTATCTATCTATCTATCTATCTATCTATCTATCTATCTATCTATCTATCTATCGGTGTATATCACTTTCTTCTAGACACGATAACTTCCATAATTATGCTCAGATCTTTTTCAAACTTTTACATAAAATCAAGGAGCTTAAAATCTCGGTCGAGTTCGTTAATGGGCAAAATCGGACCAAGGGGGTGGAAATAGGGAGGGTTTTTGTGAAAACCGAAAAAACGCGATAACTTCTTAATTAAAATAGATATCGAATCAGTTTAAAGTTTATATTACTTCTAAGAAATGGGTAAAAAGTTTATGCATGACAGATTTTTGATAAAGTTAAAAATGGGCTTAAGGGGCGAAAAAAACATGGTTTTTGGGAGAAAAAAAATCATAACTTCGTCAATTCTCAAGATATCAAATCCAACTAAATTTTATATAAATGTACTCAGTATTATCTAAAACTTTTGTATTTACAAGTTTTTGATAGGACCAATTTTTACCGATGAAAAAAATTAAAAACGAAAAGAAAAAGGGGGGAGGAAAAAGAAAAAAATCCATAACTTACTCAATTCTTAAGCAATCAAATCTAATTAAATTTATTTTACATCTTCACAATAATATCTACAACTTTTATATTAACAAGTTTTTCATAGAACCAATTCTTATAGCAAAAATAAATTAAACAAAAATAGGAGTTGGAGAAAAAAACCTCAAATCCAAACTGCTTATATTCTGACTCATTTTAAAATTCATTTTTGATTTTAAACGCATCCAAATGACAGATCCTCTTATTTAGGAACTATATAATGCGACGTATTGGCCAGTTTTTTGATAAAGGCACAATATATTTTTAAAAAGGCTGCCAAAAAGGGTATTTTGAACAGAATTTCCCGAAGTTGTCAATAAAAATTGAGGAAGTATAACAAATTGCGTTTTTTCTGAGTCATTTTTAAATTCATTTTTGTTCTCAAACCCTTCCAATTTACAGGTCCTCTTATTTAGGGACTATGTAATGTGACGGATTGGCCAGTTTTTTGATAAAAGCAGAATATATTTTTAAAAAGGCTGCTAAAAAGGGTATTTTGAACAGAATTTCACTAAGTTATCGTGATTGAAATTTGAGGAAATTTAAGAAATTGCGTTTTTACCGAGTCATTTTTAAATCTTTTTTTGTTCTCAAACACATCCAATTTACAGGTCCTCTTATTTAGGAACTATATAATGTGACGGAGTGGCCAGTTTTTTGATAAAGGCAGAATATATTTTTAAAAAGGCTGCCAAAATGGGCACTTTGCACAAAATTTCCCAAAGCGATCATGATTAATGAACTGTGGGTATTCAAATAACAAATTGGTTATTTTATGACTCATTTTTAAATCCAATTTTACTCTGAAACGCATTCAAATGACAGTTTTTTGTTACTTAGGAACTATATAATGTGCGTATTCGTCGATTTTTTGATAAAGGGTGAATATATATTTTTTAAAAGCTGTCAAAGTAAGCACTTCGCAAAAAAATTTCCCAAAGCGATCATAATAAAAGAATTGAGGCTGTATTCAAATAACAAATTGTTTATTTTATTACTCATTTTTGAATTCAATTTTCCTCTCAAACGCATTCAATTGACAGTTATTTGTTATTTAGAAACTGTGTAATTACTGTGTATTGGTCAGATTTTTGATAAAGGCTAAATATATATTTAAAAAAATCTGTCAAAGTGGGCACTTCGCACAAAATTTCTCAAAGCGATCTTGATTAAAGAATTGTGGATGTATTAAAATAATAAATCGGTTATTTTATGACTCATTTTTAAATTCAATTTTGCTGTCAAATGAATTTAATTAACAGTTTTTTTGTTATTTAGGAACTATATAATGAGCATATTGGTCAATTTTTTTAAATAAAGTAAGAATATAATTCAAAATATGTTGCCAAAATGGGCATTTGAGTAGAATTTCGTTTAAGATGAACCCGGTTCTTACTGATAAAACCAGTTCTTACAGAAAAATGAAATTAAAAAATTTTTAAAAGCGGCTGAATAAAGTAGTTAAACTGGGTTTATCTCTAATTTTTTTTTTTTTTTTTTTTTTTTTTTTTTTGAGATGAAAACTTTTCGAAATCTACCTCCGCCTATAGGCCATGCCGAAAGAGATTTTATTAACTTGTGCAAGTGCATTATTTTACATAAAATAAAGTAACTATAGAAGTTATTAAATGTAATATTCAAGGAGAGAGTTATATATTTAAGATTTTACAACTACAAGAATTTCCTGACTGCTAACCTCCAATATTAATAGAGTTGTTTATATTTTATTTTATTTCAATTTAAATTAATTTAAATCAGTTTAATTTAATTATTTAATTTAATTTTATCTTATTTATTTCTTCTTTTTTTATATGTAAACATTGAAATTTATAAAACTGTTTGGCTTTGGAGATTATAACTCTGAATTATTTTCATATTTTAAAACGAATATATATTTATTGCACATCTTTTAACTAATATGTTTCTTAGTAAAATATTTATTTCAATACTAATTGTTTAGAAAAATAACATAAGGATTTTTTATGGATTTATTAATTTGTTCAAATGCATTATTTTACATGAAATAAAATATCTTTAGAAGGTATTTAAAAGTAACCATCAGGGCGAGATTTATAAATTTAAGATTTTACAACTGCTATCATCTTTAAAGCATCACATTTCCTCATCGTTCATTAAATGATGAAGATAAAACTGGCCATAAACTCAAACGTTCATATGTCATCAGCATTAATATTCCCAGATACAACTGCAGTATCTACAAACATATCAAAACATGAAGTCGTTCTTTTTTCTGATATCGCTTAGAAAATTTCCTTTTCATTTTTTTACATCAAGGAGCACATTTGGAGCTTTATAAACGTGCGATAAACATAAAAAAGATACAAATATAATGTTTCTAAAATATAAAAATGGAATATTGAATTAAATTATCAAAACACAATATGTAACGTGGGAATAATAAGGTTCTATCTGTGTTTTTGAAAAAAAAATGACTCATAGATTTAGAAATGTTCTATTTGTATCTATAAAGGTATTTGTGGATTAAAATAATGTCATAATATAATTGTAATGTCATATGTAAATTATATATAGTATCATTTTGATACAAAAATACCTTCATAGATACAATTTGAATCTTTCCATATCGATAATTCCTTATTTTTAAAAACACAGATAGGACCTTGATATTCTGAGGTGACGAAAAGTAAGTAGAAATACTATTTGAATAAAATATAATATTCTGTGGTTTATACAATGAAATAAATATCAAGGATTAAAAAGTTTTTTTTAAAATAATTTTAAATTAAGTTAATAAATATTTCAGAGGATTTTGATTTTTTGCTCATAACTTCATCATTACCATGATACATTTCAGTGTTTAATAATTTGTGAAATAATCTGAATGTGACTGATGTTTTGCTTTTGAATCACTTAATATTTGTTATTAACTTAAGGTATATTACAACTACTAGTTCTACTTCAATTCTGGCTCTTTACAAAATTATATCGATTTAATTTAATTTACTTTTACTCACAAATCTAAAACGTTTAGAATTTCGATTTAATGAGAAATAATGCCTAAAAACAGACCAAATATTTGGCTTTAGTTAACAGAAAGATCTCTCCTTCCAGGTGTCTAAACTATAAATAGCAAGGTTAATGAGTGCTTCATAAATCTTATTATATCTTTTAAAATGCTTTCAATCCCTATCGTGGAGACTTGTTGCATTCTGATGAAGAACTTGAGAAGAAATTCTTTCATACTTATGGTAAAATGTAATTTTTTTTTAAGTAAAACATCTATTTTTAAAAACAATAAGAATAACTACTGCAAAAATCTTGGCAGTTAAATATTTCCTCGAATGTATTTTTTTTTCATTTCTTTCATTTTCTTTTCTTTTTTTTAGGTAGATTTCGTAAGAAATACTACCTATTGCAATCGCACCAGTTTATATATCTATCTATCTATCTATATATCTCACTTTTTTATGGACACGATAACTTCTATAATTCTTCACCAATCTCCACCAAACTGGTACACAAAATCAATGGGGATAAAATCTTGGCTGAGTTCGTTAATGGACAAAATCGGACCAAGGGGGCGGAATAGGGGGCGTTTTTGTGAAAACCGAGAAAACGCCATAACTTCTTATTTAAAGTAGATATCGAATCGGTTTAAAGTTTATATTACTTCTTAAAAATGGGCCAAAAGTATATACATGACAGATGTTTGAGAAATTTAGAAGTGGGCTCAAGGGGCGAAAAAAACGGGAATTTTGAGAGAAAAAAATTCATAACTTCGTCAATTTTCAAGATATCAAGTCCAACTAAATTTTTTATAAATGTTCTTAAAATTAACTAAAACTTTTGTATTTACAAGTTTTTGATAGGACCAACTTTTACCCATGAAAAAAAATTAAAAACGAAAAGAAAAAGGGCGCTGAAAAAAAAGAAAAATCCATAACTCCGTCAATTTTTAAGATATCAAATCTGATTAAATTTATTTTACATCTTCTCAAAAATATCTACAACTTTTATATTGACAAGTTTTTCATAGGACCAATTCGTATAGCAAAAAGAAATTAAACAAAAATAGGAGTTGGAGAAAAAAACATCAAATCCAAACGGCTTATATTCTGACTCATTTTTAAATTCGTTTTTGATTTTAAACGCATCCAAATGGTAGATCCTCTTATTTAGAAACTGTATAAAGTGACGCATTGGTCAATTTTCTGATAAAGACAGAATATATTTCAAAAAAGGCTACCAAAAATGGTATTTTGAACAGAATTTCCGAAAGTCATCGGGACTGAAAATTGAAAGAAGTATTCAAATAAGAAATTGCGTTTTTTTCTGACTCATTTTTAAATCAATTTTTGTTCTCAAACGCATCCAATTTACAGATCCTCTTATTTAGGAACTATATAATGTGATGCATTGGTCAGTTTTTTGATAAAGACGGAATATATTTAAAAAAAGGCTACCAAAAAGGGTATTTAAACAGAATTTTCAGAAATCATCGTGACTGAAAATTTAAGGAAGTGTTCAAATAAGAAATTGCGTTTTTTTCTGACTCGTTTTTAAATCCATTTTTGCTCTCAAATGCATCCAATTTACAGATCCTCTTATTTAGGAACTATATAATGTGATGCATTGATCGGTTTTTTGATAAAGACAGAATATATTTTGAAAAAGGCTACTAAAAAGGATATTTTGAACAGAATTTCCCGAAGTCTTCGTGATTTGAAAATTTAAGGAAGTTTCCAAATATCAAATTGCGTTTTCTATGACTCGTTTTAAAATCCATTTTCGCTCTCAAATGCATCCAATTTACAGATCCTCTTATTTAGGAACTATATACTGTGCCGCATTGGCCAGTTTTTTGATAAAGATAGAATATATTTTTAAGAATGCTGTCAAGGTGAGTATTTCGCACAAAATTTTCCGAAGCAATCATGATTAAAGAAGTAAGGATGTATTCAAACAACAAATCGGTTATTTTATGACTCATTTTTAAATTCAATTTTTTTCTCAAATGCTTTCAACTGACAGTTTTTTGTTATTTAGGAACTGTATAATGTACTGTTTTGGTCGATTTTTTAATAAATTTAGAATCTATTTCAAAATATGTTGTCATAATGGGCATTTGAGCTGAATGTTTCTTAAGATGACTCTGATAAAACCAGTTTTTGCAGAAAAATGAAATTAAAAATTTTTCATAAACGGCCAAATGAAGTTATTAAACTGGGTTTATCTCTAATCATATATATATATATATATATATATATATATATATATATTGTTGAAATGAGCACTCTTCGAAATCTACCTCCGCCTATAGACCCAGCCGACAGGGATTTTTTAACCTTAAAAAGCTGTTATGGACTATTGTGGAAATGAACTCGAGCGAGAAAAAAAATGTTTAAAGGTAAATAAAGTGATACACATAGTAATAATTTTTTCATATGAGCAAAAAATGTATCCAGGTTAGGACGTGAACCAATAATTCATGGTTTTAACATTTCTTCCACATAAGGAACATGCCTAAAATCTCTACGATTCTCATTAAGAGACATGAATTTGACTAATATGATTGCTGTTACTGATAAAGAACAGTTCAAAGAATGGAATAGCACATATTTAGTTCATGTACGATGGCTGCATTTATGAAAAAATTAGTATTTGTGTTTCGGGAAAAAAATCAATAAAGCTATTTAAATAGATTTTATTTTTCATATTTTTATTAGCTATTTAAAAATATTATATAAAGAAAATTGAAGCATATTAAACAGGTAAAATTATATTATTTAAATCCATTTTATTGTAAAATATAGCAATACAATATTTACAAAAATGTAATTGCACGCATAATATACACTAGGGTGGAGCACAAAAAATTATTTTTTAAAAATCAAAATCGGGTAGGTGCCAAAAGTTGCCTTTATACTAGTACATCAACTACGTGAAATTTTACCGCTGAAAAAAAATGGCTTGAGTCTGCGCTTTTGCTCCAAAAGTCGAAATTTTGGGTAAAATTTGCCATTTTTTGACATTTTTTCAAAAAAATTAAAAAATTCCTACAGAGCTGGTTATCACTTAAAAGCGTTATTTAGACCTTCATATTTATCTGCTTAACATATTTAAACTATAAAACAGCATCTGCAGCCTGTATAATTGGAGCAAATCTGACAATTTTTGATAAAAAATCAGCGTTACCTCGCTATTGGACCATACAACGAAATGTGTATTTTGAATGCATTTCTTACCTAGCTGCTTTCAAAACTACTCTGTATATAACTCTTAGAGATGGCTGCATTTCATATCCTATCCGTCTCAACCACCCAACCATCTAAGCCCAATGTTTTATTTATGCATTTAATTATTATTTTTTTCCCGAAGACGGGCATAAGTTTTCTATGTATCAAAGTAGTTTACCTCTTCGTTGTATTCACTGACTTTAGATGCTGCTAGTGTGACCTGCTGCACGTATATTTTTATACCTTGTATAACAGAAGAGAAGCTGAGTAATGTATTGGGTACGTTGTTAACTGAAACTATTCAACAGTCTATTATTTTTATTCAAATTTCATGCAATTAATACATTATGATTGGAAGTTCTGTTACCACAGCACTGTAAAAAAAATTCTGTGAGGTTACTAAGAATTTTCTAGGAAACTGGGATGCCTAGAATTTTTTATGTAACCGCAACACAAGAAAATCGTGTAATATTACAAAAGTTGCTTTAGTAACTGTTACTAAATATTGTTTAGGAAACATACTAACCTTTTTTTAGCGAGTTTCCCAAAGAATCGCCTGTAAATTTACTAAATATTACTTAGTAAGCTTACTAAGGATTGTTCAGGGAGTTTACTAAAGAATTTTTAGCTAATTTACTAATGATTTTTAAGGGAGTTTCTCATATTAGTTTTTATAAAAGTACTAAATATTGTTTAGTAAGCTTACTAGCGATATTTTAGGGCGATTACTAAATATATTTTGGCAAATTTCCCAAGAATTATTTAGTAAACGTACAAATGGTTTTTTATGGAGTTTTCTAAACAATGTTTTGCGAGTTTTCTATTGATTTTTAGTATTCTTACAAGTGATTTTGTAGTAAATTTATTGTGAATTTTCTTGTACATTTGCAAGGAACTTCATGGTACATTTACTTAGAATTCTTCAAGATTGCAAACTAAACTTTTAATGTACTTATTAAAAAATAGAAATTTATTAAGGTACCGTCAGAAAAATTACCCTTTTTTGTTTTATATGTTGTTGAGCCAGTTTTTGTATTCTCGCCAGAAAGTTCTTTGCAACAGTACAAGAATTAATACATTAAAAATGCTAATTATTTTTTAGTATTGCATTTAAAACATTTTATTTGCACTTCCAAAATATATTTGTAACTGTAAAATATTTTTCCAGTTGTATTACCAGTGGTTTACTAGCAATATTCCGAAAAGATTTTACGTGTATATAAATATATTGTATACTAATACTTCTATTAATTGGAGTTGTTACGAATTCTTTCAATATGAAGTTGATTTTTTAGAGTTTTAGATATCCAGAGTGAAGTTTTCCTCATGTATCAAAATACTTCGAAACAAAATAAACAATATGGCCTGATATGTGTTTCAATATTACCGCAGCAAATGACACAAATATTTGTATGTTATGCACTAAAGTTTTACTTTAGACATTTCAATAGGTGCAAAATCATATTTTATATTAAATGGGAATTATAACAAGAGCACTAAATGAGCAGATAAGCTGAAGCAGATCTTACGGTTTTTAGTTAAATTAAAATAAGCCAATAAAAACAAAGCAAGGTACATCATTGAGTTTTAAAATATGCCTAAAAAATGTTAGTGGTATAATTGTGACAAAAAAAATTCAGAAATTGTAAGGACTATATTATCTCTCTCTCTCTATATATATATATGTGTGTGTACATATATATATATAAATACATAATTAAGCACTGTGCCTCATCTAATCCAATACATGATTTAAAAACTTTTATATTGTGAGAAAATATTATCTGTTCATTTTATGTAAATATGCTACTAAACTAAACTAGACATAAAAAATATATATTTAGTCATATATATATTTTAAAGAAGTTTTGTTCGGTTCTATGGTCTTAAGAACTTCATTAACTCCTGGTACATATATTTGAACACTACATAATAACCGATTCAATGGCACGAAAACAGATAGGAAATCTGCAAAAAAAATAATGTATTTACCTGAATGTCGCATTTAAGATTTTTTTACATCTTATATATTCTTATTTCAGGTGAATATGCAGTGAAGTTATAACTAATTATTAGAATCTTTCTCCTCCCCCTTTTATGTGAGGGGGGGGGTGATCTTTTTCCACGACTTATTCTTCATATATTTAATGCACCGGAATACACTTAATACATTACATATTTTACATATGTTTTTAATACTTTATTTGCTTGAGAGTTTTGTTTCAAATTGAAATATTAAAGAGGAAAAAATTATTGACAAGACCAGGAATTTAAAACTAACCTAACTTAAAGATCCCGAAGAATGGATCAAATATGTATGAATTTAGCAGAATTCTTATGTGGTTAACGTTCCTTTGGAATTAGAATCTTTAACTCAAATAGTTACATATATGACAGTTGATATACACCTTAACATATATATGGAAAAAACACACCTTTGATACATCAACAGTAATTGTGGGCAGGTTTCGAACTTTTTACTGTTTATCAGTATGGTATTATCAGTATAACTAAGCAATTTTATAAAAGTAGAAAGCTTATGGAAACTAAAATGGAAACAAAAAGAAATGTATATTGCTTTGGAAAATATTATAAACTGTCGTTTGATATAAATATAATATCCATATCTGTACAACCAATAAATGCAATATGAATAAATAACAAAAACAATGAAATATATGAGTAAATTTATTAAATAACTATTTATTAAATTCATTGCAATAAAAAAGCATATTTTTTATACAACTCACATTTTGCAAGTATTACATAATTAGTATTTATACAAGTGCCTATGGATTTCATACTTTGTATTTTTGAAGTCATGCTTTGTCTAAATAACAATAATCAAACTCATATGTATATGTATGCTAAAACACTATTAGACAATGATTGTTAAAATGTCATTACAATAAAACTACTGGAAAACTTCAGTACTTCAGAATATATTAAAGCGGAAGAATGATGTTCACGAGATTTTTCTGATTGATAGAGCTTTTTCCTCAAATTTCGCCGTCAAGCAGGCTCACATTGTTTTTAAGATGTACTTCAGTTTCTTTATGCATCTAAAAAGAACAGACAAATGTTAACATAAATTAAATAAAATTAAATAAAATTTATAATGAATATTATTATAGAAAAACTAATATTCATCATAGTATCGAATGTTACAACTATTTCAAAATTAGCTGATAGAATCCGTCAAAACTTGGAAAAATTTAGGACTGTTTTTATAAAAACCTTAACTTTTCTAAGAGTATACATGCTATCCACATAAAAATAAGCACAGTTTATTAGAATAACCCACTTAATCATAATATACAGTTCGAACGCTTTTGATACATTAGTTTTGACAGGGTTATCTAAAACATTTTTTTAATTTGTTGACGGCCCCCTTTGGAGTTTCGGGAAAAAAGAACTTCATGGAAATGTATGACTTACTATTATATTTACACATTTAGAGTTTCAAGATAATTCCTCATGTATTTTTCTAGATATTTATCAAAATGTCTAAAATCGCAAGTGACCGGTCATCTTTGGCCATGTAGTGTACATACAAATCTATAGATCATATACAGTGTTCTACAAAATAATTCGGATATTTTTCCGATAACTGATAGCAATTTTTTAAATTAAGTTTTCAAATGCGTTATGTGTTTTATAAAATGCTTACTTAGCCATCATATTTAACCTTTTTAAGCGGTGGAAATTTTAGATACAATTCTGAATGCGTTGGAAAGTGTTTTATAATCTATGGTTTTAAATTGATTTTTAGTGCTTGCTTAAAAATACTTCTATTAAGTAAAAATACACACAGATTTAAAAGATGCTTAAGGAGCAAAAATAGTATAAAAAATGATTAGCTGCTTTTTGCATCGATTTGTACATAAATATCTGCTATACATTTATCTTTTAAAATTGGCAATTTTTCTATTCCCATACAGTTTAAGATAGTTATCGCAATATATCATCAGTACCAATTTTAACATGTTTATATATTCTGATATTAAATTTCTGATATCTACCAGCCCCCCACAGTAAGCCGTTTGGAAAATAAACCCCAAATTATTTTTCCAAAACCTTTTTACTCCCTAAGCAACTACAAGATGCTATTTTAAAGTTCCGATAAACAAAATATATGCTTTAAAAGCTGAAATGCTAAAATTGATAGTGCAGTTGATTATTAAAATATGAATTTTAACTCTTTCAAATACACTGGTAAACGCAGATCACTTCGCAACAATAATAAAGAACTGTCGTACTTGCACCGAACAGAGAGGGGTGAGGTGCAAATAGAAATTCATACCAGCAAAAGAAGGACAACATTCTTTTTCTTTATTAGTAAACACAGCTTCATTTCAAGTACATTTTTTTTACGGATTCTCGAACTGCGATATGCATACACATATGAAAAAAAATAGGAATCTTAAACGTTCGGGTATACTATATATTAGAATTAAATAATTTTATAATAATTCAGTTATTTTAATAACTTTGTATTTTCATAAAAATAAATAACAGGCTAAAAAGATAACATGCTATTTTGTACCAAAGACCATGTTACAAATAAAAAGAGAAAAAATTGATGATCAGAAATGACATCGATGTGAAATAACAACCGCCCTAAAAAAAAAAAAAAAAAAATTATAACGTTATATTTGTTTAGCCCCAAAGATTAATTTGTTTGCTCTTAAAACATAAAGAGTTCTTTTTTTTCTAATTTTACATAAAAATAAAATTTCCTCTATAAATAATTAAATTAACAGACATGCAACTGAATTACTCGCTTAAAGCTCTGAAATTACCTGAATATTAAAAAATAAATAAATAAATAAAAATAAGGGTAGTGGGGAGGAATGAGACAACTTTCAAAGATGAGAAAATCAAATTTGACACAAAAACCAAAATTTAGATTTATAAAATACAAAATGAAACATTTTTAATGTTTTTGAACATTATAGAAACATAATTTTCAAAACGATTTTATAACTATAATGAAATTGTAACTAAGAGAAACTAGTTGGATGTGTCAATCCCAAAACTTTCTTCTATCTCATAAGTACATTTTAATATTAAAAAAAAAAAAAAAACTTGGTGACACCAAAGTTACCCACTATCGAATTTCCTCGAACATTTGACCTAGCCTAATGAGATTCTGGTATCCGAAAAGCCTAAAACGCAAAGTTTAATTAATATTCTGAGAAAATGAGCTTAGTAGTGCCTCATGTTGGGTAATTTATACTAAAACCTAATAAGCATCTATTTATGTCAAGACCTAACAGAATCTGAAATTTGATGGAATTTCGTCCATTAGTTCTTGAGATATAGTTATAACAAAAAATTTGCAAAACGTAATACAGCAACACCATATCTTGGATAATTTATGCCAAAACGTAAAAAAGCGTCTAATTATGTTATGGTGTAAAAGATTCTGAAGTTTGATGAAATTCTGTGCATTAGTTCTTGAGATATAGCTAGTTTAAAAAAACCGTGTAAAATATAGTACAGCAGCACCATCAGCTGAAGGATTTATAACAAAATGTAATCATCGTGTAATTATGTTATATGTCATTTTGTAACAAAATCTGAAGTTTGATGAAATTCTATGCGTTGGTTGTTAAGATATAACTATCGAAAAAATCGTGCAAAATGCAGCATAGCTGCGCCACCTGTTGCAAGGTTAATACCAAAATGTAATCAGCGTCTAATTACGTTATATATTCTAGTGTAACAGAATCTAAAATTTGATGAAGTTCTCTGCATTAGTTCTTGAGATATAGCTATCGTAAAAATCGTGCAAAATGTAGCATAGCAGCGCCACCTATAGGGCAGTTCACACCAAAACCTTATCAGCGGGTTTGTATCTCAAGGTATCGCGGAATCTGAAGTTTGGTGAAATTCTGTGCATTAGTTCTTGAGATATAGCTATCATGAAAATCATGAAAAACGTGGCGTAGCAGCGCCACCTGCTGGCCAATTTACACCAAAACTTAATCAGCGTCTATGTATATCAAGGGGTCACAGAATCTGAAGTTTGGTGAAATTCTGTGCATTAGTTCTTGAGATATAGCAATCTTGAAAATCATGAAAAACGTAGTATAGCAGCGCCACCTGCAGGCCAATTTTCACCAAAAACCAATAGGCACTAATTCATATCAAGGTCTAACTGAATATAAAATTTTATTAAATTTCGAGCATTAGTTCTTGAGATAGAGCGCCCACAAATTTTTTGTCACATACAGACAGACAGACTCACAGACAGACACACAGACTCACAGACAGACGGACAGACTCACAGACAGACATTTTCTAAAAATAGTCAAAACGTGTTCAGGACCTTCTAAAACGTATAAATCCGTCGAAAACCGAAAATCGAAAATTTTCATGAATCCAATACTTTCTTCTTGTAAAGATAGAAGAAAGTAAAAAAGTAAAGAAATTGGATTTGTCCTAATTCTTCATTTGCTGGCATGTCCCATTCCTCCCTATACTCTACGTTAAATTTCTTGTATAGACAGAAATGCTGCTTTTAGACATAGTTTAAATTATGGATGATATATAGTATAATGCTCTATAAAAAAGGAAACAATTACATATATACATAAACAAGTCATTAATATACAGAAAGCATAAAAAATTATAAAGCAAATTTACTTTTGGTTCTTGAAATAATCTTTTTCTTTTTACAATTGCAAGTTGTGCAAATTATCTACTTTATTCAACTAAACATTGGGGATGCTTTTCCTTAATCTAATACGTGACTGGTGAAATATTTATAAATGAAACAAACAGAAAAATCTCCTGCCCCATTCCACTCCACTCTCCTTTACTCCCACTCTCCCTTACTAAGTAATAAAATCTTAGGTTGAGAGACTTGGGGAAGATTTCAGGTGGTTAATTACTGTCATAATAAAGTAACAAATACAGCAGGAAGAAAATAGACATTTAAAGATTTATAATTTTAAAAAGTAAGCATGGCGACAAAGATAACCATATTGTCTTTTTTTTTTATTATTGAAGGAGGGGAGGGAAGAATTCCCAAACGGTTGACAATTTAACTTACTGAAGACTTACAAATTGTGCAAAAAATGAAAATTAATCGCTGTAAAAAACTAAACTTTGTATGCTTTTAAGGAGAGAGGGGAAGAGATAACGTCATTTTCGGTGAGAGGAGGGGTAAAACATATGATCTATTACTTATTGGTACAATAAAGTAACAGATCAGGATTTTTTTAAGAAAGGGAGAGTATTAGATGACTTATTTACATAAGTTAAAAATTAGAAATAAGTAAAATACTAATATCCCAGTGATTAGTTTGCAGAGCTCGTTATTAGGGTAAAGTAGGAAATTGGTTTAATCCCTTCAGCTTAGATCTAAAATGAATGTATTTAATTTTTCTCCCCGACGAGTTGAGAACAAGAAAAAAGATATAGATGCTCAGTAATTTTTTAATATCATAAAAATATCTCAAAAGAATTAACTTTAAATAACATTGTCAATACGGATGTTGTAAAGTTTAAAATTCTGAGTAAAATGACCATCTACATTTAATATTTTTGATGAACATTAATGCCACAATTTTCTTTCAAAGCTTAACCGCAGTGGTCAGGAGGCTTAACTAAAAATTAATTAGGGGAAACTGGAAATTATTTTAATCCCTCCAGTTTAGATCTAGAATCCCCCCCCCCCCATGTTCTAAATTTACGTTAGAAAATACATTTTTTTAATTATCTTAATATCGCAAAACAAGTAATACTGTAAAAATAATTGACAATTCAAATGTCTTAGAGTTTAAAATTTGCAATAAAATGAATACCCATGTTCATAATTTTGTCGCAATTTTATTTCAAAATTTTGCCTTAACCGCTAATCCAAAGGAGACACCATGTTACCCATTCATCCTCTCTACATTTGTTACATACGTGTACAGATACATTTTTAATTCTTGAGGCCTTCACGATGTTATGGTAATTAGTTAGGAATTTATTTTGTCTATTTTGAGAATTATAATTTAGTAGTTTTCAGGCAAAGTGTTGCTTAAATGATAGCTGTTTTCCATTTCATTTCGCAGCGAACACCGCCAACCTTAAACCATAGTTTAAAGTGAAAGATTTTTTACGTAAAGACTATAATACTTTTTTTTCAATGTTTGTAAGATTTGAAACTTTTATGAATTTAACTGCAGATTCATGCACACTTGTCAAAAATCCTTTTATTATTACCATCTTTGTCCTTTACGCAAATATCGAAATTTATAATCGTGCTATTATTTGACCTTGAATTCCTCTAAAGAAAAGTATTATGCACACCCATTTGTTCCTCTACCCCGCTTCCCCCTATCCTTGCTCTTTATTTTCAATATCCTTAATTTTAATACATACGCATTGTTGTTCACTCTATATGCATCATATTAAATGCTATACATATTTTTAATACAATATCGGAAGTAATAAGCAACATTTCCCATCATTTACGAGTCATTTTTGAAATATTCTAAAAATTATGAAAATATCCACTTTTTAAAGTTAACTTGTTTGTAGTGGCTAAAGCTCACTTACAAAAGGAGGAAACTTGATACATTAATTTCTAATCTATGTCGATAGGATTAAAACAATTTCCAGATTTCTTGGAATTAAACCAGACTTTTGGCCTTTCTTGTATACTCCACCACTGGGCTATAATCCGCAATGAAGAGATTAAGCCATAATTCTCAAAAATATCCATTCTAAATAATGCATCAAGAACTAAAAAAAGTTGCATGTACATAATAACAAGCACGGTAAACTGATAACCTTGTCTTTTCGCGTTTCAAGTTCTTGTTTAGCGATTTAGCCAATATTTTGAAGTAAAATTGTTGAAAATTAAACAAAAATGTTAAATATCGGTTATCATTTTATTTATAATTTTAAATTCTACAACATTTGCATTGTCAGTGTTTTTATTACGTTTTTTAATATATATTTTAATGGTAATTAAAAAAATTGTAACGCAACCTAGAAAGAGGGGGGAAAACTTAATACATTCATCCTAGACCTAAACTAAATGAATTTAAATAATTTCCAGCTTTCCTTTAAATAATTCTGATTTAGGCTTTTTCCTCTCCTACCACTGGAGTTTTAAAGAGTTTAATACTTTCTGTGTGTAATTCTATGCGTTCTTTTAGTTAAAAAAGGGGTGGGGGGAAGAACAGGAAAGACTTAATTGATATTTCATTACGACAATAAATTAACACATAGAGCACAGATTGTACTTTTTATGTTATTTTAAATTAAGCAGTTTTGAAAAGTTTTTGAAGAAAATTCGGAAGCAAAATTTTAAAAGGGAAATACATATGAAGTTTTAATGAAATGAATGTGATGTAAGAATGATTAATGAAATTTATTCACTATGAAGACACAGTTGAGTAATATTTTTTTAAAGCAAGTTTTAAACACTTTAAATTTTGGCATTGTGGAGAAGAGGGCAATAAAGGAAAGTGAAATTTTAGAAAAAGAGCAGATAAATTTAATTTATTACATAAAACATTAGAAATTTCACATGTATTAAACACAGATGTAAAGAATAGTTATTTCACCGAAAAATAAATATGTAATAAACAGAACATAATTGCAGATTAGCTTGCCAATAACTAAAAATCAAATAGTCTTTTCTGAGTTTTGATTTTTACTTATTATGAATCAAGCAAAAAGGAAATGTTATAAAATGTAACTCATACAGAATAAAACTTTACTTACTCAGTAACTAGAAATGTTTATCCATACCGGATTCAAGATGGATGCATTTCACGCCTCTGTGGCTTCGTAAATAGCTATTACGTCACTACTGAAGCTCTTTCTGATTGGCTGACAGGTGAAACTACGACATTTCATGTATTTGTACTATGCGGGTGGTAAATATTATACCTGGTTACAAATAAAATTTTAGTAAACATGCAGATTTCTGCAGCTTTACAAAAACTAGTTTTGTAGTCTTCCAGATTTTTTTTTTACAGTGAGCATTTTTTCAATCAATTACATTTTATATATAATGATTTTCCTAAAAATTGATTATATGAGTTCAATTTCTAGTATGTCATCATTTACTGTACCTATTACATTAAATATCTTTTGGAAAGCTATCTGCTTAATATTATGACGATCGTCAGAGAT
This sequence comes from Maratus speculifer, assembly GCA_964019185.1. NCBI lineage: Eukaryota > Metazoa > Arthropoda > Arachnida > Araneae > Salticidae > Maratus > Maratus speculifer. Next base: position 26,211,016 of record OZ025294.1, on the reverse strand, counting down.
GATTGCAAACAAAATTTGCGTGCAAAGTAAAAATATTTCTAAAATCTATAGAATTTTAGTATTTGTTGTATGTTGTTTCCTGTGTTATTTCATAATCGAGTAATTTCTAATAAGTTTTTAGATCTATTCTTTATGTGTTTATTAAATTTGATACGAAACATCCTGCAATTTAAAAGTGGATTATATATTTTGTTAGTGAACCTATAGACTATGATTGCCAATCTGTGCTTATATAAAGCCTTAAATTTTATTCGCTTTATGAGCTGTCTTTTGTAAGAGATGTTTTCTAAATTAATGTTCCCCATTTCTTCTGGCAAATAGCTTTCCTTATGAATTAGCTTTGTAATTACCGACAGAAATTTATAGTCTGATCTGCGTATCTTTTTCTCAATTTGAGAAAAATATTTTTTAAAATTATTCTCTATTCTATAAAAAAAAATGTAATAGGAAGTGTACGTAGACAAAGATTATCTTATTGATCCAGTGAATCAATGTAGATTAGAACATTTTATATCGACTTCTCTAATAACTGACGCAGAGGAAATTCACTGGAGTTGAAGTAGCACATGATCCATTATTATACACAATTCTAAGCTTACCCCATATAAAATAATTCATAGCGACAAATAGAATTCTCCTAATTTTAAATGAGTACTTATAGTCGATTAGAGTCTCTACATTCCCCCATAAAGTACCATGCATTATAAGTTTATGTCCAGGGCAGCTCATCATCTAATGTTGTCCACTTTAAACGAAGATCTACAAATTAAATAGAAATTACCTAGCTACGAAAACACTTAGAAAGCGGCATAAAACTAATGCAAAATAAAAGTTATTTACATCAACGGTTGCTCTGCACATGCAGAACAAATTCTTATTGCAATTCTTTCTGACGATCACCATCACATTTAACAGCTCGCTTCTCAACATATATAAAATGCAAAAATAGAATAAATGATGGCATACTTGTAGTTGGAATACCTGAAATCATGTTTGAAGCAGATCATTATGTAAAAAAATACAATTGACTGAAAAAATGTTGTTGTAACAGAACTTCCAATTACTTTCATCAACTGGATGTAAGTTTGAAAAAGTTAATAAATTGCCGAATAGATCCCTTTCTAATATTCCCGTGCATTACGCTACTTGTCATTTTTTGTATAAGCTATAAATATACATTAAGATAGTCACAGCAGCATATGAATACAAAGAACAGATAAACTAGGTGGATGCATCGAAAACATACCAAATTTTGATAAAGAAAATCACAAATCAATATATAAATAAACACAGTACAAAGATGATCGAATAGTTGGGACGGGTGGTATATGAAATATAGCCACCTCCATCACGTATGTCCAAGGTAGTTTTGAAAACAAGAGCCGTATTAAAAACAACAATTCATTGTATGTCCTAATAAAGTGGTAATGCCGTTTTCATACCAAAAGTTGTCTGTTTTGCTCCAGCTATACGGAATAAAGATATTGTTTTATAGTTTAAATATATTAAGCAGATAAATATAAAGGTTTAAGTACCACTTTTAAATAATAACCAGCTCTGTAGGAATTTTTAATTTTTTTTTTTTTTTTTTTTTGAAAAAATTCCGAAAAATGGCAAATTTTACCCATTCGATTTTTGGAGCAAAAGCGCAGACTCAAGCCATTTTTTTTTTCAGCGGTAAAATTTCACGGAAATGATGTACTAGTATAAAGGCAACTTTTGACACCTACCCGTTTTTGATTTAAAAAAAAATAATTTTTTTCGCTCCACCCTAATATACACGCAATAAAATATAAAATTTTTGCTGGAAAATTTGAAGTTTAAATTTATTTTTCAAATATTTTTCCATTGTTAGACTAATATATAGATTTCAAATTATTACTTTTTCCTTAAAAACAGAAGAAAATCTTGCAGCGAAGGGTTAATTGCCGATGCTGTATCATTTGAGCTTTCTGGACAAAGCTGTGTATACAATATTTCTTCAGAATTATTCATTGTTTGAGTTATTTAAAAATCTGATAGTTGCGTTTAAAATAATTAGATATGCACAATAAATAAAAATTAAATAAATCGAGTGACTATATTCAATGATGCAATTTTCATCTTCAGTTTTTGGTATTAAAAAAAATACCCGTAAGGCATGGTGACGTCACATCGACGTCATTGTGAAGTCACATTGTGACTTTGTGACCATCGATTGTCGATGTGACGTCACGTGAATTCGATGTGAAGTCACATTGTGACTTTGTGACCATCGATTGTCGATGTGAAGTCACAGTGACTAAAATGTGAAGTCATTATGGCCATTTTAGAGCTCTTTTGTGACGTTTTACAATATGACAAATTTGTGAAAAATGTGTCATTTGTGACTAATTTGACATTAACATTGTGACGAAATTGTGACAAAAGCAACGATATTTAAAATGCCAGAAACATGTTTTTAAAGTAAATAACATGCTTTGAAGACTTTTTTATAATTTTCTAAAGATTTTTAAAAAAGTCACATCTCAGTCATAATGTGACATCACTGAGTGGTGGCAAATTGGTCACAGATGTGATGTGACCAAAGTGATTCACTGTGACGTCACTGAGACCATGCATGCTATGAGGGTATAAATGGATTACTTTTTGTAGACAATGAAAAACTATATCAATAATTATATTTCCTTTTCTGACAACATAAATACCGAAAAAATGCTAAGCTAATATATATATATATATATATATATATATGGGTGATTCTCAAAATAGGGGACGATTTCAAAAATGAAATCTTAAAAAAATTACTGTTAGCAAAATTTCTGAAAAAAATAGGTGTTGTTAATATAGTATTAGGTATACTTTTCATGACAAAACATATTGCATGGAATAAATATATTATGAAATTTTTATTTTCTTCCTGTTTAAATATTTTTTTCTATATTTATTAGCCTTCCTTTTCAGCAAATGGTTTCCATTTTTACATATATACATATAAGGAGAATAAAAACATTATCGAAGAGCAAACTTTGTTTATATGAGCAACATTCTGACACTAACAATGTAAGAAGCTGTCTTAGTGATTTTCCTACAAATTTAATGCATATTTTAGGGATAATAAATGTAATACCTAAATTTATACGTAAAATTAAACTTTATAAAGGATACAATATAAGCACTGGTTACAGTTATGTACATAGGAGTCTTTAGCATGGACAGAAAAACCATGCTAATGACACTGATATCTGCCCATGCTAATGACAAATTTTAATTTAAATAAGATTATCAGCCATAATATAATCACAATGCAATATTCCTTTCTGGGGCTTTTTAAAACACAAAAGTTCTATGCAAATAAATAAAATAAAAATTTTAACTATAAAATAAACATGAAAATTATTATCCATTCTAATGACATACAATTGATGTAACCCCCTAATATTCAACTTCTATTCTTAAAATACAATACATGCTTCTATTTTCTGGCTGGTTTAAAATGACTACTTGTTGCCATGGAGAAACTTTATATTTTCAAACTATTGTCATATGTGAAAATGAAATTTTGATTAATAATCAGCTGTTTTAGTATGACCTTGTTTTGAAAATCGAATATGGAGGACAAACTTTAATTCTTTTTTTATGTATTATAATTTTATTTTTAAAAAGAAATTTATTGGATAAATCCTTTCCTTGATTAATTTAAAGAAAGAATAACATTTGTTTTATTTTATAAACATGATATTAACTCTTGAAAAAGCTAGTATATATAAGGCACAGCTGCTGTGGACATCCATGCTAATGACATTTTGAACATTTATTCTGTTATTTTAAGGTGTTTTTAACTAAAAAGTGAGTAATTCTTGAGCGCAAATAATGAATAATATTAAGACAAACATATCTAAATACAAAAACATGACAGAAAACCTCTCAATTTTTTTTATATGCCGAAAGACAGAAATTGTCCCCTATTTTGAGAATCACCCATATATATAAATGTAACGGACCATATTTTTTATTGTGCATTATTTTCTATTTCATGTAAACCTTTTACTGAGAATTGTGTCTATCTATAAGATATTTCTAATTAATTAACCTTCTATGAAAGCAAGCTTTAGAGAACTTGTATTTGAATTCAAAAGTTCATTTTTAGGTATTTTCGTATTTATATAAACACATATCAAGTACAGTTGTTGTCCGCTCAGTCATCTGTATTCAAATAATAGCACAAGAAACAGAAAAAAACAGAACTGTTTGAAATTTAATATGTATAGTCATTGCAGAATTTTGTCGAGTCATTTCAAATTTTATGAAAACCGAATCAAAACTATAAAAGATGTTAACAAATATTTTCCTTCATTTTGTTAAATTCTACTATTTCTATTTAATCGAATAATATTTCACGATAAGTAATGGCTCTAGATTGAAATGGTGATTGCGTAATATCAAAAGAGACGAATTGTTCCCGTATTACAAAATTTAATATGAGGTATCCTGAGGTAATAACGCCACGTTGAGGTTCTACCAATTTTCACGGCTTAGTTTTAGATTGTATTTTTGAAAAAAAAAAATAGGATTTGATACAGAAACTCTTCGTTAATCCATTTTTTTTTTACCATGTAAAAAAAAAATTATTTAACAGATATCTATGCACAAAATGTAATGGCGTGATTTCTTGACCAATGCGATTTGGCGGCCATAGAAACAAAACTTTTAAATAAGATGAAGCAATCCCATGTAGATTGCCAAATTCTGAAAATAAAAGTTTTACAATCCTAGAAATTGAAAAAATTTCATTCTAAGTGACATAAAAAGTTTAATTTTTTTGTGAAATTGTAAAAAAAATAAGTACTGTGGAAGAAGGGAGGAAGCAAAATAATATTATACCCTGAGTTTCTTTTTGCTTAAAAAGTACCGCTTAAATAAAATTATTAGACAAACTGCACTATTTTAATTGCATTTATATAAATCAGTATTTGAGTTTGAATGTATGAATTCTATGCGATAAGAAGATATTCAGTTTTTTGTCAAAGTGAAAGATAAAGGAGAGTGGTAGATCTTCAAAGGAATATAACTTTAAGCTTCTCTTTGCTGAAAACGTCCTACTTAAATATAGTTATAAAAATATTGCACAGTTTTAACCATTTTTAATGTAATATTTTTATCGTGAGAAATTTTATAATTTACTAGAGTTCTGTGTAATAAATATTTTGGTTAACACTGCTATAGAAGTCTTGTAAATAATTTTATGTCGTAAAATCCATATTAATGTGAATTCGCACAAACCTAAAGTTAAAACGACAGAGTTATATAAAACATGCTTTAATAAATTTGTATTTTTAATTAATTAAAAAAGATTTTTGATAAAATTCAATATCCATGTGAGATCCCTCATAAAATTTTATACATGTTTCATATTGTTATATTTAATTATTTCTATATTAGCAACAAAATTAACCTCTATCTACTGTTACCGATGTCACTAAACGCTATTTCCCCCCCCCCCCCACCCTAATTTTAGAGTTTTATCTTGTATTTCCAGTTTAACTACAGCTGAAACTGAAATTCGCTTTCATTTGGAGACCTCGTATTATCGTTAGAGAAGTTTGAATAGATTAAATTCAATAAGAATTAATCCTGTACAAAAAGTGTAGTGCAGTAACAGTACTCCATGATTTAAATCATTGAACGCCTTTTAAATGTTAACTAATATTACCGGTCTCAAAAACGACTGCTTTTTTTGCAATTTTTATATTTTAACTTGTAATTTTCAGTTTAACTACAAACATTATCAAAATTTTGCTTCATTTGGAACTTTAGTTCACCAGACAGTTTTAAATAGGTGAATGTTGATTATAATAGTCTTATACAAAAAGGTTAGTACAAAAAACACCATCCTATGAGTTAATCATGCCTTTTATTCATCTTTTGATTTTGCGTCTCAAAGACCGCTTCACAGTAGTTGTGTTACAATTTTTGTCACATCAGTTAAAAGTTAAATTTGTAAAATTTTGAAAAACAAAACTTGAAAAAGCGGACAATTAAAATTTATAATTGAATTGAACTATCAAGTGAGAATTTAATAGAAATATGATTCTGAAAATGTTGAAATATGAAAATCGAAAACATTTTCATATCGTTTTATTTATTATAGTTTAAAATTGTTTTTACATTTTACATTTAATTAAAAAAGAGAGAGAGATCAGTTTTGAGTATTGGGCTTCCCTTAATCTATCCATTTTAAAAATGACAATAAATCTGTCTAATACATAAAGCAAAAGATAAACCCCCTTCAGATGTAGTTCCACAACTGTAAGGAAACAATCGGGGTAATAACGTCAAGGAATGGCATTATTACCCCCCGATATACTTATTGTGTAGTATATTTTAAACTACAAACAAGCTAGCGAATATTTCCAAAATCTTTTATAACATTTTGAAAGTACATGAAGTGCATAACAAATTTATATAATAAAAAAAGTATTTTCGAATAAATATGTAGTCTTCACATCACATAACTTACCTGACAAATTTTAGATCAAGCGTTAATTTTAGTTGCTTCTAAAATCGATAAGGCCTGCAAATGGAATAAATAAACTTTAAGCTGTTGTTTGTTTTTTACAGACTCAGAGCCCTTCTGCGCAGAGACCATTTGTGCCATTTACCGGATTATTTCATAATTATACGTAATATTAGCACTTGGCGTTATTACCCCCTTGGCATTATTATACCAGAACACCTTATATAATCGAAATAAATTTTGGATTGATGCATTTTTTAAATAAAAGTGTAACAAATATTGAACCAAGACATGAATATTTCTATACCAAGAATGCACTTCGTTTCAAGTACAATTGATAATTTGTTTATAAAATATCGTGAAAGTCACTATGTAATATTTTACAGAGACTGTGTTACACTAAATACGTTACTCAGTGTACCAAAGAAACGTCAAATGGAATAATCTCACCTAAAATACTACTCTTAAAGCTTCCACTTTCTATCAATAAGTCTTTTCCTATTAAGAGTGATTCCATATTTTATCAGTAACTACTAATCCAATTAAATAGAAAGTATTTATATAAATAAACGATTAAACATCTTTAAAATATTTCAATATCTCAGTATCCTTAAAAGTGTATTTTTTATCACATAATATGAAAAACAGAATAGTTTATCAAACTCATATAAATTAAAATTTTACCTTAATTAATTACTAAATGCATTTATTTAATTATATTATTCAGCACTATCTACATAAAATAAATTCAAAAATATTTTTCTGGCGGGAAACTAGTTTTTTTCTTATCATTATCTAAATGGGATTAAGTTTTTATTTTATTAATCACTAAAAATAGAAATAAATAATAAATATTAAAAAAAAATGTTTGATTACGTTGTCTATTTTAGTTGATAAAAAAAGACAACTCCAAGAGGGACCTCTTTTTTTCTTAATGATTGTTAGTTCTTACATTTCAAATTAAAGTAATTGGAAAATGTATGTATTTATATAGAAATATTTATAAAAAAAAAACACTTAAGATAACGAATATTGATTTTTTTGGAATAATAACACATAGATATTATTTTTAATTAATTTAACTTACAACTATAGTATATATATATTTATGTATATGTATACATATCAATCATTTCTTCATACGTTTATTATACGTATAATATATAAAAGTACAAACATTAAATTTATTCCTTTAGTTGGGTGTAGTGTTTCGGGCACCGTCTATGATGATCTAAGCAACAGTGGGGAACAGTGGTATTTAAAAATAATATACTCATTTTCATGAAAATTGTATGGTCATAATGTAAATTACAGTTGTGTAAACTAATATTATATTTTATTGATTTTCAATACTAATTATGTAATTTTAAGCCTAGAATCATAAAGTTAACACCAGTTTTTGTAATATTTTTATAAATCATTTACAGTTCTAATTACAAATTGTACACAAAGTCTTTTTTTGCGAACTTTCACACACACACACACAAAAAAAGTTTTCTTGTGCAAAATGTTCTGTTCTAAACAGTAACATTTTTGCTCACAGAAGAATATGCTGTGCCATAATACGCATATAATTGGAGGAGTTAAACATGAAAGTGAATACTTAAAAAAAATATTTTAAATGCTATGTATGTCAGTTATATGCAATAGATTAATGGTTGCAGTCTGTAATCCATCTTTTAATCACTCGTTACAAAAAAAAAAAAAAAAAAAAAAAAAAAAAAAACATAAAGGATTACATACAAATAAAGTCAGACGTGTGAAAGATACTCTGTGAATTGGTATCGTGTTCTCTGTTAGGTATTACATTTACATCCTAAAATGTACTTGTGTTAATTTGCGGCGAAAATCTATAAAAATGATTAAGTGATTTAGGCATCTACACCATACGTGCAAAAAACATACAGATCGATTAAACATAACATTCAAATTTTACATCTGAATGCAATTCACAAAAACTTGTTAAAAAACATCGTTAAAAATTTAAAACTTTTGCTGCATCATTATTCTTCCGCTTTTATAAAATATCTCGATTTTGACTAATGAGAATGCATAATAAAGAGAAGTAATCGTTTTCTGAAAACAGTGAAAAATTTCTTTACTCATGCACCCCACTTGGATTAGCATAATCGACATAAGATATTGTCTATATTGGAACAAGGGCTAACACCATCAATGTAAAACCGTTTATTTTGAAATATTTTTAGTAGTTTCAGTTATCACCTTCTACAAACAAAAAAGCAAACTTTACGTTTTTATAATTTTAGTGTAATTTACTTTCACCAGAGTTTTTTTCAACCTTGTATTAGCCTCGACTAACCGAAACAGATGTAAACGATACGCATTTTCCCCCACTGGAAGTTGCGTTTTTTATTATTTAAGAAGTAAGATGAATTCCAGTGGCTTCACTGAATATTAGCAACAAGTAATCTTCTGATATTCTAACATCTGAAAGAAGAAATTTTTGTGTCACGTATGTATTTCTAAAATAAATCTATAAATGGAAAGAGGCTAAACTACATCTGTGCCTTAATGTCAAAAATAGTTTCATCTTTTACAATTTACCTCAGTTTCCAACAAATTTATTACATTATCAGCATTTTCGTTTTCACAAAAAGTTTATTATACACTCTTAAATTTTAGAACTAATACTGATATCATCGATATATTTTAAAATTCATTTAAATAATTTATTAAAATTTAAAATGAAAAGCTTTGAATAATAAAATGTCTATCGATTGAAAATACAATATCCAAGAAGCATTTTAAGATTATACATCTTTATCAATTTCCGTTATCCATTATGCCATAATATCAGATTCTCTGTTTACCCTTCCCAATACTGTTAATTTACTATTTATAATCTTAATTTAAAATTAAAAAAATAAAATATTTATTTATTGCGTCCTGTACTAGAATCGGCTATTTACAATTTACACATTATCTCTCCTAATTTAGTTTAAGATATATAAATTTTATAAAGTTAGTGGTACCTATAAATTACTTCAAATATTTTTTGGCTTATGTAATATTGTATTATAGTGTATTGGAATTTCCTTTTTCGAAATTACTTTTGGCACGGGATGCAAAAATTCTCTTTTATGTATATTAGTTTGTAATTTTTGTTATTGAAATTCATTCAAATCTTTCGCTACACCAAACGCCCAGAAAAAAGTTAATAATTGAAACTTTCATGAAAATAAAAATATATTTTAATTATATATATTGTTAATTACTTTTGGCTCTAATTGTGAAAGTTTTCTTTAAGTATATTAGTTTTCATTTATTTTTTTGTTGAAATCTAGTCATATATACCGGTGCTCTAAGTGCTACCAAACAATTTAAATATTGAAATATTTAAAAAAAAAATTATGTTTTTTATATTTTATGTTTCTGTTCTTTTTTCAATTTCATTTCACGGTGGTTCGGGAATTTGTGTAGTTTTAGTTATTTATTGTTTAGGTTTAGCTTATTAGTTTTACATATTTGTGTAGTTTACTCAATATTTTATCCAAATTCCTTCATACCTTCCGGTGCCCTAAGAATAGCTAAAACTGAAATGTTTTAAAAGAATTTAAAAAACCTAAAATTGCAAAAACAGTTTAAAGATTTTGCAAAGTATTTAGAACTTTATTGTTTAGATAACCGTACCTGTTAATTTTGCCCAGATACGTTTTCTGACCTTTCCCAGATATCAAGCTTAGCAATGGCATGGATATTTTGACCATTTCTCTGTTTTTACTTTTTTACCATGGGTTCAATTCCTTTCTCAGCCACATTCCTCTAAAGTAGTAATTCAAAACGTTCAGCTCGTTGCCAGTTACTAATTTTATAATATTTTTTTTTTATTTTAGTGTATTTTAGATACTTGAAAAATCATTATTTCTGGTGATACATTAAAATCATTCCACAAATGCATAAATCAGTATTCGTACTAATGAAAATTTGATGTATTTCCTATTATCTGACAGCAATATCAGTAATAATTTAACAGGAGAAAATAAGCTATTTCGTTAAACAACAGCGTTTACTATATTTTATATATTCCAGATTCTTTTCCAAATCTCTGGAAAAAGTGATTATTTCCAAGTACTCCGAGATACATCGGTTTTTGAAGGACTTCTTTTCAGACTGAAATCATATAGTGATGCATAAATTCGCAATATGTATTCTAAAAATAATGTGATTGTGAAATGTATTTTCTGTGGTTATTATTTTACCTGCAATTGGGGGAACACCCAAAGCCATTTTGGGTGAACAATTGGATCAGGTTTTTTAATGCCAGCTCAAAATCACGTTCACCACGTGATATTGCTATGCAAATGTCCTATAAACATTTATGATCTTTCTTACAAACGATCCTACCATGTTATCTTGAATATTCTCCAAACTTACTGAAGAAAAGAAGGTACACTTAGGTCTTTGCAGGTTTTGATTTCTCTAGCAATTAACTTACAAAAGGTTATAGTACCAATTTTTGTGCGATTACAAGAAATTATGAAATATCGCAAAAGCAGCTTGCATGTATGAAGCAAAAAAATGGACCATCTTAACGGTCTATTGAGTTCCACTTCTATCGTGCGAATAACTTCTCCTTTGTGCCCAGTATTTACAGTTTCCCATCGCATATAATTATTCTAGGCCAATATAATTGTATATTTTTTTATTAAAAATGATTCTTGCTTCTGTTTATGACTCTAGTTTCCCTTGTTACAGCACTTAGATGGTTAATATACATAGAGTCATATTCTTTTACAAGAGTACAACATTAATTTGTGAGTTTTGATAAGTACTTCGAACCCTTCATCAAATATACTTTTTCGTTGTCTTTTCTATATAATATGCTTTGGGGTAGAAACGAGAATTGTTTATATTGAGCATAGTTATGGAAAAATCCAGATAAAGGGCACTACGGGTTCTGCGCTGAAAGGGTCTAAGACAACTGAATGATAAACAACCGCTAAAAAGATTTTTTAAGATTTGTAGACCTTATCAAGGGAATAAGCCATTAGAAATCAATGCCCGATCTAAAGTTTTCTTAGTAATTATAGTGATGCGAAGACTATATGTATGGTATTTTGAGCGCTCGTTTTATTTTGCTTTATCTCTGCTTAAAGATTTGCTCATGAGAACCGAATAACATTATATATATATATATATATATATATATATATATATATATATATATATATATATATATATATATATATATATATATATATATATATATATATATGTATGTATGTATGTATACACATATGTGTGTGTAAATATTTAAAATTTTAAGTATTATTCATCATTGCTAAAGTTATTTCATAAATTTTAGAAATATACTTTCAGAAGACCTAATTACTTTCAAAATATATATCTTGAGATGCAATTAAAGAACGTCATTCACGAAGTATATTAAAAGTGTAAATTACTCATTTATCATATGAATAATTATTTTTCGGAAATTTATTAAATATTCCTAATGTTTTCAAGTATTTGATCAAATGTAATGCATGCGATTTCATAAATATTTATGTTTGAAATATTTTATTCAGTTTGTGACAGTAATTAACAGTTATCTTAGTGTATGATATACACTGCTAAATATTAAAAGAAAATTTATCAAGTTCTATTCAAATATTTTATTTTTTATAACTCAATAAGTATTTGACAAAAGAAAGATTTAACATAAATTTTATTAAAATTACTTAATATAAATTACTTTTTAAACGTTAAATATTTTTAAACAAATAAAAATTCATATTGTGAAGTATGTTCATTCTTATTTATGTGCAAAAACGATGAATAATATTAAGTGCAAGAAAAATATTGCATCAAAAAGAAATTATTGTTTCTTTCATTTTAAATGTACATAAAACGTTTTTCACGCAGCTATTTTAAAATCAGGAATAATTTATGTATTTTTTTAACTATTTATGTATTTTTATGTATTTTTAATTATTTATGATTTTCAACAATATCTAACTGTGAAAAAATGAATATTATAGAACAAAAGCATGTCATCCAGTAATACTGAACGTTGATTAAATTTCAATTTTTACACTGTCGAATAGAAAAAAAATGTTATTTAAAATACACTTGTTTTAAAACTGCATTTCATATATATTTTAATTTTTTTAAATAGTTTTTACAATAAGTTTCAAGCATATATTTTTATAAATCCATCTCGAACGTATACGCCGTTATTACGATATTTTAATTCGTTTGCAGTTAAATCAATATAAAATTATCAGCATTTGTTTTATATCGTATAAATATTTTTCTGTCTTCTGATTTTCTGTGAACTGATTTTAATATTAATGCAATATATAGTATATTTCCTTTTTTCTCTAAAAATATTTTTCGCAAGTAAAGATTTACGATTTAAATGCCGATAGCCATATTTATGATTTGAGTGTACGAGGCTCCGTTATAATGATTCCCGTGTAACTGTATTGTATACATGAAACCCACGAGGCTCTTTTAAAATTATTTTTATTTCAAGAGATTTTTCAAAATTCACAGGATCTAGTTAATATCATTGTCATTTTAATGATTTATGACGCAATGTGCAAAACTTACATTTACTGTTATATTGATCGCCATTATTAACGATATCTATATTTTTACCATCAAAATGATTGTGAAGCCACAATACCCATTTTCAAGAATCGCCATGCATTTTAGATAATCTTATTTTGGGGATTCTTTTATTAAATATATTAAACTTCACCCTTTCCTCTAGATAACCAGGAGCATTGCCATGGATATAAATATATATATACAGAGTGTTTAAAAAATGACCGGTATATTTGAAAAATAATTAAAAACTAAACGGGCAGTGATACAAATACACCGTTTGTTGCAATATGGTTGCGACAACAGTAAATTTTCAGGCAGACAAACTTTTTAAATTAGTTACAATTTTCAACAACAGATGGCGCTGAAGTCTCGCACAATCTAATTTACGATATTTTCCACTTATCCACCATTCGCAGCAATAATATGGCGTAGTCTCTGAACCATTTTTCAACAGCAAACGCTTACTGCAGGAAAACGACTTACAGATTAGCGAAATCAAAGACTGCGTTTTCTTCTATATCTTTCAAATCGCTAGCAGCGCCATCTGTTGTTTAAAATTGTAACTGATTTTGAAAGCTTGTCTGCCTAAAATTTACTGTTGTCTTAAGCAACAAATGGTGTATTTCTATTGCTTTTAGTTTAGTTTTTATTGATTTTTCAAATATACCGGTCATTTTTAAAACACCCTGTATGTGTGTGTGTGTGTATATTTATATATTATCTACGTTACAAAATCTTTATTTACATTTTTTGCGATATTATTATTAGACATTTTTGGATAGTTAGAAATAAAATATTTTATTTACATCATACTTATTTACAGCATTGTCTTTGTATACACTGTACAGTAGGCTCCAAACAGAACATGTAACTATTAATAAAAGAAAATGATATAACCTGAAAATTGTGAAGCTTCAATTTTACCAACTTTCACAGGATTTGATTACCGCTGGGACAAACTTCCAAGAGTAAATTTAAATAGGAAATTTTGCTTTTTTTTAAGTCTAACTAATGCGAAATTTTAGTCATTAATAATGCCAAAATCTGATGTTTATATTTACTGATGGGGATTTTCATTAGCACTAGCCAAAATCGACGATATCTTTCTGAAATTGTACGACATTTGATTAGATTTTGTATGAGTTTTTCTATGGAATTGACTAATAAATTTTGTAAAAATATCGTTGTTATCGTTCGCGGATGTGCAGACAAAATTTATTTTATACAATAACTTATGTTTCATAAAATATATAATATATTTATATTCCAATTGACCTATATTGGTTTTACTATATTTTATCAATTTCTCTAAAACTGAAGTTAAATTTGGTTGAAAAACTTATCTGTTATAAACTGAAACATGCCAGAACTTTTTGAATAAAAAAAAAAAATACTGTATATCAGTGAATAGACGTGCTATTCTTACAAATCTTAATGGACACGCTGTAATTACATTTTACTATTTTGCAGCTATTGATAATTTTGTGCATGTTAATGTACAATGTGATCCCAAATATTACTATTACTATTATTATTATTATTATTATTATTATTATTATTATTATTATTATTATTATTATTATTATTATTATTATTATTATTATTATTATTATTATTATTATTATTTTCTTTGTCGGTTCCCTAATTGCATTCCTGATCAAAAGGAGTTTGAGAAATATGAGGTCAACATAATCTTTTTAGTCCTGAAATTCGAAAATAATCCAACAAATATATTTTTAAATATTAGACAAAATGTCTAAAATTGGACGTGTCCAATCATTAATATTCATATAATGTGTATTGATGTAAACGATTCGCTGAGAAATATGAGGTCAACATAATCTTTTTAGTCCTGAAATTCGAGAATAATCCAACAAATATATTTTTAAATATTAGACAAAATGTCTAAAATTGGACGTGTACAATCATTAATATTCATATAATGTGTATTGATGTAAACGATTCGCTGAGAAATATGAGGTCAACATAATCTTTTTAGTCCTGAAATTCGAGAATAATCCAACAAATATATTTTTAAATATTAGACAAAATGTCTAAAATTGGACGTGTCCAATCATTAATATTCATATAATGTGTATTGATGTAAACGATTCGCGAAATTTGGGTGTTGCGTTCAGTAGCTTAGTTGAAGCAACTACGATCATGTATAAATCTAGCTGCTGTATATAATGCACACTCATCTTTTCAGAAAAAATCTTGTCCGAATCATAACTGAGTGCACACGGCAATTTTCTTTAAAATTTACGTCTTGAAATAAAACGAAATATGATCATTAACAAATTAAATACAAATAAAGCAAATGACACGTTTATTACATTAATTATTCGTTATATTCATTTAATGAAAAGTTTACGCATTTCTTCTTTTGTTTAAACATTTGATTAATGAAATATAATGTATTCTATTAAATAAATAATAATGTTTCTCCCTTAACTTTACTAGTTTTTTTTTTCGTGTAACATGCATTGTTAATTAAGTAAATAAACTTTGATAAGCTATTTTTAAATGTACATTATATCAATTTATATTTTAAAAACATATTTACATTAAATTGGTGTAGGTCATTAATAATAAATTTTTGTTTCCGAATGTAACTATATAAAATGCATGACTATAAAACATGTTGTTTATTTAATCAGATTTATGAAATCATATATAAGAGTGAGTACAAAATATATATCGATAAAAAATCTACACTATTTAAAATCCGACCGTATGTATGTATGCATGTGATGCTATCTCCTGGGATCCCGGAAACGGAGAAACTTCGCGTTTGTTTTGAATTGAAGGGGAAAAATCCTAGTATCCCGAATGGCCAATTTGTCTGTTTATCCGTCCGTCTGTCCATCTGTCCGCATATAACAACTCAAAAACTACCCAAAAGAATTTCAAACTTAAAATATATAACTATTCGATAATTTTGTCGAGTTATTTCAAATTTTATGAAAATCGGATGCATAGTTCAATTACAGGGACAATCAAAGGATTCCGATACATTACGGTCGATGAAGAAAAATGCTTCAATTGCATTTTAATAGTCTTACGCTCTTTCGAACATAATAAAGTTGATATGCATCTGTGAAGTATATATTATAATGTACATTCTATGTAATCTATGGAGCAAATGATATTTCTTATTCATTTACAGGGACAAACAAAAGTATTCCATTGCATAATTATATATTGAGACATTGTTTGGCACGCATTTTAACAGTAACTATTTAATATTTTATTAAATTGATATACGTTGCACAGCATTACATCAAGTTACAGGTATCATTCAGTTTGTCCGTTCGTCCGTCTGTCTGTCCACATCTAATCGAGCAAAAACTACCAAACTAAATCGTTTGGGATTTAAAATATGCAATTGTTGCATAATTTTGTCCAGTCAATTAAAAAATTTTTAAAAATCGTATACATAGTTTAATAACAGGAACAATCAAAATTATTCCATCACAGTACGGCCAATAGAAAAAATAGTTCCCAGTACATTTTAATGATGATACACTGTTTCGAATATAATAGAATTGATATTTCGTGTTCTTCAAGTTTTCTTTAAATAAACCGACCAGCGTAGTGGGCAAAGGCCACTAGTTATTTATAATTTTTTTGTTATAACCGCATTAAAAATCTATCATTCCATTATTTTAATAAGATGCTAATACACAAAATTCCCGCAGTTATTAAACTTTTCACTACGTGTTTTTTTTTAAATTGAAATATATTTATAGATTTCGCATTTGTTTTATTACATATTTCAAATCAACATTTCTTTTAGAAATAAAATATATGATTTTTTTAAAAGAGTTTTTTGACTTAAAATAAGGTTATAAAAAATAAAACTAATCAGAGACCTGAATTCGAAGAATAATCATATAAAAGCGAAATTCTAAAAGTTCATTTTGGTTAAATTACGATTAATTTTATAAAATACAAATAGACTGGGAGCATGCAACACAGGCAATTACCTCATTGAGTTCAATGATGAAATTCAAGAATTAGTTGAATTTTTTCGCATTTTAAAAAGCAATCGGTCTGTCAAGTCACATCTTTGTGGAAAACAAGTAGAAACCCGATTTTAGTCGTTGAGTCGTATGTTTACCATTTTGTTTTCCTGTTCCAATTTCTCCATGTTTTAATATGCATGTTTTAGTATGTTTTTGGGTGCCGGAAAACTCAATTGTAAACCTATAACTCAACACTAAAATCATGTTTTTACGGATTTTTCACCAAGATAAGAAATGGCACATCGATTGTGTTTTAATATACGAATCGAGACTTAACTAATTCTAAAATTTGATCCGTGAACTTGATGAGAAGATTGCGTGTGTTGCAGCCTCTCGGTCTAAAAGCAAAATATATATACTAATGAAAATATGAAAAATACTTTTACTAGAAAAAATGTACTAGAAATGAAGTTTTAAATGATAAAGTACCTATGCTTAAAAGATTTCTACTATATCATATAATGTACGTGTAAAAATCTTTTTTGTTCATTATTTTGTATTAACAACCAAATTCAGGAAAAAAACATTTTTCTTTTATAATGTAAGCTCATTATTTAAACAAATTTTTACATACAATATGTGTCCTATCAAACAGAGCTACTTTTATGGTTTATCTTAGAACTCTTAAGCATAAAATAAAGTGCTCTTTTTCTTTGAATTTCATTTTTAATATGGCTTGTAAGAAGGAAATGTAAATAAGAACTACCTTATTAATAACGCAATCTATTGAAATGAAAATTTCAAAGCACACTCATTCCGAATTCCAAAAATAAGTTCAATATTTTTCATTCCAAATATGTTTCATACTTTAAAAAGTTTAAATTACTTTTCGACTGAATAACAAATAAAAAAATCTACTTTTGAAAATACGTAACTTTTATTAATAAATATAGTTATAATGAAAATGCATTGGAAAATTGAAAAAGTTTCGTATATTAAATCGATGGGTTTTTACATCTCAAACACTATATGATTTTGTATCTAATCTCAAAAACTTTATATTACACTTTATCGCATATATAAAAGAAATATTTATATTATTTAATTGTTTATAAAAACAAACGGAAGCTTAATTAATAACTAATTTAATGATAATGCAGGAAGAATTACATACGGTACGGTTTAAATAACTTAGTATGACATATTTTGGTTCTTTACCTTGTTTCTCTTTATTGCACTAGATATTCAGATTAGAATGTTTTGAATTATATATTATGCTCACTATTATAAATTCCTATGCCACTCTTGGTCCCACCAGTGGCCGAGAGGTTCTAACCTCTAAACTGGTAGACGGCAGGTGCTGAGTTCGAACTCAGTCATGGCCGTCGGCCTAATCGATCCAAGTTTTCCGTGGTTTTCTTCGAACCTTGCATTTCCTTGTGTAAATACAGATTAGGTTCTCTTAGAAAGACCCCCATGGAAAGCACCCCTCTTCGAGCCTATATCCCACGTGTTGATAATCGGCCGTCATAAAATAAACCAAACAAAACCATTACCTCCTTTTAACTTCGGAACGGCTGATGCTATATTCATGAAATTCGTATCTTAGGTATTTTAAAGTAAATATTCGCTACTAAATAAAATCGCTCCACTTGTTGGAAAACTTCAGAGTTAGCCTTTCTATCTCGAAACCAGAAAGAAATGGAGAAAAAGAGTGATTTATAATGTTCTATTCTTCGCATTAGTGTTAGAAGGCACTTTTCGTAGTAAATCGATGATGTTCTACAACTTCGTTACTCACATTTTTCCTTACCTCTTTCCGCTTTTTTAGACAAGAATGCAAACTCCGTAACTTTCCGCCAGATGGCGTCGTAGGCGGTTTCATTCAGTTGCGCATGGCTACCTTACTATATATAGACACATAGCTGCCAACTTTTACGCATTTTTGCTTCCATTAAAATTCTACAGAACTTTTCCATTTGTTTAATCATAATATTTCGACGATTAAATAAGACAATATTTACTATAAAATTTTTATGGTAGAAAAAATGCAGCTATGCATAGTTGACAGACATGCATAGACACCACTTTTATAAATATAGAAGCGGCTGTTTCATAGTTAAGAAGTTGGCAAGAAACTTCGTTGGGTGTATGTGGAAAAATGTTCACTAAACTTTTGTGGCATCATAAGCAATATTTCATTAAAAACTGAAAGAAATACACATTTTGGAACTACCATATCTCTTACGTATTTGCTTTGAAAAGTCTCATATGTAGTTACACAGATAAGCACAGATTTATATATGCATGAATATGTGTTTTTCTGTTACATAATCTTGAGACCTTAGTTTTTACTCATTAATATATAATGACGATATGTTTCCTTAAAATAATAAAAGTATTTTCATTAGTGGGTAATTTTACAAGTTTCGAAAGCTGCAGATAGCATATGTTACGAAACTTCTGAAAAAGAGAAAACACTTTTGAAAAACACTCTAAGTACTATAGTGTTTACGTAAGCACTAAACTTGCAATAAATTTCTGTCTTTTTTTTCTTTTGTGTTATTTTGAAATTACTTGGAACTAATTCATTATAATAGGCGCATTAAGCATTACCTTCATAGATAACTTCTGCGATAAATCAGAAGGAAATGAGAAAAATATTTTTTGAATTAAGCTTGAAAATAGTTTTTTATATTCATTGTGGGTATATATTCCCGGAACGTAATATTGCGTTGCGTGTTGGCCTTCGCTTCGCTCAGACAGGCGTAAGCACATGTGAAGGTATTTTCTTAATTATGAGAACAAATATATCAATCTGCCCTAGTCGGGCAGCACGCGTTAGAGTTAAATTTCTTTTTCTTCTTAATTATGCTTGGTAATTATTTTTTTAAACTAAAAAAAAATCAGTATTTTGATATTCAGATTTGAAACGAATTGCATTTCAACATTAACCGATATTTAGAAATTAATAAAAACTTCCTAAAGTTACATTTATGATTCATTTTTGACGCTTTTGTTTTAAAATATTTAAAACTATTTTATTAAAATTTACCAAACACAAAATTAGTTTAGAAAATATTTCTTTTAATGATATTTATATATATACATATTTAGGTGTGTGTATATATACATTTTTTTACAGTTTTCTTAATATATATATGTATATAATGTATTTTCATAATATATTCTTTTAATGATAAGTATATATATATGTGTGTGTACATAAATACATTTATTTTACAGTTTTCATAATATTATATATAATGTATGTATATAATGTATTTTCATAATATATTCATTTACCATGTAGGATTTTTTTTGACAGAAATTGCTGGAGGTACTTTGATTTTCTTACCTTTACATGTTCTTTATAAATCACAAAAAGGAAAAGAATCTAAATATTCTAGAAAATTTATTCATGAAGTTTCTTTTCATGCCTGAAAACCTTTCTTTGGGACAGTTTTGTGTGTAGTGTAGGCAATGATCTATATATTTTTTTCGTTAAAGAACAACATTATACCGAAAGCTATTGGGAAAAAAGTAGTTGAATTTAAATCTTCTTTGCATTCTCTTCGGTTTGAATATCTTTTAAAATTGCTGATTATATTGTGACGTCTCTGTGTTAAGAAAAGGAGGGTGTTAGGCAAAGTTAGACGATATCAAAAATAATTTATATTCTGAGTTCATTACCTTTTAATTTTTTTTATAGTTTTTAAAGATATTTATAAATATTTGAGATTTTATAAATCTCCTCTCTTTTTTAATAATTACCAAAAAATATAGTACGAAATAAACTTAAATTTTATTTACTAACAAAGGCTTTTTATGTTTATGATACCTTTACACATTATCAAAAAAAAAAGGTCCTTTATGAGATAAGAATATTGAAATAAATTTCAGATTGTAAATTATTTTTTTCGATTAAAGTATGTCTTTCTTTCTAACGTGATAAAATTCTTCTACTGGTGTGATGATATGTAGCTATATTATTGACAAAAATTCAATTTTTTAAATCTAGAGATATATTTATTTTTTTATTAATTGATATATTTTCTGTTACACATCATCATGCGTCGTGTATTTATGCCTTGTAAAAGCCATCTAGTATATAAAAAGAACGTTTTCGTGGAATATACAGTTTTTTAAGGGGGGGATGAAAAAAGTTCAGTTGTATCAATGTATCTAACGATTTATCAATTATCACTACCTATATCTATTTTTTTTTATGTTCGAAAGCATTTTTATGCAACAGTCTGCTTACTGAACACGTGTTCGCATTAGGTGGTAAACGTACTTTTCTCTTTGTTCATTGCTTATTGATATTATATTTGATAATTAAAAACATTAACCATTATGTAAAGAATGAATTTCCTTATGTGTGTGACAATGAAATGTAGAAAAAATATTTAAAAATTCATTATCCTAATAGTGGTGATTAATAAATTATTAAACTAATTCTCACACATGTTTATTGCAATGTGAAGTGAAATATGTGATATTTTCTTTTCTACACATTTCGTGTTATACCATGTTTGATACATCAAATATATCATACAAGAACTTTTAAATGCTATTTGGAGAATTAATCTTGTGAAAATATCTCTTGATAAATGTAATTAATTATTTCTGTACAATGGATCTAAAAGATATGCCACTCTTTTCAAAATCTATTAAACGGGTGATATCACCAAACAATACATGCCAAACCAAGATTTATCTTCAAGCAATTAATCAGTAAGAACAATCTGTGAACAATGTTGAACGCTCATATTCTGAACGTCATAAGATTGTATAAATTCATCACTCACTGAAGTGATTTATATGCCTAAATGAATAATCTGTTAAGTGTTTTAATTTAAAAGATTGAAAATCATGTAATGTTTAAAATGTTAGATCAATGATTAAATAATTTATCACAGATACGTAGTAGAGTTTAAAATTTTTACATTTCTGAATATTGAAGCTTTTAAAAGGATGTATTTAACGGAACGATTATTAACATATCATAAATGATTGGTCTTTTTAGATAAAATGTAAAATTAGAATTATCTTCAGAATTTCACTCCAATCAATGATTGATTTTTCAAAAATATTATCGAACCGCATTGAATAGTTTAATACAAAATTTAAATTTGAGAAAATATCTGTTTTAAGTTTTAATATATTATTTCTTAAAAAAGGAGTGCCAGAGAAGTGCTAGGATTTTGAAACAGATTAAACGAGTGATGTCAAAACTGCAATTTAAATGTCAGAACTGCAAAGGCAGGCAGAGTGAAAATAAATAAGTAAAATTCAGCAAAGTTCAGATTTGTCATTTGCAAAGGATTTTTTCTCTTCTCAGCAATTTGGAGACCACGTAAATAATGTCACAATTTTAAATTGAATTTATTAAATGTAACGTAAAATCAATTGACGTGTAAAAGTTCTGTAATTTAGAAAGATGTGTTCCGTTCTACTATTGTATAGTCCTCGAGAAGAAAAGTAAACACCCCCACTAAATCTTCAACAAATTATGATTTTTAAAACGCATTTCCAATAGTTATTGTTCAAATACAGTACTGTAACTGATTTCTTTTGGTTATATCTGCAAATCGTGACAAATCTTAGAGGACAAGGCCATCAATAACGTTCACAGTAGATTTTTGAATCGATAATTTTGCCGCAATCTCTGGAGAAAATTGGTTATTTAGCGATAAACAAATTACACGTTTATGAACAATAATTGTCAAAATCTTCATTCTTGAATTTCAACTACGTTGATTAATTTACAAACGCGGAAAAAGAAAAAACCTTATTCTTCGCTCAATAGTTCTGGTAAAAAAAGAACTGATTTGCCGGAAACATTTGACATCCACTGTATATATATATATATATATATATATATATGCATATCAACGTTTGAACAGAGTATGGTCTTCGGCTCTGTGGATCATAATCTGAAAAAAATATATCAAATTTTCCCGAAAGAGCTTTCCTATAGACATTGGCAATAGGTAGTGTTTTTATTTTTTTGTAATGAAAGTTACGTTAAAAAAATGACGATACCTAAAAAGAAAATTAATACTTTACACCATGGTTTCAAATTGTTCATGGATAATAGGTATATTTGTACATTTATTCTGATTTACTCAAAAATTTTTAATATTTTACATCTCTTTTTTAAAATTGATTTTACGTTTTTAATGTTTCCGTGCAGTATTTGAATACATACATCGCACCCTTGCTTTAAAAGTGGCACAACTTGAAAAACTTCTTTTTTGGGAATTGCGGCAAACTATTTTCGGACTATGGATGAAGTAATGGCTATCTTATACAAGCAACTGCTACCTGATGACAGGATTTTAGGCGAACTAGCTAAAACTTTAGGTGATTGTTATAGGCATAAAAATCAAGTAGAATGGCAATTATACCCACCTACCCTCCCCGAAAAAAAGAAGTGCAACACTTTTGAAGCGAAGGTGCGATATAATCACTATTGCGAACTGTTAAAATAAGCATATTAAGAAATTAAGAATTGTGTTTTAAAGCTTATAACTATATTTGAAAAGTGTTTATGAATTCGGCTTATCAGTCAGTCAGTATATAAATATAATCCGATTGTAATGAAATAGATAAATGTTATTGGATATCCATGGCATGCTCGGTAATTGAAAAGAAGTGTGTAAGTTATCGATTAATTTAAAGGGTGGTGTATTTTATGGATATTACAATATTTTAAACGTACTGACGTTGGTATACATTATACTGATCTGTACTAAGGTACTTGTACAGAA
This sequence comes from Maratus speculifer, assembly GCA_964019185.1. NCBI lineage: Eukaryota > Metazoa > Arthropoda > Arachnida > Araneae > Salticidae > Maratus > Maratus speculifer. Next base: position 26,187,203 of record OZ025294.1, on the reverse strand, counting down.
TATGGACAGTGCTCTCAATATGGACCCCCTAATATTTAAAAAAAAACAATTTTGATAGAAAGATAGAGCTAAATGTCCGTGAAGAAAAACAGCTGAAAACATAATTTAGCCCGAAAAGTACAAAAAAGCGCGCTGTTCGTTACATAGAAGAAAACTTGTTGTTTCGTGGGGTGCCGATACTTTAAATTAACATTAACAGGTAACTTTAAATTCTTATTAGATATTGTAAAACTACTTTAAATATTGAAAATTGGAGTGTTTTAGAAAGCTTTTAAAAGATATTTTCGATTGCTATTGCATATATTGCTTAAAAATGTCCTCTTTATTTATTTATTACAAGATTTTATAAAACTACTCCCGATTCCCAATATGGACATCATATGTCCACATTGGAGGCACAGCAGGTGGATCTTCAGATTCACAAAAATAGAAAGCTAAGTTAACCAACTACATTATTTCATAATATTTTGTACTAACTGAGGTGCTTTGCATCGATCTTCGAAGAGCAACAATCGAAAATGACCCAACGTTCTAAAGTACATGTTCTGAAGATATTTACTGTTCCCTACCCTCCCCCGCAATACATTAAGATATCTTTTTTTATCCCTTTTCCTATAAAAATCCACAGTAGGTCCCTATTGACCTACTACACCCTGTGTAGTAGATCAATAGGGAGCCACCTGTCCATAATAGGGACTGGTGGTTCCTTATATGAAAATTTGTAATTTTTTTTGTTTTTATCATTTAAATTAAAACGGAATAGAAGGCCAGGTGATCAGTGCTGAGTGAAGCATCGACCTGGCATTAAATCGCCGTCAGCGCCACCTATTGTTTGAGATGCGAACTAAAATAAAAAATTACGGTAAAAAAACTCCTGACATTATACATAACCCTCCTGCGATTTTTTTTAAATAACTGTCACCGTTTGCAAGTTATTGAATTTTAAAATCCATCAGTCATTTTTGGGACACCCGGTACAAGGTCGCTAGTTTTAATAACGATAATCAACAGTCCAGGGATTATGTTCATATATTTTTAGAGTCCTAGCACGCGTACATGGAAGTGAAAAACATAAATTTTCCTTAGGGTGTCCATATTAGGAACAGGTACATTACAAGATTCTTACTGGAATATGGAGTGAATAGAGCTTACCCTTCATGTACAGGGCCACACAGAAGAATTTGGCTGTTAAAAATGTGAGACATTTGCTGCATTTTCACCCCACCGCTTATGTAGAATATCTCTCTTTTGACCAATGAGTATACTCAAAATATAGTGAAGTTATCATTTTCTTAACAAGCGGTGGCGTGGCAATGCAGCAAATATTTCACATTTTTAACAGTGTACAAGAAAATGGGCAACTATTAAACTATTGCAGTCTACTAATAATAATCTCTGGATGAGTAATTTTAGTTACGGTTATAAATTTGAGGCGGTCAGAAGTCGATCCGATTAATTCCATCAATGAAAATTGCTCGTTTTAAGCATTTAAAATTATTCATCTATAAAAAATCTATTATTTGTTCAATTTTTTAATACTCAATTTAATTTTTTCTTTAATATTTTATACTTATTAATTGTCTTATAATCAAGAGCACTTCATAAGCACTGTATAGATATATAGAAAAATTTTAACTTAATATTGTTATTTCCTAAATTTCTAAAAAATGAAGTTAGTCGGATTGACTTCTGATCGCCTCATTAAATTATCTTTTGAAATATTACTTGGTATGTGTAAATTGTATAGATAATATACAGGGTGTTAAAACATTTCCAATATTAATTTATTGGCTAAAGCTGCTGAGTGAAAATTTTAATATATGTCATGTATTTAACTAACAATCCATTTTATTAACTTTAGCACACTATACAGTATGCAAACATGTCTGCAAATCATGTACAAGGCTGTACAAAAAATCGTGTACTTTAAAGACTATTCAAGATGAAAACAGACATCGTATTTTCAAATGCGTTATGCATGTTCCAAATTCTTTATTTAGACATTATTTTTCCCTTCGTAAACTGTGAAGTTTTGTCGTAGTATTCTGAATGTGTTGGAAAGTGTTTCATAATCTGTACTGCATACGCATACGTTTCTCTCTTAATTATTCTTGAGTTACTTTCTTTCATTATTTCAGTCAGAAAAGTTGCAGTTAGGTAAAATAAAGCTTACATATTTTTAAACAATTGTGTCACTCAGTAACATACTGCAATATACATTAGCTTCCAGCACAGTTTTTGGTGTTTTTTAAAGGGATGCTTTTATGAAACAGTTTTTTAAAAATATGTTATTACTTTCAATTAAATGTATTATAACACTTTTGTTTTAACTATAAATATTCAGCTTTATTAATGAATTATGCGAAATATAATTAATACAAATATATTTCTTTTTAATTTATTTTTTTTCAAATGGCAATTACACATTTGAAATATTAAAGCAGAAATATTATTTTAATATAAAAATATTTTCACATTTCCAAGTGAGCACTTTTAAAAATCATATTTGCTTTAGAATCTTAAGTAGAACTTGTTTATTTCGGACAAATTTCAGAAAACTAATTAGTTCATTTTAATCGTATTAAGCATGTAAAGCATAAGTATGTAAAACTCTTTTCAGATAAATTATTATATCACATAGAGCTTATTTTGAAAATATACATTATACAACTTTATTCCTTCATCTTTAAATAATCTGTAACATATTATACTTAAATAATCTGAATTACGCAAAATTTGCAATTCTACGCGGATTTTCCTCGGCGTCCTTTGTGACACATTTTGCACAGTCATGGGAATATGATATCTATTTAAGTACAACAAAATTAAACGATTTGACGGTAAGTATATTACTGAGACTGGATATTAAGTTTTGTGTTTGATTAATTAGAAGCACTACATGCTTTGGGATATAGATTCATGTTTTGAAATATCTAGAACCACTTTATTCTGACGATTATTATTTTCCCAAAAAATACAGTTGCACTTTTGTGGTTCTGCGTGATTCAATTTATAATTACTTTACTTATTATATATTACTATAAGACATTTCAGTATTTAATAATTTGTGAAATAATGTGAATGTGACTGGTCGCTTCCTTTCAAATCGCTTAATATTTGTTGTCCATTTAATGTTTTTTAAAACTTCGATTAGATTTAAAAAACTATAAAACATAATCTTCTAGACGAGAGTTATAAATTTAAGATTTTACAACAACTATCAAAATTAAAAATTCAGATTTCAGACTATCAAAATTGATCTTAAAGTCGAAATTTATAATTAACAATTTTACATGAAATATCATCATTAAAGTTTCAGAATATACAAAGTCGAGAGTTATACATTTAACCCCTGTGGACGATAGACCGGTGTACGTGCCACTTAAGTTAATCAGAAGCCTCAATTATTCTCACCAGTAATTTTTTATTCTAAGTTTTGCCTGATGTAATACGAGCATTTTCTCGATTCAATAAAGGAAAAATTTATGTTTTGAAAACGCTATGATAAAAGATAAAAACTCTTGTAAAATACGCTCGTCACGAAGCTATTAAGATTTAACAACCACTAGAAAGTCCCTGACTGCTAGTCACCCCTCTTAATATTGTGAGTTATTTTGTTAAACATTTTAAATTCGTAAAACTATTTAATTTTGAAAATTATAATTCTGAATAATTTACATATTTCAAATTAAAAAAGATATGTGTTGTCCTTAATGCTTTTAAATAACATATCATTTAACTAATATGCTTAACAGTAAGATATTTATCCAATTATTAAACGTTTGTAAAAAAAAAATTATATCTTTTCTTTTTATTGATATATTAATTTGAGAAAATGCATTATTTTTCATAAAATAAAATTATTTTCAAAGCTATAAAAAGGAATCTTAAAGTCAAAAGTTATAAATTGAAGATTTTGCAACAACTATCATCATTAAAGCAGATTATCATTAAAGATCATTAACCTATCATTTAACTAATATAATTAGAACTAGGATATTTATTCAATTACTAAATGTTTGCAAAAATACATCATTATTTTTTATTGACATATTGATTTGAGCAAATGCTTTTATTTTACATAAAATAAAATAATTTTAAAAACTAAAAAAAAGCATTCTTAAAGTCGGAAGTTATAAATTGAAGATTTTGCAACAACTATCATCATTAAAGCAGAAGATTTGCTCATCATTCATCATATGCCGAAGATAAAACAAGACATTAAATCAGATGATTGTATGTCATCAGAATTTATATTTCCAGATACAACTGCAGAATCTACAAAGTCGATAGCTATATATTTAAGATTTTACAGCTACAAAATTACCTAACTGCAAACCATATGTTTATATTTATTTTTTTTTTCATACATTTAGATTAATAAAACTATTCAGCTTTCACAATTATCATCCCATAATATTATTACTTTTTAAAGTATAATAAAACTTTAAAATATGTTTCGCACCTTATATTTTGGATTTACTTATCATATCAATGAAATTTGTTATAATAAAATATTTATTTAGATACTGAGTGTTTAAAAATATATATCATTACTTTTTTTTATTTATTAACCTAAGCAAATGCATTATTTCACATAAAACACAATAATTTTTAAATCTGTATAAAGTAATCTTAAAGTCGAAAGTTATAAATTGGGGATTTTTCAACAACTAACATCATTAAAGCATCAGATTTCGTCATCATTCATCAAATGATGAAGATAAAGCAGGTAAGATGATTATGTGTCATCAGCATTTATATTGCCTGATACAATTAAGGATCTACAGAGTCGAGAGTTATATATTTAAGATTTTACAACTACAAGAATTTCCCTGACTGCTAACATCCAATATTAATAGAGCAGTTTATATTTTATTTTATTTTATTTTATGTACTTATTTCTTTTTTTTTACATAAACATTTAAATTTATAAAACTAATTGGCTCTAGAAATTATCACTCTGAATTATTTTCATATTTTAAAACATAATAAATATTTATTGCACTTACTTTATGTTTTCGAGTAACACACCTTTTAACTAATATTTCTAATAGTAAAATATTTATTAATTACTAATAATTTGCAAAAATAATATCATGATTTTTATGAATTTATTAACTCATGAAAATGCATTAATTCACATAAAATAAACTAATTAAAAAAATTATAAAAAGTTTTCTTTAAGGCAAAAGTTATAAATTTAAGATTTTAGACCTATCATCATTAAAGCATAATATTTCCTCATCGTTCATTAAAAGATGAAGATATAACCGTCCATACACTCAGATGATTATGTACCATCAACATTAATACTTCGAGATATAACTACAGAATCTACAAAGTCGAGAGCTATAAATAGAAGATTTTACAACTGTAGTAATTCTCTGGCTGCTAACTACCATTGTTAATATGTTTCTATCGATTTATTTATTTTCATACATTATAATTTATAAAAAAAGTCTGCTTTGACAAATAATCTTCCCAGATTATTATTAAATTTTAAAATATAATAGATATTTTTCGCACTTTATATTTTGGATTTACGTATCATTTCAAAGGTATTGTTAATAATAAAATATTTATTTAGTTACTAAGTGTTTAAAAATACATGTATCATTGATTTTTTTTATAGATCTATTAACTTGAGCAAATGTATTATTTTACATAAAATACAAAAACTTTAAAATTATAAAAAGTAACCTTAAAGTTAAAAGCTGTAAATTAAAGATTTTATAGTAACTATAATCCTTAAAGTATCAGAATCTACAAATTCGAGAGCTATATATTTAAGATTTTACAACTACTAAAAATTACTTGACAGCTAAACACCGCTGTTAATATAGTGAGTTATTTTTTAAGCATTTAAATTTATAAAACTATATAACTTCGAAAATAATAATTCTGAATCATTTTCATATTTCAAATTATAATAGATAGTTATTGCACTTTATGTTTTTGAATAACAAAATGTTTAACTCATATGCTTAATAGCAAAATATTTATTTAATTATTAAAATTTTTCAAAAATTATATCTTGATTTTTTATGATTTATTAAATTGTGTAAATGAATTATTTTCCATAAAATATGTTTTCGAAATTATAAAACGTAATCTTCAAGGCAGAAGTTACAAAATTAAGATTTTACAATTACTATCATCATTAAAGCGTCACATTTCCTCATCGTTCATTAAATCATGAAGATAAAACTGGCCATAAACTCAAACTTTTATATGTCATCAGCATTAATATTTCCAGATACAACTGCAGTATCTACAAACATATGAAAACATGAAGTCGTTTATTTTTCTGATATCGTCTAATATTTTTCTTTTTCAATTTTTTATGTCAATGAGCGCATTTGGAACTTTATAAATGTGCCATAAACATATAGAAAATACACAAATATAATGTTTCCAAAATATAAAAATGAAATATCGAATAGAATTATCAACCACAATAGTAAGCAAGTATACTATTTGAATAAAATGTAATATTCTGTGGTTTACACAATGAAATAAATATCAAGAATTAAAAAGTATTTTAATTTAAATAAATAAATATTTTAGGGGATTTTGATTTTTTGCTCATAACGTATCATTACTATAAGACATTTCAGTGTTTAATAATTTGTGAAATAATGTGAATGTGACTGTTCGTTTTCTTTTGAATCACTGAGTATTTGTTATTTATTTGAAGGATTTATTATATTTCTATTAGATTTAAGAACAAATGTATAATTTTTGGATGCAAAGTTCTATTCCAATTTTGGCTTTTTAAAATGTTACATCGATGAAATTTCCTTTAATTTTACTCTTATATCTGAAATATTTAAAATTTTCATTTAATGAGAAATAATGCATAAAAACTGACTTAAAATGTGAAAATCACTATGTAAGATTTTACAGAGTCTATGTTACACTAAACACTCTACCCATTGTACCAAAGAAACGTCTAATAACATAATTCCACCTAAAATACTACTCTTAAAACGTCCACTTTCTAATAATAAAGCTTTTCATGTGAAGAATGATTCCATGTTTTATAAATAACTATTTTACTACATCATCAGTCGCTATAAAATCAATTTAAATAAAAAGTATCTATATAAAGAAATGATTAAATATCTTAAAAATGTTTTAATATCTCAAAATCCTTATAAGTGTTTTTTCTCAAATAATATAAAAAACAGAACAGTTTATCAAACTCATACAAATTAAAAAAGTTTACATTAAATAATTACTAAATGCATTCATTTAATTATATTATTCAGCACTATCTGCATAAAATACTCAAAAATATTTTTTTTTCGGGAAACTAGTTTTTTTATCAGTATCTAAATTGGATTAAGTTTTTAATTTTATTAATCCCTAAAAATAGAAATAAATAATAAATATTTAAAAAGTTTAATTATATTGACTATTTTAGTTTATAAAAAACATCTCCAAGAGAGACCTTTTTTTCTTAATGATTGTTAGTGCTTTCATTTTACATTAAAGTAATTGAAAAACATATCTTTTTATATCGAAATATTTATTAAGAAAAACAGTTAAGATAACGAATATGGATTTTTTTAAATAAAAATGCATAAAGTTTATTTTTTAAAATAAATTATTTTATGTTATAACTACATTAAATATATATATCATTCCTTCATACATTTATTACACGTATAATATACAAAAGTATAAACATTAAATTTATTCTTTTCGTTGGGTGACATGTTTTGGTAACTGTCTAAAATGATCTAAGCAACAGTGGGGAACAGTAGTATTCGAAAATAATGTACCCAGTTTCATAAAAATTTTATGTTCATAATGTAAATTACAGTTGTGTAAACGAATATTATATTTTATAGATATTCATTATTAATCATTGAATTTTAAGGCTAGAATCATAATGTTAACGTCAGGTTTTGTGAGATTTTTATAAATCATTCACAGTTCTACTTACAGTTTGTACGCAGTTTTTGTTTGCGAACTTTCACAGAAAAATGTTTTCTTTTGCAAAATGTCCTGTTATTTGTACCATTTTTGCTCACAATAGAATATGCTGTATCATAGATACGCTTTTGGGAAAAATTAAACATGAAAGTGGAAATTAAAAAAATATTTTAAATGTTGTGTATGTTAGTTATAAGCAATTGCTTTACGCTTGCAGACTGTAATCCATCTTTTAATTACTTGTAAAAAAAGAAAAAAAAAGAAAAAAAGAAAGATAAAGAATTTTTGATTGAATAGGATGGCATACAAATAAGATCAGACGTGTGGCTGATGCTCTGTGAATTGGTATGATGTTCTCTGTTACTAAAACAACTGATATCTGAGTAAAATAATCAGCATTTTCGTCTCCACAAACCGTTTATTATACACTCTTAAATTTAGAATTAACACTGATAACATTGATACATTTTATAATTAATTTAAATAATTTATTAAAAGTTAAAGGAAAAGCTTTAAACAATAAACTTTCTATCGATTGAAAATAGAATATCCAAGAAGCATTTTAAAATTATACATCTTTATCAATTTGATGTATCCATTAACCCTTTGCGGGGAGCTGGTTTCATAGATAGACCACTTAATTTTACTTCCACATTCGCACCAGAATTTTGTTAGAGAATATTACGGTTTATTGAATGCGCGAAATACAGCGTTTTCTTATTTACAAATAAATTTGTTTTCAAATTCCGGTGTCAGTCATTTATTTCAATACATAAGCAATGAATTTGCCCTGCTACGCAAAGGGTTAAGCCATAATATCACTTTTCTCTGTTTCACTTTTCCATTACTATTAATTTGCTATGCATAATAGTAATTTAAAATGGAAATAAAATGTTAAATATTTATTTATTGCGTCCTGTACTAGAATCACGGTTATTTATAATTTATAGATTACCTCTCCTAATACAGTTTATGATACATAAATTTTATAAAGTTAGTGGTGCCTCGATAAGATTACTTAAAATACCGGGTGATCCAGAAGTTCCGGGAGTTTTCAAATGCTAATAATTAACAAACTATAAACAATAGAAGTATGCGGTTTTCACAGAAATGCTTAGAAACTTATGGGATTTGTATTTTTGATGAAACAAACAAATTATGTTAGTTACACTTTTTGCCAACAGGTGGCGCTAAAATTGACAGTAATATTTTTATGGTATGATATAGCTCGCTAAAAAGAAAGAATTAGTGTCCAAGAGTTACAAATTTTCATTATGACGCTCATAGCTTATAAGTACCACTGTGAGCCGACGCAAAACAACGTGCACAGTATCCTCAAAGAAGAAAGAAATTCCAGATGAAATTTCAAATTTATCGTGATATTACAAGTGTACTGATTCATTATGAGCTGGTGATTTCCACCGAGTATTGGCATCGAATTCTACCTCATTTACGATTGCAACAGACATTTGGGATCTCCTGCTTCTATTACGATCTTTCAATTAGCCTTTTTCTCAAACCTTTCTTACCATGGCATTTCACATTTCTAATGGCCATCGAATCTTTTTCTATTTTTACTTCCGTATTGTACGATAAGAACACAGCTCGACATGCAAAGAAAGCATGTCTAAACATGGCAGTTACTTATCAAATTCTGTATCAAAATTCCCTTTCAATGCAATTTCAACCACTTTAAAAAAAGTGATTGAACATAAACCACCCTTAAAACGAAATCTCATTAATAGCCTACAAAAGATGTTTCGCAATGAACTCATACTCATGTGTCTATAAAGCATATTTTATGGTTACATCCAGTGTTGTACAGCAGCGCCACCTGTTGCTAAAAATTGTAACTATATACATGTAAAAAAAATTTCATGCTAAACAAAATCCCACTTGTTTCTGAGCATATATCTGAAAACCGAACCTTTGTATTGTACATAGTTTCCAAATTATTAACATTTCAAAACTCCCGAAACTTTTGGATCACCCGGTATTTTTTAGGTTACGTAAGAATGTATTAAAGTGTATTTCCTTTTTCACCAATTACTTTTGGCACGGGATGCAATAATTCTCTTTTATGTATATTAGTTCATACTTTTTTTTATTGAAATATATTCATATATTTTGCTACACGAAGTATCCTCAAGAGGGTTAATAATTGAAACTTTCATGAGCATAAAAATATATTTTGACTATTTATTATTTTAATTACTTTTGGCGCTAACTGTGAAAGTCCTCTTTAGGTATATTAATTTGCATTCATTTTTTGTTGAAATCTAATCATATATAACGGTTCTCCAAGCGCCACGAAACAATCTAAACATTGAAATATTTAAGAAATTTCTTTAAATATTTTTAAAATTTTATTTTTATGTTCTTTTTAAAATTTTATTTTGATGCTGGTTTAGGAATTTATGTAGTTTAAGTACTACATTACTGTGTAGTTTATATATTTTTGTATCCAAATGCATTCATACCTTCCGGTGCCCTAAGAATATCTAAAAACTGAAAATGTTATGAAAGTATTTAAAAAAAAATAAAGTTGAGAAAACTGTTTAAAAGTTTCCATAGTGTTTAGCTAATAAAGTATAAACCAACATATAATATTATTTTTAATTCAATACATGAAATACAAATTTAAAAATCAATGCATAAAATCATAAAAAATGATAAAAATATAACTTATGTAGCAATTTTTTACATATTTTATTTTGAAAATTTCATATTTCTAGTATACAATCCTTTTCAGCATTAAAATGTTTTATATGGCATCTTGATTTATTTCTAATAAATATAAAACTGTACCTGTTTTTTTTTTTGTTTTTTTTTGGGGGGGGGGGGGAGATGCGTTCTCTGATGTCTCAGATACCAAGCTTTGTTACGGCATGAATCTGACAGCAGAATTATCTGACATCACTGATAATAATAATTTACATGAGGCAAAATAGGCTATTTCGTTAAACAACAGCGTTTACTATATTTATTAGATTCAGTTTCAAATTTCTAGAAAATGTGATTACATTTCAAATAAACAGGGCAACTTCGTTGTTTTAAGAACTTTTTTTTGGATTGAAACCAGATAGATATGTATAATTTCACAATATATATACTGAAAATAATATAATTGTGAAATGTATTTTATGTGGCCACATACAAACTCTAGGGGAAAGTGGGAATGAATGAGACAGGGGATGAATGGGACATCAGAAATTTATATATGTTCCCCAAACATAAACAATTTGATAATTTACCCATTGATGGCAGTACTGAGGTCATTTAACAGACGTAGTTTCAAAGCAATATCCATAACAGAAGATTAGCTATTGTACAAAGTGTATTTTTCAAAAACCAAAGTAAGTTTTTCTGTTTAATCTTTGAAGTATTTAATTGATAGTTAAAATTCTCAAAACCTTATAATTTTTAATGTTAAAATGATATAATCTCTTGTTATACTTATGATGCAAATGTGCTTACTAAGCCTAATCACTGTTTTATATAACCATGTGGCTATGGGGATAATGGGACAGTGTTTATGGGGATGAAGGGACAGTGTTTATGGGGATGAATGAGATTATGAGATGATGGATGAATGAGATTTTTTTTACCATTCATCCTCAGGGCTTTTCGATAATAAATAAAATTAAATTTTTCATTACCTAGAAACCAGATATTAAGAGAAGAAAACGAGGCCACTCTCTTGTTCTAACCAATACACCAGAAAACAATATTTGGAAAAGTAAATTATACAAAAACAGAAACCGAGAAAAATGAATTGCCTGCCTTTAAGAAATATTCTTAGTAAAGGTATGGACAGTAGTGATGAATCTGACAATGCATCACTTCATGATGAAGATTAATGTGATTTGAACATGATTTCAAGTGATATGGACAGCCAAGTTAGCAGCTTGGATAATAAAATAGAAGACGACTTTCTCCCAACAAAGATATGTGGAAACAATATTTGTCATTACGTTGCTAGAGTTTTAAAGAACAATAACGATAACTTTTAAATACAATTCTTGAGAAAACAGGATAATAATTCCTTATTTTAATATACCGATCCACCAGAAATTTATTTTGTTAATCTGCAACATATTTTTATGAAACTACCAAAGCCTAAATCTCTGGGAACTGCCAGAAACAAATGACTGTTGTCATTTGATATTAGCTTTAATCATTATGTAGTAAAATACAATGGATCACCCAGTTTTTAAATAAAATATGTTTATAATATTTTTTTACCTGTCCCATTCATCCCTACCATGGGGATGAATGGAACAGTATGCATGCATGTTAAAAAAATATTAAAAATTAAAAAAAACAATTGTTTATTGAAATTAGTATGTCAATAAGTTGCTAAATGCTGAAGTATTCTTTAAGTAATATTTTTTAAATTAACAATTGTATACAGCTTAAGTTATTAGTAAAAATATAAAAATTGTGCCATTCATCCCCACTCTCACCTACCTGCAGTTGTGAAAATACAAACTAAAGAATCCCTGTCGGCTGGGCCTATAGGCGGAGGTAGATTTCGAAAAAAGATCATTTCAAAAAAAAAAAAAAAAAAAAAAAAAAAAGATTAGAGATAAACCCAGTTTAATAACTTCATTTGGCCGTTTATGAAAAATTTTTAATTTCATTTTTCTGCAAAAACTGGTTTTATCAGAATCATCTTAAGAAAAATTCAGCTCAAATGCCCCTTTTGACAACATATTTTGAAATAAATTTTGAATTTATTAAAAAATCGGCCAAAACAGTACATTATATAGTTCCGAAATAACAAAAAACTGTCAGTTGAATGCATTTGAGAAAAAAATTGAATTTAAAAATGAGTCATAAAATAACCGATTTGTTGTTTGAATACATCCTTAATTCTTTAATCATGACTGCATCGGAAAATTTTGTGCGAAATACTCACTTTGACAGCATTTTTAAAAATATATTCTATCTTTGTCAAAAAACTGGCCAATGCGTCACAGTATATAGTTCCTGAATAAGAGGATCTGTAAATTGGATGCGTTTGAGAGCAAAAATGGATTTAAAAACGAGTCAGAAAATAAAACGCAATTTCTTATTTCAACATTTCCTAAAATTTAGTCCTGATGACTTCGGGAAATTCTGTTCAAAATACCCTTTTTGGTAGCTTTTTTGAAATATATTCCGTTTTTAACAAAAAACTGACCAATGCATCACATTATAAAGTTCCTAAATAAGAGAATCTGTAAATTGAATGCGTTTGAGAACAAAAATGGAATTAAAAACGAGTCAGAAAAAAACGCAGTTTCTTATTTGAATACTTCCTTAAATTTTCAGTCCCGATGATTTTGGGAAATTCTGTTCAAAATACCCTTTTTGGTAGCCTTTTTTGAAATATATTCCGTCTTTATCAAAAAACTGACCAATGCGTCACTTTATACAGTTTCTAAATAAGAGGATCTACCATTTGGATGCGTTTAAAATCAAAAATGAATTTAAAAATAGAGTCAGAATATAAGCAGTTTGGATTTGAGTTTTTTTCTCCAACTCCTATTTTTGTTTAATTTTTTTTTTTTTTTGCTATACGAATTGGTCCCATGAAAACTTGTCAATATAAAAATTGTAGATATTTTTGAGAAGATGTAAAATAAATTTAATCAGATTTGATAGCTTAAAAATTGACGGAGTTATGGATTTTTTTCTTTTTTCACCGCCCTTTTTCTTTTTGTTTTTAATTTTTTTCATCAGTAAAAGTTGGTCGTATCAAAAACTTGTAAATAAAAAAATTTTAGATATTTTTAAGAACATTTACGAAAAATTTAGTTGGACTTGATATCTTGAAAATTGACGAAGTTATGAATTTTTTTCTCTCAAAATCCCTGTTTTTTTCGCCCCTTGAGCCCACTTTTAAATTATCAAAAATCTGTCATGTATATACTTTTGGCCCATTTTTAAGAAGTAATATAAACTTTAAACCGATTCGATATCTACTTTAATTAAGAAGTTATGGCGTTTTTTCGGTTTTCACAGAAACGCCCCCTATTCCGACCCCCTTGGTCCGATTTTGCCCATTAACGAACTCAGCCAAGATTTTATCCCCATTGATTTTATGTACCAGTTTGGTGGAGATTGGTGAAGAATTATAGAAGTTATCATGTCCATAAAAAAGTGAGATATATATATATATAGATAGATAGATAGATAGATAGATAAACTGGTGCGATTGCAATAGGTAGTATTTCTTACGAAATCTTCCTTAAATTCTACTTGTAGTTGTTGGCCATTTCGAGGGAACAACTAGATCAGGTTTTTTAATGCCAGATCAAAATCACATTTATTATCTGATATTGCTATGCGAATGTCCTATAAATATTTCTGATTTTTCTTACAAACTATTCTACCATGTTATCTAGCAAATTCTCCACATTTATTAAAGAGACAAGCTACACGAAGCTCTTTGCAGGTTTTGATATCTCTACCAATTGACTTACAAACGATTATAATACCAAGTACAAGAAATTATGAAATATAGCAAAAGGAGTTCGTATGAATGAAGCAAATAAATGGACCATCTTAACGGTCTATTGAGTTCCACTTCTATCGTGAGAATAACTTCTCCTTTCTGCCCAATATTTACATTTTTCCATCGCATGTAATCATTCTAAGCTCACGTAAATGTATGTTTTGTCATGAAAAATGATTCTTTCTTTTATTTACGACTCTAGTTTATCTTGTTACAACACTAAGATGGTTAATATACACAGAGTCATATTCTTTTACAAGAGTACAACATTAATTTGTGGGTTTTGAGAAGTACTTCAAACCCTTCATCAAATATACTTTTTCGTTGTCTTTTCTAAATAAGGTGCTTTGGGGTAGCAACGCGAATTGTTGACATTACGCGTAGCTATGGAAGAATCCGGATAAACGGCTCTACGGGTTCTGCGCTGAAAGGGTCTAAGTCAACTGAATGATAAACAACCGCTAAAAGATTTTTTAAAGCTTTGTAGACCTTATTGACGGAATAAGCCAGTTGAACTCAACACCCGATTAAAAAAAAAAATTGTAATTTCTGTGATGCGAAGACTATATGTAAGGTGTTTTGAACGCTCGTCTCGTTTTGCTTTTTCTCTGCTTAAAGATATTATCTCTATATGCATGCTTTATCTCTGCTCATAGGCATCGAATAATACTGTATATATATGTACATACATATATGCGTGTAAATATTTGAAATTTTAAGTATTATTCATTATTGCTAAAGTTATTTCATAAATTTTAGAAATATATTTTCAGAAGAACTAATTACTTTCAAAGTATTTATCTTGGGATGCAATTAAAGAACGTCATTCACGAAGCATATTGGAAGTGTAAATTACTAATTTATCATATGAATAATTATTTTTCGGAAATTTATTAAATATTCCCTCTTCTAATCAAGTATTTGATCAATCGTAATGCATGCGATTTCATAAATATTTATGTTTGAAATATTTTATTCAGTTTGTGACAGTAATTAACAGTTTCCTTAGTGTATAATATGTATTGCTAAGTAGGAAAAGAAACTTTATTAAGTTATATCCAAATATTTTATTTTGTATAACTCAATAAGTATTTGACAAAAGAAAGATTTCACTTAAAGTTTAATAATATTCCTAATTATAAATTATTTTTTAAGCATTAAAATATTTTTAAATAAATCAAAAAATCATGTTTTTAAGTATGTTCAATCTGTTTTATGTGTAAGAAAAATGAATAATATTATGGGAATGAAAATTATTCCATCAAAAAGAAAATAATTATTTTTAACATTTTAAATGCACATAAAACTTTTTTTCATACAGCTTATTTAAACAGTCAAAAATAACTAATGATTTTTTATAAAACTATTTATGCGTATCCATATCTGACTGTGAAAGAATGAATATTATACAACAAAAATATGTCATCCAGTAATGCTGACGTGAATTAACTTTTAAACTTTAAAAATATCAGTTTTTACACTGTCGAATAGGAAATAAATGTTATTTAAAATACACTTGTTTTAAAACTGCATTTACTTTTTTATTTTATAAAAATGTTTTTCTGGATAATTTTCAAGCATAGTTCTTTACAAATCCATCTCGACCGTGTACACCGTTATTACAATATTTTAATTCGTTTGCAGTTAAAACAATATAAAGTGTTCAGCATTTGTTTTGCATCGCATAAATATCTTTCCGTCTTTTGATTTTTAGCAAACTGATTTCAATATTTATACAATATATAGTACATTTTCCTTTTTCTTTAAAAATCTTTTTCACAAGTAAAGATTTGCGATTTATATGCTGATAGCGATATTTATGGACTTGAGCGTACGAGACTCCTTTATAACGATTCCCGTGTATTTATATTATATACACGAAACCAACAAGGCTCTTTTAAAATGATTTTCTTTTTACGAGTTTGTTTAAAACTCACAGGGTCTAGTTATAGTCATTATCATTTTAATGATTTACGAGACGACGTGCAAAAAATACATATACAGTTATATTGATTGCCATTATTAACGATATGTATATTTTTACAAGTATAATGATTGTGAAGCCACAATGCCCATTTTCAATTATCGCCATGCATTTCAGGTTATCACATTTTGTTTTTTCTATTATTAAATATATCAAATCTCACCCTTTTCCCTAGATCATCACGAGCACTGCTGAGTGAATGTTTGTCACGAAGCTCACATATATATATATATATATATATATATATATATATATATATATATATATTAATTATGTTAAGAAATCTTTATTTACATTTTTTCCAATATTATTATTAGACATTTTTTTTTATATAGTTTAAAATAAAACATTTTATTTATATCTCTCTATGTGCATCAAAATTCACTGTCCAGGAACTGGGCGTTGTCTTTCTATACACTGTACGCTAGGTTCCAAACAGAACATGGAACTATTAAAATTCTTACGCTTGAGTTCTATCACTTTTACTGGATTTGATTATCGCCAGGACAAACTCCCAACAGTAAATTTAAATAGGGCATTTGGTTTTTTTTTAAACCTAATTAATGCGAAGTATCGGTCATAAATAATGCCAAAATCTGATTTTTATATTTACTGATGGGGATTTCCTTTAGTTGTTGCCGATATCGACGATATCGTTCGGAAATTTTACTATATTTGATTAGATTTTTATGAGTTTTTTCATGGAGTTGACTAATAAATTATGTAAAAATATCGTTGTTATCGTTCTCGTTTTCATAAACAAAATTTATTTTATACAATATTATATGTTTCATAAAATATTTAATATATTTATATTCCAATTGACCTACATTGTTTTTACTGTATTTTGTCAATTTCTCTAAAACTGGAGTTAAATTTGATTGAAAAACCTGTCTGTTATAGGCTGAAAACATGACAGTATTTTTTTTTTTTACATAAAAAAAATTGCTGTATCTCTATGAATAGATGTGATATCCTTACAAATCTCAATGGCCATATTGTACGGTAACCACAATTTACAATTTTGCAGCTATTTTATTTATTTTATTTCGTATTTTATTTTATTTATTTCGTACAAAGTGATCACAGATAATAATAATATTATGATCATAATTTTTTTTGCTAGCTTCCTAATTGCATTTCTTATCAAATGGAAGTTGAGAAATAGAGGTCAAACATAATCTTTATAATCCTGAAATTTCAGAAGAATCCAACTAATGTTTAAAATTAGAAGTGTCCTGTCATTAATGGCTGTAAGAATGTATATTGATGTAAATGATTCGCGAAATTCGCGTGTTGCGTTCAAAAAGTTAGTGAAAGCAAGTACGATCATGTATAAATCTAGCTGCCATATATAATGTACACTCATCTTTTCAGAGAAAAAAATCTTGTTAGAAAATCTTGTTCAAATTATACCTGAGTGCACACAGCAATTTTCTTTGAAATTTACGTCTTGAAATAAAACGAAATATGATCATTAACAAATTAAATAAAAATAAAGCAAATAACACGCTTATTACATTAATTATCCGTTATATTCATTTATTGAAATGTTTAAGTATTCCTTCTTTTGTTTAAATATTTGATTAATGAAATATAATGTTTGCAATTAAATAAATAATAATGTTTCTCCCTTAACTTTTAGACAGAAATTACTAGTTTTTTTCGTGTAACATGCATTGTTAATTAAGTAAATAAACTTTGATAAGCTATTTTTAAATGTACATTTCAACAATTTATATTTTAAAAACATATTTACATTAAACTGGTGCAAGGTAAATGCACCACTAGTGGGCCGCTTAAGGACATTTATCTAATTATTATTAAAGTATTAGTGAATTTTTTAAAATTACATATTTTTAGCCTAGTCCTTACCTCTATGTATAAGAATAAACATTCAAATTTTTAAAATATATTCTCTAGAAAAAATAAAAAATAAAAAATCTTACCTTCCTCTATGCTTCAGTAGTGGGCTCCTTAGTAAATTTCTGATGCTCCAGTAGGGCCCCCCCTAGAACTGGGCCACACCATTCTTGAGTTTAATACATACTATGCAGAAGTATATATTTTTTTACATTTCTACACTTGAATATACACGATAATGAAATCATATTTAGAAGTTTTGATGATTACGTAAAAAAATTTTAGCTTATCTTTAGTTTTTTCGTATAGTCTGTAAAAACGCCATTCCAGCTCAATAACTATGAAAATACTGAACTTGTCCCTTTGCCTGATAGCAGATAAGGGTCCCAGCCAATCAACAATTAGTTTATTATCTGACAGGGGTGACTAGAAAACTCGTCTTTCAACTTTGAAAACTGGTGGCCCACTATTGGTACGTGGCCCACTTCTGGTACACTTACCCTGGGTTGTTATTAATAATTTTCTGTTTCTTAATGTAGCTATTTAAAATACATGACTATAAAACATGCTGTATACTTATTTATGAAATCACTTATAAGACTGAGTACAAAATACATATCAAAAAAAGATTATTTATAATTTTCTGTTGTAACTACATTAAATATCTTCCATTCCATTATTTTAATAAGGTGCTAGTATACAAAATTACCTCAATTATTAAACTTTTTGCTACGTGTTTTTTGGTTTCTTCTATGTTTAATAGAAGAAAGTATTGTAATCGAAATTTTTTTCGACTTCCAGTTTGCGAAGGATTTACACGTTTTAGGGGGTCAGAGATTCCAAATAACATGTTTTTACAAAATGTCTGCCTGTATGTGTGTGCGTGTGTGTGAGTGTGTGTATGTATGTCTCTCTCTCTCTGTGTGTGTCCGTAAGTCGCCATTCTACCATCAAAAAGTGCATGAAGATATGCATAGAATTGAAGCACATTTTTGTGAATGTTTTTGGCTGTGGCAAACAGGTCCCCCTTCAGTTTTGAAGTATTCCACAGGAAGGGGGCGCTGCTATCACGATTTTTGTGCCATTTTCAATATTGTACCAGCCAAAAGTGTATGAAGCTATGCATCGATTTGAATCAAATTTTGTGTGTAAGTGTATGGCTATCGCTAGTTAGTCCGTCCTGAATTTGAAAAAAAAAAAAAAAAAAAAAAAAAAAAAAAAAAACCCGCCGGGTGGAGCTGTTGCAATCGCGATTTTGTTCCATTTTAAATATTGTACCGACCAAAAGTGTATGAAGTTATGCATCGAATTGAAACATTTTTTGTGTAAATATTCGGCTACTAGAAGACAGCCCTTCAAAATGACGTGTTTGCATTTCTAAAAGGATGATAAAAAACTACAACTGTGGTCAATCAGCCGCTTTAGGCTTTATTTTTGGAAATACAGGGATTAAACATGGGGAAAAATCTATAAAAAAAAAGAAAATTTTAACAGAAATTTGCATTAAAACTATAAGAAAACTATCTGATGGGTGGTGGGATTGTAATGAACAAATCGTAAATACATAAATTTTAAAAGAATAAAATAAGGCAAAAAATCAATTATAAAAGATTATATTGTGAAACTACAGCTAAATAATATATAAAAATACTGAGAGAAAATAATAAAAATATATAAAATGTATAAAAAAATTCCTATTTTGGCACATTTTTAAGCTAATACTTAAAAGAAAGCACTTTAAAAGATCGAAAACAAATGTCAACAATAGAGTGAACAATGGGCGTATTCGGGAGACACACGCACCTTTTAATGAGCGCACAGTACCGAGTACTATATCCGCTGTAAGATCCACTCCATGTACCTGTCTCCTGAGCGCGCATGTAGCTCCCGATGTGCCCAATTATTCGCGAGTCGCGATGTTACAATGGAGTCATTCTAAAGATTCATTCACGGAATTTGTCATTCTTGAATGGCAACATTGTTTGTTTTTCTCGTAATTTAACGTTTGTTTTTTTCCGTAATTGCTGGTTGTTTTATTTAGAACTTAAACATTATAGTTAAATAGTTTTTGTAGATTTTAAAGAAAATGAGTAATGGATAAATCTTTTACATGTATGTTTCCATTAGTTGAACAATTAGAATATTTGTGAATGGCTCGGAATTCTTAAGCCTAACGTGGACGCAGTTGCAATAAGTCTCTTTTTCTCGTGGATGGTTTGGCCCCGGAATCGTTATACTCGGAGGGGTTTTAAATATATAATTGTTAGTTGGTCCTCCCTGAATTTGAAAAAAATCTGCCGGAAGGGGGATTTAGCGATTTTTGTGCAATTTTCAATATTGCACCACCTAAAAGTGTATGAAGTTACATCTAAAACTGAACTGAAATTTATGTGTATGATTATTTTCTGGTATGACAAGTAGGTCCTCCCTGAATATGAAAAATTCTGCCTTTCATTCTATTGTCATCGGCTCGTGCAGAGACGGAAACTTGTTTTTACTCCGATTAATTGACTAAAGCAGAGATTTAAGATGAAAATAAAAGTTAGTATAGTATTAAATTATAATTATTAAGAATTAACATGAGTAATTATTTTTTTAAATATTAAAATGTATGTATGAGATAGAAGAAAGTTTTGGGATTGGCGCATCCAACTAGTTTTTAATTAAAATATGTTTATAGCTTGCGTATTTGTTTCATTGCATATTTCAAATCAACATCTCTTTTAGAGTTAAAATATATGAATTTTTAAAAGAATTTTTTGACGAAAAATAAGGTTGTAAAAACGAAAACTGATCAGAAACCTGAATTCGAAGAATAATCATATAAAAGCGAAATTCTAAAATTTCATTTTGGTTAAATTACGGTTTATTTTACGAAATACAAATAGACCAGGAGCATGCAACACAGATAATCACTTCATTAAGTTCAATTATGAATTTCGAGGATTATTTGAATTTTGATTCGAATATTAAAACGCAATCTATCTGTCAAGTCATATCTTGGTGGAAACAAGTAGAAACCCGATTTTAGTCGTTGAGTCGTATGTTTGCCATTTTTTTCTCCTGCTCCAATTTCTCGGTGTTTCATATTTTTGGGTATCGGAAAACACAATCATAAACCTATGAGTCAACACTAAAATCGCTAAAATCATGTTTTTACGGGTTTTCCACCGATATATGAAATGGCAAATCGAATGCGTTTACATATGAACTTTATAAGACATATTTGGTCGTGAGAACTAGTTTCTTTCACTCGTTTTTTAAAGTAAATAATAGAAAGGATCTCCTACTTGTGGTTTAGATATTCTCACCATGATTCGATGATTTAATATCCAACTGTTATTATCTTCTGGATGGAAAAAAGATGAAAAACACAAGATTAGTAATTATCCACAATCTCATTGACACTGGACGACTCATGTTTTACTTCGACTCTTGTTTTATCAGTGAATTTATTTCAATATTTATTCTCGGTTATTATATAGAGATAATCGCGCTTTGTAAGATGAAGAACGCTATACATTCAACCCCCTTAACATTATAATTGCTCTGCAGCATTTTCAGCTTGGACGGAATTAAAAAGAAACGTGTTATAACATGGTGAATTTTACAGAGAAAAAAACAAAAGAATAATGCTGAAATAACAGTTTTTCTTTATTATCCATTTGCGTAGTGGAATATTCTATTTTCTCACTGTGCAGTTCTGCCATCTCTTTAGAAGCAGCCAAGTTATTTTCTTTCTTTTTTCTGAATAACAGTGGAAACACGCAGTGCAGAGGTATGTTATAATAAATGTAATACACTTTATGCATACATCACAAACAAGAGATTCATATTCCACAAACATGAGGATTCTAACTTAATTATAGCACAAAAGAAATGTATTAATTATGCTATTTCTGACAAACTTGATGAGATGATTGTCTGTGTTACCGACTCTCGGTCTAAAAAAATATATATATATACTAATGAAAATATGCAAAATACTTTTACTAGAAAAAATGTACTAGAAATGAAGTTTTATATGATAAAATACCTATGCTTAAAAGTTTTCTAGTATATCATATAATGTGCTTACAAAAATTGCTTTTGTTTATTGTTTTGCATTAAGAATCAAATTCAGAAAAAAAAAAAATTTCTTCTAAATTATAAGCTCATTATTTAAAAAAATTTCCATACAATACGTGTCCTATCAAATAGAACTACTTTTATGATTTATCTTAGAACTCTTAAGCAAAAAATAAAGTGCTCTTTTTCTTTGAATTTCATTTTTAATGTAGCTTGTAAGAAGGAAATGTAAATAAGAACTACCTTATTAATAACGCAATCTATTGAAATGAAAATTTCAAAGCACACATATTCCGAATTCCAAAAATAAGTTCAATATTTTTCCTTACAAATATGTTTCATACTTTAAAAAGTTTAAGTTACTTTTCGACTGAATAACAAAAAAAAAATTCTACTTTTGAAACTACGCAACTTTTATTCCTAAATGTAGTTATAATGAAAATGCATTGGAAAATTGAAAAAGTTTCGTATATTAAATCAATGGGTTTTTACATCTCAAACACTATATGATATTGTATCTAATCTCAAAAACTTCATATTACACTTTATCGCATATATGAAAGAAATATTTATATTATTTAATTGTTTATAGAAACAAACGGAAGCTTAATTAATAACTATTTTTAGTGATAAAGCGGGAAGAATTATATATGGTACAGTTTAAATAACTTAGTATGACATATATTGGTTTTTTAACTTGTTTCTCTTTACTGCACTAGATATTCAGATTAGAATGTTTTGAAGTATATAGTATACTCATTAAATTCCATTGGCACCCTTTTAACTTCGGAACGGCTGATGCTATATTCATGAAATTTGTGTCTAGGTATTTTAAAGTAAATATACGCTACTAAATGAAACCGCTCCTCTTGTTGGAAAACTGCAGAGTTAGCCTTTCTATCTCGAAAGCAAAACGAGATAGAGAAAAAGGTGATTTATAAAGTTCTATTTTTCGCATTAGTGTCCAAAAGGCATCTTTTTGTATTGAATTGATGATGCTCTACAACTTCGTTACTCACATTTTCTCTTACCTCTTTCCGCTTTTTGAGACGAGAATGCAAACCCCGCAGCCATCCCCCAGATGACTCCGTAGGCGGTTTCTTTCAGTAGCGCATGGCTACCTTACTATACATAGACACCACTTTTACGAATATAGAAGCAGCTTTTTCATAATTAAGAGGTTGGCAAGAGACTTTATTGGGCATACTGTGTTACATATATTTTGGAAAGTTTCACTAACCGTTTGTGGCATCATAGGCAATATTTCATGAAAAACTGAAAGAAATACATATTTTGGAACTATCATGAATTATGTTACATCGCTTACGTATATGCTTTGAAAAGTCTCATACGTAGTTACACAGATAAGCACAGATTTATATGTGCATGCATATGTGTTTTCTGTTATATCATCTTGAGGCCTTAGTTTTTACTCATTACTGTATAATGACGCTACGTTTCCTTAAAATAATAAAAGTATTTTCAGTAGTGGGTAATTTTACAAGTTTCGAAAGCTGCAGACAGCATATGTTACGAAACTTCCTAAAGAGAGAAAACACTTTTGAAAAACACTCAAAGTACCAAAGTGTTTAAAGGATTTTTTATTTTAAATATTATTTTTTTATTTAAATTTTTTATTATTGATTTTAAAGTAATGAATTTTGGTGTACTATTTAAGAATCTTTTTGTAAGGAATAATTAGCAAAAAATTCACTTTTATTAAAAAGTATATTTTTTATGACGATTTTTACGATTTTTTTTTTGTCGAAAAATACACTTTTTAAAATTACTACTCCTCATTCAATTTTCAATATTTTGGTATTACTAAAATTTCTTAAATAGTGTTATAGTATATGGAAAAGACCTAGCGAGAGATATTTTTAAGTTTCTATTTTAATCAGCGAAATATATATATATATATATTACGCATGGTAAATTTCCTTAAATTCATTATAGTTTTCATATTTACCAATTTATGTAAAATTTTCAGAAATAGTAAAAAAAAATAACTCTCCTTACTTTTGTTGCAATTTTCTTTAAAGATTCTAAAAACATAAATACTTTGTTTCTAAATCATTTTACCACTGAGCCTTAGAACTTTGAACCTAAGCAATATATAAAAAAAGTCATTTTCAGGAAAACACACTTAAAGTATAAAATATAAGAGAAAGTAGTAAAAAAAACTTATTTCATGTTGAAACTATTTTTTTATATTAATTTCTAATATATCAAGACTATTTTTAAGAAAAACTTTTTATATTGAATGCAATAGAAAAAAATTGTAGCCAGTTTTGTCATCAAAGAAAATTCCTCGATTTTCAGCGACAAAAATTCATCGAGCTGTCAAAATATATACTTTTTTAAAATACTACTCCTCATTCAATTTTCAGTATTTTAGTATTACTTAAATTTCTTAAATAGTGTTATGGTATACGGAAAAGACTAGGAGAGAGATATTTTTAATTAAATTTTATAAT
The DNA here is from genome assembly GCA_964019185.1 of Maratus speculifer. Classification (NCBI taxonomy): domain Eukaryota; kingdom Metazoa; phylum Arthropoda; class Arachnida; order Araneae; family Salticidae; genus Maratus; species Maratus speculifer. The sequence continues at coordinate 26,162,365 of OZ025294.1, read as the reverse complement.
GATATTGAAAAAAAAGAAAATGAAACGTTACGCATGGTAAATTTTCTGAAAATAGTTATAATTTTCATGTTTACCAATTTATGTAAAATTTTCAGAAACATTTTTAAAATGTCTTCGACATTTTCTGCAAATTTTTTTAAGATTTTAAAAACATAAACACTTTGTTTCTAAATTCTTTTACCACTGAGCCAGTCATTTACAGGAAAACGCATAAAGTACAAAATACAACAGAAATTAGTAAAATAAAACTTACCTTGTGTTGAAACTATTTTTTATATTGAACACAATAAAAATTTTTGCTACCAATATCGTTTTCGAAGAAAATTCTTCGCTTTTACAAAAAATGTATAAAAATTTGTATTATTTTGCTTTATTCAACAAAAAACTATATTATGAAATCTTTTTTTTAATGAAATCTTTTGAAATCTCTAATCATACTAAAATTAAAATGTTATTAACTGTACCTAACTTCGTTTAATAGTGTAATATAAAAGTAAACAAAGATGTGTAAATTTTTAAAATGGCCGATAGTCCTTTAAACTCTAGTGAATACAATAAAAAAAAACACATTTGTTACCTGTTCCAGGTGCCCCCGAGTTCTGAAATTTTGCATGGATATTCGTAAATATGTATATTATCGTTTTATAAGATAAAATTTTTTTTGAAATTTTGATGATTTTTGGCCGAAAATGGGGTTCGGGTCTCCCTTAAGTACACACTAAACTTGCAATAAATTTCTGTCTTTTTACTTACCCATCATACGTAGTATAGGGTAAGTCTTGCAATCGTTTTGAAAATCGAAAATTTTTTTTTTTTTTGACAAATTTACACGTTTTAGATACTGGAGATTCCGAAAAACATATTTTTAGAAAAAAATTTTTGCCGTCCGTCTGTGTGTCTGTGTGTCTGTCTGTCTGTAACCGCTCTATCTCCCAAAAAAATTGAGATAGAGACTTGAAATTTTGTATGTACTTAGTATCTAAGAATGGAACGAAGCCTATTTAATATCAGTAACCTCGATTATACGGAACTATTTTTTTCGGACTCTCGAAAAATTCGTTCTGATGAAAGGAATGCAAAAATTTTCGATTTTTTTTTATTTTAAGGGAAATAACACAAATTTTGCATAAAGAACGAAATCGATAGGATTATTAGTTGCCGAGATATGTGTAATCCTGTTTTACACATTCTTCGATTTTTCATGACCCTGTATTTCATTCAAATTTCAATTCAAAGATATGTTTTAATTGGAAATGAGATGTTTAATCCGACGCAGTAAATTGTTAGTTAATATGATTATTATTTTTGGAGTTATAAGGATGTTTCTTTTACGCAATTCAGTACTACTTGAGTATTTTGACGTTTTGTAGAAATTGGCTCATCAGCAATTTATTAATAGAGCATTACTGTGTATATTAAAACTATTTAAATACACTATCTACCAAAAAGTATTTGTACACTTTCAGTTTTTGACATTTTGTCAAATATTTAAAAATATACTGGTCGGATTCTTCTGGAACTTCAGAAATATAAAGATTATGTTTCACTTTATATTTATTTACATTCATTTGTTAAGCGGGTAATTAGGGGGTCGGCAAAAAAACAAAGAATAATAGAAATATTTGGGATCGCCCTGTACATGAAAATGCACGAAACGACTTATCACTTTAGAATACAAATATATGAATACAGTAGAATATGTACACTAATTTTTGTGAGAATAGCATGTATATTTATGGCGAAAGAGCGATTTTTTTGAAAAATTCAAAAAATTCTGGTATGTTTTTTGTTTATATCGTGCTGGGTTTTTGACCAAATTTAACGCAAATTTCAGAAAAATTGGCAAAATCTATTAAAAAATATATAGCGCAATTGGAATATAAATATATTTAATACTTTATGAAATATGAGTAGTTTTATGAAATAATTTTTATCTGCGCATGCGCGAACGATAAAAACAATTCTTTTACATCATTTAATAGTCAATTCTATGGAGTAACTTATAAAAAAAATCCAATGAAATATCGTGAAAATTCAAAAAGATATCATTATTATAAGTAAGCTGTTTTTACATTGCTCTCTAAAAACGGCTGAAAGATAAGGGATTCTCCACAAATTGACATTTTTTATTGACTGACTTTTAGGAAAAAATTAGTATTTAATGTATACAATATCTAATACAATATTTCTGTTAATAAGTATCCTGACATCTGTGATGGAAAAGAATAAAAGCCCTTTTCCTTTTCTATCACAGGTGTCAAGATACTTTTTAGCAGCAATATTGTATTCATTAAATAGTACTAATTTTTTCCTAAAAGTCAGTTAATAAAAAATGTCAATTTGTGGAGAATCCCTTATCATTCAGCCGTTTTTAGAGAACAATGTAAAAACAGCTTACTTATAATAATGATATCTTTTTGAATTTTCACGATATTTGATTGGATTTTTTTTTATAAGTTACTCCATAGAATTGACTATTAAATGATGTAAAAGAATTGTTTTTATCGTTCGCGCATGCGCAGATAAAAATTATTTCATAAAACTACTCATATTTCATAAAGTATTAAATATATTTATATTCCAATTGCGCTATATATTTTTTAATAGATTTTGCCAATTTTTCTGAAATTTGCGTTAAATTTGGTCAAAAACCCTCTATGATATAAACAAAAAACATACCAGAATTTTTTGAATTTTTCAAAAAAATCGCGCTATCGCCATAAATATACATGCTATTCTCGCAAGAATTAGTGTACATATTCTACTGTATTCATATATTTGTATTCTAAAGCGATAAGTCGTTTCGTGCATTTTCATGTACAGGGCGATCCCAAATATTTCTATTATTCTTTGTTTTTTTGCCGGCCCCCTAATTACCCGCTTAACAAATGAATGTAAATAAATATAAAGTGAAACATAATCTTTATATTTCTGAAGTTCCAGAAGAATCCGACCAGTATATTTTTAAATATTTGACAAAATGTCAAAAACTGAAAGTGTACAAATACTTTTTGGTAGATAGTGTATGTGTTTAAATATTATTTTGGAATTGCGATGCATTCTACTAATAGTTCACATGCGTTTTATTTTCATATTTTATAGAATGCATATCCATGATGGGTAAGTATTACGGTGGCCCCCAACGACTAGTTTTCTTTTGTGTTATTTTGAAATTATTTGGAACTAATTCATTATAATAGGCGCATTAAGCATTACCTTCATAGATATCTTCTGTGATAAATCAGAAGCAAATGAGACAAATATTTTTCCGGTTAAGCTTGAAAATAGTTTTTTTTTATATCCATTGTGGCTATATATCCCCGGAACGTAATATTCCGTTGCGTGTTGGTGTTCGCTTCGCTCAGACAGGCGTAAACACATTTGTGAAAGTATTTTCTTAATTTTAAGCATAAATATGTTAATATGCCGTAGTCGGGATGCACGCGATAGAGTTAGATTTATTTTTCTTTTTAATTATGCTTGGTAAATATTTTTTAAAACTAAAAAAATAAATAAGTAAAATAAGATAATAATCAGTTTTTTGATATTCAGATTCGAAACGAATTGCATTTCGAAGTTGACCGATATCTAGAAGTTAATAAAAACTTCCAAAAAGCTACATTTATAATTCACTTTTGACCTCATTAATGTGACAACAACGTTACTCACGGGTACGCTTTTGTTTAAAAATATTTATAACTCTTATAAAATTTACCAAACACAAAATTAGTTTAGAAAATATGTCTTTTAATGATATTTATATATATAATTATTTAGGTATGTGTGTGTATACATTTTTTACAGTTTTCATAATTTGTATATAATGTATAATATATGAATATTCATAATATATTCTTTCAATGATAAGTATATATATATGTGTGTGTGTGTACATATACACACTTTTTTACAGTGTTTTTTTAATTATCTTCTTTTTATTATCCCTTTTTTTAGAGAGAGAGAAATTGCTGGAGGTACTTTGATTTTCTTACTTTTATATGTTCTATACAAATTACAAAAAGGAAAAGAATTTAAATATCCTGGAAAATTTATTCATGAAGTTCCTTTTCATGCCTGAAAACCTTTCTTTGGGATGGTTTTGTGTGTAGTGTAGGCAATGATCTATATATTTTTTTCGTTAAAGAACAACATTATACCGAAAGTTACTGGGAAAAAAAGTAGTCGAATTTAAATCTTTTTTGCATTCTGTTCAGTTTGAATATCTTATGAAATTGCTAGGTATATTGAGATGTCTCTGTGTTAAGAAAAAGCGGATGTTAGGCAAAGTTAGATTATAGCACAAGAATTTTTATTTTGAGTTCGTTAAAGCAATCTTGTATATATATAAAAAGAACTTTTCGTGGAATATACAGATACTTTTTTGGGGGGGATGGGGAAGGCGGGTAAAAAATTTGAATGTATCTAAATATTTATCAATTATCACAACCTATTTCATTTTTTACGTTCGAAAGCATTTTTATGGAACAATCTATTTACTGAAAACGTGTCCGCATGAGATGGTAAACGTACTGCTGTTGGATATTCATTTTTTTATCATTAACAGAATCGAATGTATTTCTTTACTATTTCTGCTTATAAATAAGCAGATACAAGTAATTTTAAAATAATATTTTTTCAATACATCATGAATATTTTAAATGTCTTTTCTCTTTATTCAATGTTTATTGATATTAAATTTAATAATTAAATGTAATAACCAATATATAAAGAATAAATTTCTTTGTGTGTGTAACAATGAAATATAAGAAATTTTTTTCAAAATTCAGTATCCTAATACTGATGATTAATAATCCATTAAACTAATTCTCACACATGTTTATTGTAATGTGAAGTGAAATATGTGAAATTTTCTTTTCTACACATTTCGTCTTATACCATGTTTTATACACCAAATATATCATCCAAGAACATTTAAGTGCTATTTGCAGAGAATTAATCTTGTGAAAATATCTCTTGATAAATGTAATTAATTATTTCTGTAAAATGGATCTAAAAGATATGCCACTCTTTTCAAAATCTATTTCACGGGTGTTATCACAGATTAATAAAAGCCATACCAAGATTTATCGGCAAGCAATTAATCAGTAAAGAACAATCTGTGAACAATGTTGAATCTGTGAACTTATTCTATACGTCATACGATTTTATAAATTCATCACTCACTGAAGTGATTGATATGCCCAAATGAATAATCTGTAAGTGTTTTAATTTAAAAGGTTGAAAATGATGTAATGTTTAAAATTTTAGAGCAATGATTTAAAATGAATAAATTTTTACATTTCTGAATATTGGAACTTTTAAAAGGATGTATTTAACGAAACGATTATTAAAATAATCATGATTTTTTTAGATCAAATATAAAATTACATTTATCTTCAGGATTTCACACCAATTAATGACTGACTTTTCAAAAATATTATTGAATTGCATTGAATAGTTTAATACAAAATTTAAATTTGATAAAATGTCTGTTTTAAATTTATTATTTCATAAAAAAGGAGTGTGAGAGATACGCTAGTATTTTGAAACAGATTAAACGAGTGATGTGAAGAAACAAAAAAGTTCCAAAATATTACGCTTAAAGAAATTTTGAATCGCTTAGAATTAGATTTTCGAATCAATAACTTTGCCGCTATCTCTCGAGAAAATTGGTCATTTAGCGATAAACAAATCACTCGTTTATGAACAATAATTGTCGAAATTTTCATTCATGAATTTCAATTACACTATGCACGTTCAGTAATTAACAAACGCGGCAAAAAAAAAAAAAAAAAAAAAAAAAAAAAAAAAAAAAAACCTGACTGGCCGGAAACATTTGACAGCCACTGTATATATATATATATATATATATATATATATGCATATCAACATTTGAACGGAGTGTAGTTTTCGGCTCTGCGGGTCATGATCTGTGAAAATATACCAAAATTTTCCCAAAGAGTTTTCCTTCAGACATCTGCAATAGGTAGGATTTTTATTTATTTATTTATTATTATTTTTTTTTTTTTGTAATGAAATTTACGTAAAAAAAAAAAAATGAAGCTACCTAAAAAGAAAATTCATATACCATGGTTTTAAATTGTTCATGGCTATAGCATAGATATATTTGCATATTTATTCTGATTTACTCAATAATTTTTAATATTTTACAGCTGTATGTAGTATAAAACATCACTTTAAAATATGAAATTATTTATACATGCTATAAGTGATCCATTAAAATAAAATAAAATGGCAAAAAATATCTTTTAATTTTACATGTTTCGTGTGCTCTGACGGCAACTTTTTCAAAAACAAAAAATAAAAATATTTTCGCTGAAATAGCTTCAAATATGGAAATATATGTATATGAGAATTTTTTTCTGTTTATTTTTAATTTGAAGCTATTTCAGCGAAAATATTTTTATCATTTTTTGTTTTTGAAAAAGTTGCTGCCAGAGTACACGAAACATGTAAAATCAAAATGTGTTTTTGCCATTTTATTTTATTTTAGTGGATTACTTATAGCATACATAAATAATTTTAAAATCTATATTTGCAAATTTCATTTCACGTATTTAATGTTTCCGTGCGGTATTTGAATGCATGCATCGCACCATTGCATAAAAAGTGGCACAACTTGAAAAACTTCATTTTTGGGAATTGCGGGAAACTATTTTCCGACTATAGAAGAAGCAATGGCTATCTTGTGTGCACAATTGATATCTGATGGCAGAATTTTCGGCGAACTATCTAATAATTTAGATGATTGTTATCGGCATAAAAATCAAGTAGAATGGCAATCATACCCCCCCCCCCATAAAAAATGAATTGCAACACTTTTGAAACCATGGTTGGATATAATCACTATTGCGAACTGTTAAAATGAAGTAGATAAATGTAATTCTTTCAAGAATTTAAAAAATTAATAATTGTTTTTTAAAACTTTTAACTATATTTGAAAAGTGTTTAGGAATTGGGCTTATCTATCCCTCTGTCAGTGTTATAATTCATGTAAATATAATTTGATTATCATGAAATGGATAAATGTTATTTTATATCCTATGCATGTTATGTAATTGAAAATGATATGTGTAATGTTATCGGTTAATTTATAGGGCTGTGTATTTTAAGGATATTACAATATTTCAAACGTTCTGACGTTCGTATACATTGCTGAGCTATACCACAAGATTCATCCCGGAATATGGAGTGAATAGAGCTTACTCTTCATGTACAGGGCCACACAGAAGAATTTGGCTTTACATAGTTAAAAATTTGAAACTTTTGCTCCATTTTCACTCGACCGCTTTTATAGAATAGCTTTATTTTCACCAATGCAAAAGCTTAAAAATACAGTGAAGTTATCGTGTTCACAAGCGGTGGTATGGTAATGCAGCAAAAGTTTCAAATATTTGACAGTGTAGAAGAAAATGGTCATTTATTGAACTATTGCAGCCTACGAACAGTAATTGCTGGATGAGTATTTTTAGTTACGGTTTTTAATTTGAAGCGCTCAGAATCTGATTAATTCCATCAATGAAAAATACTCATTTTAAACACTTAAAATGATTTATCTATAAAAAAACTACTATTTATTCAACATTTTTTAATTATATTTATTAATTGTCTTATTATCAACTCTCTTAAAAAGTCAGCCACAAAATAGCTCAAGTTGAGCTGAAATCCACTCATCTCAATGTTGAAAGGCAGCTTCTCAAAAAAGAGTTGAAATAACCAATTTAAATGAAGTTGAGCTATTTAAATAACCAATTTAGATCAAGAAGATTTAATCTTTTGAAAAACAACTCTTTTATGATCGAAAAAATTACAGCTCTTTCATGAGAAGCCAAATCAGCTCTTTCGTTTTAAGAGTAAAGAGTACATCATAAGCACTGTATAGATATGTAGAAAATTTTCAACTTAATATTAATATTACCTAAATTTCTAAAAAATGGAGTTAGTCGGATTGACTTTTGATTGCCTCATATAATTATCTTTTGAAATATTACTTGGTATGTGCAAATTGTACAGATACTATGCAGGGTCGTAAACAATTTAGAACATAAATTTATTGGCTAAAACTACTGAGTGGACATTTTTATATATGTCATGCAAAAAATCCATTTAATTAACTTCAGCATACTATATAATATGCAAACATGTTTGTAAATCGTATACAGGGATGTACAAAAAGTCGTATATTTTAACGACTATTCATGATGAAAGCAGAGATCCTGTTTTCAAATGTATTATGTATATTCCAAATTCTTTATTTAGACATTATTTTTTACCTTCGTAAACTGCGACGTTTTGCTATAGTAGTTTGAATGTGTTGGGAAGTGTTTCATAATCTGCGCTGTGTACGCATTCTTTTTTCTTCTAGTTATTCTCGAGTTACTTTCTTTCATTATTTCAATAAAAAATTTGCATTTAGTTAGGATAATACTTACATATTTTTAAACGATTGTTTCACTCACTAACATACTGCAATATACATTAGCTTCCAGCAGCTAATTTTGCGTTTTTTTACAGGGATGCTTTTATAAAACAGTTTTTTAAAAATATGTATTTACTTTCAATTAAATATATTATAAAACTTTTGTTTTAACTGTAAATATTCAGCTTTATTAATGAATTAAGCGAAATATAATTACTAAAGTATTTGTACCCTATATGGACAGGGCTCTCAATATGGACACCCCTAATATTTTTAAAGGTAATAATTTTGATCAAGAGATGGCTCAACATTCTCGCGAAGAAAAGCAGCTGAAAAGATAATTAAGGCTGGAAAGTGTAAAAAAGCGCGCTGTTCGCCATTTAGGAGGAAACTTGTTGTTTCGAGATGTGCTGATCTTAATTACTTGTAAGCTTAAATTCTTATTAAATATGGTAAAATTACATTAAATGTTGAAAAATGGATTATTTTAGAAAGCTAATAAAACATATTTTTGATTGTTATTGCATATTTTGCTTGAAAATATTTTCCTTATTCATTTGTTAAAAGATTTAGGAAAACTACGCCCAATATGGACAGCTTATGTCCTCATCGACTACAACTGTAAAAAAGAAGAAAATTCAACGTTGCCAAACAATAAATTCAAAAGGCATCAAAGTGGTAAAATCTTTGTTCAACAAAATGCCATTTGAACAATCCCCCAAAAACCTTCCTCCAAAAAACCCTTACAGAAAAATAAAAAGAAGACCCCCTCCCAGTAGGATATCTGTTGGCGAAATCGTAGGTATCAGTGGTATGACTTACTCAACAAAGGAGAGCAGGTACTGCTTCTTTTGCAGTATTGATGCTTTTTCAAACATGCGGCCATGCATCACATGTGGCATATATGTTCATGAGGATTACATGGGACTTACTGCCCATAGTGAAAAAGTTTCTATTTGTCCATGCTGTGAAGGCTGAGTAATAACAGATATAAATTTGCAGACAGATGCAATAAAGCTAAGCAAAACCAACAATATTATTTCATAATATTTACTAGAAATTAAGGGGCTTTGCATGGGTCTTCGAAGGGTAAAAACCGAGAATGACTCCCCCCTTTCTAAAATGCATGTTCTGAAGATCATTACTGTCCCTCCTCCTCCTCCGAATACTTTAAGATACATTTTTTTATTCCCTCTTTTCTAAAATCCCTTGGAAAAGAGGCTCTTCCATACACAGTGAGTAGAAAATCAATACTGAAACACCTGTCCATAATAGGGACAGGTAGTTCCTTATTCAGGACAGATAGTTCCTTATATGGACACTTGTAAACATTCTTTTGTTTTTATCATTTAAATAAAGCCAGAATAATTACTTAATAAATAAGGGCGCTAATTTTAACAATGATAGTCAATAGTCTAAGGATAGAAGTCACATATTTTTGGAGTCCTATGACTTGTACATGGGGGTGAAAAAATACATTTTCCTTAGGGTGTCCATATTGGGTATAGGTACCTTACAAATATATTATTTTTAATTTATTTTTTCAAATGCCAGTTACATATTAAAAATATTAAAGCAGAAATATCATTTTAAGATATAGATATTTTCATATTTCCAAGGGAACATTTTAAAAAATCATGTTTGTTTTAAAATCTTAAGTGGAAATTACTTATTTCAGACAAATTTCAGAAAATTAATTATTTCATTCGAATCATATTAATCATGTAAATTCATTTCAGATAAATTATTATATCACAGAGAGATTATTTTGAAAATATGCTTTGTAAAACTTTATGCAACTTTATTCCTTCATCTTTAAATAATCTGTAACATATTATGCTTAAATAATCTGAATAACGCAAAATTTATAAGTCTACACGGATTTCCTTTTACTTCCTTTGTGACACATTTTGCACAGTTATGGGAATATGATATCTATTTAAGTACAACAAAATTAAACGATTTGACGGTAAGTATATTACTGAGACTGGATATTAAGTTTTCTGTTTGATTAATTAGAAGCACTACATGCTTTGGGATTCAGATTCATGTTTTGAGATATCTGGATACACTTTGTTCTACTGATTATTATTTTCCTAAAAATCATAGTTGCACTTTTGTGGTTCTTTATGACTCAATTTATGATTTTAATATGCATTTTAACATTTGAAGTATTCTTAATTAAGTTTGAAAAACTATCAGTGACTGAATTGGGCTGTCAGACATCTTTGTATGTATTTATTCGTGTCACAATATATAGGTAGATTTTTACATTGGATATATTTGGAGTTTGACATAACGTACTCAGTTATTTAATACTATATAAGGATTCTACCTATGATGTGATATTATCTCGGATGCTTTTTTTCAATTGATAAAATCTTGAATGTATTCGAATATAAGATATTAAAATAACATTTAACTTTACTTTACTGCTTATTAAAAATAGATTTTGAATTATTGAAAAGGAACGTAAATTGTTATTTAATAAATCGGTTTATCAGATTTTTGATTTATTACTGTTTCACGTTTCGGAGACAAAATTGATAGTGTAAAAAATATAATATATTTTGATGCCAAAAACTTATCTTTCAGTAATTCTAGTTCAGTTTGTTTAAACATAGTGACGATGGCAAAGCCTAAGCCATACATATCACTTTAACTATATTTTTTTTTTCGTTTTTAAAACGCCACACAATTTTAATTTTTATACCACAATATAGAAAAATAACTGTTCTTACAAGTGCAATATTTTTAAATGTTTATGTCAATTTACTAATTTTTTATGTTTTTAAAATGATTTTCAGGTATAAATATCTTTTAAATCTATCGTGATCAAATGCGATTGGATCGTAATATATTAACTAATTTTTGATTTAAAAAATCAGAATATGTTTCCAACTAATACTGCGTAATGAAAGTAATGTTAATCAATCAATCAATCAATAAAATAATGCAAGAATATAAGAATTAAAATAAAACAGACATTTATGATAAAAAGTTAATTAAATCCAATTGATTTTTTAAATCATCAGATTTTAAAATATTCACCTATTATATAAACATTTTAATAACAATTTTAATTTTTCTTAAGAAAGGTGTTATAGTAAAAATAAAATACATTGGCATGTTTCGGAACCGTCAAATAAGTTCCATAGTCATAATATAAAATATATGACTATTATGACTATGAAACTATATGGACTATATGTTTATATTATGATTATGGAATTTATTTGACGGTTCCGAAACATGTCAATGTGTTTTATTTTTACTATAACACCTTTCTTAAGAAAAATTTAAATTGTTATTAAAACAGACATTTGACAGACATGTAACTGAAGTATGCGCTGAAACCATTTAAAATATTAAAATCAAAATTCATCGAAAGAAATCATTCCTGTAAGTGGTAGTAGTAGTAAAATCTCTGACATGCAGCTTATAAAAACTAGCGCATTTATTAGGATTTAAAAAAGGATTTAAATCTAAATTGATATTTTAGCGTTTGAAGAATGCTTTTTAGAGTTATTAGAGGGAACTTTAAAAGAAATATAATAAATGTGAAGAACTGAATATAGTTTTCAGTAAAAAGGTATTTAATATCTGTACTCTGTAATACGGAAATTTTCGGAAATTACGGAAATCCAAGGTACTATTCAAAATATAAAATATTTCTCCGCATATACTTTTACGAAAAACCTTAGTAATTTCGTCTAAGTTGATATAAATATTGTTCGGCTTTGCTAAAATTCTAATAATTGGCCCATTAAAATAATAAGTATAATTAACAAATAAATATTTTTCTAAGCAAATACTTGTCTAATAAAAGATAGACCTAATGTGCCCAGCTTACTTTAGATTATCATTGGAATAAGAAAAAATATTTGTTAAAAAAATAAATAAGCAAATAAATAGATAATATGGTACATACTAGAAAAGATAATTAATCCTTTGCGGGTAAGTTACTTCCATTTGAAAAATGCTTAAAAGAGTAACAGACACCAGAAATAACAAACAAATTTATTTCAAATGATTCAAAAGTTATTTTCACGTATGAAATAAAAGAAAATTATCCATTCTAGTATTCTGGGGTCAAGAAAGCAATTAGCTATCAAAATTAGGCGGCCCAAAACTGAACCACCGCCCTTGAAGTGGTTAAATGTATCCGTCAAAGGGATTTTGCCTTAGACCGTAAACAAGGTCATTCATTATTATCTCATATTTATTTATATATTATAGTAATTCAATTGCTGTTTTTTACAAAAGAACTTTTAGAAGACTTACTATAGAGCAATTTTTTATTTACTATTATTTTAACACAATCAAACTGATTGGTAAAGTTATCATACGAATTGAATATTTCCAGCTGAGCGAAAAATTGCCCCGGCCGGGAATCGAACCCGAATACTTGGCTTACAAGGCCAATGCTTTACCTGTTAAGCTATCAATGTTAACCTGTTAAGCTATTATGATAGCTTAACAGGTAAAGCATTGGCCTTGTAAGCCAAGTATCCGGGTTCGATTCCCGGCCGGGGCAATTTTTCGCTCAGCTGGAAATATTCAATTCGTATGATAACTTTACCAATCAGTTTGATTGTGTTAAAATAATAGTATATCTACGTATCCATCGTTATATGGAGTTCCATTACCTGCGGTTTATTCTGCCGAGCTGTTTCAAATGACGGACCAGATGTTATGACCAATAAGGTTATCTGAGCGAAAAAATCCCAGCCGGCTATCGCCCAAATAGCTTAACAGGTAAAGCATTGGCCTTGTAAACCAAGTATCCGGGTAAGTATCCGGGTTCGATTCCCGGCCTGGCCAATTTTCCGCTCAGCTGGAAATATTCAATTCGAATTTTTTGTTTGTTAGTTGTCAATTTCACTCATTTACACATTATTCTAATTAAACAAAAACAGATACTATGCTACAGAAAAAAAAATGACAAGTTAATCAATAAACTCTTTCTAGGAATAGCATTTTTTTATTGCAGCGAAAACTATTTATTCCATAGTAATTGATCATTAAACAAACTATTTGAAATGCGAAATATTAATATGTTTCAGCAGCAAAGACTAATGCTGGTTTGAATGTTATATATCGGATAGATAAGATACAGTTCCTATAATCGATCCAGCAATTTAAAAAGCAAAGTTATACCATTTCAATACACGCAAATTAACGCAAAGCATAACGAATCAACCACATGCAGACTTCTAAAACTTCAATTAAATAAAAATTTTAATGTTAGTTTATAGAAGAATTTAATGAAAGTTATACTTATATATATATATATATATAAAGCATTTGTCATTATATTATTTTTTTCCTTTTGAAAATTTTATGTAATATTTTAAGATTTCTGATATAGATCAAGTTAATTTGAGACATGATGACCAAAGGTTAAATCCCGTCTTGATTGATTTGAATAGAATTTCGAAGATCGAATCTTGATTGCTTCCTAAATGACCACTTTGTTATTCGAATATTGATATATTTCAGCTTAGAAAACTTTGGCATATTTGAATATAATGCATTGAGTAGGTCAGACGAATTTTTTATAGAATTTTGATTGATTACTAAACAAACTATTTGTCATGCTAAATAGCAATATGCTTTAACGGGAAAGATACAATTCCTGAAATCTTTACTCCCCTTCATGCACACATGGGGCATGAAAAGATTATTTTTCTTTTAGTTTTTATTTATCGGCCAAATAATTGAGATAATACATTATGTTGCTAAATGATTGTGCAACTAAGGATTATGGGTCTGATAGGTTTTAAAATAATATATTCCAAGCACTGTGGATGTGCATATACATTGTTAAAACTACAGGTGGCACATTGCACCTTTTAGGGGTGAAAGGCTTGTCTCACTGGTGACACCCCTAAGGGAGCAAAATGACACCCTTAATCAGGGTGAAACGATGGCACTCCTAATCCAGAATGCCCAATAATAAAAATAAATTTTAAATCGACTTTTGGCCTGCGAAGGATTCGAACCCACAACGTCTGATTGCAAGCTGAACGCTCTAACCGTTCGGCCCATTGAGTCCAGAATATAAGTAAAATTGTAACACTTTGTGCGATTTTCAGTACAAAAGTTTAAAAACTACAACGTTGTAACGCACAAATTTCATAAAAACTCAAAACCCCCAAAGAGTTTCAAACGACGTATAAAGGATGCCTTGATCCTCTTCCTCAGTGAAAAAAAAAATGAAATGAGTTTAAAAGACCCGGGTCGGTTATAGCCCCGAGTACTGGTGTGGAATGAATGAAAGTGTGTCAGTCAAGATTTTAAATTTCCTTGCATTCAATTTACTTTTGAAATTGAAACTCAACAACTTTTTTCTGGCTAGATTTTCTGGATGTTTTAGTGATTCGTGATACTTCTGAATTTTTGGCAACTGTTTACCGAAAACCGTTTGCTGTAAGTTTGTCCCCGCATTATAACTCCAATCACCCCCCCCCCCACACACACACACACACAGAAACATGCTACATTTCATACACTTATTTTCCGTGCCCTAAAAATTTGCTCAAATCCCGAGTTTCGTCTCTGTTTTCTCTCCAACTAATAAAGTCACTTTTTCTAATTTCAAAGACCCAATTGCCGATCATGACTACTGGGGTATTTACACAGTTTTTTGTCAATGTGGTCTCTCATACATTGGGCGAACGAACCATGCACTAAGAATTAGACTTAAAGAACATCGTAATTATGTCTTAAAGCACGAATTTGAAAGATCTACAATAGCTAAACATTGCTGGGAATTTAACCATCACTTTAAATATTAAGATGCAAAATTGATTCAAAAACGGCCTTCAATCTTAGATTTAAACTTTTACGAAGCTTATAATATTCATAAAAATACTTCTACTTTAGTAAACGACATGGCTAGCACCCCTTTTCTTTCAGAATTATGGAGAGATCCTGCGTAGTGGCTCTGACTTCTAGCTATTTCCGGACAGTTACGTCATTCGCCTTTTTTGTATTTAAACCTTTTACTGACACATTTTCAATCATTCCACAGCCAGTACTCGGGGCTATAATCGAGCCGGGTCTTTTGAACTCATTTAAATTTTTTCTTTCACTGAGGAAAAGGATCAAGGCATTCTTGAAACGTCGTTTGAAATTCTTTGGGGGGGGGGGAGGTTGAGTTTTTATGAAATTTGTGCGTTACAACGTTGCAGTTTTCAAACTTTTGTATTAAAAGAATTTGGTCAAAAATGATGAAGTAATTTAGGAATAATCTATAAGCTTTATATTTAAGTAAAATTAATAAGATAAGAAGAATTTAACAAGAATTTATTAGAATTAATGATAGATTTTATTAAAGAATAGTAAATTAGTGAATATGCCAGCAATGTAGCATAATAGAAAGAAAATAAAAGGGAGATACAATGCGCACACTTAAAACATGAAATGTGTTGAACTATAAAAGACTAATCAAATTCCAAAAATTATGGAAATACAAAAAGATGTGTGTTTTATATACATATACATAATTCTATTTTAAGTAAATAGTTGAAAATTTCTAAAACGAAGTAACTCATTTGATATAACTGAGGACTTTACTTTGTAATATTTAATACAAAACAAAATAAATGTTGCTAACCAACTTAGACCTTATTAATAAAAAAGATGAAGAGACCAGGAAAAATTTAAAAGAAATGTTTCTTTTTCATTCCGGAAATGTGGCTTTGTATTTTAAAGTAGCACTATGAAATTTATACATTGTTTCCAGCTCTCCATTCTTCTTTTTTATTTTGAATAAAAGACGATACCTAAGAGTTTATTTTAAAGTATTTTCGATGCGTCCGTTTGACCTTTCCCAGTTAGAATTTAGTTTTTCAAATAGGAACATATTGATTATTTATATTTTAGAGTGTTTTTCTTTTGGTGATGGTTTTAAGGGGGATTAGGGCATGATCAATATGGAAAAACGTGCAAACAGAGCTCTCGCTTCGAGTCAGAATATAAACATCGCTTTATATCGACATTATATCGCTTCTATATAAAAACAGAAGTATTCAGTGCAATTAAATTAAAATTTCTGATATTTTAAAGGTATGTTTGTAGTCTTATAAAATTATAAAATGAAGTACTTCAATGTAATATAATAAGAAATATAGCAAAGTTTATGTAACACAATTTTCGAAAAAAAAGTATGTGTTATATCACCACCCGCAAGATATCTTAACGTTGAATTGACACAAGAACCTAATTTTTGCTTTAAAATGATCCGGAAACTTTACTCTATAGAATGAATTAAGGATTATAACTATCAGTAAAAAAAAAAACAATATTAAAAAAACTGAAATTTGAAAATTTAAAACCCACCTAAAAAATACAACTTTTTTTCATTAAAACTACTCAAAATATTAAACTATCTAAAATATATTAATTCATTCTATAGATAATGATGTTATATGCATGCCAAAAAAAGAAAAAGCCATTCCATTTACATTCCATCAAATAGTTTTTTTTTAAATCTTGGTGTTAGTCGTCGAAAATCAAGTTTTGAGAAAACGCGACTTAAAGTTGAAATTATATGGGTGCGGCTATAAAAGTGTTGATATATAAAGCTTATAACTCCGTTAAAAATGCAAATATTTTCATGCGGTTTTTTGCATTGAGTTCCGAATTAAATGAATAATCAAACTAGATCATAAGAAAATTGATTTTTTGAAAAGTTTACAAGCCCTGAGTCCCCTTAAACAATAAACCGAAATATTCAGATTCATTTTGTTCATGTGTTTATTTTATGTTCATGTGTTTATCTTTTTATGAATAACGTGTACACTGGATAACAACATTTATTTTGTTTAATAACTGATCTATTAATTTTTATTTTTATTTATTTATTTATTCATTTATTTTTAATCTAAGATTATTTGTCTGAGTCAAGGTTTTTTAAATAATGAAAAATGGATTCTTAAGATATTTATCATTTTCAAAGTTTTTAAGAAAACTTTTATTAATTTTATTTGTTTTAAGCCAAAATGAAAAATGCTTCAATTGTTCAAATCATATATTTTCTGATATCACAATAAATTTTAGGTTATACATTTGACAGATGTTTTAGAAAATGTACCGAACAGCTACATTGTTTAAAATTTTTTTTTGGGATAATTAGTTATTGTAGTCATTTAGTTCTTGAAAACTAATCTGAGTTCCGTAAATGTATTCGGATTTTGATGAGATTGGTAAACTTTATTTTGGATCCTGTAGACATGTTTGGCATTATATATGAAGTGGATGGAATTAAAAATTCATTTACATAAATACGCAAAGGAATTCCGTTACATTGTGGTCTATGGGGAAAAATTCGTTTGCAGAGTATTTTAATGATATTACGCTATTGCAGATGTATTGAAATTGATATATATCGCTGAATTTTACTACGATTACGTTAGAACTGGACAATCAGAGCATTTTATTCTACTTACAGGGACACACAAAAGAAAAAGGTTACAACACTATCTTTAAGTATAATGATTGCTGGAAATACGTTTTCAATTCTCGAAAATTTGTATATTAAGCAATTTTAAATTTGTCTTCATCTTTATGAGACAGCGTAATTTATTGTTTTTATTATTATTCGAGTTAAAATTATCTTATTAAAATTAAAATTATCCTAATAAAACCCCGATAACAGATTCATTTCATTGTTTTTAATATATGGTATAAAATTTTATAACTTATGCTGAATTAATCAAAAGTAATTTTAAAAACATCTGTGTCTTTACATTTGTGAGACGCATAGCGTTTGACTTACATTTTAATGCCATATAAAGTATATAAACTTTAATCTCGATTATACTTTCGTAAATACACCAATTTTACTTATTTAATGGGCATTCAATAATCAATATTTAAAAACTAATGACAATTTACCTTTCAGATTTTGCTTTATGTAAGGAGGAGTCCGAAAAATTAGTGTTCACACAATTTTCGTTTTTTTTTAAGTTTAATATTTATTCTGCATATTCAAATTATATTTGTAACTTTCATTTTGTAACTAATTAGGGATGCAGTTTCTATTATTATATTAGTATCATTTTAATCAATAAAACTATTTATATTATACAATGAAACTTTTATGATAACAAAATGTATTTATTATAAACAAATAGTTGGCTAAATTTAAACTTTAATTCCAACATCCAGTCCGGGATAATTAGAAAATGCATATGATAGAAATATCTTCTGCCTTATAATGCACAAACACATTATTATATTATAAATTCGATGACAAACGCAAACACTCTACATTGGAGCGTGTATAAGAGGACATTCATTTGAAACTTTGTCATAAATAGATGTCTAAAATTGAACATCTGTTTGATTAGCCGTGAATCAATTCATAACACTGTATGCGAATGTGAGTTAATATTATTATAACTGCAATAGAGATGACAATATAATATTATAACCAGGAACATTTTTATACTTAAGAAAAGACAAGAAAATGACACTGAACATCGAGATTTATTCTCAAATTATGATAATATTAATGAATCTTTGAGAATAATCTATTGGTTATATTATTCGTTTCTTACTAATATTATTTATCTCTTTTTTAAATTACATTGTGACATAATTAATAACTTAATAAATATTCTTTAAGTAATGTTGTAATCATTATAATCTCTTTTTTTTCAGCTAAATTTTGTTTCAAGTTTTATTCTTTAAATAGCCATGTATAGTAAGCAAGCACTTTAGGTAAAATAAATAAATAAATAAGTAACAATATAATAAAAATACTAAAAATAAAACATCTATGATGATGAGAGTAACAAATAACTTTATTATAAAAATTTAAGATAATTAAAGAAGCATTTGTTTAATATTAATTATTATTAGTTTAATATTATCGACTAAAATACTTTAATAATGATATTTCTTGTGTCTTAATTAAAATAAAAATTACTTAAGATAAACTGAAAAGTATAAAATTACGTATTTAATGTATAATTGTTGAATAAACTTATATATATAATTTTAAAATTTCACTATTTTAAATTTCACACGTCTTTTTTTGATACTTTGAAATCAGCAATTACCGAATTTTTTATTTATTTAAAGTTATTCATAAGAGAGTCCATTGAAATTTATTATTCACATACATATTCACATTTTATAGATCGACATATTTGTAATTGTATGTATTCGCTGTTGTGTATTCGCTATTTTTTCGCTTCCTGAGTATATGGATTGAATGGTTGGACGGTTTGTAGGATAATCACATAGTTGGGACACGGACAATGTCTAAATTTTATAAAAGCCGTTTGGTATTTAATTTAAATTCAATAATTTTTTACTCATGTTTTTCATGTTCATTATATTTGAAAGTTTTCTATTTACATTCTGAAGATCACTCGATGAAAAGGAGTTGAGTCAATTTTTAATATATTTTAAATGTTTTATTATTAAAGTGATGTCTTATGAGCAGAACAGTTATTTATAAAATTATTTATAATATTATTTAAGTTCTTACTTTTTGGTTGTGCAATATATATTCTCTTTATTACGATATAGTTATTAATGGATGTAATCAAGACTTACGGCTTTTATATTTCACATTGAAGGTGTAATGTGTCTCATACCCATTAGGAAGGCTACAATTGTAGCACTTAATTGAGTAATTTTCAGGAGCTACAAATTATGTGGCAGACACGAAACAATTCTACGAACCTTGGATTCTTTTAAAAACTCAACAGTTATTAAATTACTAAAATTTTAAAAATATTAAAAATATTAAATTACTAGAATCAAACTGTGTTAAATTTTGTACATAAAGATTTTTAAAATTATTTATATTAGGCTATATTCTTCCTTTTTGTGCGTAATTCTCATTCACTTCATGATTGTAAAACGTTTGGTGGTTCATGAAAATGATTCCATCGTGATATGCAGATTCAATCTTATAAAAAATTAATAATAATTATTGTTACACTTGATTTCATCCAGGTAGTTCAGTGGTAGAGCATTCTCTTGCAGCTTAAAAGACACTCCTTTGATCCATGGTTTAGATCTTTTTCACTTTTTTGGATTTACGGAATTGAAGTAAATAAAAAATTAGCAATTGCTAATTTTTAATACATATAACTGTTGCTATAAATGTAAACATATCGAAAATGGCTAATAGTGTATTCAGATTTCTTTTTTTACTTTTTTAGAAGCTCTCCGTTATAAAATGCTTAGAATTTGAAAAACAATAATGACGAAAAAAGTAACTTAATGAGTTTCAGCTATAAAATATTTTTACATTTCAGTTTTTAATATATTTTTTATTAAAATCATTCATGTTATTATATTTTTATTTACATTTAATGTTTTAGAAAATGAATTTCAAATAATATAACTAGATCTGGTTTTGGAGATACTGTGGAAAAATGGTAAAAACAAGTACTGTATTTTTATATTTGAATTTTTTTTTTAAATTAAAGCATCTAAAAATGGTAAGATTAAAATTCAATTAGTTACCCACTTTCAATTGAAATCGGGGAATAGTATTGTGCATGTAACTCATCTAACAAGTTTTCCTGTGGTATTTTAAAAATATATCTACATGCAAAAAAATTTGTTTATTTTACTATAACTCAATTAAAAATATAACTATTTTGTGGGAAATATAGCGATGCAAAACATTTAATTGCTTGATCAAGTATAAAGTCTAACATTTAAATTATATTTACTTTGAAACAACTTAAAAAATCTAATGCATATGGTAATACAATCCTTGAAGGATCAGTGCCGACAGTATCCATACCTATTTTATTGACCATGGGCCCCGAGTTTCTCCCCAGCCTATTTCGATCTGGTCAGCCTAACGCAAGACTTTTTGAAATTTATTTCCGAAGCAATCTTTGCACTCATACCGACCCCAAGGGGTTCTAATGGGCTCCTTGCCCAGTCGGCAGTTAAATGCTCGATCTCTACCGTGGCAGTCGGATGCACTGACCACCAACCGATCACATCGACCAAAATCATAACATAAGATCTTCAAAATGAGAAAATATTCGACAAGTTTTAAAAAATATCTAAACAAAAAGTCAGAAAGGTACATAATCACTTTATTGTAATGGTCGCTTGAAGCACAAGTGCAGAGAAGACAGAAACGTTCTTCTTACAGCCACCTGACAGGAAAATTTGCTTCCAATAGGTTATACGGTCACCCCGGAGTGCGATGCAAGATTTAGAACACGTCTGTCCATACTGAGGACGAGGTTGTCTACACTGTAAAAAAAATCTGTAACCTTAGTAATCTAAATTAACCGAAATCTCTTATGCTTACTAAAATTTTATGTGTACACTGTACAAGAAAATGATGTCAATCTACAAAACTTGTAAGCAAAACTAAAACCATCTGTAACTTTACAAAAGAATTTACTAAAATTTTGGTAACTTTACTAAAATTTTATCTATAATGCTAGTTATCGTCACTTAAAATGTTCTTGGAATACGATTTCCCAAAAAAATTCTTAGTAACCTTAAAATTTGTTTGATTCAAAGTGCAAATCTGTATCTGTTACATGAATTTTTATTGTTGCCGTTACATAAAAAGTTCTTGGAATACAATTCTACTAGAAAAATTATTGTAACTTCCCTAATTTTTTTTTACAGTGTAGGAGATGTTGAGGCATTCAGTCTTATGCCTCTTGTACCGCCAATTTCAGCTCCAGAATCGTTGCCGGCGCCTGCTCAAGTGATTCTAAGCATATCCGGAGAAGGTTCCACATGTGTTCTATGGAATTCAAGCCCGGAGATGTTACAGAGCATTCCATGTGTTAAATATCTTCACTCTCTTAGAGTTCTTCGATAACCACTGTACGATGTTGTAGATCGTTGTCGACCGTGAAGAGGACGTCTGGAGCCACGACTTGTGTAAAAAGACGCACGTGAGGCAAGAGAATCTGGCGAAATATCGGGCACCAGTTACTGAACGTGTTTGAAAGTCGTGGAGGCTACCAAGCATGATACCACACGAAACAAGAACTCTGACACCCCCAAAATGGTACTTTCATTGATGTTGGAGTGGGTGTTGGGTGTTCCCAGCTCCCTCCAGGTGTGTAAATGTCCGGAATCGCTCGTGATACTAAAGTGGCTCTCATCCGTAAAGAATAATAGAGCCCACTCCTGTTCTTTCCATTTTTGTGCTTCTGGCACCACAAAAACCGGCGTCTCCGATGAACAGGCGTTAATAGTACATGCCATAATGTACGTCGAGTATATAAACCCCCTTTTTGCGGCCCTTTAGCCATGGTAAAACAGGATATTTGACTTCTTGTAGTTAGATCAATCTGTCTTGCGATTTCTACAGCTGCCTTCCGCTTGTTTATTTTCACCTGTAGGACAACATAATGGTCGTCTGCTGCTGTTGTTGCTCGTGGGCGACCACTGCTGAATGCTGAGACAGCTGATCCTCTCGTTTGAAATGCACTTCTGGCTCTTAAAGGATGTTGTGAGAGATAATAAACTCTTGTGTCACACCTGACACACTTCAACCTTCATACAACTTCCAATTTATTCCAGCTCGTGTAAAATCATCCAGATGACATCTCCTGGATTGCCTCTTGTCTAAATCACACAATAGTAGTAAAAAATGTCGTTGAAATCCCATGCAATAGATTTCACCAAATTTCTGAATGGATATTGCTTCTGTGCTTTATCCCCCTTAATACCTAATCCTTTTACGCCATATACCATATATGGACATGTCCTACAGAATTTTTTTATATCTCATGATTGGCGTTTCATTTCGTTCGATTGCCTTTTTTGGCTTTTATGCTAATTTATCTGTTCCGTCCTTAATTTTTGCCCACCAGTGTATCTTGCTTCAGGAAAAGTATGTAAGTGCAACCATCTAGTAAACCGCTAAATTGCGCTGCATGCACTTTGATACTACAGAGGGTATGTGTGTGTGTGTGAGGGGGCATTTTGATTCCTACGACTTTGCTAGAAATATCAGAGCCGTATTTTATTTGAAATAGAATTTTAAATGTTGCAACAGACGAAATGTTTTTGCACAAACATGTATTTGTAACATGTTATTGTTGATTTTATATTACTTTTTCTTTCAACTCAGCAGTAGGAATCCAATCTTTATAGAAATATAATAAATTATCAATAATAAACAACACATATTCTGTTAATTGCATTGCCTAATATATTTTGAGTTTATAAAATCCAACAAAAAATGTTCAAAAATTAAAAAAAAATTCTAGAAAATTCCTTTTGTTTTATCATTAAATAATATAAGTTTGCAAATAATGTACAAAAATGTGTGCGGACTATAAAACTCATTTATATTTCCTTGAAATAACTTTAGCACTTATACCTTCATATAACATCTTAACATACAAAATTTTTATCCAATATCTTACTCAGTATATATATATACATCCATGTATGTATATATATTTGCGTGTGTGTAGTATGTGCGCGTATAATGTGCATAAATAATTTTCAAAAAATCAAAACTTTGAATCAAACCAAAATATTTTAAAATGCATTATTAATTTTTAAAATAAATTGTATTCCAAAAGAAACGTACTTTTGAAGAATCTTTTGATAAGCTTTTTTTTCTGTTACATACATTTTGAAAAGTCCCTTTATATATTTCTGGATTTTGATAAAAATGTATTTAAAAATACATATGTTGATGCATTTCAAAAGACGGTTAAAAAAATGAAGAAGAAATGCATCTCTTGTCATTTATTCTCCAAATTCAATAAATGTTTGCCTTTGGAAAATTAGATAAGCTGAATGCATTGAAACTTCTTTTCAAAAAATGAAACCCGTTTTCCTTTTTTTATAGATATTTTTCTACGTGGGTTGGTTATCATTATTTACACAATATAGCTTGAAATGTAAATAATATTTTACCGTAGTTTCAAATCCAAAAAGAATATCCAAAATAATTTTGCACCTCAGATAGTGCAAATAAAGAGTTTTCAAACATTACGAAATTTTACTGCAACCATCCAATTTTAACAATTGG
The DNA here is from genome assembly GCA_964019185.1 of Maratus speculifer. NCBI lineage: Eukaryota > Metazoa > Arthropoda > Arachnida > Araneae > Salticidae > Maratus > Maratus speculifer. The sequence goes on along the minus strand of OZ025294.1, from coordinate 26,137,913 downwards.
CTTAAAAAGCATAACTTTAGTAAATTTATGGTATTTTTTTTCACTCATCAAAAAGCTGAAACGTTATCAGCTGTGATATTTTCTGCTAAAGAAAAATTCCGTTACTTTGCATATTTATACAATTTATTTAGAAAATATATGACATATTTCAAAAAATTGATAACAGATAAAATGTTTAGTGATTCTCAATGCGAAAGTTTTATTAGAAGGACGAAACTTGGTGTTTTAGACGCAATTAACTTTTAGGAATAATTATATATGTATAAAAAATTTGTTACGGCTTCCCTTAACCTTGGCTGTCGCGCATGCCTCCATGGAGCATTCTGCTCTAATTTAGGTTTTGCCTTTTGGCAACATATGAGAAGTGACAGTTGGTTGTTTATCTTCAATCTTTGCGGACCCATGGTGCGTTCGCTGGATCCAAATTCTTTCGTTGAAATGTAAATATAATTTGTACATAATTTTGTACATATAAAGAATTTTAAAGAAATAATTGTTGCATTGTATAACTGAACCAGCAGTCAAGTGGGTTTTCAAAATACTCTCACCTTTCGACGCAAGAGTACAAACTTTTATCCCGATATTTCATTAAATTATTCTAATTTTCCAGTTTTTCACTTTTTTCTGTTTTAAATAATATTTTATTATATATTCTACTTAAATTTCTTTTCTTTTTAAGCGCCTATTGTAATATTTATCTTATTTCGAAGGTCTACTTTAAAAAGATTTGTCTATGGATTGTTTAGAAATTGAAAAAAAAAGAGTAATATGGTCTTCCGCATTCATGCATTAGGTTTTATACCGGGTCTGCACAGGGTTTTCTACGCATTGAGCCAAGTCACTGATCAAATCAGAAACCTGTTCATGGAAAACTTTACTTACAGCAGCAAAGATGTAAATAATATACGGCCTTGCAGAGAGAAGCGTGAAAAAAAAACAGCATGGAAATAAAAAATAAAAAATTAAGATTATCTGTAACTGAAAACACATGAGTTGGACTAAGCATTGGGGGAACGAGCATTAAGTGCTTAAAGTATTGTAAAGGGCATACACTTCCAACACTGTCCAATGGCTAATCCCTAAACCATTTGTCACAGATATTAGTTCCGATTGCAAGAATGCTTTAAAAAATGTAAAGAATTGTTTTTAAAGTGGTTTAGGTTAAAAAAAAATAAATAAATAAAAAATTAAGAAAATTAAATTTTTTATACGGTCCCCCGGTCTTATAAGTCATATTAAGTAAAACATTTCCGTTACTCTAACAAGCAATACAAAGGGGGTCCCACTTATGTAACATTAAAATTGACCGATTTCTGAAGCTTTAAATTTCATGATTTAAATCACTTTTCTGTAACTGAAAACACATGAGTTGGGCTAAGCATTGGAGGAACGCGCAATAAGTGCTTAAAGTATTGTAAAGGGCGTTCCATTTCCAACACTGTCCAATGGATAATCCCTAAACCATTTGTCACAGATATTAGTTCCGATTGCAAGAATGCTTTAAAAAATGTAAAGAATTGTTTTTAAAGTAGTTTAGATAAAAAAAAAAAAAAATTAAGAAAATTAAATTTTTTATACGGTCCCCCGGTCTTATAAGCCATATTAAGTAAAAAATTTCCGTTACTCTAACAAGCAATACAAAGGGTTCCCACTTATGTAACATTAAAATTGACCGATTTCTGAAGCTTTAAATTTCATGATTTAAATCACTTTTCTGTAACTGAAAACACATGAGTTGGACTAAGCATTGGGGGAATGCGCAATAAGTGCTTAAAGTATTGTAAAGGGCGTCCATTTCCAACACTGTCCAATGGCTAATCCCTAAACCATTTGTCACAGACATTAGTTCCAATTACAAAAATGTTTTAAATGGAATAAAGAAATATTTTAAAGCGATTTAACTGAAGTTGCTGCCACCGTATAAGTTTTACAGTAATATTAATTTTAATTAATTAACTTCTAGATTGACTAAAATAAATGAAGGAGCGAGTTTCAAAATTCTTTTTATCAAGAAATCAAGGTTTGTAAATCGCAAAAACCTTTAGATGCATCTAATAACTTTATTATAAATTTGGAGATTGTATTGTTACATTAGTGCAGATTGGTATAGAGTGGTAGAGAAAACAAAGGTGGTAAGGCGAGTTTTGAAATTGACATATTCAATTATATTTTTACATATGTTTTATTTTGTAAGAAAATGAAGCAATTCCTTTTCAGACTTTCATTTTAAAAAGATGTGTTATATTTCTTAATCTTTTACTTTACTTAGACCATTTGTATGTATATTTTTCTTGTTAACTAAGTTCCAAATGTCGATCGAGGTTCAATTCGCATACTTATTTATATCCAATGACATTGCAATATTAATACGATTTGAGGTGAGTACAATTTACTTATTTTATAGGAATACGGAAATTCTATAACATTAAGTAATCCAACAGAATTTTAAATATGTATCATATTGTAACTGTTGTGACATTGTAACATTGTGACTGTTGCTTTTCATCATTTAATTTAACAAAATTTCTGTAATTTTTTTTATGTTTTTAGTACAAGTTGAAAAGTTTCCTATAATATGTAAACATCAACATAAATTTAAAAAATGATATTGTAAAAAATATTTTATTCTCAATGATTAATGTTAAATGTTAACTGACATTTATTTTTAATTCCAGTAAATTTGTGACTGACCCCTATTATGCAACAAAAGATATTCTTCAACTTTAAATAGCTATTACACGGTCAGTTTTAATCGTAGAGGAATGGGACATTTTTCTCTTATTTGTTAGAGTAGTTGTTAAAATTTACTAAATACTATTTATAGAACCCGAGGGCCGTACAAAAATTTAATGTTCGTAATTTTTTAATAAATATTTTTTGGAGCTAAATTGCTTAAGAGCGTACACTAGTCACGCGGTAAAAGCCGAGCGCTAATGTAAAGTCTATGGGGGCGTTCTTTTCAAATATCTCGCTGAAATTTTAATATTTTTGCATGATTTTTTTGAACAAGATAGCTGAGGGCGATCCACAACCGGCCTAGTTTTTACTTTTTCGATTTTGCTTATATATTTTTTATATTACGATAGTTTCAATTTCAGAACCGGTTTAAACCGGTTCCGAAAGTTTAAGTAATTGTTTAAAGAAAATCTGAAACGAAACCTGAAAAAGTAAAAACTAGGCCGGTTGTGGATCGTCCTCAGCTATCTTGTGCAAAAAAATCATGTAAAAATATTAAAATTTCATCGAGATATTCGAAAAGAACGGCCCCATAGACTTTACATTAGCTCTCGGCTTTTACCGCGTAACTAGTGTGCGCTCTTAAAAATATTTATCTACCTAATTTAAATCATTTTTGCAATTGGATTGACGATTGGATCTATGATTAACGATTTAGAAATTAGCCATTGGCCAACGTTCAGAGTGGACAGACTGTATATACAACGTATAACGATCAAATTTAATATACTTCTTCATATATTGTTATTTAAAAGAATAAAAAAAAATACTTGAAGGCTAAATCCATGCACAGATTTATTACGTTATAATAAAGAACATGTACAAAATAGTTTAAATCTCTATCTCAATCACAAAAAGCCTTAGTATTTGAAAAAAAGAAAAGTAACGAAAATTTCAAAATGTAGAAAAAGTTACTTAAAATTTTAATTTATATGAATAATTGCGATGAGTGCATTAACAGAATTCGCAATATCTGGTGTATAATTGCCTTATGATTGAGATGCCAAAATATCTACAACGAAAAAGCTTTCATTTAATATTTAAAACAAATAGAAAAAATCATGCATTAAGCGTCGATTATGAAACACTTTCCAACACTTCATGAAATCTTAAAAAAATTTTCGTTATTTGGAAAAATAAGGTTATTGTCTGAAGCAAAATATGTATTCCAATAATTTCGAACAGCTCTGTATTTGATCTGTAGGTTGATTATACGATACCTTGGAGAAATTTAGTATAACAAGAAAATGCTTAGCAGTTTGAAATTTCTCTTTCAACATCTATACTTGTGATGGAGTGTCCCTTTCTAATAAAGGCACTCTAGTATTTTGAGTGAGATCGTGAAGTCAATGTTCTGACATGTGTGGCGCAAAAGCGACATCTATCCTTTATGTAACTTTAACTTTGTGTGTGGCGCCCTCGAATCTACACTGTAAAAAGAAAGGAGCAATATTACATTTAAACCGGGGTTATGAATTGCTGAATAAAATTTAAATCTGCACTATTTTCGGTATTAGCTCCGTAAAAAATGTAAGAATAATCTTGGAATGGTGGTATTTTATACTTTAGTCGCAATTATTGAACGGTAACACCAAATTCAGAGTCATATATCATCTTTCTGTTTTGATTTCATATGTTTGCAGACGACACGCCGCCATTTTACTTCGCATTTAATCCTTCTTTCTAACTTTCGGATAGCAGGTGGAAAAGTAAACAAACGGTAAGCAATATTAATATTATTCTTTGTAGATGTAAGATTTAAGACTAAATAATGTTTGCATGTGGGTTTTTTTAAAATTAGATAATGCTTTTTAATAATATGTTAGTGCACTGCCATTTTAAGAACAATGGCGACATGTTCGAATTTAACGGGAAGTATGCCTTTAGTATAACAGTTGTAATCAACTTTTTTTTTTATACAGCTTTGTTTTTTTTTATAGCTGGCATAGTTAAGCTTTTTTATATTATACATTAAATTGTATAATTGTGAGGTAATTTAATATCATATGTAGCTTATTTTTGTTATTTTCTTAAGAAAACTAGAAACTCCGAATTAAACTTATAGTGATAGTTACGAGTAATTATACATTTCGTTGCAAAAATATTTTATATCGTATGACTATAGCGTTTGCCCGAACTTTAACAAAAAATATTTTCATAAAAAATTCGTTTTTATAATGTTTTTAACTTGCTGAACGCATTATTGACCTATGAAAAAGATATTTTAAAGCATGCAAATATAGGAAATTTTAGTTCGTTTCACTAAAGTTATTTCATTCAAGTTTAGTTCATATTTCGTTGCTGTAATATGCTTAAAATGAATGTTATAATAAATTGCTGCCATTAAAAGGAAGTTTCTCTGTCTCTTTGCGTCAAACTATTTATTTTATGACTGTATTAAATTTAAAATGTAATCTCTAAATTATTTTTTATTTTGCTGTTAAAGTCATGTAAATATTAGGAAATTTCCTTTTTTACCATTTAGTGTACTTTAATAAATAGTAGCAAAATAAAAAAAATAATTTAAAAATTATATTCCAAATGTAATACAGCCATAATTTAAAATAAATCACTTCACGCAAAGAGGTTGCTAAACTTCCCTTTAATTGAGACAATTTATTATAACGTACATTTCAAACATATTACTTACTTTACACCAAACATGGTGGCAACTAAGTTGTCACTAAAAATGGTGTTTATTTATACCATTTGATAGTTGGTGACTCATTACAGCAATTTACAAATGGAATTTTATTACACCACTTAGGGTGGCAACTTAGTTGCCACCCTTTTTGGTGTAAAGTAAGGGAGTTTTTTTTTACAGTGTACAGTTAACTGCGGTTATGAGTTTTATGCAAATTTCTAGCTCCGTCTTCAGTTTGCAATGTATAAAAGCTGTGAGTTGGAGTAGGTGTGTGTGTTGTGTGGCGAGAGGAGTCAGCAAAGTGTTGTGTGGAAAGGAAAGCCAGCAAAGTGTTGTGTGGCGTGGTGAGCCGGGATAGCCTAAGAGTCTTTAAGGTAAGAGTTGCCTAAGAGTTGAATATGGAAGAGTATCAGCAATCAAGTCGGGTAAGAGTTAATTAGCACTGTGAGTGTTTGAGAATAAAAGATTTTCTGTGGCCACGGGCTGTTTTCTTACAGGTTAATGTAAGATTAGACCGTGGCCTGGAAAGAAGAGCCGGACTTAGCCGTAAATGTGAGTATGAGTTACAGTTTAATCTCATAGTATTGTGTTTAGTTGTTAGAAATATTGAGCTTTGGCTCCACTCCCCATTTCCCAAATAAAGTAAATAAAAGTGTTGGATTTTAAGTTTATTCAGACTAATTCTCATTTGACGACACCCCAAACCAAGTCACATACTAATAGATGAAAAAATACTTGAATACTTTTATTCAGTCCTGTAGTTTACCTAGTGCCATTATTACACGACCGTATTTAACTAAAATTTATTTTAAATTAAAACACTCTTAAAACTACTGGAATCTCATACTCAGAAATAATCATTCATACTCGTTAATGTATCCAATTCTTTGCGTAGCCCTGTATATCATTCTATCTATATTCTACAATCCCTTTTTAGTAAGTTGACTGCAGTTTAGTGTAAAAAGGCTTATCTTATTTAAAAACAACCATTATGTAATTTACACTCATGTTCAGTAATGTTAGCGAGCTCTTTTGTATAGCTCTGTAAATCAACTATAGCATTTATACACACCATATAATGTGCATAGATTTAGTGAAATTTAAAAACGCATATCATAATTAAAATGTATTTCATCCATCCATCAGCCATCCCCTGATGCATATACAATACTTCGAAAAGGATGTGCTATTTGAAATCTTTTAAGTGTTCCTGTAAATGCTATGCACTTTGTATTATGCAGACTATATCATGCAGCTTATGTTAAACCTGCGCGATGCATATAAATTTTATTACTCTTAAAATAGTGTAATATAATCAAAGTATATCTCACACAATTTCCCCCTTTACCATTATGTAAGGAAATTTTTTGTGCGACCCTGTTAATTAATAATAGCTAATTTTTTCACCACATATTTTACTGAATATATATTTTAATACACTTCGTAAATGCATATAAATTTAAATGTGTTTGCCTGGTTGTAACGCCTTTAAAATCCATTTAAAACGATTTTTTCTTATAGGCCGTAATGTAACGGTAAAATTTTGACTGTCCTTCTAAATAAACTAATCATGATAGAAACTTCATTTGAAACAGGGTTCGGGCTAGGAAACACATGAGTAATATACAAAAATGTCAGGGCAATCCGAATATATTTACGTGAGTTAGATCAGAGAAAGAGGGACAGACGGACAGAAAAATCGAAATTATAAACGGTTACAAATAATAAAATATAATATAAAATACATAATAAATAATCATAAAATGTATACTTACTCATTCAAGACATTCATTAATTTTGATTTCTTTAAAATTTGGACTGGCATACTCCAGGCAATACTCTGGCATACACTGAGTTGGTAAAAACTCAAAAACTTCAGTTTTTTTCACCATGTGTCAAAGTGTTTAAAATACTTGCATTTCATATTTTCACAAAACCGAAAAAAAGAAAAAACATTTATCTTGAAAATAAATTTTTATGAAAAAAGAAAACATTAAAAAATCTTAAAAAGCTTAATTATTTCATTTTTAAATACATTTCACGAGGATTTCTTTTTAAAAATAACCTATAGTAGGTTTTTTATAATGCAGAAAGAATCAATGAAGTAGATAAATAAAATTCCTTATAAGTTATTCCCTAAAATCAATAAATATTCCCTTTCAGTGAAAATGATAAGTTTTGACGCATTATTTTTTTTCCGAATTTCGAAGAATGATTTCTATTTTTATAAATTGTTTTTTGCAACCGAATCATTATTTACACAATGGAGTTTTGCACACAAATAAAACTTTATCTTACTTGGAAATATAAATAAACCATTTAAAAAGATTCTTCGCCTCCGTTATAAATAAATGATTTTCAAAATTATTATCTACATTGACGAAAATGTTAAAGTTTAAGGGATTTTTTTTTCGCAAATTCACAGCGTAATTAAATTTAATAAATACTATTTAATGTCTCTTTACAAGGAAGGTTTCCATACGGGCATACTCTGAAAAAATTTGAAAAAGTTGCAGAATGTTCTACATATGGATAGATATATTTATAAAAAAAATTCGGCGAAACTCCGATAGAACATCAATAAAAAAAAAGAAAATTTCACTTCTTTGATGAATTTTACTGGTTGGCAACGAAATAAAATTTCCGAATATGCTTTTTTATGCCAAATACTTTTTGAGGTAAAATTATTTCAAGTTGAACTTGTTTAAAATTTTTCATTTAAATAACTGTAGTTTTGTCAATTTTAGTTTATTTTAACCAAACTTTTGTCATATATTTATTTATAATGAAAGTTAATTATGAAATATTATGAATCAAAACAAAACTTTAATTAATTAAAATTGTTTCAGTCCCAAAATTAAGTCGAATTGAATACTGTCAATTCAATTTCTGTTGCTATGGAAACAAAGCCTTCTTCGATTTTGAAATTATTTACTGGAGCATTTTTCATCTGGTCTTTATTTTAAAATACGTTTAAATATATAAAAATATATGTTTCAATGTAAAATATTTTTATAGAATGCATTCTAAAGACATCTTCACACCGTAGTAGCGGAGATTCTTTTCCCTGATGCTGCAAAATGGTCTGTAATAAGTTGCGGCAAAGTAGTGCGTCTTTTCCTTCGGGCTGAAAGATCTATAAACCAGTCGTCTACGAGTGTTGTAACACGTGGGCCGCCTGTAACATGTCTTTTGGACAGAGAATCTTCGGATTTATACTGATCTCAGAGTCGTTGGACTACACTGCGAGACATGTTGAGCTGTCTCGTAGTATCAGCCTGTGATAACGCCATTTTCATTCATCTTACCGCCCGCCACCTTAATGAATCGGGCAAACGACTTCTTTTAGACATTTCAAGACTCCACTAAACTGTTGTGAACAAAACTGACGACAATAGTTCAAATACAACAAAATTTACACGCCAAATTACAAAAGCTTCGCAATTGCATATTTATCTCTCATTCAAAATACCTATTCTTTTCTATAAAGTAAAAGTGGTAGCTGTAATTTTCGCACACTTTTTTTAAGGCTTATTATTGTTATTCATGTAAACTATGAAGTTTAATCTGACTGCATTTTTTTCTGGTAAGCTTTGAGAAACATGTTGTCCCTTAATTATTGGAGGTCAGTTTAATTCAGTTCATATTAATGGTAAAATATGCATTAGTTCTGAAGAAACATTATACAAAATATAAATAGAAAGTATTTTAATAAATATTTATCTACAAAAAAAAGGAGTTTGACGATGTATATGAAACTTTATCGTAATAATTTTTCATTAGATATTATCATTTATGTGGGTTAGGAATGAAATTGATTTATGACATACAAGGGACAGGGTAGAGGAATTAATAAAGAGTCAACTGCTGTTAATCTCTAGAAAGTAATTTATTCAATCCTTAGCATGTTATTAATTTGTAATTAATCAAAGGTTACTTAAGAATTTTAAATATTCATGATATATATGCTACCACGTAACTGAAAAGGTTGTACAAAGATAAATATGCAATTAATCAATCTAGGAGACACCTGCTGTAGACATTGATGGGTTACTTAATAATAAACATCACAATTTTCTAAAAATTTAAAAGATCGTAATCACTGGACATGTTTGTCCTTTAATGAAATGCATGACGGGACTAAAATTTAATTAATGTAATAGAAATTATACACTATGTCATCATTATTGTAAAATTTATACCCTACTATTGTGTCACGCCATGTCAAGATGTGTAAATAGATTTTCGCCATTGTTCAAATATCTCGAAAACTTTTGCTTGTTTAATTGCTTCTTGGTGATTTCAATAAAACCTTTTATTAATATCTGATCCGGTCTTATTATGAGTTGTCACCAATGTGCAAATCCAGACTATCCTTAAATTCACAATATTTCAAACACAATTTTTTTTCGTTTAATTATTGAGATAGAACTAGTGAAGAACTTGTGAAAAATGGAGCATAGTAGCGCCACCTGTTAAGAGATTTACAAGAAAATTTGATCAGAACTAAGTTATATCATGCACTAACTGTATATTTTTTATTAAACTTCGTCATTTAGTTCTTGATGTTGAGCACCCATAAAATTTTGTGTCACATACAGAGAGACTCACAGACAGATATTTTGTATAAATATGTTTTTCGGGACCTCTGACCCTTAAAACGTAAAAATCTGTCGAAATCAGGAATTCAAAAATCTTCGCAAATCCAATTCTTATAAAGATAGTAGAGTAATACAACGTTAGATATCTAATGAAAAATAATAATTTTAATATATAAAAATGTGTATGATAATGTTTAAACGATCACCATCATTGCTTTCATACTGATAAGTACAAACTCTTAACCCACTGGGCACGAGCGACCATCATACATGCCGTTTAAGGTACTCAGAATACTTGATTGTTATCACCAGTGAATTTTTATTATAATTTTTCTCTTATTTACAGCGAGTATTTTGCGCAATTCAATTTCACAAAAATTTCTTCTTTAAAAAACTGGTGGTAAAAGATTAATACACATGGAAAATAAGCTCGTCCCAAAAGGGTTAATGCTAGAAAATCAATCTACTTGCTTTGAAAATAGGATAATAAATTATATGACTTACATCTAACATGAAAATGCATCTGTATTCAATGTATACACATTGAACTTTCATAAATCAGTTCTCCCATGACTCAGTCATGGGGATTTACTATTCCTAAGTGAAAAGTTAAGCAAGGATATTAATCCTAAATGATGAAGTATGTATATGCAGCACTACATAGAAAAAGAATCATTAGTTATATTTGTCTGTTTACTCTCGATTTCGTCATTTATTTGTAGTTGTAATAAAGATTATTTTTTTTCTAACATCGTTATCTTTTAGTATTTATAAGAGAAAAATGATGTAATTATTTAAGAATTAAGATAAGGTTCCTTGGGGTAATAACGCCGAGTGCTAATATTACATGTAATTATGAACAAATCAGGGAGGTGACATCTACGGGTTCTGCGCGAAAGGACCCTGATACATTTGAACCACAAACAAGTGCTGAAAGTGCATTTATTTCGTTTTTAGACATTATCGTTGATGAAGCACAGAAGAATAAATGTCCAGAAGGGTATGTATTCCACACGTGTTTGTATTTTTTAATATTGTGTTCCGTTTGAAAAGGTGTAAACAACTTTAAAAAATATTAAACAAGCAGTTCATGTTATTTATACATAAACTAAAGAGCGTTGTGAGGAAAAGCTTTTTGTCAAGGTCTATAAAATAAAAACACTAAATGTGAGACTATTTGATTTATTTATACCAAAAGCAGGAATGAAGACTTTACTTTGGATAATAAGTACTAAAGTTACATGAATAGGTTAGAAAAAAAAAATAACGGCTACGTAAGTACATAATATCTCATTTGTTATTTACCCCATTTAAAGTGAAATATGTCCAATACATCTGTGGAAAATGTAATCCTGTTTTTCTATCAAACAGAACTTTTTTTGTGAGTTTCGATAATTTTCTAATAATGTTACTTTGTTTTATGTACATTTCTATCGTCAAATTTCTAAGTTTTGCTATCTCACTTAATAAATTCGATTTCATACCCACTATATGCAATTTATATAAAATGCATAGAAACAAGTATTATGCAATTTTAATAAAATATTATGTCATTTTTTATTGTAAGCAAAATAAATAAATAAATAAATAAATAAATAAATAAATAAAAAGGAGAAATAAATTTACCGTAAAAAGATATTTAAAAAATCTATTTACAAGTATTGAGATAACTGAACCCAATATGGTCCAGTTACCCCTGATACATGTTCCAGTTACCCCATTCTTGAAAAATTTATGTTGTAATTGGGACACCGGACTTACATGTGAAACATGAAATAAATGTATAGATATCGAATAATATCAATGCAGTTTTATGCCTAGTGTTTCTTTTCTTAAGGATTGATTAAAGGTACTTATATTATTTTTATAAAAATTCCAACAAAACTGTCATTGTTAAAAAAAATGACAATTTATCACAGCAAAGGCAGAGTTATGATTAATTTGACACGCTTTGTTTTAAAATGTATATAGCAGAAGGCATTCTTCACAAAATATATAAAAAGCATCAATGGTTTTTTTTATGAAACTGTCTATGGCCTAATTATTTCGTGGTTACAGTTGCCCCAGATTCCGTTAATTTTGTAAATAAACTAGAATTACAGATTAAAAAATAAATTCCGAATATTTTTAATTAAATTCTTTTATGTAATTAATGGAAAAATTGAAGGAAGTATTACGAAAAACTAGGCTAATAGCGCATTATAACAATTTAAAAAATGACTTAACAGATCGAAAAAATGTAAATCAACTTTGCATTGATTTATTTCATGAAAATTATTTTTTAGAAAGATTATGTGAATTTTATATGAATATTTTAAAGTGAATTCAAAAGATAATTTTTGAATTGACAGCGTACTTTTCTTTTTAGAACTCCTTTTTTAAATTACACGAAAAATATAATTTGATCAAAGCTCACAAAATCCTTAATAAATTACCGAGTACAGAACTATTGCACTTTAAATGATATTTATTTTCAGTTTTGTTAGTAATTTACCGCTTTATACTAATCTTTGCTCAAAATAAAACAGGCGGTTGCGGGAGAGAAAATCTTTTCCGTAAATGATAGAGAACGAACTACTTTGTCCGACTATTGCTAAGTAATCCTCTTTTAAGGGGATAAAGAATGCATTACGCTGTTACAGAGTACACTACGGAAAAGTATATCTAGTTTCGGAAATATTACGAAAATTAAGTCGCTGTATTGAGAAGCACAGACTGTCTCAATTGTAAATTGTAAACATCATAAAGAAATCATTTTAAGTATGAAATTATTGTAAATTATCAACCTATAGGTAAATAATACAAAAAAAAGGAGTTCAACGTGATATAATAATTTTTGCGCAGTAATATGTTTCGAGCAAAAATAATTTTTTCATACACTGTAAAAAATAACACACGTTTCTGTATCAACGAAATCGTACGCTAACCACAAACGCACCTATACAGGGTGTCTCTAAACTCATGGTTCATACGCTAGGGGGTGATAGAACACATCAAGACGAGTAATAGTAAATGGGAAACCAAGGGTCTCGTACGTATTAAAAAGGAGACAGGCGACATCAAAGTTTAGTGTCCCAAATTGCAAATAATGATAAAGAAGGGAAAAATGAATCGATTTATTTGTGATTTTCGCTAAAATCATTCTTTAAATTAGCATTTTCTTAAAAAGTTTTAAAGAGAAAGTTATAAAAATGCCGGTAGAGGGCGCTCTAGACTTTGGAGTACCAAATAACTACTTTTTACCGTCTTTTTTAACACTGTTAAAGGTTTTCTAAAGCTTAGACATTAATTTAAATTTTTGTCTGTACAAGTGAAATCTCCGGGCCTGGTTTAGTGCAGCAAATTTAACTGTATTCAGGGGGTTGATTTTTAAACGATCGTATGTAATGAGCAAAATAATAAGTAATGAAGCAAACTTTAAGAGATGATAGTACACATCAAAACAAACAACATTCACTGCGTAATGCATGATTTGAAATCAAACCCAAATTTGTTAGAGCATGTTCAAACTAGATAAATGCAAGCGCTATAGCTATGATTATGCTGTAAGTTTAGGGAAGAAGAATATGTAAATGTGACATGGGGAAGAAGAAGAACGCATATGCAAATTTTCGCTAGCATAAAAGTTACTTAATTGAGTGCGTAATTGTAAAACTGGGAACTGTTCGTAGCAGCTGTCTTCATTTGCTCTGTGGATAGACGATAATATGGTTTCGTAACTTAACCAGGAAAAGGCCGAAATGCATTACATGTACGGAGCTGCACACGGCAATGCAAGAGAAGCTCAAACATTGTACCGAGAACGTTTTCTAACTAGACATGTTCCTGATGCGAGGATATTTCAACGATGCACCAAAAACTATGTGAAAGGGGTTCCTTTGCAAGTTGCATGCAGAATACCGGACGTTCTAGAAGTGTAAGAACGCCATCCGTTATGTATAAACTTTTTTCATCGTATCAGCGAGAGGCCTGAATCTAGCACGCGGGAACTGTCCGAAGAAGTGAACGTTTCTCGTAATAACGTGTGGCGAGTTCTGCGAGATGAAGGGATGCATACGTACCATGTGCACAGAGTTCAAGGCCTGGAACCAGCGGATTACCTGACACGTGTCAATTTTAGGACGTTGTTGCTCTAACAAACGACTGTGGACCCTGCTGTTTGTGCACATGTGTTGTTCACGGACAAATGAACATTCACACACTAGGGTATTTTGAATATCCGCAATTATCATGTATGGTCAAATGAAAACCCATACACAATACGTCCACGTTCGTTCAAGCGATGTTTCGCGGTCAATATTTGGGCCAGAATCGCTCACGATTATCTAATTGGGCCATACTTACTGCCAACGCGCCTAGATGGAGATTCATATCTTGTGTTTCTGTAAAAGGTGTTGCCATTTATACCATGTTCCAGCATTTATCAGACGACGTATGTGGTTCTAACACGTCGGAGCACCGGCCCATTACAGCCTGGATGCACGTAACGCCCTGAATATTATGTATCCAGGGCAATGGATAGGTCGCGGCTGTCCAATCAGCCGGCCGGCTCGTTCACCCGATTTATGTCTCGACGTTTTCTTGTGGGGTCATATGAAGAGCCTGATATACGAAGATTGTCCCGTAGATTCTGCTGAAGACCTTGTTGCCCCGATATCCGTTGCTTCGGTCACCATAAGAACATGTTTGGTATTTTCGCCAATGTACAGCGGTCAATCCATCGACGGCTTCAAGCCTGAATTTGTGTTGGAGGCCGCAATTTTGACCAATTTAAATTTGTTCCACTTAACCATTCCCGATGATTTCCCTTCTGAACACAAAATTTATGTTAAGTTCTAAGCTTTAGAAAACGTGTTAAAAAAAACCCGGTAAAAAGTAGTTATTCGGTACTCCAAAATGTAGAGTCTCCTCTACTGGCATTTTTATAACTTTTTCTTTAAACCTTTTTTTAAAGAAAATGCTAATTTAAAGAATGATTTTGGCGAAAATAGCAAATAAATCGACCCATTTTTCCCTTTTTTATCATCATTTGCAATTTGGACGCCTGTCTCCTTTGGAATACATTTGGAACCCTTGGTTTCCTATTTACTATTGCTCGTCTTGATGTGATGATGATAACTCTCTAGCGTATGTACCATGATTTTAGGGACAACCTGTATACTAACCTATTTAGAGTCACCCAAAAGTCCGAAAAAAGTTCCTTTATTTTCAGAAACGCAGAAAAGAAATTTAATTACAAAATTTAAAGAGGAATATACGAAAATATTGTTTTATTAGCTGCCTATTATTTTTGGAAACCTTTTCAGATAGTTTTTACAGTGTTTTAATTAGTTTCCTGCACCTGGGAAATCATTCTTTCGTTTTCTATCATTTCCAATGTAAACATTTTTAGCCGCATATTGAATTTGTTCATGCAAATATAAAAAAGTAATGCTATTTTTATATTAATGTTAATGCTGCTAATATTACATGGTTTACTATTAAACATGTTCTCTGAATATCAAAATATTTACCTGAGAATCGATAGTATTGAAAAGAGTGATAATCCGATTTCAGAAAAGTGATTATTGCACAGTAAAACCTATTCAGTAAAGTTTCCAAAAACGATTTGCAGATAATAAAAATTTCGAAATTGACCATTTTTCTGATGTTTTAAAAGATAAAGGAACCCTCTTTGTATTCTTCGGTCACTTGGAAGGTGTTATTATACATCTTCGTTTTGATAACAGTGCATTATTGTTGATTAAGGTGGGCCGAAAAAATGCAAAAATCACTTTTAATTTAAAATATAGTGGAAATTCGTCAAACTTGCGGAAATCGCAAATTCAAGAGACTAAAACTTTGTAAAAAAATTAAATTAATTTATATCTTTCGTTCATAAATGGGCTGTAAATTTGCCGTAATAATGAATTCATAGTTTTTCTTCATTAGTAAGTATTTGAACTGAAAACAAGAAGCATTAAAATATTTATCCTTCTAAAGATTATATTTTTATTATAACTCTTAAAATGTAGGAGCTTGACAAAAAAGTTATTTCACTTATAATCTGCGAGTACTGGATTAAAAGTCCACTAATATTATACAAAGGAATATTAATATAAATAAAAAAAACTGCAAAAGAACTAATTATTGATACATAGTTCAAGTGTTTTTTTTATATTTGTGTTTGTAAGTATTTCTCAAAATGTATATCTTTTTAAATATTCTGAACATCATAAGTATTGCATGGAGCATATTATTCAACTATACTTTTTTTTCAAATAAATATTTTTTATTTGTTCTAAGCAGAAAATATTTCAACTAAGTAATGCATGAAAATATTCTTTATATTATTTATTATGAAAGTACTTATGCATGGCTTCATATGGAATAAAATTCCAATAATTCTGATTATGAGACTGAAATTTTTAAAATTTTATGTCATTTTTATGTTACTTGCATTTAATTGAATACTTTTAAAGTGATTTTTTTAAAAAGGTAATAATTCGTAAATAATTCAAGATACATTGCTATGAATTAAACGTAAATCTTCAAATACAAAAATGGATACAAATAAAAAAAAATATGCAAAATTAACTATTTTCTTAAAATATTTTTTTTCCGAAACAAAGTATAATTTTTCACAAAATTTGAACTTTTAAATGTTTGTTATTTCTTGTTTATCTTACTTGTTGAAACAATTTCTTGTTTATCTTACTTGTTGAAACAAAGTCAAGCAATAAAGAAACAGTTTCCAACATAGTTAAATGTAATTTTATTTCTCTTCAGACCATTATATAATACCATTTAACTCCTTTTAAGTATTCACTAGCGTTATCATTAAATTTAGAGTAATTAATAACGTAGAAAGTTACTCAATTGCAAAATGTGTGGAGATTGTACAAAAATAATGAATCTACCTTATTTATTTAAAACAACATTATACGTCATATGATTGTGTAATTCACAATCTATATTTAAAAAAAGTTTGTTATACAATCCAATTTATTTTTTCCCGAGTAAAATTTCCAAAAAAGCGTTATTTCTAGACTTAATAATTTGATATGTCAATCCTTAAATTCAAGTTACAAAAATAAATAAGTTTTAATTTTTATTATAATACCAAAATGGATAAAAACTAAATAGTACGTATTCATATTAGAAACTAATTTTGAAAAAATACATCAATTGTAATAAATAGAGGGAAAAACCTGGACATTTAAATCGTAAAATGTTACAAAAAAACTTGAAAATAAAAATAACAAAATTACTAAGTGGTGTACAAATTTGTTGCAAAGTTAAAAAACTATTCAAACAATAAAGTTAAGTTAAGAAAATCAACGTTAAAATCTTCATCTGAGATTTTCATCAGGAAAACGTTGTTACGCTGCTTCCGAAGAGAAAATAACAGTCTTGAAATAAGACGCTGTATACTAAATAATAACTTAATATACTTTGAAGACGGTTTTACTCTATTCGGAAGCAGCGTAACAACGTTTTCCTGATGAAAATCTAAACGTTGACTTTCTTAACTTTATTGTTTGAATAGTTTTCAAACTTTGAAACAAATTTTTACATCATTTAGTAATTTTGTTATTTTTATTTTCAAGTTTATTTGTAATAAATAGACTTCTAAAGTTTCAAAGAAGGAAATTTAGAATTACAGCTCAATCCTGCAAGGTGTATTTTGAATTAGGATTTAAAAAAAATCTTCCATAATAGATTTACGTGTTTTTTAACGATTAAAAGTAAATTTAACCCTTAACTGTCAAATTACTCGTTCCAAGCACATGCAAAGTTTAGTTCTTTTTTAAATCCTCAAAGTTCAGAATGAGACCTAAATAAAACAATAAAAATTTCGTAAGTAAGTAAATGCATTTGTTCCTGTACACAATAAATCGAACATATTATTTAGAATCACTGGTGTCAATATGTCATTTTTTTAATAAAAGTGCATCCAGTCACTGTGGAGATGTGGACTTCATATGATTAGGTTTAGGGCTTTAAAATTGAAAACCTGCATTATTCCTGTATAATCTTACGAAATGACTGCTATTAAAGCGAAATATACGGAAAAATCCAAATAATTTTCAAAATTTGGCGTTACTGATGAAAAATTTTAAGAGTTAAAATTTCTCTATGCAAATAACATTTACACAAAATTTATATAAGCTAAGTCATTGTGTGTGTGGGGGGGGGGGGAGTGAGTTAATTCTTCTTCTTTTCATATAAATAAAGTATATAAAATGGATAAAACGGAGATTCAAATCAAATTTTATGTATATCGATGCATTAATTAGTCGAAAGTACCAATCCCAATTTTTTTTTCTATCTCATGCGTTTTAATAATTCAAAATTTCCTAATACAATTGCAAAAATAAATGACATTCTATGCCGACCTTTAAGGATTGTAAAAGTATAGGTCCGTTGAATTGGATGCATTTAACAAGGACATATAAATATTGTATTGTTTGAGATAAATCATTGAATTTCGGAACCCACCCTAAATGATGTGCTCAAACGAAACTTCTAACACATAGAGCATAAAACCAACAGCTGTTTTTCAATAAAAGATTAGACCTGATCTATCTAAGTGAAAAGTGTATCACAATACTAAGTTTGATTAAATCGCATGCATTAGTCACTAAGATAGGGGTCGTGCGAGTATCGAGAAAAATGCAACACGGCATCGTCACATCGTTGGTAAGATACACCTGAAACTAATAAGCAACAGTTTATATGAATATGCAACTCAATCAGAGTTTTTGTGAAATATTGTGCACTAGTTTTTGAGAAAGAGCGCACACAAAGTTTTGGTCACATATAGGCAGACACATTAGAGACATACTGTCAGACTAATGCACATTCAAACATTTTTAAAAGACCAAAAAATCGTATTCATGACCTTCAAACACGTATAAATTTTTGAAAAACAGGAAGTCAAACTTTTTCAAAAACCTCAATATTTTTTTTAGCAAAATGTACAAGAAATTAAAACTATACAAATTAATTAAAATAAACTTTTTTTAACTATGTAAATAGGTGTCAGAATATAGTATCAAAATAAAATGTTTTCTATTTTTTTCATTGGTATAACACATAAGATTGAAAATACTTAACCTAAAATGTATTTTCTGATTCATTTTATTTTCATGTTATGAGATATTTTAATTATTTTCGAGAAAACTGTCGGTGCACTTTTTTTTTAATCTTTAAATATTGTTTGAAACAATAAAGTAAATGGACGCAAAGCATTTTTTTTAAAATAACAGGAGATGTATCTAGTACTAAACTAAATTTATTATATTTTATATTTTTACAATATTGTCTGGTAAGGGATAGCAATGAAAGTATATCAATTTTTCTTTTCCTAAATAATTCCCTTTATATAATAAAAAGAAAATTTCTTTTTATTATATAATTTATTATATATTTCTTAAAAAGAAATTAGTTTAAAAAACATCTATAGTTTTTTTTTAAACGAATACAAATTCAGTATTTTTAAAGTTAATAAATATTTTTGTTAATATTAATATATTTTATACTACGCAGAAAAACAATAAACTAGGTCATTCTGTAATATTTCAGGAATTTGAAAAAATATGTTGGGTGTGAAATCGTAACCTTATAATAATATTCTATGAAGACAATTCATAAATATTTCCACAATAAGTAAAATGGTCCACAATAAGTAAAGTACTGTTGGAATTCAAACCTTAGGGCGAAATCGGAAAAAAGGCCTTTGATTTAAAAATTGCAATGTCAGTGGATTCTGAAATCTAAGTCAAGATGTCTTAAAACTGACTTGAGAACACTGATTAACTGATCCGTTTATATCGCGTTGCTCGATAGGAAGGTGTAAGCTGATTCACAAATATTGGCAACATTATTTTATTAATATGTATATATTGATCTATTTTAATAAACAATAACTCAAACCAAAAAGATGTATGTACTTTGAATAAAGAGTGTTATAAGGCTTTAAATCACACCTATAAATAAAACGTTTGAAAACTGGTCACGGCATTACAATGCGAAACGAGTATCATAATCCATTATTTGAGAAAGAATGCAAGAAATAACAAAATTAATTTTAACAAGCGTTTTTATTTTAAAAGTTAGCCAACATTGAAGATCTTGTAACTCTAAAAACAGTTCTGCAATTTTTGTGGAATATAAAGGCATCAAGAAAACAGTTGGAAATAAACATCCTAGACTCCTAAAAATACAGTTATTTATAGCTCCTTAGTATCATAACTCGGATTATAGCGATGATACTGATTGTTTGGTAATTCAAATCACATTGTACTGTCCATTTAAGACCAAGAGAGTTTTGGTAAAAATAAAAAATTTTGGATTTTAACCCCAATTAATATGATCATATTTAATTTTTAAAAATATTTTAGAAAAGTTTTCCAATGCTAGGTTACGTTAACGAAGAATTCACATAATTGTATGGTACAGATTCGGCTTTAAATCACAGAAAAAGAGGAGAATATTTTTTTCTCTTAAGGACATCTACTTATTTATGTAAATCAGGCTTTAAAGCATTATATGAAATTAATGACTGGTCTAAATGCATGTTTAAATTTTAACTGTTTTCAATATTACTTGCTCTTTTTACATGTAACGTAATTAGTTTTACTCACAGCTTTTAACACACATGAAATAATTTATTATTTCATTATTTTATTATTTAATTTATTATAATTAATATAGTTTTCTTTCTCTTTTTGATACTCAAGTGAAAATATTTTTTTTGCTAATTTAATTATGATGTATCTTTTTCCCATTTCGACGATTAACGCATATTAATGAATTGCGTTTTTTAAGACGTAATTTTTAATATTTTCTGCTTTTGAATCGTAATTATTTAATTCTGATTTGAAAAGTTTTTTATTCTCTGTTTGGGATAATTGCGTGCAAATATTTTTTTTAAACGTGGATGAAATACTATTCTTTGTTCATTTGGCAACAATTTAAAATAATAGCCTGTTCTAAAATATGTAAAAAATGGTTGCTCAATGCTATCTTCAAACTGAAATGAAAATAAATTTTCAAAAAATAAATCAAATTAAAAAATAAATGCAGTCTGCACATAGAGAACTTCTAATGTATCAAATGATGTAAAAATTTTTAAATTCCTATGTATAGCTTTTGGTCCTATGAAACCTTCTTAATGGAACGAATTTGACCAACTTTAACATTAAATATCTCTTAAAATAATCATTCCATTTTAAAAATGCCTGCCTCAGCGTGTTTATCAGACATTTCTCTATAACACCACCAATTTTCATATTTTTTGTGTGCAGTAGTATTTTTATTATTATCGAAGAAATATCCAAGTTTACAAAAAAATTATTGCCAGCGGCGGTGACAGCGTTATATACTTGTTTCTAGAATTTGGAGAGCTAATTCAATATTTTGTATTTTAAAGTGGAACAAATTGGAATGTTTTTTTAGAGACTGCGATATCTGACTATGGGATAGACGATGGGGGTGCGTTGCCTCCTAGTATTTAAAAAATAGCTATTTTATGCACATCCAAATATAGCTTTCATAAAAAATAATTAGAAAATTTGCTTAAGTACAAAACTCGGCGCAGATGACTAAAAATCAGATATATATTTTAAACATATAGTTGATAGAATCTAGAGCAGGTTTAATAGAGTCAGCTATTTTAAAATTAAGAACTGTCTATTTATGAAATATTGCTTACTAAAGAGAAACATTCCAAAAAATATTTGCGAATTATTTAAAAATTATAATAATAAACCAATGTAAAGTTTATATCTTTTGTATACTTTTTTTCACAAAATGAAATATTCTCATTCTTTCAGATTCCTATTCTCTGGTTAATGAAAATTGTTTTTTTTATATGGATGCAGCTTAAAATTCAAATAAATGTTAAAAAGAGACACTTGATAAATCGGAAGGAACATTCACAGGGCTCCCAAGTGGTCCGCGAACTGAACACCAGTATTTTTTACAGAAAATTTCATAGTAGGTTTCTACGGCATTTGTGCTAACCTCCGAAGGTGTTTTGTACGCAATTTGCCAGAAAAATATAAAACGCAAATCTTTCTAAGAAAATACTGATGTTCAGTTCGCGGACCATTTGGGAGCACTGCATTCAATGAATGAAATTTTATAATACAAAAATAAATTTTTTAAAACATATTTCCAATTATATTTTTGGAGCGTATTTATATCTCATAAGAAGAACAAATCGTACTATAATTTGACTGATGCATTTCGAAATATATGAAATATAATATCGAAAACAATTTTGTTAAAGCAATAAAACAAGGGAATGAAACGAAATAAAATGAAAAACCAAATCAAAAAAAGAACTGTTTACTGCAGATTTCATTTATCCGCCAAAAAGGTTAAGATTTTTTTAAAGGTGTGTACGAAATTATGTAACTACGTAGCACCTATAGTCGTCTTTCAGTCCGTCCGTCTATCTCTCCATCCGCATACAACAACACAACAACTGTCCAACCGAATCGTTTAAAATTTAAAATATGTATCCTTTTCTAAATTTTCTCGAGTCATTTCTAGTTTTATGGAAATCGGATGTAGGGTTTAATTACAGGAACAATCAAAAATATTCTTTATAACTCGGCCAATGGGAAAAATTTGTTTCAAATATATTTTAATGATATTATACTCTTTCGAATATAATAGTATTCATATGCGTCTATGAAGTATATACTAAAATATACATTCTGTACTTTTTGATGGCAAATAATATTTTCTATTAATGTACAAGGCCACACAAAAGCATTCCTTTAAATAAGGGGGGGGGAATCATTTAGGGCGTGCTTTATTTCTATTAAACTATTTCACATTTTATGAAATTCATATACGTCGCTGAGGTTAACTGCAAGTTACTTTCTATAATATCGAAAGCAGTTAGTATTTACAGGGGCACACAAAAGATTTCAGATACACTGTATCCAATGTACAACATACTATTGCAACAAGATCTAGTTAAAAAAATCCTTGTAATACGAAAGCACTTCAGTAGTATGATCATTTACTACGTTTGACGTGTAACTTCCGACTTTTTTTGTAATTTAAAAAATTTCTTTATGTTTAATACAGATACTTAATGCAGGGTTAAAGAATAGTCTTGGTGAGAGCAGTTGTAAAATTAATATTTACAATTGCTTTCTTAATTTTGTTTTCTCTGGACAAAATCATCGAAGCCAATGTAGAACCAGACATGTCAGACACCAGTTGAATGCAAGTAAAGATATCTAGACGTAAGATTTAATTGTTTTTGACTTATCAGTAGGCCGAAATGGAGGCTTATCTACACAACCCTTTTGAGATATTACAAATATTATTTTACAATATGTAAATAAAGATACATTAAATGTACCTTATTTGTCACAGCAAACTTTAATTACACTAACTGAATACATATTCAATTTTACGTGGAATTTACAACGAAATTCGTGCAAATATTGTTTTGTTATACATAGTTTGAATATAGACTGTTAAAAATTTTGCAACATTCTGTCCAGTCATTTGACAGTTTTTATCGAAAACTGTTACACAACCGTAATTTAACTATATTCTTACCATATTTTTGCTCATTTTATGGTCAGAATGGAGTTAAATTACGATTATGTAATCTTTTTTTTTTCCAAAAAAAGGTCGAATGACTGGACAGAATGCTGCAAAATTTCAACAGTGTAAAAATAAGGCAGTTTAAGACGGCCCGAAGCACCGTTTAAAATAATTTTTATTGTTTGATTTAAAATTTTGAAAATGTTTGTAATGATTAAGCGTATTATTTGAAAACAAAATCACATGAGAAAACCTCTCAGATTTTTTTTTTTTTATGTAAAAATTTAAAACGTAAAATTTATGAAAAAAGTAGTGTAATTTGAAATCCTTATAGCTCGAAATGTTATTTGCACAATTTCAATTTTGTATCATTAAAATAAACAAAAGTATGTAAGTTTCAAATTTTAATCAGCATTTTTAAAAATATTAATTTAAATATAAATAAAAATTTAAAATTTAAGAAAAAAATGATGCTACCTAAAAAATCATATTTTCAAAGATAATATTTGTTTCATATTTTCTTAATCAAAACTAGAGTAAAAGAATTGAAAAAGATATGTTCGAAATTTGAAAGGCTTATCTTTAACGGTTCTTGATTTATAACGCTTTCAACACGAGGAATGATAAAAAAAAACGTATCATGAAGAAAAACGCTTTTTTTCCAAGATTTTTGTGCCCTTGACCCCTTTAATACGAATTTTATGGAGCAATCGAAAATGTGTCTAAATCTTTTATCATTTATTAATTAAGAACTCAAATCTGAAATAAATACATAACAATGTAAGGATGTAAAAAATGACGAAAAATTGATAGAATTATAGTTTAAATATACACTGAGGTATGTTTATCTGAGGATTCTCTTTCTCTTTTTTTATTAAATAGAACAAGAATGTTTAATTCGTCTACACCATTAAATATTTATAATGGGATCTAATTAAATGTAACTGTAGGCATATTATTCCTTAATGATTCATTTTTACAGATAATTCTTAAATATCTGATGTACAAAAAGTGCATCATAAAATGTTCACTAATTAAATATGTACATTCAATGATAAATTTTAATTTAGTATCAATTTTAAATTTTGAAAGATAAATCACGTGTCTTTAAATTTTTATGAAAAATTTAACAAACATTTTTTTAAATAAATAAATTTACTTCATCACTTTAATGAACAGTGCATAGTCATTTAATGTTTGTTTTAATTTCCAAAAAGTCAATTCATACAACGATTTTGAAGACGTCAAAATAGAAGCATTTTAATACTATTTAATTATCTGCCAATTTTTTTCACTTTATAATATGCACATGATTTTTAATTATCTATATTTAGTAACATCAAATAAAGCTGATTGAAAAATTACAAATTACTTTAAATTAAAGTTGCTAAATAGAAATATTCTTTAAACTGTTTTAACTTTATTAATAAATTTTAGTTATCTATGTACATGTAATTAATGAATTACACAGAATTAATTATAAACATATTTTTTCTTTTACAAATCATTATTTTAATCGTTGTTGTTTGATTATTTGTGAAATTAGTGCTATCTTCTACTTATATAAAATCCAAATGTAAAAACATATAGTCACCATGACATGCATAGTGTTCAACATAAGGGCTTTTTCTTTAGTCATGTGTCATGAGCTTTCTCTTAAACCGATTTTTTTAATTTATATGTTTTTTTTTTAATTACTACTGTTCATTTGCAGACGTGCTGGCACAAGCTATTTTTCAAATATTCCTTTTAAAAATGGGGGCGATCAGCTTACTCCGATTGTTTCAGATAATTGAAAAAAAAATTAAAGATATCCAGAACAAGTCGATCTTGGACGTATTTTTTCATTTGTAAATTATTTTCAGGGGGAAAAATGCACGTGCACTTTATTAGGTGCGTTCGTAATTATATAAATACGTAGCAACAAAAGTCTTTGTTGAGTACGTCCTTCTGTCTGTCCCCATATAACAGAGCAAAAATACACAACAGATACATTTGTAACTTAAAATATATAATTATTGCACAATTGTTTCAAGCCATTTCAAATTTTATGAAAATCGGATCTATAGTTTAATTACAAGAACAATTAAAAGTATTCCGTTACATTAAGGCCAATGGGAAAAAATAGTTTCAAGTGCCGTTCAATGATGTCAAACTCTTCTGAACATAATAAAATTCATATGATACTATAAAGTATATATACTGAAATATACATTCTGTACAATCTTTGTGCAAAGAATATTTATTAGTGATTTACAGGCCCATTCAAAAGTTTTACAATAGATAATGGTAAAGGGAGAAAACATTGTTTTGGGGGTGTTTTAATTATACTAAACTCTTTCACATTTTATGAAATAGATAAACGTTGCTGAGGTTTACTACAAATTACTTCATGTATAATAAAAAGCAGATAGTATTTTGAGGGACTTATCAAAGATTTCGGGTACTATACTGTATTCGAAGTACTGAATACTATTACACGAAGATCTGAGTATTTGTATAACATCTTTATAGTACTAACGCACCTCATTTTCTCTGCTTGACGTGCAGTTTCCGACTTCTTTTCATAAGCGAATAAAAATTCAGATTTATTTCGACATCACGAAAATATTGCCTAATTTTTACAATAAATCTTACCGTCGTGGAAAAAGTAAACATTCTCAACCACCTTTTCAACAAATCATTGCGGAAGAAAGTTACTGGTACCTACAGGTTTGAAACAGTCTACTTTTAAGTGATCTGCAGTAGATGATGATTAACGACTAACGAACCGGTCGGTTAATGAACAGTTTTTCTTTGCTCGCATAGCAAACGCACGTTCAGTTAACGAACACTTAATAAAAAAAGTCAAGAGAAAAATATGCCATGTTTCACATTTACCGAGCTGTTTATAATTTCACATGTTATCAAATTACAGTATATTTTAGTAGTTGTATACGTATGGCCTGCTTAATTCAATTGCTGCCGGGAATTCGTTTCCTACGTTTTTGATACATAAAATAAAAATGACAAACCAGGAATAATAATTTTTAAAAGAAACATTTTTAATTCCAAGTTAATTATTGTAATTAAAAATTTGTTCAAAAATTAATAACAGGCTCTTGGATCCTCTAGAGCTTTTATCGTGTCTTTTAATAAACGTGATCGATTAAAGAACTAAGGAATTTTCAAAATATTGGCTTATTGATATGATTTAACCCTTTCTTGCGCAGTGTTGCCGGGCCGGCAACACCTAATTTTAATTCCAAACTTGCAAACGGCACCAGTTATATTTTAATATAATTTTACTTTTACAATGAAAGCTTAAATTAAGGAATTCGTAATATCTAGACAAGTCCTTTATAAATTCTGGTGTCAATCGACAATTTCTCATTTTACTAATAGAACTGGCTTGCGCCGGAAAGGGTTAAATAAGCTAAGACACGGACAAAGTCATCAAAACACTATCTGTTCATTTCAAATAAGGATGTATATTAACCCTATTATAGGGAAAAAAAATTATTATTTTTTATACATTATTTAGTCTAAGAACAATTTTATCGAATTTCTATACAAATCAATATAAAGTATATAATTTATTAACACACCATTCGGATACCGAATACTGTTGTGCAACGGAATTAATTATCTAATCATTTATACAGTGTACTTAAAATTCGCTTAGATGATCATCTTTATATAAACACAAACACAAACTTTTTTTTTCAATAGCAATGATAAAGATTGACATCATAAATAAATTCTATCATCATAAATTCTATATCCTTCAATTAGTCCTAAACTAAATTTAACGAAATTTGTAGGACTAATTTCAGACAATCTAATTATTTTAAAATGAGCATAATTTAGTGACTGCATTCAGATTTAAGTCTGGCACTCAATTGTAGAAATGCTACAGTCCGTCCGAAAAGTATATTCATTTTTCAAATATTGCCAAAAATAATTGAAGAACAAGGTACTAGAAACCAATTTACAATAAATACTCTATATTTAATCGAACTAAAATGAAATAAGCAATTTCTGTTCATTAAAATAATATTTGCATTAATATTTTTTAAGTAACTTTTTTTCTCGAAGAAAAACTACAAAAATATTTGATGAGTTTATGCACAGGATTGGACTACTTTAATGAGGTTCTGTGAAACCGCTTTCAAAAATTATATATATAAACAAGTTGGAAATTGAACGTAAAGCGTAGCAAATGAGGTGCGTTCGTTGATAACGAAGCTTTAAAATATTCAGATCTTGCTGATATAGTAGAGCGTACTTTGGATACAGTATAGTGGTCGAAATCTTTGTGTTCCTGTTAATATGCAGGGAGTAATTTTTATTATACTTCATTAACGTATATCTTATTCATAAAATGTGAAATAGTTTAATATAATTAAAACACTCCCCAAACAATGCTTCCCCGTATAACATTATTTAGTGGAATACATTTGTGTGGCCCTGTAATTTAATAATAAATATTCTTTGCATCACAAATTGTACAAAATGTATTTTTAGTACATATTTCATAGATTCATGTCAATTCTGTTATATTCAAATGAGTGTAACACCATTAAATAGCATTTGAAACTTTTTCCCCATTGACCGTAATGTAACGGAATACTTTTGATTGTCCCTGTAATTGATCAATGCATCCGATTTTCATAAAATTTGAAATGACTCGACAAAATTATGTAATAAATATACGTTTTAAATTTCAAACTATTAAAATGCATTTGAAACTTTTTTCTCTATTGACCGTAATGTAACGGAATCCTTTTGGTTGTCCCTGTAATTGATCTATCCATCCGATTTTCATAAAATTTGAAATGACTCGACAAAATTATGTAATAAATATACGTTTTAAATTTCAAATGATTAAAATGCATTTGAAACTTTTTCCCCCCCATTGACCGTAATGTAACGGAATCCTTTTGATTGTCCCTGTAATTGATCTATCAATCCGATTTTCATAAAATTTGAAATGACTCGACAAAATTATGTAATAAATATACGTTTTAAATTTCAAACGATTAAAATGCATTTGAAACTTTTTTCCCCATTGATGTTAATGTAACGGAATCCTTTTGATTGTCCCTGTAATTGATCTATCCATCCGATTTTCATAAAATTTGAAATGACTCGACAAAATTATGTAATAATTATGTATTTTAAATTTCAAACGATTCGGTTGGGTAGTTTTTGCGTTGTTATATGCGGACGGACAGACAGACAGACGGACAGACAGACAGACGGACAGACAGACAGACAGACAGACGGACAGACAGACGGACGGACTGAGCGACAACAATAGGTGCTACGTATTTACATAATTACGAACGCACCTAAAAAGGGAACTTATCATTTTCACTTGAAATTAAGAAGCAAAAAAATAAAGAAATTGTGAAAGATGAGATAAAAAAAATAATTGAAATCACCCTAAAAATAATATTGTTTGAAAAAACAAAAAATTTTAATTGATGAAACCGATGTATGAAGTACTCTCTACAAATGATCATTTCAACCGGAAATCAAGATGTAGACAGTCACGAATAAAATTTTATGAGACGGGTCACGGTATACAGAGATTCTCTTTTAGATAAAATATGCCCATACAGCAATTTAGAAATAATTTCGATTTAGAGATGTTCAAAAATTCTGTACATGGATGCATTAAAGAATGCAATTATATCATATTATAAAGAAATGGCTTGCAATCCATGTCTCAAATTACTCCACTAGCATGAAAGGTCGTGAAAGGATCGTTAAACAAATTTATGCCTTAACATACATATCACATAATATTGGTTTTCTCATTAAAAATGTAAGGATCTTTTTTCACCTACTTTGTGTCCTGGCATAATCTTGCTTGAGAATGTCTATAGCATTTTCCTGTCAGATCTACAGCAATGGAAAACAGTACGACTTTTTTGTAAAATTCAAAGCGGCCGTAGAAAAAGCACAACAATTTTTGCTACCAGAAGCCTTAGAAAAACAAATAATTTTACTGGACGCGCGTTTAATGAAACTAATCCGAAATCACAGAAAAATAACTTGTATATAACAGTTTTGTAAAATTCAGAAATGCAGTTTTTTTTTACCATTCTGAACGATTTTTTGAGACAGTTTTAATTGAAATTATTTTAATTTATTTTTAACAAACATGAAATTTATTTTTTTCTACTTTTGGTATCATTCATTTACATAAGGATGTGAAATCTACAAATAAAAAATTGCTATTTATTCTAACTTTTTATTATTCATTAAAAATCAACATTTTATACGTGTACTACAGCTTCTTCTATTTGTGTATTATTTCTTTGCAATAGGACTATTTGAATCGCTCAGTATTTTCCGACAATTAGCAGCACAAATCTTACAATAAAATGAGTAAAACAATTAAAAAAAAATCATACTTTTCTGCACATCCTAAACGGCCCTTTAAGCTATAATATTCAAGTTTTTCAATCATCATTCGAAAACTAACTGAAATGAAATTTGAAATTGAGAATTTAAATAAAGCAGTATACAATAAATATATATTTATAAAAAATATAGGTTGCAATTCATATTTTTTAATATTAATTTCATATTTCATATATAAAAATTTTTGAGTTTGCGATTTCAATGTAATTATTTTTAGGTTTTTACATTTATAACAAAACACAAAATCATTACATTAGGATTATAATTTAAGGAGAAGCAATAAAAATATGAATAGATAATTTAACATTAGAAACTTTAAATTTTGAAAGATTAAGAACATTTTCGAACATTTAATATCCAAATCACTTGAAATTTAATTTCTGAGCATAGTTTGAACCAACGATTTCAAATGTGTTGTGAAATTTGGCTATTGCTATTCTGAAATGAATTTTTGACTCTGTGTAAATTTTATTCCCCATCGTTTGGACCAGTAATTTCCCCTTTGATAATTACTTACAAAGTTAGTAGGGGGTGTATACTTTTTTTTTATCTAAGGTTTTACATATTTATTGATATTTTACTTGATAAACGAAAATAATTTTGTACACATCGAAATTAATTATATACTATTTCGTTAAAAAAGAATGCAGTGTCTTTCACAAAAATTTCAAAATAAATTTTATGTCAATAATCTTCAGAAACTCGCACATTCCCCCTTTCAATTGCGCAACCTTACTTTTTATTTTATTTTTTCAAGATTATACCATTTGTATTATTTACCTTATAATCCTAGTGGCATAATAGTCAGTGTATATTTATACAACATACTGGGTGGTATAAAATCTGGCGTCCAACGGGTTCGAAAACCCTAGCTTTCAGGAGAGAATTTTGCGCTTTTACGGTAGTGCATAAACGACCCTCTAAGGATTAGCCCTACACTCTTTTGTGATAATCCTTACGGTCGTAGAGCTTGAAATTTTAATTTTTTTTATTCAATTAACACAGCTCATATTGAGAGTGGGGTCAACGAGGAAGGTAGGCCTTCTTGCTCACGAGATCTGTTGTTTTTACCTATAGGGCACGGGCTGCAGTGGAGAAAAATGTGCCGAGTGTCAAGGCTATAAGATCATTACTCACGATCAGATGCCAGTCTTTAACCCGTGGAAGTCCTACATTGACTGAGTGCAGATAAGGACTCACAACCCGAAGTTGATCCACTGTAACTCGATGAGACATGACGTTCTCAGGTTCTCTAGGGGAAGTAGCAAGCCCTTGCTGAAGGGATCAGGAAGTTTGTGGATCGCCCCTCATGGTCCAAGGTCTTGCACAATTGTGCACATCTGGGAGACGGTTAAAGTGGGGTTCGAAAGTGCCCTGTGGCGGTCCCAACCAGAGCACTGTGTGATGGCCATTAATGGCCAAGTACACCTACCCAATTACTTTACCCTATTGAAATTTATTGCTTGTACAACGCAACAGTTCAATAGTTCGATTCACAGCTGATCACGGTTCACTTCACATTTCAATTCTGCAGTGATTGAAAAAATAAATACCAAGCTAGATTAGGAGTTCAACACTGATGATCCTGCGTAGGGTTAACAGCCTAACCGAGACGGTTGTTGCGTAGCGCTTGGAAGCTCCAGTGTCAAGAAGAGTTGTGCACTGTTGCGTTGATCCTAAAGCGATCTTAAAACCAAAAGTTTATTTTTTATTATTATTAAACGTATATTAAATTGTAATTGTTTAAAAAAAATTCTGAAAAGATATTTTTTTTACAATTTTTCAATTAATAACTGAATGCAATAGGCCAAAACTGTCAAGTATATAAACATATATAATAGTTTTTTTTATCCAAATATTGCGCCTTATATTGTAAAAATTATTATTTTTAAATAAACTCGCACTACTCCTTTTCTATATTTACAAAATATGGTAGTAAATTGCTATGAAAATGTCAAATGGGGTTGAGAATAAATAACTAAAACTTTCAATAAAATAGTAACATTCACGTTGATTAATTTAACAATTAAATATGTAGATTTTTGTTTCCAAAAACACTGTTACATTTTAAAATTGTATGTCTTAATTCATTTTCTCAGTACACTAGAGGAAACGTATTAGGGAACATACATAACAACACAAAATTTGCATCTGAATAACTCTTTCTATTGAAATACGTTTCATCGAATTGAACTGAATTAATGCAGCTGTAGTAAGAATTTGTTTAATCCTCTTAAATTTATATTCTACAAATGGATTGTAGGAAGTTTCTGTAAAGTTAAACTTATTAAATTAATTTTCTATGTAAAATAAAAAGTAAATACTAAAAGGATTTTAAAACAATGTGATTTCTTTAACTAATCTTACTTTTAATAAAGATCAAAAACCCTCTTAAGTATTTTATCCGTTAGTCATTTTTAATGACATATTTTTTTTATCAGAATGTTACATGTAGGTGTCGGGCTCATATTTTGTTACATTTATTCATATGCTCTTTATAACTGTATATGCTTTTCATTTTAATGCAATGAAAGTGTAATGAAATACACATAAAAAAATAAATATTTTTTTAAATCATTTAAAAAAAAGTAGAAAAATCTACGTAACATAACAAAAACGAAAAAATTAAAAATAAAGAAATAAAATATTGCTAAACTTTTAGTTCGTCAAAAATTAAGTACATTTTTTTTTTGTTAGAATCTCATTGCGTTAAACGGAATTTCGTTTGGAAATACAAAAAGAAGAATTTTATTTAGAAAGAATTTTATTTAGATAACGGTTATTCAAATTATATTTTTCTAGTCTACTATAAATAATGAATGAAATAGAACGCTTTATAAGGCACAATTTAAAGTATTATATAATACAAACAGTCGTTTCAAGACCTTTAAGACCACATCATCAGTGTGTAAAATGCAAACTAAAATCACATTAAAAACATTGAATTAAAATCATAGAGGGGACAGGAGGCCCGAGTAGTGTAACACACTTCCCGACTGTTAGTGGCGAAATGCGAAAACCAGATGGGTAAACAACTGTGAAGTCGAACACTCGCTTAATTGAGGATACCAATCCGGAATGAACGTTTTCGTTGGGTGAGTACAAGCAAAAAAGGAGGGGAAAATAGGGGGGGGGATGGAAGCGAACAAATTAGGAATAATGAAACCACAGTTTCGAAAGATTGAGGGTGCTGGATAAATCGTTAACTAAATTGTTTTAATTTTTCTATGCATAATAAGCCTCTTTAAAGTCAAGATCGTCTAATGATGACCATTTCTGTACTATTAATTCTTCGGAAAATTAAAAATTATTGGATCAACAGTGATTATCAATATCGGAAAGTTTTATTTCAAAATATTTCACATAAGCTCCAAGCCCCAATCTGAGAAAATGATTGGGATATGTATTTATAAGGTACCTTGCAAGCTTAGCAATGAGTACATCGGTCAAACGAAGCGACTGCTTAAAAACGCTTGAAAGAGCAGAGATTATGTGGTGTTATATGCTTTAAATGTGTTATATAGATGCATATATATATATATATATATATGTATATATATATATATATATATATATATATATATATGTGTGTGTGTTTGCAGTGTTCCTAAAACAAAACCCTTGTTTAAGGCGGTCCGGGACACAAAAATCTTCAAATTCGCTCTTTAAAAAAATGTGATAAAGTTTTTTTGTTTTTTATGGTTTTATTGACGTTTAAATTATGTTTATACCTTAATTAGAAGAGGAATTCTTGATTAATTCGTTTTTGTTTGTTTTGAAAATCTAGCATTCAAGCAATGGTTGTCATAGAAATGACTACTTGTGTAACCGCGTCTTTCTTCATGACGAGTTTTTTCCACAATTTCTTGGATTTAAATTGTTATAACACATGAACCGTTAACGATAATTGCTTCATACTTGAAACATGTGGGGTTTTTTAATTGTTTTCCTTTACTTTTGATTCCATAAATTTGAATAAAATATTTATATTTGAAAATATAAATTTTTAAATAAAAGTTACTTTTTTTTTCAAATTTTTAATGTATCCCCTTTTTTTGTTCGAGTTCTTTTTTCAATTATTAGAATAAATACTTTTATATTAATAAAAATAACACTAGCTATCCAAATAGATTATTCATATTTAACGAATATTTCATAGTCTGAAAGATAACGAATGTTGTTGTTTTGCGTACGATTCAATTTATATTCATATGACAATATGATAAAGAAGAATTTTTGGAGATGTTTAGAAAATATTGTATTGCAATAAGATTTAATTTTTATTACAACTTTCTAATACTTTTTACGGTTTATTATTCTTTCATTCATGATTCTTTCAGGAAAGTAACTTGCATTTTAAGTTTAAAGAGTGATATATGTTTTTTAAAATAAAAGAATAGAAACGGCACAAAGAAAAGTAAGCAAATAATAAAATATGAGAAATGAAAATTCAGCATTGCATAAAATAACATTTTATAAAATCACTGAATGCATATGTGTTTGTAGCATGGATATAATATTACGCATATACTCGAGTGCAAAAACTCTGTCGTGCTTGAGCTTCATGTTTACAGTTTTGGGTGATTTTCATCCTATGTAATGTAAATACGATACATACTCCTCCTTTAGAAAGACCCCCTAACGTTGAATCCCTCCTTAGGCTTCAATTCCTCGCGTTCCTATTCAGCCTTATAATATAGATCAAATAGTCAAATAATACAACCTCAACTCAAAAACATTGTAAATTGTTGACGTAATAACTTCCTTGTGCAGCGTAATTACAAGTCATATAATAATCAAAAACTAAAGGTTTAGAGACTAAAAGTAATTTGTGAATTAAAATGTCATATTTAAAAACATAGCTAAAGGTTCTACATTTAATCTCAGAACTTTTTACGGTCAAAGATTTGGCCTATTTTCTGCATGAGATGTTTCTGATGGGATAAATTATTGCCGCAATAAATGTTTTGGTTTTTGTAAAACTCGAGAGATGGAATTAGGTAAATAATCGAATAGTGAAAATTCTCAAACCACTTTGCGAATGATTCATAGGAAGAATCCCCGAGAAAATGTGATAGAGTATAAATAATAAGTATTGCGGCGCAATATATACCATGTTAACAATACGTCAGTATGTCAGGTACGACATATATAATTTTTAGATTTAAATCGGGAAGTCCAGCGCTCAAATCCAACTAACTCCAGTGTGTCAGAAACTAACTTCTTTTTTTGCACTTTCTGAACATATATAGAAAAATTCGAAAATCGAGTAAAATGACTCTAGAATTTTATTATTATTGTTGTTGTTGCTGTTTCTTATGGATAAGCATGGAAGTTATATTAATAAAAAAGTACATTAATACATATTTCAGAAATTAAACAATTTATTTATTAATTCATTTTTAAATGAATGGAAGCCATAAGTTCATGTTAGACAACTTTAAGAGGTGGTAGAGAAACTACACAGACTGTTTTTCTGTAGAAAAACAAAGACCTTATCTCTTTTTTTACTCAAAATTAAGTTTATTTTACTGCAATTCAACAATATTTACTAGAATTTCAGTTGTTCCATATTTTTAAAACTAACTATGAAAGTTTTGAAAATTTTCGTTCAAACTTTTATGTTTGTTTGTTTGTTTAAAATATTGATGCATAAGGAGAATCCTAGACCATTTATATTAAAATAGGATTGTTCGATATTTACTAATATAAATTACAGGACATCTTTTTTCCCTACAAAGATACAATACACTTTCAAAATTTTTCGTGCTATCTTTTTGCTTCAAACAAAGCAAGGTAGGCTGTTAGAAATTTCATGAACGTACTTTTAATTATTTTTTTATTATGAACCATACGTATGTTATCACTCGGATATGCCATTCGATATATATGGTCGAATAAATATAGTACGACCTTGGTTTCGAATACAACAATTGTTTCTCCTAATGCGATCTAAACTGATACTAGAATTTTAAATTTACAGTAGTTTTACCTTGAAATGGTATTGTACTTTTACGCAAAATAACCTTTTTTTTTTCAATTTAAGTAGTTTTATATTATTACTTTTATGTTTTATCGGAAAAAATCCATTTATCTGAGTTTTAGATCTTTTTTTAATGTGACTTTAATTGTGGTCACTGATGTAATGATATTACTGTTGAAACCTTTTATAAAGTACAACTATTTAAAGTTTATCTAAGAACTTTTGACTATGTAACGCTAATTAAAATTTTAAACAGAATTTAATTAATTCTTTAATTATTATTTACTTTAATAAAAACATAAAAGTTATAATTTTTCAAAAACAAAAAAAATCTATTTTGAACAATTAATTTAGAACTAATTAAGAACGTTCAATATGAAATTTTCTTTCAAAGATTATTTATTATAATTAACGTTATTGTGTACTTTTCCAGCACATTTACTTACGTTGTTTTAAAGATAAATAAACAACTTTATTTATAGCGTCTTATTTCAAACAACTTAAATTACTTAAATTCTTTCAAGTACGATGCCTAATCTTCATAGCTATGTCCAAATGTAAATTAACAATGTTAAGTAAATTTCATTTATTGCTAAATCTATGTTAATTTTCTATAACGCATGTTTTACTGAAGTACATCTCTATTAAAGTAATAGTTAAGAAGCGTAACATTAAAGTATATCTACGATTTATAAAAATTATTAATATATTATAGTAGCATTATAAATAATCCAACTTCCATAGATTAACTGCTCTATCGCTTTGTAGATTTTAATATTTCACTTTGAGTGGAAAACTTTAATAATTTCTCATAAATGTTGAAACTTGAAATAAGTTTTATGAGTACTTTCTTAAGTTTCTGAAAGTTTAAAAACTTTTGGTTTAAGAAATGTTCATTAATTTATTCAAAAATGGTCATTTGTGAGTTTTGAGCTTAATTTCGGGACAAATGGTTTGCCAGAATGTTAAGGTATATTAATGCATCTGTAAGTCAATTAGCTTAATTTTCGCATGATAAAATTACCTAAAATTCAGATTTACTTTATTTAAGTCTTTTTTGTAGTTTTTTTAAACTGCAGTTTTATTGCAAATATAGAATATCATTACTACATATTTACGTCTGCCAATCTCCTTAATTAAAAAAAAATAGTAATATGTTCGGGATATAAACATTTTATCACTTATTCAGAACCTATTGACAGAAAACGTGATATTTTCTGTTTAAAAAATTTTAGGAACTAAATCACAAAAACGCCACCACTCCCAAAAAAGGTGTGCAGGAGCAAAAACGTTTTATAATGCGACTTTTGTGTTACAGCAGAAATTAAAAATGTGACATTTGGCATGTTAGTTACTAATTAGACATAAACGTTCTCAAAGAACATTGTTTAAATAATTAAAACTTAAAAGGGTTGAAATTGCGCAAAAAAGTATTCTGAAAAGCTTTTTAAATGGCAATTTCTATGCAATCACTAGACGTATTAAAGTGATTTCAACAGTAATTTGTGGAAGTTGATAGTGACAGTTGTTTATCTAACGTAAGGTCTATTTTATGTCGGCGTCACAACGATCTGGTTGTTGCCAGAGAAACAATTTCTGAAATGAGATTTTTATGTTAAGGAGGTTCTTGACACATGAAATTTTGCAGGTTAGTTACTTATTAGATATAAATTATCTCTAAGAATATTTCTTAAAAATTCAAAATATAAAATGGGTTATAATGCATGAAAGGCAATCTAAGAAGTGTTTTAAATGGCGTTTTGTGCACAATTTCAAGAAGTATCAAATCTATTTCAAAAGTAACGGTTAGAAATTGATGGTGACAGCCCTTATATAATATGTTATGTCAATATTAGTAATTTCGGTTCTGCTTCGGAAATTCTGCGAATTTCGGTGTGAGAAAAAATTTCTAAAATTCGAGTTTTCTGATACTGAAGGAGCAACTTCACTTTTAACTTATAACTTCACTTGTAACTTCAATTAGCTTTTTAAGAGGTGTTTCGAAAAAAACTTGAAAATAAAAAAGACTGCAAAAAGCATTCAAAATGTTCAAAATTACGATTAATAATAACTAAAAAATAATAATATCTAAAATTAATAGTTGCGAATTGACTTTGACAAAACTTGCTTTAACGCAAATTATATTTTATATTGTTGTCACTACAACCTGTGGGTTTCAAAGGCAAAAAATGTTCTAAATTGCATGCTTTCTGGCACTCTTGGGTCTAACATCTTGAAATTTTGCCATAGTAATTACTTAAAAAATGCAAATGATTTCTAAGAACAGTTGAAAGAAGGTTCGAACATTTAAAAGATGAAATGAGAGAAAATCGCTCTGAAAACGTTCGAATTGCAAATTTTATGATATATTATACATTAGCTTTTATTTTTTTATAAATAAAACTTCAACGTATTCTGCTTCCACAAGAGCTGACATATTAAAATTTTCATCAGTGGTTGTTTCTTTCGACTCTCCAGGCAAAGCTAAGTTCGTTCATCGATTTTTAATATTTTATTTAATGATTCATCAGCTGAATAGTGTAATAATTTCTTTTTTTCTCTTGACGATGAAAAAAAAATGCCGTATAAAGGTTAATTTCTAATAAGACTCCAACCGTTTAAAGAAATTAGGATTTCAGTGTTCTACATGGTATCAGTAGTGTAAGGCGGAGGACGCACACCCCACTCCTGCGCCGATGACTGCCAGGACAGGGATATGTGAAAATTATAACGCCGATCCAATCAGCACTTTCATTCAAACGAACTTTGAAGCCCCACCTATCCAAAATACACGTCTCACATATCAGCCTTGTTTTGGATTGGGCACTGCCCATCGCAAGTCACATTTTCCTAACTCCCCCCAAAAAGATGAAAA
Source organism: Maratus speculifer (assembly GCA_964019185.1). Lineage (NCBI taxonomy): Eukaryota > Metazoa > Arthropoda > Arachnida > Araneae > Salticidae > Maratus > Maratus speculifer. The sequence continues at coordinate 26,099,100 of OZ025294.1, read as the reverse complement.
GCCGTTTGCGACACTTCGCAACACCGAACACTCGAAGAACCAGGTGGTCCCTTCAATCATTGCCCTTCCCATATCACCGCAATGAACCACAGAGACCGGACAGCTATTGTGGCGCCGGGCCCGCAAGCCAAGGATCCCTAAAAAGTGTTGTTTTATAAAAGCCCTTATAATCAATTATTATTATGAGAAAAGAGATTTTTGTGAATGCTCAAAAGTTTGAACCCCTCGCGAAAGCCTTTGAATGATGAAAAAAAATCATTCCTGCCCATATAGACAGGCCTCTTTCAAGAGTTCTCCCCCCCCCCAAAAAAAACTCCATAACAAAAAAAGGCGGGATTAAATCTGAGAGCCTACAATTGAACCGTGAGGGATTAGGAAACCTCCTCCTCACGGCATATACACAGCCTAGCTAAAGGTTTTCTGCCCGATCTCCTTCTTTACCAACGGATCTACTCTCGGCTCAACTCGGGGAATAGAAGAAACTAGATTAGGCGTCATTAGCGGCCCCAGGCGAGTGCGGAAAGCTCCTTATAGGAGGAATAGGCCCAATATCGATAGAGGATTGGAGCGAACGGAATCCCGGACGCTCCGGACCATTCCCGGCTTATCAACCATTGAACCGCCGAAGCCATACGAGACCCCGCCAACCGTTATGTTAACTCACATCCTCCGTGGTACCTAAGAACAAGTGCCTTTTCACCGTACAATAGAAATTTTTACCAGAGTACGAAGGTACACCTGCTCATGTTTGGAGAACGACAAAACTCGCTCCACAAGAGCCGAAATTGGCTCCTGGTTTGTGGATTGGTAGCGTCAAAGTTATTCAGAGAAACTGCTAGGACTTCATCACTGGGCACAAAAGTTCCAGTAACGCACAGGCACGCAAGACTCGGATCTGATCAAGAATTCGCCAGATATTCAACACGCCATTGCATTAGGCGGACAACCGGTAACACGCCGGCCTTAAACAGCGGGCGCCCTATGATCGACGGGGGAACCTCAAGTCATCACTCACCAAGAGTCCACTGACAGCCACCCCAGCTTCTATGGACTCAAAGGGGATGGCTTTTCCAGAAATGCCACCGGGACACTGTCCCTTCCAGACGGTAACTCCAGGAGATGCTCCCGATCCCGTAATCCCCCTTGACACTGGAGATTCACTACGGCTTGTTTTGTACTCTCCTTTCAGTCTCTTTCCAAAAACTCAAGATGTTTGCAGTTGTATTACATTAGCTCATTTACCCAGTATAAACCACCCAACTCGAGGACTGTCTCTAAAATCAGCTTATACAACACACATTGCTGCCTGGATTGATAGCAGTGTCCCTTTTTTGCCCTCCGAAGAAGGTGATGACAGCCCAACTGAACGCCAGATATTCGTGGCCACCGGACTCGCAATGCGTCATTTTAGGAGGCAATGAATAGTCCCAATCTGTCCCACCGTAGCCAGACTTCACATCTGCTACCGTACTGAAGGTGCCGGTTGTGGACCACATAGGGGGAGGGTTACATGTACTACAAGTAATCCCAAGATTCGTTTTTGTTATTCATTAGTTAACGATGTAATTTTACTTTTAGGTTTCCACCAATAAAACTGTGTAAAAATATTATTAATGAGATAGTTCTAGTACTTCCAAATAACAAAAAGGATATATTTTTTAAAGATTTCATTGACGTAGCACGAAATCTGTATGAAACTTGTCCGCCATTATTCAACTAACATCCATTTAGATAGGAGAAATCGCATTCCAGTACCATAACTTTCGCTTAAGAGAACTAGTAAAAATACAAAATTTTTGCTGAAACCTCCCTCTTGTAAATATAAATATGATTGTTACCATTTTTTAAAGATCAGTATATGATTTTTAATTGACATCAGTTTTTTAGAGTGGCTGTATTTAAAAACATAGGGAGCATTTATTTACAAGTAGTCTAATTGCAGAGTGAACCATAAAAGTGCGCGTATTGTCATAATTGAAGGTAGAACAACATTTAGAAAAGGATTTATATCGGTGAATCAAATTAAATTATTAAAAAGTGTGTACAATAGAGCCAGTAGGATTCGAACACACAATCATCACGCTCGCGACTGATTAGCGACGAAGATATTCCGATTAATAGCCACAGTTAACCTATCAAATGATAAACAAATCAGATTTCCCTATTACGTGATCACTTTATCGAACAAAATTTCATAGGTAATGAGGATTACCTGAAGTTTGTGTAATTTGTGGATATGAACGTTATGAGGATAGCAGAAAAAGTCACGTGGTGTCGGTTTCTGAACGTCGCGGGTACTCTATGTGTTATCCCGCTTAACACAAGCTGCGGATCGCGAACGCGCTCATTGCATCTTGCTCTACACTCTCCTCTTAGAGTCCCTCTATACTCCAGATGATTGAAATCGTAGCACAATAGCTAGCCTTTGCCTGGAGTAACCACCCAGCTCGAGGACTGGCTCTGAGTAGCCAATCAAAGATTTATAGTATAAGCACTTACTTTTTCGTAAAAGAATATATACTATTATTATCAAGATGTAGTTTATAAATATTTTTTGATTTGTAGTAACGCTATGCACATAAAATTGAACATGTTTATAAATATTATGTTTTATAGTTTTATTATGACATAGATAGTTTATTCTCCTGCTTATAAATCTAAGGCTTTACGATAAAGAAAAACATTTTGTTCTAATAAAGCGAAAGGATAAGGTTGTTCAATAATTTAAGCTTTTTACGTCAATTATGTGCACCAGGAGAGTTTGTTTTTTCAGAGTAAAGACTTTAAAAAATCCGTCTTTTCAAACCACTATCAGAATATAAAAAAATAAAGGAAGAAATCTAAATCTTATTCAGATGCAGGGGCCACCTCTGCACGTTACCAACGTGGGATAGAAACAATCATCCGCCTCTTTTATTTAAATCTGAAAAAAAAAACTTTCGAATATTTAGATAGTGACTTAAGTCTAAAGAAATTTTATAGCACCGTAAATATACACATTAATCGCACATTAATAAATTTATATTGTTATTTATTTTTCCTTCACTTTAAATCTACTACCGGCGCTTAATTTTTTAAGCAGTAGCCTGTGCCCCATTTCCTTAATTTGACCGCTTTTGAAACATACAAGTATACGAAAAGTAGATTTTAAATATCCGGACTGATTAGATACGAACTTTGATCGCCTTCAGTATATTCCTCCTGTGACTCCCCTCACCGTTCCTTTCAAATATATCATAGTGCAAAGCAGTGTAGTTCAGTCGTCTTTTTGAGAGCATCCATCACCGATAAGAGCATGATTACCAATTTCATGCTCATAAAGTCATATAATTCTCTGTTTTTAGTTCTACTTTGACATTTGGAGGTAAAAAAAAGTCTTATGAACGACATTGGCTGACCGCAAGGGATGCTCCAAACCGGAAACGCTTTCTTTTTATAAGAACACCTTAACCCGTCAGAACAGGCACGTTTTCTAATACGTTACTACACACTTGGGATAAATCTTATCCCAGTTTGTCTCCCTTTATACTTTTGTATAAATGCATTTTAAAATCAAATAACCTTCTCAATACTGTAAAATGCATCCTACTACATCTTCTCTGGAGAAACTAGTTGCTTGGGGCCATCGTAATACATCATGGAGATGCATAATATAAAATATGAAAATAAAACATGTGTAAGTGTTTGTAAAATGCATCGAAATTCTAATATAAAATTTAAATATACATTTAAATATTTTTAACAATAAGGAAATCTATCGGATTATAATGAGAGTCTATGGGAATTTGGCAAAATATCAGAAATAGCGCCAATTGAGTATCCCTTTTGGCAAGTAACATTAGTCGCCAAATTTGGCAATATTTTTTAGGTCGAGTAGTACAAATTTGCCTGAAATAAACATTCTTATAACTCCAAAAATGATAATCATTTTATATTATGAAAAGAACCAATTACACTGTTTGATAATACAACATACAATAAAGTCGGCTCATCAGTGTATAATAGATGTTAAAAACTTTAATTAAAAATTATGTACTACTTACAATATAAAGTAGAATTAATTTCCTACAGTTTCGAACAATACAACTTGTTCATCATCAGGGAAACATTAAGAGACAAAACTAACACCTTATAAAGTGTATCTGATACAACACTAAAAGCTTTTAGTATTGTACAATATGTTGACAATACAATATGTTATGTACAATATGAATATATACAATACAATAAATTTGGTATTGTGCAATGTATTTAGTACAATACTAAAATTTTTTAGTATAGTATCATGTAAACTTTATAACGTGTTAGTTTTGTCTCGTAATTTTTCCCTGATGATCAACAAGTTGTATTGTTCGAAACTGTAAGAAATTAATTCTACTTTATATTGTAAGTAGTACTTAATTTTTAATTAAAATTTTTAACATCTAGTATACACTGATAAGCCGACTTTAATGTATGTTGAATGATAATCATATTTACTAACAATTTGCAGCGTCAGATTAGGCGTCTCATTTCAAATTATAATTTTCATTGAATAACAATTAGATTAAAAAACAGAGTCATGAAAAATCGAAAGGTGTGTAAAATAGGATTACAAATTTGTCAGCAACTAATTATCCGAGATACTTCCCTCTTTATGCAAAGGGGTATAACGAGGTAAGAATGGCGAACTGGCCGCCATGATTAATGACTGAATTATTATTTGTACTAAGGTGTTCTGGTGTAATAACGCAGGCGGGGTAATAACGCCAAGTGCTAATATTATGCATAATTATGAAATAATCTGGTAAATGACACCCATGTGCTCTGCGCAGAAGGGTTTTGAGTCATATAAGTTGCAAAAAACAGCTTAAAATTAATTTGTTCCATTTGTGGGTCTTACTGTTTTTTACAAGCAACTAAAATTAACACTTGATCTAAAATTTGCGAGATAAGTTTTGTGATGTGAAGACTATATTTTTTATACGGAAATACTTTGTTTATTACAAAAATTTGTAGTGCATTTCATGTACTTTCAAAATATTGTAGAAGATTTTGGATATCTTCTCGAGATAATTTGTAATTTAAAATGTACTACGCAATACGTATACGGGGGTAATAATGCCAATCCTTGGCGTTATTACCCCGGTTGATTCCCAACAGTGGCCGAACTACGTCCGAAGGGGGTTTATTTATTAATATGGGACAGTATTATTATCATTATTGAAATGGTAAGATTAAAGAGGGGGGGGGGAGGTGTCAAATACCCAAAACTAATATCTCTATTTTTTTAATACTAATGTAAAAATAATTTTAAACTCTTATTAATAAAACTATAGGGTAACATCCCCAGTAATTGGCATGCACCAATGATTGCATATCCTACAAACATGTCCTAAAATAAGATTTATATCCAGTTTTCGAAAAATGCAAGACTATATACCAGTTATGTACTCATTTATTTTAACGATTATAACTTTGATTTATGCTACTAGATGACAATAGTGCCTAGCAAAGAGAGGCAGTTATGGTTTGTATCAAATTAGCCATTTTGTTGCAATTACAGTTTTGTTTAGTTGAAAATGGTTACTTTAATTGTGTAAAAGTATTTTTGACACAAATATTTGGATTTCTGAATTAATGATACATGCCAATTAATGGTGCTTCGATTTTGCTAGTTCCATATAATTGGTACCTATTCCAATTACAAGGGAATCGCATGATTTGAGATTAAACCACTTATTTTGGCAGTACACTAAGTTAGTTATAGACTAATTTTGTTTATCAGTTGTTTTTATTTGATAATATGAAATATTATCAGTGATTGGTTTCCATTACAGCTTCATACGACAATTACTGGAGACAACATGACAATTACTGGGTATTAACATAAATATATTGTATTGTTTTAAAGTGTTCACATTCGGACTAATATGCTGATTTCTTTCTCTCAGAAACCTGAAATATGGCATCTTCATCTACAGTAAATTCATTTAAAGCGATTACATCCAATGCAAAATATAAAGTTTTTTTAATATATAAACATGTGCTAATTACTGGATCACAAGGTGTCATACATTGGTGCTCTAGGTGTCAATTACTGGTGATTACAGCAACTTTTTATAAATTTATTTTTATAAAAATACTTTTTCAAAAATTTTTGCTTTTAGTGGGCAAAATACATGCACAGATATGCATTCTTTGATTTAAAAATATTTGCAGGTAAATATTTTATTTCATGGTAATGAAAATTGAAGTAAGTTAAAAGAAAATTTCTTAAAGTGCCAGTTACTGGGGATGTTACCCTATCAAAATGTTTTCAATATTATAATTCGAACATTTTCAAAATCAGGTTTCTATTGAATTTCCACTGAATTGTTCAGTTGAGTTCTAAATTTTAACTGTCCACCTTCTCAGTGTTTGTTTTTTCAAAATTTTACAAATTTAACCTATAACCGATATGACAGAAACTGTAACGTAAATAATGTGAAGCAGTTTGTGAGACCGCAAGGTTTAAAAATGAATAAAAGGCGGGAAAAACTCATGGGATTCTGTTTTTTTACTAAATTTTTTATACAAGACTATTATACGTAATATTTATCAATTTAAAAGTCTCTGGTGATAGTAATAAAGTTCCAAATGAAACAAAATTTCGGTAGTGTTTGTAGCTAAATTGAAAATTACAAGTTAAACTATAAAAATTAAAAGAAAAACAGTAGTCTGTGGTACCGGTAACATTAGTTAAAGGTTAAAAGGCGATAATGATTAAAAATCATATAATATGGTTCCTACACAAAGTTTTTTGTAGAGAATTAATTCTAATCAAATTTAATCTATTCAAATATTTCTAACAATAGTACGAGGACTCCAAACGAAAGAGAATTTCAGTTGTAGCTATAGTTAAACTGGAAAATACAAGTTAAACTCTCAAATTTGGGGGGGGGGGCAGCGTTCAGTGACATTGCTAACAGCAGTTAAAGGTTAATGTTTTTGCTAATATAGAGATAATAATATATAACCACAGGAATTATGTGTAAAATTAAATAAGAGATCTCATTGGAATAATATTTTTATCAAAAATCTTATTTATTTAATTAAAAATTTATTAAACCATGCTTTATATTACGCCGACAATTTAACTTTAGTTTTGGGGAATATGCATCAGTATGGAGTTATGGGTTGAAAACTATTTACAAGACTACTATAATAGTATTAACAAAAGTATTCATTACATGTAACTATTGTTATTATAAAATTTCACATTATTAAAATATTACATTATAAATGGTTAAAATCATGCACTGTTTCTTATAATTATATTTAAGCGGGACTTTTTAAGTCGAAGCTCCCCTCACTTTTCTTCCACTTTCACAAAAAATAGAATATTTTCTATCGAATAAAATGCATACATGGGAATATAAATACTGATTCAAATAAACAAAGTTAAAACCGTTCCATGTTTCTAATAACTCTATTTAAACGGTTTTTTGAAGCAAACAGTAGCTTGGAATCTTATATTATGTTACCTCCCCCCCCCCAACCACATCTTTATTTTTCTTACATTATCACCAAAACATTGAACATTTTCAATAGCTTAGAGTGCAATTTGTCAATTTCTAGAGCTGTAGAATTTGTATTTTTAGGATTGGGCAACCCATTATTCCATTTTATTTTACAGTTTTGTTTGCATGGCGTTATTATCCATATAGGTGGGTAATAATGCCAAATAGCTTTGGTCAAGAAATCACGCCATTACATTTTCTGAATACATATCTGTTAAATTATTTTTTTATATCGATAGTCAATAAGTAGCTGTATCAAATCCTATATTTGTTTAAAAATTACAATATAAAACTAAGCCGTGAAAATCAACAATTTGAAAAATTTTATGTACCATTTATCGGACCGGTTATTTCGAAAGCCTGAAAAATATAGTTGCGAATAATCAAGGTTACTGATATGGCCATAGACTTCTTTCCATCATTACATACTAAGGTAGCACTGAATTTCACGTCTCTATCTCAATTTCTGCGTAAGATAGAGCGTTTAGAGAGAGATAGACAGACGGCAATTATTTTTCTAAAAATATGTTTTTCGGAGTCTGCTGTGTCTCAAACGTGTAAAACTGTCATTTTTTCCCTTTTCAAAACGACTGTTTAAACGCATATTAAATAGCTTAAATTTAAACAAACTATTTAAATATGCATATCAACGAATGCTCTTCTGAAATATACTTTCTATATTGATAAGACCATTAGGAAATCCTAAAAATTTTAACATACTGCTAATTATGATCAATTTAAACTAGTTTCTGTGTTAAAGTTTTGTATTCTTCGAATATTTTTGTAATTTTTGGGAATGCCAAAACTTTAAAGATTTTTGGAATAAGTGAAAATTCTCTATGCTATTAAAATTGGGTGCTGGCACAGTAAATTTCTGATAAATTAATCAATTGTAAAAGTATGTATAACTTGCGTAAAATTGCACATTAAATCAATTTTGATTAGTTATTGATTTTGCGAATAGTTTTATTATTTATAGTAAATGTAATGTTATTTTTAAATAATTATGATGCATTTTTATAGCGATAAATTAACAAATTCACACATTCACTTCATTTTGAATGTATTGTTATTTACATTGAATAAACTTTTCTACCAAAAATTGAACCGACTTTAAAAACTATTGCAATGTGAAAAATAATTTTTTTAGATAATACTAATAAGAAATTAAATTAAGAGCGTAGTATTTACCATGCGTATTATTATATTTATGTACATTAATTTGATTTTTTGAAGTCGGTGCCAGCCAAGCCAAATTACATGTAATTTTCAGTAGCCACACATCTAGGTATCTACGAGGTTTTTTTTTTACGTTTTAATACTTAGTTTAAAATATTTAACCTTATTCTTTTACGATTTCCATTGGATACTTAATTTTAACTTTGAAATTAGCTTGGCTGGCGCCGACTTCAAAAAAACAAATTAATGTACATAAATATAATAATACGCATGGTAAATACTGCGCTCTTAATTTAATTTCTTATTACTATTATCTAAAAAAAATATTTTTCACTTTGCAATAGTTCTTGAAGTCGGTTTAATTTTTGGTAGAAAAGTTTATTTTTCTCTTTTTAGTTGAAAGTTAACGATTTTTTGAAGTCGGTTAGTGAAAATTATAATACGGAAAAATATTGTAGATTATAGGCGTATGTCAGGAGGAGGTTCGAACCCACACTCTCTTTCAAAAACCAGAGCTTAAATCTTTCGCCTTAGACTGCACGGCCATCTGACTGCACATACAGTTGGCAAAAAAAGTATTTGTACACTCTAAAATTTTTAATTTTTTACTAAATAAAAACAGATATTTTGTCAAAAATAGTTTTAATACAGTCTGTTTACCGTGCGTTTTAAATTACACAACAGAAAATTTCGATAAAGATGTAAAATAATTTTCTAATGGGAAAAGTTAAAAAATTTCTTGCAAAAAAAGTATTTGTACATTTCTCCATCCTGATATGTACTGTGTTTTATAGTGTTTATAATTCAAAGGACTACTTTTACAGAAGCAGTTAATAATTTTTAAGTTCATATTATATTTGTCTGACATTTAATTTAATTTGCTCTTGAAGTAATTGAATATAGAACCTAATACTAGAGAGGCACCTCTAGATATATGAAATCCTATGATTGAGCATAATAAAAATTTAAATACGCAACAAGAATTTGTAAAAGCTATTAAATTACCATTTACAACTATTGGATGTATAGTGAGAAACTATGAATAAATTAAAAGAATCGAAATTCAATGAAAACCAGGACTTCTTAGCAAACTAACAATGAGGGAAAAAGAGAGTGTTGTTAAAAAAGCTTTAAAAATTCCTGTGCGTTCGGTTCAAAAATTTGCTGGAGACCTTGCGACATCTTCTCGCATCAGAGTAATACCTCAAACAATAAAAAATATTCTTCTCAATGCAGATTTAAAAGGAAGAACCTCAAGGGAAAATCCATTCATCAACGAAACAAATAGGCGAAAACGCATAGTATTCGCTTTCGCATACAGAAGTAAATCATTGGATTTTTGGAAAACAGTAATTTTTTCTGATGAGGAAAAATTCGGAATTTTCTTACCATCAAGCATTCGAAAAAATTGGCGTAAAAATAAAACTGTTCTAGATCCAAAACGTATACCTCAAACTATCAAGCATGTTGGGGGGAATATTATACTTTTGGGGTGTATAGCTTCTAATGGAGCAGGACATTTAAAATTTTTTGACAATGGAAGGACAGGTTTAACATACAGTGATGTGTCGCGCCATAATTTATTAAACTGTGCCAAGAAATTATGCATAGAGGAAGCTTTTCACTTTCTGCAGGATAATGACCAAAGCATACTGCTGTGATCACCAGCACATGCTTACGACAATACTCGAAGACGACTGGTAATTCCTCTAAAATCTCTAGACTTGAATCCAGTAGAAAATTTGCAGATGCTATTGGATGCAAAAATCCGAAAAAAAATATGTATTAGTAAAAAACAGTTTTAAAGAAGCTCTTATTGTGTCATGGAATAACATTAACCAGACCACTACAAAAAAGTTGGTGGAATCTATGTCATACCATCTAGAAGTAGTCATAAACGCTAAATGAATTCGCACAAAATATTAATTTGTATCATTTTACTAAATTTTCCTTAATTATATTACATTAAGATAGTGTACAAATACTTTTTTTGCATTATAATTTTGTATATTTGTTTATTATAATGTAAAAAATCGATTCGTTTAATTTTGTTTCTGCTTCTATAATATTATAATGCATTAAATTAATGTATTACAGTATTTTTTGCTTAAATCTTTTGTTTAATTTCATTATAATTTAAAAAAATGAAGTGTACAAATACTTTTTTTGCCAACTGTATACCATCCTGACTGCACTCCAATCGGTGAGCTTATTCAACGTCCATGTTACTTTTAACTTGCAAGAAATTCCTAATTTTATCAGTTTTTGCCTAATTACTAGAAAAATACTGAACCAATTTCGATGCAATGGAAGTGGTACCAATTCGAGTAACCTCTTTAATTTAACACAAAAACAAAATTAATCGGTTGGATAGTTTCGGAGTAATCAGTGAACATACATAAAATAAATATGTATATACATATGCGTCGAATTGATAATCTCCTCTTTCTTTTTTGAAGTTCGTTAATAAAAATTATAATACGGAAAAATAATTGCAAATTGTACATGGATATAAATTGTGTGAGGAGTGGGGTTCGAACCCACGCCTCGTTTTGGAGTCCAAAGCTTAAATCTGACACCTTAGATCGCTCGGCCTTCCTGACTGCACTCCGTTTGGCGAGCCTGTTCACCGTCCGAGTTACTTTTAATTTGTGACAAATCACTAATTGTATTAGTTTTTGGCTAAATATTAATAAAGTACTGAACCAATTTCGATGAAATGGAAGTGGTGCGAATTCGAGAGTAACTTCTTTCATTTAACACAAAAACCAAATTATTCATTTGGATAGTTTCGGTATAATGAGTGAACATACATAGAAAAAAAAACATACACGTCGAATTGATAACCTCCTCCACCTTTTTCGAAGTCGGTTAAAAATTATAACACGGAAAAACACAGTATATTATACACGTATGTCAGGAGTGGTGTTCGAACCCACACTTTCATTCGAGAATCAGAGTTTAAATCAGGCGCCTTAGACCGCTCGGCAATCCTGACTGTACTCCGCTCTGCGAACTTATTCAACGTCCATGTTACTTTTAATTTGTGAGAAATCACTAATTTTATTAGTTTCTTCCTAGTTACTAAAAAAGTAGTTAACAATTTTTGACGAAATGGAAGTTGTACCAATTCGAGAGTAACCTCTTTTATTCAATACAAATACTAGTATAATCGGCTGGATAGTTTCGGTGTAATCGGTGAACGTGCATAAAAAAATACATGCACGTCAAATTGATGGTAATCTCCTCTCCTTTTTTAAAAGTCGGTTAGAAAAAAATTATAATACGAAAAAAAACACTGTATGCCAGATGTGAAGTTCGAACCCTCGCTCTCATTCGAGATCCACAGCTTAAATCAGCCGCCTTAGGCCGCTAGGCTATCCTGACAACAATCTAATCTGCGAGCTTATTCAAAGATCATGTTACTTCTCTCAAGTCTATTATTTTAGTACTCTTTCACTGATAAAGTATTGTATCGATAAAATATGTCTGCTACTCTGTGCTAACGGTTAAATACAAAATATTCTGAATAGCAAAATTAGCTTTCAATTTGCAAAATATATACGTAAAAATTGTAACCCCATGTGTGTCAGGAGTGGGGTTCGAACCCACTCTTTTTCTTTCGAGCACCAGAGCTTAAAAAGGGAGCCTTAGACCACTCGGCCATTTTGTTTGTTTAGCGAATTGATTCAACAGTTTTAACTAACGAAAAATAACTAATTATATTGGTTTTTGCCTAATTACTAAAAAAGTACTGAACCGATTTCTATGAAACGGAAGTGGTACATTTCGAGAGCAAGCTCTTTCATTTAACATCAAAACCAAATTAATCAGTTGGATAGTTTCGGAGTAATCGGTGAACATACATTAAAAAAAATACATACTCGTTGAATTGATAACCTCCTCTCTTTTTTGGAAGTCGGTTTAAAAGAGTGAATACTTGTTTCAAAATTTACTATTCGATATAAAATGTAGTTTTTTGTACGCCAAAACATGGCAACATAGCTGGCCAATTTTGTGTATGAGTTTTGTGTAGTTCGAAAAAATGTGCTTACTTATTTCATATCTTACTGTAGATAAATAGTGTATACCATGGTGATTTTCCCATACTCTGAATATCAACTCTGAACATCACACGGAACCGTGTGTCGGTTGGTCTCGGATAAATCTAATGTACCGCCCTTACTATCTTTTTTTATATTGTAAAATCCCAATTCTTTATACAAAATTTCGGAAGCGCATATCATAAGTCAATTTGATTTCTTTTCCAATATAAAATATTTCTTACTGAATAGAAATGAAAGAATTCTTTAAGAATATAAAAAGTGTCAAAATAGCGATCTATTCTTAGGTTGGATGTTGTTTATACTGAATTATACATGACTATTCTTTTGCGTTATTCTCCGCTCTCTATGAATGATAAATGTTTCCTTTGCGACATATAAATTTCATGATTCTGTAACATTTACGATTAAAATTTATCACTGCCAAATATATATATTAAAATAGATAGAAATTTTATTTTGATCTTAAGATTGAGTGTTTTTTATTTTTTGCAGTAACGTACATATTTTACATATATGTATGCCTTTTTCAATTGCTTGCGAAAGCTTTAGTGACGCCTATGAAAGAACGTTTATTCATATTTTGCATGGATTACGACGCATTATCCAATCTTATATCAATAAATGCTGTTATTTTCAAGCAAATTATAATTTAATAAAAACTACTGCGTAATTACATCAACAAAATATTTGTTATATAAATAATTGATTATGACAGATGTAATTTTTCCATTTTTCATTTTTGGGTGAAAAAAGTCCGGGCCAGGATTCGAACCAGGGATGTATTGGCAAAAGCCGCCAATGCTTTACCAACTGAGCTATCCCTGACATGAACACTGGAGGAGTATTTCACCCAAATAACCTCAACGATCATTTTATCTGGTCTGATACTCTGGATCAGCTCAACAGAATAAATCGAAGGTCAATATATGGAACTGCAGAAAATCGCTGCATACGAAATTACACTAGATTAATTTTGAAACACGATTATTCAATCGGTAAATCAATTATAACAGATGTGATTTTTCTATTTTTTCATTTTTGGGTGAAAAAACATTGGGTGAAATAGTCTCCAATGTTCGTGTCCGGGAAAGGTCAGTTGGTAGAGCATTGACGGCTTCAGCCAATACATCCCTGGTTCGAATCCTGGCCCGGACTTTTTTCACCCAAAAATGAAAAATGGAAAAAATACATGGATTATAATAGATTAACCGATTGAATAATCGTGTTTCAAAATTAATCTAGTCCATTAATTATGAATTATACAAAAATGAATTTCTCATATCTAGTACTTTCACAACTGAAAACAGTATGCAACTAAAAAAAAATTCTTTAATAAATTGTTTTATTAGTTTTGTAATAGAAAACAAATCATGAACGTGGATATTAATAAAATAAAATTAAAACTACATCAGCACTTAAGGAATAATTTTTAAAATTTTTTCACTTGTTGTTGAAATAATAGATGCAGAATGCATTTTTAGAGTTTTGTAGGCGAACCGTACTGTTTTAACATCCATCGGAAGAATATGTTAAAATTTAAAAAATAAAAAACAAATTAGAAATACCTTAGGAATATTTTGTTAATATTTAAACATTATTTCAGGAAAAGAAAACTTTTGTTAGGGGGCATTTTACAACAACGGCTATAAAAAAAATTATGTTTTATCCAAATTTCCAAGTTTACTTTCGATTGAAGTTTATTATAAAAGTTACACTCGGGTATTGAATTATCCGGAGTACTCCATATAGCTTTTCAATGAGTAAAATTTTGAGGGGAGTAACAATAATAAATCAAATAAGATAAATCTTGAGGATTTCTTTGACGTACTTTATAAAAATGATTTAGTCAAATTTCTATCAATAAAACAATGTTGATAATAATTAGGCGTACAAAAATGTATCGAATATTTAATACGTGGTTTATCACTTGCTAACTAAGAGTAGAAACCAACAAGTCACGTATTAAATATTCAATAATATTAAGCCTAATTTCATATTTAAAATTGAAATAATAATTTAAATATTATTTTCGTTATAAACATTAACAAAAATGAGTATAAATTTCAGTAATAAAATTTCCAATACATAAACGTCATTAAACAGCGAATTGCGCAGTTAGAATATAACCAAAAATTTGAGTAATTTTATTTTCAAACATTTAATTCTAATTGGCATGAAAATTGCTATTTCGCAGAAATTTTAAATGTAGACAAGAAATATTTTGAAAAGAAAAAATCAGTTCTTTGTAAAAATTAAAAATTATTTATATTATTATCAGTTCGATGCTAAAAAATCAATTCATGCTGACCATTTATTTTTTATGTTATTAACCAATGTATTGTTACTGGTATTTACGAAGATTTACCGCACTATTTATGATAGTTTCTATATTTTACTATTTGAATACTTTGCCACTTTCTTCCGATTTGGGTACTTTATGTAATCGAAAAAATAGAAACCCCCCAATTATTGTTTCATCGATTTACATCTTGATCCAACAACGTGCCGGTGAGATTTTAAATAAAATTACTATTTATTCTCTTCGAAGGTAAACTAAATGCTTTAAATTCTAAACTGTAAGAGACAAACCAATCATGGAAGATGTCAGCGATTTTTTTTAAAGTTTAATTCTACAGTTTTAAAGCACATATCAGTTAGAAGAAGAGTTGTGTTCTAGTTCCGCCTTTACTTACAATTTAATAATTTCGAACTCGCATGAGAAATTCTGAAAGAAGAAGTTTTACTTTAGCTATTCACAAAACGACTGTATTTTTTAATAATTAATATAATACTATTAAAATTCTAAATAATGAAAAATTTCAGAATAAAAAAAGTCCAAATCTTTCAATCCTGCTAAAGTTGAGGATCGGGACGACCAATGCCTCGGACGGCTGCTGAGGCTCCATGAGCATGATATTGGCTTTGAGCATGGTTTTGGGTGGTCGTGTGTGGAAAAGAAGAACAGATCGCCCCTGCCATATTAATAAATTAAAGTTTGGAATGTTTCTTGAAAATGAAGACAATTTAGAAAAAACATTTCATTGAATGAACCTTGCGATCAATAAATTTTTGGCAGTAAAAATATAAGAATAAATAGAGCAATTACAATTAAATTATGACAGAAGCTTCTTATTAAATGAAGACAATCAAGTAGAATATGTCCAACTTCTATATATACATTACGCTACGTAGCACAGAACTTGTACGTGGCACAGAAATCGCGAGTATTTGTTAATTGTTAAATAGAAACACCCAAATAAAATAATAAAATGCATCTTATTTGTTATTGTTACAGATTTTTATATATATATTTACTAGCTGACCCGCCCGGCGTTGCCCGGGTCCGTATTAACAATATTAAACGAACTTGAAATTTGTATAATTTTATCATTAACTGGAAGCATGCAGAAATGCATTGGCTGAAATACGTCGCAGCTGACTTTGTGAAAAATTGGTTTTAAAAACAACAACTACTATTAAGCTCTAAAAATACTTAAAATGAGCAATGAGAAACACGGGAGGGAACATGTATCCAACAATTGCGTTAGTTTCGTGTTAAAGTGTTGATATTTACCCGTAAAAATCACTTTTAAATCACGTAACTAATTATTTTTTTCGCATAGAAATCCCAAGTGAAATATTTTGAATTTCAAACTAATTATATCACTCTTAAATCCGACTATACTGTGAATGAAATCGATACGCGATGATAAAAGATTGGTATATAGTATTATAATTTCAGAGCCATTTAATAAAAGTGTATATTTTTAATCAAAGCATGCGTAATGTGGACTCTGTGAACTCTGTGTACTCTGTGAACAAATTCCTAACCGTAAACTTTTGAACCATAACCATAATCTGTCTGTAACCTAACTGCGACATAACAGTACCCTACTGTAACTTAAATATAACATAAATGTATCCTAGCCGTCACTTTATTGTAACCTATTCTTATTCTAACCATCACATAAATGCAATTTAACTTTAACCTAACTTTAAATTAACCGTGATCTAACTGTAACCTAACGTGAAATTAAATAAAATCAAAGACTTGCCGTAATGTAGTCGCAACCCAAATGTTATCTAACCATTTATTGAGTTCATGTCCATGGAAATTATTTTGTCTTGTTCGGATTTGGTTATGATTCATTAGAATATTTTCGTCGGGTTCAGATTTGGTTCGATTCAGGTTTCAGGCATTTTTTGAAATTCGATTTAAATGTTCGGGTCGGATTCATGTCCACGGAAATTATTTTGCCTTGCTCGGATCCAGTTAGGTTTATGTGAAATAATTTTGTCGGGAACAGATTTTGTTCAATTCAGATTTCGGCGTTTTCTTCAAATGGAATTTTCGGGTTCAGGTCTTCCTGCGTGCCCACGGAAATTATTCTGTCTAATTCGAATAAAGACATGCTTCACTGGAATATTTTTGTCAAGTTCAGACTTGGTTTAATTTAGATTTCGGCTTTTTTTCAAATGTAATTTTTCGATTCGGGTTTTCTTGCGTGTTCACGGACATTATTCTGCCTTGTTCCAATAAATACATGCTTCACTGGACTATTTGTATCAAGTTCATTTCAGATTTCGAGATTTTTTCAAAGAAATTTTTAGGTTCAGATTCGGTTCATGTGCATGGAAATTTTGTCTTATTCGGATCCTGTTACGATTCTTTGGAATATTTTTGTCATGTTCAGATTTGATTCGATTCAAATTTCAGGTATTTTTTCAAATAGAATTTTTAGGTTCGAATCTCGTTCATGTCCACGGAAATTATTTTATCATACTCGAGTCCGGTTATGATTCTTTCTAATATATTGATCGGACTCAGATGTGGTTTGAGTCAAATTTCAGGTTTTTTTCAAATCGGATTTTTTAGGTTCGAGTCGGGTTTATGTCCATGGAAATTATTTCGTCT